>OY856411.1:582197990-582947990 GCA_963693085.1 Alisma plantago-aquatica
ATCTTGAGGACACTTAATATGAATGAAAATCTAAATTTATCTAAGATTTGTGTATGATGATGAGGATTGAGCCCAAATCAACCAAACAAGTAACGAGACTTTAAATGAGATTTTTAGAAAGAAACCCTAAGGATACCTTGTACACAGTTTCATGGAATAGGGACATATCATAGTTAATAAAGATTGTCTCTTAATCATGTCATTCCACCCACATTTCATTACAATTCATCCACCACCACAAGATGATTGAGTAACCCAAATTATTTTCCTCTTGGCTACATTGCATAGCATGATATCCAGTTTCTTTGTAGTGAACTAGTTTAAAAATATATATATAATTATGTGCATATCAATTAGTGGCAAAATAAATTTTATGTAGACCACATTTTTCTTGTGCATCACTATTTTGAATCATTTTGTTTGCAACAGATATTTGTGTAGCTGTCACCATAAACTAAAGAGAAAGGATCTACGTCCATATCCCTCCCAAAGAAAAAAAAATGCTATGTGTTGAAAAAGGCCTGAGCATGAACTCATAAATCATGCTACTATAAGAGGACAGAAAAAAAAGAAAAAAATATCAAATAAAAAGAGAGAAAAGGATGCCTTGAACTCAATATGTATTTTTCTTCATGGTGAAGGCAAAAATAGTTTATATGTGTGCATTATTTCACCCACACTTGTCACTTAGATGAGACATTTGGTACATTCATCATTCCACCATGATAGCCATTAGGATTCATCCATTTTTCATTCTTTTCATTCTATAGGTTCATCATATTTTTGTTTTTGCATAAATAATTTGGATGTTACTTGTGATTATTTTCATAGCCAAATATTTCATGCCACCCATTGCCCTATATGGTAGACCATCTATATATGATTGATCCCCTTGTTCATTTTTGTGCGGGGAACTACTTCCAACATAGTTTGGTAGGTAAACTAGAGTAATGTAGATAGGGAATCACATGGTGCACCAAGCATGTGCCCTATTGAATATGATGTTAACTAACTGCTCTATTAATAGTGTTACATTGATATAAGGGTGAACATGTTTAATGAACATTTTTTGCTCACTTTAGAGTAGTCATTTGTTCAGTTGTTGGTAAGATATGGTTCAGGACCGTCAGCTGGGAGTATATGAGAAATGTAATACATAATACTTGCCCTCTTGCTAACTTATTTTAAACAAACACAAAAGTATTGTTGCTCGAGGGCGAGCAACATTCAAGCTTAGGGGATTTTTATGCATTGAGTTTTGGTTGTTTTTCACAGGCTAATTTTTCCATAAATTTAGTATATATTTTCATTTTGAGAGTAGTTATGACTTGTTTATCAGTAGTATCCTATGAAACACTATTGCATCAATTAGAAGTATTTTTATTGAATTATGTCAAATTATCAATTTTTATTCAGACTTATGTTTATTTTTCCCTTTTCGAGAAACTGGAGCACTTATGTGAAAGCTCGGTGCCACCTACATGCCAATCGGTGGAACCAACATTGTGTAAAATCCAATAAGGAATTTTTGAAATCTCGATGCTATTGAGATAGCACTCGGTGATACCGAGATGATATTTGATTCTACTGAATATTGGAGTCGTAGCCATCAAGTTTTTGCCCAGAAACATCAATAGTGGAATTTAATGCCTCGATGCCACTAGCAACCTAGTTGGTGCTACCAACTTTTGTATCCAGAACAAGTCAGAATTGTTGAAATCAACTCGGTGCTACCAACATACTCATCGGTAGTACTAACACTTATTAAGGGTTTCAAGTCAGCCAACAACTCAGTGCCACTGGCATCCAGTCAGTGGTACCGACTCTACGTAATCAGTGTAGGTTAAAGCTAATGATAGATCTAACATATGTGACTTAATGACGACCAACGCCTCACTTATGACCTAAGGGAAGTTTGGCTGAGTAAGGATATCACATTCTATCTTGTTGCAATAGAGCATGGAGCCAAGATAGGAGGAGATGAAGGAGATAGCCATGTATCGAAGGTTCCAGGCACTTTCGGAGGTAGATTTGTAGCCAAAACACTATAGGTTGAGGTGTCTACTAGAGGGGATCATCATGACTGCGTCTCTAAGGATTTTTGTTGGCTCATCTAATGTTTAGCACGTTTTCTCTCTCTTCCTCTTTGTATTTAATAGTAGAAATCATGTCGAGCTAATCCTCTTATTCCTTAGGACCCATGAGTAGCCTGATATTGCATTGTAGTTGAATTTTATGAATCAATGATATATATTTCCTTTGATTATAGACATAAATCTATGATTTATAAATGAATTGTCTATGCTTGATCACCACAAGCAATTTCTTAGACAATAAATTGCATTGGGAGAGGGATTAGTGGTTGGAAAAGTTGTATATTTACACATCTAATACCATGTCTCAGGAGAGGGCCTACCAGTTATGAAGGAATAACCTACAATTACCATTAATGCACCTTTTAATTCCTAGTCTCTATAAAAGTGGGATTTGTCTTAGTATAGGTAGTGTATTACGCAGTGAGAGTGGGAAATACTTGCTACATGTCCTTAGTCCAAGGTTAAGGGTAAATGATTATTTATGAAATGGAGTTAAATGCAATGCATACCATTGTGAAATTATAATCCTAAGGAATCCACCAATTTGTATTCACATTCACTTAATTTAGATTTCAGTTCTTGCCTTTAGGTATAAACAAACAACCAATCACTTTTTCTCTAGAGCTAGTTGATTAGGTTATAGTTAATAGTAGTAGCTGGAGAATGTTTCCCTGAGTTTGACATTCAAGCCTCATAGGATTATACTACTCGAAGTGTACACTTGTGTTTTTCTCACATAGTTTAGGCGTGTTAGGGGCCCACCTCATCACCAAGTACCGAGGTAGGGTGTATGCTTGCTAGAAGCATAGGAGGTGAGATAAAGGAAATGGCTCTTCTTGATCCAATCTTCTATCTACAGGAGTGTACCACCTTTGATGGTCTGTAGAGGATTCATAGGTTATACCAGAGGGAGAAGATGTCCAGGATGAAGAAGAAGAGGAGGAGGAGGAGGAGGAGGAAGAAGAAGAGGAGGCATCAATGCCCTACATACTATGTCAGTGCTTGCACCACATCTCCCATCGATATGCAGCTTTGAGATCCAAAACTCCAACACCTAGACCCCTAGGAGACTCATTCTTTATGGAAGGAATGCACAAGATGTAGTCTATTTAGTTGGGGCAGCAATAATAGTCATCCACCCTGACTCAAAGTTAGGGTGTTCAAGAGAAACTACTTCATAAGTAGTATATCATCTACAATGATGAGTGTCTTCTCTTGTCCAACTAGGCGAACATCCACACTCTCCTACAACACATCAAGTACCATCAACAACTTCTTTTACCACTGCTAGAGCTAGGGAAAGTTTTCCAACTACCCTCATCCATCATATATGCCAATAGAGCCTACACAGTTCACCGACACCTTCTATCCACCTGATCCACAAATAATGTCAGGAACATTCCACCCACCCACCACCACCATTCTACATATTTGGTACCCCCATCCCACCTTTGAGTTAGATTGACATAGTCAAGTTCAAGATGGGGTGACGGAACAGATTTATCTTGCATTATTTTCTATAGTCAATTTCAATATAGGGAGTGATAGAACAGATTTATCTTGCATTATTTTCTATCATATTTAGTTTTCTTATTTCTAGTAGTAGGACCCACGGTCTATCTAGTGTAATAGTGATCTCAATTTATCATGAGTGAAGCATATCAAAGACTTCATTCTCTCTCTTGTAATGATTTTTTTTTAAATAGTAGTGTTGCTTGAATGCTCTATGTCGTAAGCTTAATTGCTAAATCCAAGACAACACCAACTTAAGGAATTGTTTGGGTTAGATAGCTTGAGGATATCTTGCACGAGTGGTAAAATTAATTTATCCATGGATTGTGCATGATGATTGGGGTTTGAGCCCAAACCAACCAAACAATAATGAGATTATATGTGATTTTTAGAAATAAACTCTAAGGTCACATGATACATAGGTTGATAGGCGAGGGACATACCATGGTCAAGAAAGGAATTATGTCTTAGTCATGTAATTTCATTCAACTTTCACACAGTTTCATTCACCACCACATGATGAGTAAGTAATCCAAATTGTTTCCGCTTGACCTCATTAGACAACATGGTAGGTACCATGTCATCTAGTTTCTTTCAATGCATTATAGAAAGAAAAAAAAACATTTTGCACATAGTTTGCATCATCTTTGCATAATGTGAAGTATGTATATATTTACCTTTCTCCATGAATAAAGAGTGAAAGGATTCACATACATACTCCTCCAAATGAAAAAAAGAAAAAGAAAAATAAATAATAATAGATAGTGGAAAGGAAGACCAAGCATGGATCGTGAATCATGCTAAAATGAGAGGGTAAGGGAAAAAAAGGTAAAAAAGAAAGAAAGAAAGAGTTAAAGTAGAAAAGGATGCCATGAATTCAATTGGAATTTTTCTTAAGGATAAAGTGAAAATAGCTTATATGTATACATATTTTCTCCCATACTCATCCCTAGGATGAGATTTTGATTGCATTCATCATCCCACCATTATAGCACGCAGTAGGAGTCATGCATGTCAATTCCCCCCCCCATAGTATAGGTGCATCATCTTTTACTTTATGCATAAATAATTTGGGTTACTTGAGATTCATGTTTCACAACCATCCATCTTTTCCACCCATTGCTCTGCATGATAGGTCACTTATATGTTTATTCCCCACATTCATTTATATATGGGGAACTACTTCCAATGTAGTTGTGTAGGTATATCAGAGCAATGTAGATAGGGAAATCATATGGTGCATCAAGTGGATGCCCTATTGATTGCAACTTATTGATAGTGTTTCAATGATGGACAACTTTAATGAACATTTTTTATCACTAGAGAGTAGTTTCTTGTTCAGTGGTTGTTAAGGGCTAGTTTGGGACCGTATGGTGGGTTAATTGAGAAAAATAATTCATAAGATTTATCATCCTACTGATTCTTTCAAATAAATCCAAAGGTAGTGTTTCTTTAGGACGAGCAACATTCAAGCTTAGCACATTTTGATGCATTAGTTTTCAGTCACTTTTCATAGGCTATTTTCTAGGTTTATTTAGCATATTTCTGCATTTTGAGACATATTTATGTGTTGTTTCTCATCATTATCCTGTTAATCACTATTGCATCAAATATTTAGTATTTTTACCAAATCATGTCAATTTCTTATCTATAATTCAGACTTATGGTATTTTCCCCTTGTTTCAGGAAACTTTTAGCACTAAGTGGTCAGCTCCAGTGCCACTGTCAAAGCACGAATCTACAATAGGGAGTTGAGAATTATCATTTCTACCGAGAGCAGACTCGATGCTACTAAGATAGGCATTGATGCTACCAAGCTCAATAGTTGGTGCTACTGATTCATGATCCAGGAAGCATCAGAATCGAGCATCTTTGTGCCATCGATTCATATGTCGGTGGTACCGAATTCAACATCTGAATTTTAGTGAAAAGCAACTCAGTGTTATTGACAGTCATGTCGGTAGTACTGACACAATCTGAGAGTTACAAGTCAAACGATTACTCAGTGCCACCAATAACTCGTCGGTGCTACCAACACTGCATGATTAGTCTTGTTATCTAGTTTCTTCCAATGCATTATTAAAAGAAAAAATATTTTGTGTTTCATCTCATTTAGTTGAGAAATCCTAGTTGCATAACTTGCTAGATGTAGTTCGCATCATCTTTGCATATTGTAAAATACGTATCTATTTATCTTTCTCTATGAATAAAGAATGAAAGGATTCACATCCATACTCCCCAAAATGAAAAAAGAAGAAGAATAAATTATAATAGATAGTGGAAAGGGATACTAAGCATGAATCATGCTAAAATGAGAGGGCAAGGTAGAAAAAAAAAAGAATTGAAGTAAGGAGGAAAAGGATGTCATGAACTCAATTTGAATTTTCCTTAAGAAGAAAGTAAAAATAGCTTATATGTACACAACCTTTCACCCATACTCATCTTTAGGATGATAGTTTTCATTGCATTCATCATCCCACCATAATATTAGGTAGTAGGAGTCATGCATGTTATTTTCCCCCTATAGTATAGGTGCATCATCTTTTACTTCATGCATAAATAATTTGAGTTACTTGAGATTCATGTTTCATAGCCATCCATCTTTTCCACCCATTGCTCTGCATGGTAGGCCACTTATATGTTTATTCCCCAAATTCATTTATATATGGGGAACTACTTCCAATGTAGCTGTGTAGGTAGATCGGAGCAACGTAGATAGGGAAATCACATGGAGTATCAAGTGTGTGCCATGTTGACTATGATGTTAACTACTCCTTATTGTCAGTGTTCCACTGATCTTATTGTGGACATCTTTAATGAATATTTTTATCACCATAGAGTAGTTGTGTGTTCATTGGTTGGTAAGGGTCAGTTCGAGACCGTCTAGTAGGGGTAATTGAGAAAACTAATTCATAAAATGTGTCCTCGTGGTGACTCATTCAAATAAATCTAAGAGTAGTGCTGCTCGAGGACGAGCAACATTCAATATTAGCGGAACTTGATGCATTGATTTTTAACCACTTATCACATGCTATTTGTAAGCTTATCTAGCATATTTATGCATTTTGAGACATGTATGCATTTTTTCTCATTATTAGCCTATGAATCACTATTTCATCAAGTATTCAGTATGTTTATTGAACCATGTCATTCTTCTCTATAATTTAGACTTATGATATTTTTCCCTTTTTAAGGAAATTTGGGCATTGAGTGGACAACTCGATGTCACTGACAAAGAACAAATCTACAATAGGGAAATCAAGAAATGTCATTGCTACCAAGAGCACACTTTGTGCTACTGAGATAGGCATCGATGCTACCAACCTCAGTAGTCGGTGCTAATAATTCATGATCTAGGGAGCATCAGAACTCAAGATTTGTTGTCTCAGTTCCACCTATTCACATGTCGGTGGTACCAACTTTAGCATCCATATCTCAATAAAATGCAACTCAATGATATTGACACTCATGTTTCTAGTGCTAATACAATCGGAGAGTTACAAGTCAGTTGACTACCCAATGCCACAAATTACCCACCGATGGTACTCACACTGTGTGATTAGTTCAGATCTGAGATCAAGTTAGATACAATGGTTGTGACTTAATGACAACTAAAGCATAATTTATGACCTAAAGACAGTGAGACTGAAAAGGAGGTATCATACTTTGTCACGTATTAGCATAGGACAGAGCAGAGAGAGGAGGAGATGGCTACCAACCAAATGCTCCAAGCACTTTTGGAGGACATATTTACTATTAGAATGTTGTAGATTAAAGTGTTCATTAGAGGGGATCGCCGATGTGACTACTCTAGGGAACTTTGCATTAGGTTTTTTTATATTTCGCCTATTTTCTTCTTCCTCCTCTTTCTATACTATGATGACAGTCATGCAGGGCTAATCCCCTCATTCATTAGAACCTAGGAGTAGCACAACATTGCATTGTATTTGAATTCTAGGAGTAAGTAATTTGTTTCCTTCATTGTGGATGTGAATTTAAAAGTATCTTCATTGATTTATTTATGCTTCATCACCATAATCAAAGTAATAGACCACTAATTACTGCATGAGAGGGATTAGGAGTTGGACAAATCAAAGATTCACATAGCCTATATCACACCTCCTAAGAGGGCCTATGACAACCTGGATATTTCGTTAAAGTACCTAACTAATTCCTAAACTGTTGTGGAAGTGGGGTTTGTTTTATTATAGGCAGTGTATTATGCTGTAGAAGTGGCTAATACTTTCTATGGATCTTTAGTCTAGAGTTAATGGTGAATATTTATTGATTAAATGGAATTTGAATACAATGTATGCCGTGGTGAAACCACAATTCCTGGGGAATCCATCCATTCTTGATCACAACCATATTAATTCGATTTAAATTTTTTTCTCTTAGTTAATTGAATAACCAAACAACTCTTTCACAAGGTCTAGCTGGTTTGGTTTTAGTAGGTAGTAGTTTGGGGGGTGAACGATTCCCTAAGTTTAACACTTGAGCCTGATAGTCATATATTACGACACACATGCACTTGGATTTTGCATGCACAACTTAAGTGTGTCACAGATCTCCTATTTTTTGGTATTACAGTTGAAATCTGCACAAGACAAACAAAAATTCTATGTAGATATAGGAGTAGACAACTATAGTTTGAGGTTGTAGATGAGGTATACTTGATAGTATCACCATGGAAAGCCATACATATATTTGTAAATCAAGGTTAATTAACTCCTAGATCCATGAGACCTTATCCAATCATTTAGAGGATTGGAATAGTGGTATAAAAACTTGAGTTGCATTCTGAGCTAGACAACTTACATGATGTATTCCATGTATTCGTGTTAAAGATGTGTCACCTGGGTATTGAAAAGGTCATAGATCCAGAGCCAGTAAAACTAAGAGAAGATGTTTTCTATGTGGAAGGTCCAATACAGATTTTAGAATGTAGAATTTTGAAGTTGAAAAGGAGGGAAATACATCTAGTAACGATCATTTGGAGGAATCATAGTGTATATAAATAAGAGTTGGAGATGTGTTACAAGTATCCTATCCTCTTCTATGAATTTCAAGATGAATTTTTATAAGAGGGGGAGATTTTTACAAACCATGCCCTACTTTAATTGTAATGAGAGGACGAAATATAATATTGGAGTTGTATACATCTTTAAATACTTCTTTGTAATAGCTTCTGACTGAAAATTATGTTTTCTTTCACTTTAGACTTAATTCCTGACAAGTAATATCATGAGAAGATTTATAAGTCAAATCTTGAAACTAAGTTGAGGTCGAGATAACTCACATATCTTTGTAGAGGAAGCTATAAGGACATTTATTGAAATTAATTACAAGAAAAATTATCACAACATATTTTATCAAGTTTTTGTTGTAAAGATGTAGAGATTTCATATTTGAATCCGATGTAAAAAGATGAATCTAATTGGAGCTAACATGAAAGATTTATAGTGTTTTGGGATGTTAGTAGATCAACCAACAATTTTCAATTGATGGTTTTACCATCAGTTGTCAATTGGTGTCCCTTTGAGTTCACACAGAACAACCATGAGTGTCAATCAATAGTTTTCCCATCAACTCTCGACTAAAGGTTCTGCAGGGGAGTCCCTTACTGTTGGTTTCACATGGACGCCATCTACTGAGAGTTTTGCCATCAATGACCTACCAAATGTATCTTTATCAAACAACAACTAAAGGTTTTATTAAGAGTCACCCATTGACGGTTTTTGCTGACAAACATCAATAGATGGCTAGTCTATGGATGGCATCAACTAATAATTGCATAGACTGATGGTGTGTCAACTTATGGTTGCATAAACTCTTGGTCACAACCACTAACGAACTAACAATTGATACTCCACATGAAAAAGGTGCAAGTGACGAACCATCAACTCGAGGTTCCACCTTATGATGATTATATCTTTTGATGGTTTTTTTACATCACCACCCAACTTATCCAATCACAAAAATGGTTCGATCTTAATTTATATTTAATGAAATTTGACGAAATTAGACTTGTTAGAACTATATCTTGAACCTCCACCAACATAGAAACCTAAACCAAAGGAGAGATAATTATATGGGTGATTTCTAGGGCAACAATGGGGAAGAACAAGAAGGACTAGAGAAACTGATGGTTTCATTTTAGATCAACCATGGTGATTTGGTTTTAGCCATAAATTTCTTATTCTCTTCACTTTTTCTTGCTCGAAATCTTTTGATTCATGTACTGAAGGTTTTCTCATACTTTTTTTGTTCATTTCCACCTCTAGAAG
This sequence comes from Alisma plantago-aquatica, assembly GCA_963693085.1. Taxonomy (NCBI): domain Eukaryota; kingdom Viridiplantae; phylum Streptophyta; class Magnoliopsida; order Alismatales; family Alismataceae; genus Alisma; species Alisma plantago-aquatica. The sequence continues at coordinate 582,207,886 of OY856411.1, forward strand.
GCATCAATTAGATTTGGTGAACCAATGTAAGATCGTCTAGAGATAGTTTTTTACTGGTAAAAGCCTTGAATTTAAGTTCAATAGGCTAGAATCCAAGTTTATCAAGCTTAAACTCCAGATCAACAAGCTAGACCGAGTACATGTGAGTGGACAATTACTTTTGAACCCTTTTTTATAGAAATTAAGCCCCAAGGGCATAACACATATGTACTATTTGTATTGTGACTAATTGTTTTTGAATTATTGAGATAAAATATGAGATTTCAGTTGAGTTGTTGATAAGTTTTATTATAGTTGAGATGTTTTATAAATGTTGTCAACTCTAGACGTATTGCCATACAATCACGGTGAATCATGAAAGTAGAATTAGAGGCATCAGAGTAATTAGTTTTTCCTAATTTATAAGATATTGAATCATATTGTTTATATATGATCTAGTTGATGGCTGTTTCTAGTTAGATATTTATGATGTTCAAATCATAGTTCATTCAAGTAATTATTAGTATGCTTAGTGTAGCAATTCAAGTAGATTGCAATATTAGTCCTGGTGATTTAGATTAAGTTTAGTGTTCTGAAAGTAACATTAGAAGTCTTCTATAATGATTGAGATATGGTAAGAACTGTATACTTGATATTGAAACTGTGAAATTAAAGAAATAACTAGACATTAAATTCCCTAAACATCATAGAATCCATCACAAAGGTCTACACCGGGAAGGAAGAAACATGCTTATTGACTGAAAGAGTTCATGATTAGGTAGTCAAAGCATACCAAAGGGGTATGGGGGACTAATCCCAAAGATGATGGTATTCTTAAATAGTAAGGTACTCAACGTCAATCAAAGATTCTGGAAGTACCCAATATTCTTCAAATATTTCAGATATTGGCCAACAATTTAGCCCTTGTGAAACCACTGATGCATATAGTTAAGCCAAGTGATTTGATCTTTGTTTGAGTACCTAGGTTTAGAGGAGGAGTCCAGTTTGTCTGGCCAACTATTTAGCCATAGAGACCAAACGTGGTGAGCCTTGTTGTAGATCGAGGAGCTAGTTTAGTAGACTTAGAATCCCAAGAACTACTCTAAATCTTATACGATGAGATCATTGCTTGATGTGATGCTTCCACATGTTGTGGAGCACCTCATGTGAATCCATGGCATAATAATAAAATGACTTAAAGGTTTTAGGAGTGGATCCAATTATTTATTCCATGTAGTTATTTATCAGAATCTCTTTCATGTTTAGTGACGGGTAGATTTAACCTCCCACCTTATACTTTTTGTGCTTAATTCAGTCATTAAAATACATCTAGATTATTTTGAATTTTAATGGATGCCAGACTTTGACAAAAATCTACACAAAAAGGCATCTTGGAGGGGTGGTTGTGATCATTATGATCGATGTGGCATCAAACAACACAAAAGGGGAGGATGAGGATTCATTGGGGATAAACATCATCATTCTCTAGGCATTGGAGATGTATTAACTAATCTAGAATTAGCCCAGATTCCTAAAAATGATATGATGGTTTGGATATGGAGAGGTAATGGATGTTATGGGTGAAGCATTGGATGATGATATTACTTCTTTGATCAATCTATACCTATTACATCTGACCAAGATATTCTTCAACAAGTTGGTCTATCTTTAGCTATAGAGGTACATGGGATGAATCTAAGTCCTTTTCTCATTTTGGTGAAATGAATATCACTTTTGATGATGGACACCAGATAATGGATGTTGCTTTCTGACACCTTCATCACCAATCAGATTGTTTAATTGACAGTTTGCAGGTGGTTACAAGATTTGTAAAACCATTCCATGATGTGACAGTTTTATATGATCGTCAATGTTCTAATAACTTCCTCGATGATGATGAACATGAAGATCTTAACATGGAATATGTTTTAGTTCTGGGTGATCACGGTTTCTCATAAGTATATATTTCTCTTGAGGCCTTCACCATTCTCCATAATCCATAACGATATTAATGATTAACAAACTTATTGGCAATAACATTGGATACTTAACATTCTTTGATTGGATTAGACTACTTTGGAAATCTACAACACACTAGAGAATGTATTGATTATGTACGAATTACGTTTCCATATAAGTCTTTTGTGATTTTGACATGTTAAATTCTTTATGTAGAGGATGATGAACCATCTTCTGTTTTCCTCTCATGCTATGTAAATGTCCAGATTCATTCGCTCCTTCATTTTGTCTTCTATCACAAGTAATTATATGGGCTATAATCCCATGCCTTCCTTTGCATTTATATAATGTTTTTATATTTGTAAAGATTGGTGAAGTCCTTGAGAATCTTGTCCATATAGCTGAAAGTACGTCTATTTGTACTTGTATTCATTTTTCTAGATTGGGTATTGAGAGATTATTCTTTTCCACTGAAACCTAATGTTATCACAAATCACTTTATTTATGAAGTGGAATATGGATCTCTTCCATCAAATGCCTAGGATGTGGAATTATGGGTCATAAATAGATACAATGATGTACTTTACAATGATCGACGTCTGATGTTGTATCTCATTAGGATCAATAAAATGTTGGAGTTGTTTGGGTGGAGGAGAAAGATAAATGGCAAGTTTTTATGGGAAAAATGTACATTCTTATAGACAAGTTAGAAAACAAGCCATGAAGGAATGAGTAGTATCTAAAAGTTGTCCAATTTCACACACAACCAATTGTTTGTATGTATGCCCATAGAGTCGATCATATGATGAATGTAATGACACATCTTGTAAATGATTTGATTAATAATAAAGGTTATCTTCAAATTCATCCTATTTTATTCAGTTATGAGATAATGATGTAACATAATAAATGTCTAAAGAATGATATTACTCAATGACGTATGTCTTTGGGTTGAGTACCTGAACAATGAGATCATAAATATGTTAAGAGTATATGCATTCTTGTTATCTCCCTAGTCAAATTTTATTGTGGAAGGCTGATAGACATAAGTAACACTTAAGACTTGAGTGTGTGTTGGCTGATGATAGAATCTCATTAGTCATGATATGTGATATCAAACCAAACCCATAGATACTTGTTAGAGAATAGTGTATCATACATACCCACCTTAAAATTGATGCATGGAAACCATGGTTGGTAGTTAGAATCATCTCTCATAATGATGGTGGTGATTGTGGTTCTTTGACCTAAAGTCACTACACTCATCACATGATGTTCGATGTACTTTGACATCATCCACCATGACCTTGAATAAGGGTTGCCATAAAGGTGGTGCTCGGGTGCATTGTGACACATGGGGATGACGATGAGTGATGTAGATGGGATTTGTTCCTCCTACACGAGTATGGTATCCTTGCCTTTTGATAAGAAAAAATGAGAAATGCATGGTCATGTGCATGCGAGTCAATATGTGATATTGGGCTTACATATATCTCAGATAGTATACTCTAGTTCAAGGAACGTGGATTGAACATTGAAGAGGACGACAATTTCATGCCTCGAGTTCAACCTGGATATCAAATATAAAGGAACTATACAATCACTATAACACCAATAATAGATTGTAGGTTGAAGTTGTTCTCCAACTTTCCAATTACTTGGGTAGAAGTGATGTCTTACCATATACCACTCATTACTTATGATGTCATAAATCAGTTATGGACATTCATTTCCAACATAACTTGGAACCTATAGGGTCACACACATATGATACACATGGAATAGGAGTTTATTCATGAATGATGTTTAAGCTTGATTACAAAAGTGTTAGATATTCAATTTAAAGAACAATGATTGAATATTGACTGACAGGACTGTGAACCGACCGATTCAAGAATTGAACCAATCGATTCAAGTGTCAGGACAATTTGAACCAACATTGGCAATTAGAACCCTGAAACGACTAGTATAGGAAGTGAACCAATCGACTTAGGTCTATGAATCGACCGGTTCAGGTTGTGAACCGACTGTTTGGTTGATCAATTCAATCCGATCAAGGATTGATGATGATGTAATGTTGTGTATTAATCGAATATTAAATTGCCAATATAATGCAAATAGGAAACATGGTAAAATGACCAGTTCAAGTGTTGAAATGATCATTTCATGTGTGAACAACTGGTTCATTGGTGAACCGACTAGCTCATGGTTCTCAGCTTTTTTTAAAATTCATGAAATTATGTCCTTTCATCTTCTTCTCAGACTAGAACTCCTGACCCCTACCCTCCTATAAATAGAGGGGTAGTCGAGGCTTTCTAAAGATGCAACAACAGTCTTTGACAATTGTTGTCTTCTCACAGTTGTGGTGACATGAGAACCCAAGCAAGTTTTACCCGTCAAAGGGAGGAACAACAAGGGAGAGCAGGTCAACAATAGCACATTTACTAGAAAAAACAAATTCTTCATGCCTGTTCATTTAAAATGATAGGAGTTCCTGGTAGTCTGTGTGGACTACTACAGAGGCGAGGAGGTCGTTGCCACTCACTAGGAGGACACAATCAATCACCATCAGTGGTGATCAACCACTAGGCTGCTGTCGATAGCCATCCAAGTGGGACTTGACAAAGAACCATGCTTCACTAAACATTATCATTGGACTTGCTCTAGGACCATGTATATATCTTGCAAACCTTCCCTTCTCATTACATAGTTTTTGACGCGGTCTACTGTCTAAGGGAATATGGCAATAATTTTTTTTTACCATTTCTGATGCCATATTTCCCAACACCAACATGTATGATGTGTTTGTTACATCTAATGTTATGGATTCAAAAACACAAGAAAACCCTCCCATTTCTTCAATATCCAACAATAGATCCTTACAAACGTATGAACTAAGAAAAGGAAGGAACCGAAGGATTGTGACACTACTACCATCCCTAAAGAAACTGTAGTAAGTCTCAACATTGATTACTATGAAATGCAACAAGAATGAAATTATGAAGGTCCTACACAAGTTGATATACCTCCTGAATCTAACCTACTTCTCAAATTTTGATTGTATCTACTAGATGGACATGTAGTCAATGGTTGACCCTAAAGCTGATATTATAATAATCCATTCCCCGCTAGATATAACAGTTTATAATATCCCTCCAACAATAATCTCTTTTGAAAATAGTTATAACTCCCAATCTCATTCCTTTTCTAGAAAAATTGGATGAGAGGTTAGGAGTTCAGTTGGGAAAATGAAAAATTTTCTATATTTGACACAAAACCATGAAAAAAAGAACAACAAGACTAGCACTTTGATGAGTAAAGAAGGTGAAAATATTCCCTCAAAATATAGTGGAATATGCTTAATACGATTTGCTGGAATGTTTAGGGGACCAAGAATGATTTTACTATCAATTGTGTTAATGGTACAACAAGTCAGCATCCTCCTCCTTTATTAGCTATTCTTGAGCCAAGAATTTCATCATCTAGGAAAGGTTGTATAATAAAAAGAACTTAGGATATCATGCTTATTATTATATTGAATCAAGAGGGTTTTCTGGTGGCATTTGGTTGCTACGGAAACCTGATGTTTGTGATGTTCTCTTAATTCAAAGTTACAAGCAATTTCTTAATTGTTGTATCATTAAAGAACTCTTATTGTAGTATATGTTCATCTAAACCCTACAACAAGAAACTTCTATAGAAACATTTACCTCGTTTAAGCCACCATATAAATAAACATTGGGTTTTTATGGGTGATTTTAATGCAAAGTTATCACCTTGAGAGAAACATGCATTCCACATTTTAACTATGTTGAAGCAACTTATTTCATGATACTCTGATTGAAGAAAAGTTACCAGACATTGGTTATTTTGAATTCCCTTTCACATATGAAAAATGAGCTCACTATGAAAACTTAGATAGTATTTTGGTTAATTTTTCTCAAATACATTCCAATTATAATTGTTTTGTTCATCATTTTCCTTGCAACTACTCAGATCACAACCCTGTTTCTTTCAAAACCCATCAACATCATTATTCTCCTCTGTTTTAAAAAAATCAAGGCCTCATAGAATAAGAATGTTGAGTTCTACAACTTCCTACATGATTTATGGCCTTCTCAACATGAATTCGGCACTACTTCAAAGGCTATCAGGAAGAATATAATTCAATGGGATCATACATATTCATAGAATTTCTAGATAACTAAATTTGAATTGCTTCTTGATATCATTATTGTACAATATTTACACATTGATCTTCTCTTCAACATGATTATATTCATCTTGTAGCAAATTACATAGCTGATCTCTGATAGTGGAGTTATATAAACTGGCTACATGATGGAGAGGCCAACACAAAATTCTATTTTTCTTTTATCAAAAGTAGAAGACCAAAGAATAAAATAGTTACACTTTGAGATGATGTTCACCACTAGATTACTATTGACATTCAATTAAGAAATCTTGTATCAAATCATTTCTTATCTATTTTTGGAACTAGTACTTACACAAAATATGATTGTTAACATTCCTACAATCTCTGAACCTTTATCTTTTAAACATTTTGATGATGTTAAAGCTACACCTAATGATTCTAAAGTCCTAAGAACTTTGACATCTATGGGTAATAATAAAGTAGCCGGTTTGAATGGAGTTGGTATGAATTTATGATGAATTATTGGCCTACTATTAAAACTTTAGTGAATGATTTTGTCAAACATGCTTTACAAGGGTTGCCTATAGACCTAGAAACATGTAATGTTGTTGTGGCTTTGATTCCTGAAGTTAAGGGAACTAAGAATGGAAAGAGAGGGATTTGAACCCTTGGTACGAATACCTCGTACAACAAATTAACATCTTAGACCTATATCTTTAAAAAATGTTAGCCTTAAATTAATGTCTTTTTAGTCGAGAGACTGGAATTTCTATGCTGACTTGGATTTCTAAACCAAAAAGCATCTTTGTACTTGGCCGTAAGATTTTCGATAATATTATCCTTGTACATGATCTTATTCATAATATGAGAAGACAAGGATCTACTCCTTACATGGCAATCAAAGTGGACTTATCCAATGATAGAAGGTCATGGGAGTTCATTCTAAATATTCTTATTCATTTTGGGTTGCCTCACTAAACTATCAATTATTTCATGAACTCTATCACTAGTTGTAGGATCAACATTCTCTGAATGGCCGAAAATTACAAAATTTCAAAGCTAATCGGGGTCTATAGAAAGGCCATCCTTTGTCGCCATATGTTTTGTTTTGTGCATCAATCGATTGATCCAATTTATTAAAGAACAAGTCTCTGTTGAAAATTGGAAACCGAACAAAATTTCCCAGCAACGCCCCAAGGTTTCACACATTGAGTTTGTGAATGAAATAATCTTGTTTGCAAGATTTGACATAAAAAATATTAATACAATCATGAGATGTTTTTTTTCTTTAACTGAAGAAGCTTTGTGTTAGGATGCATCCATATAAAAGATCTCCATCTTTTTTTGCACAATCAATTATACAAGCAACATGAGTTTCTATACGTGAGAGAGATAGCATGTAGAAGGTGGATAATCATGGAAAATATTTAGATGTACCAAATGTTCATGTAAAAATAATAAAATCTACCCATAGTGATTTAGTCAACATGATTCATATGAGGATTACAAGATGTATAGAATAAACACTTGGTCTTGTAAGTTGAATATGTTTAGCAAAGGTACTATTGGGATCAACCCCAAGATATACCATGCAAACTAGTATCATTCTAGTCAGTATCCATAATCATATTGATAAATTAGTTAGATTTTATCTAGAGGAAAGGAGAATCTCAAGCACCTTTGTCTCTAATGGCATGGGACCAACTTATTCCTTCAAATGACAATGGAGGCATGGGCATTCCTACTATGCAATTGTGGAATATGGAATTAATTATGAAGACTACATGGCAAGTGGTGATCAAACGTCCTTCATCTTGGTTATGGGGACTTTTACAAAAGTCTAAATGTTATACATAGAAGTCTGGAAAATGTTGTACTACTCTATGGGGATCATTGAAATACTAAAATAGCTACATGATAATATAATGATTGTCATATGTAATGGATGAAACATTTTTGTTTGGCATGATCCATGGGTTCCAGCAGACATACTTCTATTTGACAAGGTTGTTCCTAACAAATTAGTAGATCTCAAAGTATCTTTTTGTTCACCAATACATGGGAATGCGATATCAATTTTAGTGGTTACTATTTCTCTTCAATGATAATTGATAAAATACTCAATTTGCTGCTTCATGTTAATGAAACTTTCAGGGAAGTCTGGGAATATAATTTATCATCGTTAGGTATGTTTTCAACCAAAACAACCTACAATATATTGGTGGATGACATTGCCAAGAAAAAGGATGGTCCATGGAAAACTATTTGGCCTCTTCAGCCTTGACAAAATACAAAGTTTTCATATGGTTGATGACTCATGAAGATATTATGACAAACTAATCAAGGGTAAAGAGACATTTCATGGTGGACTCTAACTATCAACTTTGCCATAATTCAGTTGAGAATATTTTACATGCAATTAGAGATTGCAACATTTCTATATATGTTTGGAAAATTCTCAAGTTGGAAGAGTTTTATTCTGGTTTCTACACATCTCCTTTTTTGTAATGGGTACAAAACTGTCTTCAATTGAATAAAATTGCTTATCTACAATTTTTTGTAGCAAGTCAGGGTATATGGGGTGTCTAGAAATGAGTACATTTGCAATGGTATTAATGGTAATGCTAACACTATAATCTCTAAATGCTGAAGTTTTGTTACAAAGATCAAGAGTGCATGGCATACAAATGATATTCAGAATTAGAACAATACCCTTATACATTATGTTTCTCTATGGTCACATCCTCCTTATGGATGGATTAAAGTCAGTGTTGATTCTTCTCTTAAAGGCGGTAAAGCTTCAATTGTGCTAATATGTCATTCACATACAGGTCATTGGGTGTGTGTATGGGTTACTTCTTTACTTATTTATTATGTACTTCTTGTTGAAGTTATTGCAACGGAGATGGGACTAAGGAAATCTTAGAGCAAATACTAGCATTGTATTGTGGTTGAATCAGATAGTACAATGGCAGTTCAACCCATTAACGATAGTGTAGTTTCTTTTCCTTTGGTTTTAACCTACATGAAAGACTAAATTCAAACACTTATTGAAGCATAACTAGATGGTGTGATTACAAAAGGTTCCAAGACAATCTAATACTGATGTTGATTCCCTTACAAAATGGCATCAACATCACTCAAATCACCCTCCTTTTACTTTCACTTATGCCCCTATTAGGCTACATGAACATATTGTTAATTCTTATGTTCCATATTTCATTCCAATGATCCATGTAACATCTATTGTTATGATTTTGATTCCTACTTTGGTGAGGCTAGGTTAAACAAGAACATCATCATGTTCTAAAAAATTCACATATGGATTATCATGGTTTCCAGTCGACTTTCCATGCATTGAGATGGTATTTCACACTCTATTGTAACATTTTTTAGATAAGGATCCAAATAACTAGGAGGATTCAAAATATATCTTCTATTAATAGTAGATTAGTTGAGGTCTTGAGAGGAATAGCTAGTTTAGTATATGGTCTCTTATCCTTCCTCTGAGTCCTATAGATGTGTGAGAGAGAGAGGTTTGACAACACATTTGTAATAGTTATAATTGAGGTATATTAAAGGCAATACTCATTTCCTTCATTCAACTATGATGTAGAGAAAAACTCGTATGAAATAAGACATGTTTATGCTATAACTAGATGTTATATTTTAATTTAACTAGGTGTTCCATTAGTTCTTTAACTTAAGAAAAAAAGTAAGGTTTTTTGTTAGTGACCAAAAGTGTATGGCTAGTCTAATCCCTCTTTGGCAGGCTTAAACCATGCTTAATGAGTTTGGTTCATGCCACATAGGAATTTATACAATATTATGAACCAACTTGAGCCCAAGTGACCAAACATGGCAATTGAATTAGTAGTATTGACCCATCAAGTTGAGCCAACTTGCAAGAAAGTTGGCCAACTTCTGATCTGTTAATAGGCATACTAAAGGAATGAGGACACTTTGTTTTTGACTGAGTTTTACGTCAATTTAAAATTTAATATTCATGTTGTGAGCTCAATAGAAACTAATCCATGATCCAAAACCCTATCTTCACCTTTTAGATTTGATTTGCGACTATTTTGGGATATTTGACCTATAATAGAAGAACATACTCAGTTTTTTAATTTTCAAATTATCCAAATTAGAAGTTGCTTTCTGATTTGTTTCTTATTGCTAGATACAAGATTATGTAGCTAATCATCTACTCTCTCTCTCTATCTCTCACTCTCTCTCTCTTTATTTTTTTCTCTTCATGTTTTTCTCTAAGGATGGATCCAAGAAATGAACACGAGCCATGTTTTTGACCTCTTATGCCATGTTTCTTAAACATTTCTATTTGTTTGGAGTTGAACTGAAGTAAGAAAACCTAATTTTGAACTAAGAAGTCACTTATAATATTAATGCCTAATATAAAATATATTAGACTATAAAAATAATATATTTGATACCATAAAATACTTATGAATACATATGGACAAGTTGGATTTGGATTTGTGGCATTTGGTTGAAAAGTTAATGAGTTTAGATTTGTTGATCCAAGGTATAGTGAAGGAGTCAACCAACTTGGGTTGATCTCAGGTAGACCTTGCTTGTTTGTAGCCTTAGAATTAATATGCAATATGCATTTTCTGTAGAATATTTTGAAGGTCAACCAACCTATAGGAAGTAAGTTAGACTTGTGACTCAACTTTAGCCTAAGTCTACCAACCTTAGCAACTGACTTATCACTAGTCATCCTAGCAAGTCGGGCCAACTTGTAAAGAAATTTGTCAACTTTCGGTCTTTCAGTAGACATATTGCTGGAGTGAGGACATTTGGGTCTTTAACTAAGTTTAAGATCAATATTAAAACTTAAGATCCGATTTATGAGCTCAATAGATCCTAATACATAATACAAGACCTTAACTTCACATCTTAGAGGAGATTTGACACTATTTTTTAGAGAATCGACTTATAGATGAAAAAATCGACTCAATCCTTTCATTTTAGATTTTTTTGTCAACTTGATTTTAGATTTATGCATGTTATAGATATATAATTTTTTTCTTTTTGTTGGATACAAATGATGTATATAATTATCTACTTTTTTTTCTTTATGCTTTTCCCATATATTGATCCAAGGGATGAACATGAGCCATGTAACTGGTGTTTGATGTCATGTTTCTTACAAAATTTTGGTTCATTTGGGGTTGAAGGGAATTCTTTTGAATGTGAATCATATATTGAATAAATATTGATGAATGTGTAACAAAATTCTATAGATATTTGCATTGATATAGGAATATCCATCAAATCTTTTTATTTCTTCTCCATGATGATAATAATTGATTATTTTATTTTATTTTATTTTACTTTTTGAAAAAATTGAAGGAGGGTTCATCTTAATCATCCCACACTCTCCGGTAGGAAAACCCAATATTAGCATATAAGACACCATTAGACTTATCAATCCCAACATCTCTTGACTACCTCATTCCACTCATTGCCCCGTCTCTATACACCCCCATACATAAATGATGTTTAAATGGTTAAATAAGTATAAAAATGCATGTATGTCATATTGTGACAAATTTAAGAATTTATTTGGATACCTCAAATAGATATTGAATGTTAGGTGTTTTGAACAACTATGTAATTGAGATAGGAATAAATGTTAATATATTCTTTCTTATGCAATTAATGAACAAATTTTAAACGTTCAATAAGTTGGTTTGATAATTTTCCAAGTGAGAGTTACTGATGTATATAACCCATATTTTGTGAAAGGTGGTTATATAATAACGATATTTCAGTTGAATAATGTGGGAGTTAAATGATAATAGAGTGAATAAAATGGGAAGCCTAGTTCCTTCACAAATGAAATTATTATTTGTAAGTGTAAATGACATTATATTTGTTTAGGGTATCTTGTAATAATACATATGTATAAAATTGTTATTGAATGAGTTAATTTTAGATGTGGCTTCTGCTTGAATAGGTGAGAGATGATAAATGTAAAATAAAAGGACTAGTCTAACAGAAAGATATGACCAAATAATATAGCAGATAGATCCCATAAATGCCATAGAACTATTACTAAGTGGCATGTACTGTAAAGAGTGAAATAGTAAGACTAACAAGTAGTTATCTGTACAAGTGTCACTTGAGTGTGACCTAGTGTAGGAAATAAGTTATAATTGATTGAGTGGTGGATGGTGAAGAGTATCACCTAGATATCAACCATATAAAACATGATAAATGATCAAATAATATCAATAAGAGCTTCTCTTAGAGTGCATCAAAAATGAAATAGGATGACTGATTGGAAGTTGGCAAGAAGAGTCTCACATATACTTGAGGCTTTTTAGCTCAGAGGAACCCCTTGTGAGTACCCAAGACACGTGGATAAACTTTACAGATATGTCTAATTTTTGCTAGCCAACCATGGCAGCCTCCATGCTGATCGAGGTTTGTTGATTGAATGGTCTTAAGATATAAGGTGTTACCTTAAGACTTATACCGCAAGTCAAAGTTTAATGACTTTTGTTTGGGTGATAGGATCCAAGTGAGTTCAGGGGGAAATTAAAATAAAAAGTTAGTCCACTTAGGTCAGTCTAGTTAAATAGTTCAGTTAATCAAATCTTTTGGTTGGTTAGTTTAGAATGTAAGTCATAATCAATACAAAGGAAAACCAGAAAGAGAAATGTGACTTGAATTCTTGTTTACTATTAGTATTTCATTTTATATAATTACTTACATATATTTTTATAGTTAGTCTTTTAAATGGCTTTATTTCTTTTCTTTTAAATTATATTCTTCAAGAAATACTCAAATATATCTATTTTTTACTTGTTTGAGTGAGCATCTAACTCAAAGACTTAGAAACAATTTAGGCAAACCCTAGAATATGGATATCTAGATGTATCTAAGGTATTTAGCTATAAAGTCTTGTATTGGATTAGCAGAGACCAGTCGGTCCCTATCACTCTTGGTCCTCTCTTACAAATAAAAGGGTTGTAGTTGAGAATTTGTTGTATTATTTTTTTCTGCAAGACTATATATTTAATGTTTCAAATTTATGAACATGCCAATTATCTGAAGTTGTATGGAAATTCAATTCATATTATTGTGTTTATAATATGTCTAAGGAATAAATCATTAATCCTTAAGCAAATGGATTGCTTGCAAGTGAAGTGAGAAACCAAACATCTTTTTCAATCAAAAAAGTTAATAGTGTTGTTTAGTATGCTAAATACGTAGTTTATGCACAATATTATGATTGGTGGTAATGGTGAGATGCTTTTAAGGCCATGTCCCATTCCTTGTTCTAATCATACTTTATTTTTCTGAAATGTCTTTTTAATATAGAAAATCATGTAGCATCATAATTCCCAAGCATGTTTCAATTGATGTGAAAAAGCTATGTTAAAATTTAGTTTGATGAAATTTTGAAAGTTTTGGATCAGAAATAACTTACCTTTTGTGTTGCATCTACTAGTTGGATCGATCGATGTTTTGGCAAGGTCATTGCATGTAATTCCCTTAGCCAAATAGAGAGTGAGGGATCGTGTTTGTTTGATTTGACCCCTTCAGTTAGTGGATGTGGCCCAAGGTTGGACCACTTTGACCCACTTCATGAGGTTGAAGCATGTTGGAGTCAGATCAAAGTGGGTGGTCAATTTGACCCATTCTAGGCTGAAGCATGGAAAGTTTGGATGATGTGACCTACTTGGGGTTGATGCGGGCTGAGTTGTGATTGAAGCGTGGTGGTTACAGGTCGAAGTGGCTAGTTTATGGGCATATGTGATCATATTAGGGTCTTTGTGACCTGGGATATTTTAACGAGTAGGAGAGGTTGAATTAGACATGTTAAAGTGTGTCTTAGGTTGAAATGAAATTTTTCTCACAAATGATATATATATATATATATATGTGTGTGTGTGTGTGTGTGTGTGTGTATACACACATACACATTATATATTTTTATATGTGTAGGGAGATGTTATGTTGCCTGTGTAGGTAACGAGATATTGTTACTCGCAGGTAACACTATGTAAGTGAAAGCGCCAAATATTATATGCAAGACCCAAATTGTAATTCCAAAATTGGAAATTCAAATACACCATGAAAATATATATATTCCACCAATAGAATAAAGTGATTCTTATGACAAAAAATCACCAATTTGGTTGTAAATACAAAAGAATATGTGTAATAATTCAAACATAATAATAATTCTACCCAACAATAACCTGTGTTGGTTGGAAACATAGTGATGATACCCATGTGGGTATGATAACCTTGAGTAAGGAGTGGCACCCAAGTGGTGATCCACTCCTTACTTGATTTGAGTAATAAACCCCTCCAACACCCAAACATACCAAAATGCATAAAGGATGAGGCATTTGTATTCATTTCTCAAATACTATGACACACTAAGTCATTACAAGTAAACATCATCATAATGTTTGACTATCATAATATCACTAGTTTACAAGGTTCCTCACCACTAGAGGTTTTCAACTAATAAATAAAAAGATACAAGTAATTTTATAAGGACTAGTTGTAGAGGGTAACCTGGCCATCTCAAGCTATCCTTCAAAGTCCATTGTCATTACTCAAGGTCCTTATGAGTCATAATCCTCTACAATACCTACAACTAGATGGCTTGAGAACAACATTCAAAAGAGGAAAAATGAAGAAAAAGGTATGTGTAAGAAACACTCATATTTGTGCATTGTAAGGATGTTAGTACAAGGATAAGGGTATTCCCAATAAAACAACACTATTGCGGTTTCCTAAGACCAGGAGAAGATAATCAATTAAATGATAACCAAAAAATGAGTAGCAAAAAATGAGGCATTGTCAATTTATAGAATTTTTTTTATGAATAATGAATTTATTTTCTTTTAACATTTCACAAATAATCATACAAAGTACATGACTGATTGTAGAATATAATAAAGACAAGAATAATATAAAATAGGCCTATAATACTATTACGATAAGCCATGGCAAGATGAATAAAGCCAGAATTCCCAACATATAGACTATGGAATGGGGAAGAAAACTCAAGTGTCTGATAGGAGGAAAAATTGCTTTTCTTAAATATATCACATGTGACATGGGAATAAAACCCCAATGTCTGTCATGAGGAATAAACCTCAATGCCTAAAATATGATTAAACTACTAGTAGATATTACTAGTCCAATCTCACATGCAGAATAGGCAAGATAATCAGTTCAATTCAATTAAAATCTATGCACATATGAGAACATCCAATATATGGCACATTTCAATCATATGACCCATAAATAAAGGTTCCACAATGTCAACAACCAATATGAATGAAAATAGATTATAGTGAAAGATGTGTAATAAGAATTTCCAAAAGAGATGAGATAGAATTCAATTTAGGATTTATGCCTCAAGGAAGAATATTAAGGTTGCCAATTCATTAATGTCCAACTGAAATTAGGATAGATGCACATGCATTGTATCTAGTCTTGGAAAGTCTAGGGTAAACCCTTAGATCCAAATCAGGGTATGATATCACATTATAACATTAAAAAAAATCAAGGTTAATAGTCCACTAAACATTCGTACCATAGAAATCGACTATCACACTCTAGTCAAAGTAGGTTTAGGAAATCACACAAAATGATTCTTGATTTCAAGTTATATTTTTACTCAATTTTTTATGCTTTATGTAATATTTATGGATTTCTTAAGATTAATGTTAAATGTATTAATAAAATAAAATATGCATCAAAAGACATAATTGTCCACTCATGTAATTTCAAGATCTTATTGTGTTACATGGTAACTGAGTCATTCACCATTCTAAAACTCGTGTGGTTCATAAAAAAATATAAGATGCATAAAAATGATAATGCCCCTCGCTATGCAAAAAGATGAAAGATTGCACAAGGATTAATGCTAGAAAACTCTTTGTCATTTTCGTCTTGAGTTCAAGATGAACTATGGGGCAGAGGGGTGGAACTCCAATCCACTATGAGGAACACCAACCCATCATTGAAAATGGTTTACCTTAGTCTCTTTGGTCATGACGACCCCCAACTCATCCCAAGTGAGGACAAAAGAAGTGGCCAACTTCTTCTTCCATGGAAACTAGTACCACATAAACCACAAATCACCCAAATTGGAAAAGCTTGGTTTTAGTCCACTGGGTTCAAGGAAACAATCAAGATGGTGGCATTTTATTTCAGATGGGTAACAAGAAAACTTTTAGAGCAGACCTATTGAATTAGGCAACAATCTTGAACACTCATAAAGAGGACCTCAACATATTGGGAAGGAGCAATATTGGGTACCATAAACCCATGACTTGACATAGAAAATAAACTATAGTAAAGACTTTGCTACCTTCCAAAGAATGGTTCACAAATGTTCTTAGTGTACGATGGGTCTGAAGAAAGGCCCAGAGTTGCTTCGGCAACATACTAGTAAGGAGAAGAATGAGTTGCAAGGTGGATGGCCTAATAAACCTATCAAGGGATGAACAAGTATTGAAGGAAATTGGAAACACCAAACTAGGACTCAATAAAGGATACCAACTATTATGAAAGTTTACTGAAGGATTACCTAAACCTCATCATTATTCTTGTAGGTATAATGAGATTTCAACATCCCTGACTGAAAAATTCATGTGAGCCCCTATGGGAGGGTTTAGGGTTGTTTGACTTATTAGTACATCCTTTTAAGGGGGTAAGTATAGGTGATTGTTAATGTTTGATGATTAGATTTTGAGGATGAAATCCTTTTAAGGGGTGTAGTATAGGTGATTTTTAATGTTTGATGATTATATTTTGAGGACAAAATCCTTTTAAGGGTTGGAGTGTTGTAACAAACCATAACTTAGAATCCTACCCTATTCTATGTTTAGAAGACTAGTAAGGTTAATGTAGGGAAATACAGACACAGAGTAGTCAACAGAAACAAAAATTTAACTGTCGTATTTTCTAAGAACAACAAGATTGCGTCAACAACTATGTAATGAGAAGGATGGTTTAATGAGTTCATACCTGGTCCTGGGGCAAGTCCAACAACTACAATTTGTTGCAGTAGTGTGGCACTCCTAGTTGCTTGGATGGCGTTTGTGCAGCTTCTGGTCTTCACCATGGATAGTAGCTTGATGTTGTCCTCCTAGTGGTAGATAATAACATCCTCGCCTCTATAGTAGTCCACACGGACCACCTAGAACTCTTGTCATTCTACTAGAATAAATAAGGAGTTGTCCCTCCCGTTGGTGTACTATCACCAAATTGCTATCCCATAATTGTTCCCTTACTATCCCTCCCTTTATCAGGTATGACTTGCTCTAGCTCTCTATTGGTTACCACAACTAGAGAGGACAACAATTGTCATAGGAAATTGAGTTGTGTTCTGAGAAGCCCCCATTACCCCTCTATTTATAGGAAGGGTTAGGGTCTGGGTTCCCAGTCTCTGTGGAAGTGAAAGGGATCATAAGATCATGAATTTTCACAACATGTGAGTGTCGAGTTGGTCAGTTCACACATGAGCTGATCGGTTCGCTCTGCAAGCCGGTCATTTTGGTATTTTTCCCAATCATACATGAATTAACAATTCAAATCTAATTAATGCACAACATGATGTCAGCACTAATCCTTGATGCAATCGAATTTCTTAACGAACTTAGTGTCTCGCCCTTGTGAGTCGATCCTCTCACGACCCCAAACAGTCAGTTGGTGAGTCGAACTAATTAGTTCATTGTGTGAACTGGTAGATTCGCTCCCTAGATCAAAAAGAACTCAGCCAATTCAATATCCAATCAACCTAACACTTGTACCGGTTGTTTCATTACATGAGTCAATCGGTTGGGAGTCCAGTCAATTGATTTGTTTCTTGAATTGAGTAACCAAACACTTTGGCCATCAATTTAATCACCATTCATGATTAAACTCCTCTTCTATGTGAATCCTATGTGTGTGGCCCTATAGGTCCCATATCACGTTGGCAATGAATGTCCATAACTAGTTTATGACATCACAAGCAAAGAGTGGTGCCTAGTTGCACACTAGTGCTACCCAAATGAACATAAAGTTGGAGAACAACTTCAACCTAAAATTTGTGAAAGGTGTTAGAGTGACTGTCTAATTCCTTTGTTTCTGATATCTAGAATGAAATCGAGGCATGGAGTCATCATCCTCTCAATGTTCAATCCTTGTTCCTTGAACCAAAGTAGACTGTCTGAGATATAAGTGACCTCAATATCATATATTGATCCGCATGTGCATGTGCATGTGTTTCTCAGTCTCTCTTATCAAGTGGCCAAGATATCAAACTCCAGTATGAGGGACAAATCCCATCTACATCACTCACTGTCAATCCCCATGTGTCACATCTACCCAATCATCATCACTATGGCAATTCTTATTCAGGGTTACATTGAATGATGTCAAAGTATGTTGAACTACATGTGATGAGTGCAGTGACTTTAGGTTTAAGAACCGCATTCACCACCTTCACTATGATATATGACTACGACCGTCATATTTTGTTTTCATGTGCCACTCTCAAGGTGGCTCTATCTGATACATTGTTCTCTAACACGTATCTATGTGCTTAGTTTGATATCACATATCATGACTAATGAGATTATGTCATCAACCAACACAGTTTATTGTTGTCTATCTGCCTTCCACAACAACAACTGACTAGGGACATAATAAGAATGTACATACTCTTAGCATCTATATCATCTCCTTGTTCAAGTCACGTACTTGAAGACATATGTCATTGAGTATTGTCATTCTTTATACATTCATTATGTTTCCTCATTATCTCAAAACTGAGTGAAACAGAATGAATTGGAAGCTTGCATTTATCATTATTAATCAAATCCTTTATGTAATATGTCATCACAATCAACATAGGATTGTCTCTTTGGGCATACCATACCAACATACTCCCACTTGTACTTAGAGCCAATCACCCATGAATCTCATTCTTAGTGATTTCAACATGTCCATCATGTTTCTACTGTGCAAGTGTTAATCCAGCGGGGAGCAACATTTTGCCTTTATTTGGTGTATTGCATGTTCCTCATCTCTTTGTTGTAAGACATATCATATGAGACAAAATTGTCATAATATGGTATTTGATATTCCTTGCCTAACCAGTAGCTCCATTGTTGTCACAGTATCTCTACTGTGTCATCAATGGTTGGAATATCTTTAACTTCACCCATATGAACTTATAGATCCATACAGTACCCATTCATGTGTTAATAACACCAAGATACTTAATTTCTATTGTAGAATAGAATTAATTATCTATAGTTTGAAACTCTTCCAACTAACAACTCCTCTCTTAAAATTAAACACATTTTATATTGCGGTCACTTTTTGTCATTTCATAAGCTTGCATAGGTGTAACCCTTTACATCCAATTCTTCCTTGTTTCTCTAATCCAACAAATTATCATTTAGTGCTTCTCAAGTACTAATGGATGTCTTTAAATGACATTCCAATGACCCTCATTGGAAACTGATATCATCTTGTCATGTCCAATACATACAAGTGTAAGGACCCTGGCCCATGTTTCAGGATAACCCTATTTGTTTTGATTAAGTATGTTGCTTAGCTCCTTGCTACAATCATCTGAGATGTAATTAGGGCATGTTGGAGGCTTGAGTTCCTTGTTGGAGCTTGATGCTTGTGTTTTGTGGAGAGGTTTGGTGCAAATTGCAATTTACCTAGGATAGGGGTTGATGTGCAAGTTTGCCACCTCTAGAGTGTTCATTCTCTCTCTCCTAGCATCAGCTAGAGGAAAGAGAAAGAGATGGACACCTTGATTGAGCCTTGGTTGAGTGGTGACAACCTTGGTGATGTTTTTGGGCACATGTTTGAGGTGTATCTTACACCTAGAGGTGTTGTGTCAGGCTTGAGAGCCTTGGAGAGGCCCTTTATCGGTTCTGTGATGTCTCTAGATGCACCATATCAGTTTGGGGTGCCTAGGGTTTACCCCTATTAGTTTGTGAAGGGAGGTAGAGATGTGTATCAGCCATGACCTAGGAAGGTGACCTAGTGGGTGAGACATGGTTCTTATCACCTTGTTGCATGGGATTTGCATGTGGCCTTTCTTTGTGGACATGTGTCACCTAGAGTTCTAAGGTGGTGACACCTTCCCCTTGATCTCTCTTTCATCTCTCTTGTATATATACCTTTTTCTCTCCATGCAAGAGAAACCTTTTGGTTATCTTTGCATTCTCTCCTTGGTGGCTGACCTTGAGCTAGAGGAGCCTCTCCCTTAGAGCTTGGTGGATGATCCTAAGCTTGTGGTGCGCTCTCTTCATCCTCTACCTTGGTAAGCCATAATCCTTAGTCTTATTTCTCTCCTTCTTTCTTCTTCTAGGCCATGGACCTTGGTTATCTCCTTTCCCTCTCATGCTCTCTTAACCATGGCTCCATCTTCTCTCTTAGAGGTGATGTGGTGATCAATCTTAGAGGATCCTCTTCTACCTTGAGCTCGTGAAGATTGGAGCTTGACCTTGGAGCTTAGATCTTGGTGGTGATCCTTGAGGAGGGTTATACAACTCTAAACCCTCTTTGTTATTATCACCTTTTATATTGTTCTTCATCCTTGGCCCATTATTGCTTGCATTCTAGTAACTCTTTTGAGTGGTTTAGTGTCCTATTTTGGAAAATGAACTTTGCTTAGTTGCTGCTTGCATTGCACTTTCTTGTGCCTTTCTTGTAACACTCTCCTAAGGTACGATATGAGGTGGATGATATGCTTTTGTGACCGATATGCTTGTGAAGGCCAATAGGCATGTTTAGCCGATAGGCTTTGGGTGGTTGTCACGACCTATGACGCCACTGGTCGTTACCCTTTGAGGAAGGTCGTCAAGACCTTGGTTAGGTCTAGGATGACTCATTCTGATGTTGTTAGATCGTCATGCCTTAGAAATGAGTGGGCCGATGTTATATGAGGGTGATAGTATGTTGGTGGTTGTTGAACCGGTGTGGTGTTTGACCGTGATACGAAAGAGTGCCGAGCGATATGGCCTTGGCCGTCACGCTTTGCGGGTGTTGTTGCCCAACACATCTATAGTCGTCACGACTTGGCGTTACGGCCATGGATGCATTGCTTGAAGCATTGTTGAACCCTAAGAGAAATGTCACCTTGCTATGTCAATACCCTAGGGAGTTGCCTGTTACCCCTGATGCTCGTCACACCTATATTGACGTTGCTAATAGGAGAGGTTGGTCGATACACCTTATTTCCCAATATCTATGTGTTGCTAAGCCGTCATAGTGGAGGTGTTTCTGTCCGATATGTCTAGGGTTGTGTTGCCCAATACACCTTGTGGCTAACACCCTCTCTTTGAGGTGTGGTGCCTGACACACTCATGGTGATACCTAAACCGATACACATCTTGTACAGGTAGGCCAATGCCTTACCTTGATATGGTTGCCTGATACCTTTAAAGGACAATTTGATACCCTATGTTGAAAACCTAATCGATATCTTGAGATGGTGTTAAGATACACCATGTTGATGTTAGGGTTACATGGTATAATGATGTTGAGAACTATGTTCCTATACCTCATAACGCATGTTATCATGATGATGAGAAGCATGTTTTCATATCTCCTAACACATCTCATAATAATGATGAAAGTGATAACCTAAGGGAGGTTGTTCATCCAACCTTGTAAACCCTAATCATGTAAAGTGAAACCTTAATTGTAATAATGTAAATGTATGGCATGAATCCTATGAGATATTGGTGTTGATGATGCATTGCTTCCCCTGTTACATGTTTCTAACCATGTAGGTAATATAAGTTGATGCACATAGCCATGTATGAGCTATGGTGGTTATGATTTGTTTGAATAGGCCTTGTGAGGCAAAACGTGTTGTTGATACTCTTGAAAGAGGAATAAATGGTCTTATGACCTAATGATGGCTTGATGCCCTGCATGAGATGTTTTACTCAATTAATGAGGTGAGGGGTTGTTACCCCAAGATATGTAGTCCTTGTGATGGAAACAGGTTGAAAACATACATGAAGTGATGAGATCACACCCTATATGTTTCAATATATGTCCGGTGATGTGTCATGCCCTTTGTTATGTAGAATTTGTTTAGAGGTTGTACACTGTAACTTGATTGATGCTTAAAGATGTTTTAATTGATCTAATTAATCAAGTGAAATCTAATAGTGTAGTTTTCCCTATTCCATAGATCCATTTAGTGCCAGCATTTGATGAATGGTGAAACGATTTTAACTCAGAATGCATATTATTGAATATGCGGGGTGCAAGCTGAGGTATCTCCTTGTATCCTAAATGTATATCTATCATGGGATTGGTTGCATGCCATACCTAGAAGAGTGCAACTTTAGACTGCATCTTCATAATCTATATCATGGGATTGGTTGCATGCCATACCTGGAAGAGTGCAGCTTTAGACTGCAACTCCATAATCTATATCACGAGATTGGCCGTAAGCCATATCCTGGAAGAGTGCGGCTAAGATCATAACTCACTAGCATCGTGACCTGTACCAAGGTGGGATAAATCTGCACAGCTAGACTATACATCGCTTAAAATAGTTGACCCATGTGTCATTGTATTTTCACTCGTATTGACCGAGGAAGGTGAGGTAGTGGATTATGCGCTCTTCCATTAGACCTTGTGTGGCACTGATTTCAACTTATCAAGTGGTCGGTTGGATTTGGGTGGTATGACTCAAATCCTCAGGGCATAATGAAATATACATTGTGTAGGATCAAAATATAAAAACATTGGTTGAGGCCTTGCTTGAACTTTATACAATGTTATTGATAGGAAATATATATGTTCTTCATATTCCTTTTAAATTGTTAAGATGTTTTCATAAATTCAACAGTAATTGCCTTTTTATAATGAATACCTTCTTCACATCATTGTAATTATACTATTGCTTAGTTTATCTTATCTGGGATAATAATAGAGTTGGTGATGAGTTATATCTCCCACTGAGATTTGGAATCTCACCCTGTGGGTTTTCCACACCCTTTATAGGTGGACAAGCACAAAGAGGTAGAGATTGTGCAATAGAGGTTGAGGAGAAGCAAGAGGAGTAGTAGCTGATAAGGTTGGAAGTGTTTTTGGATGCCTTTTGTTGATAGAGTCCTAGAGTCGTCCTTGTACACTCAGGTCTTTGGGAATGTTTTGTAGATGTTTCACGAACATACTTTCCTTATGTGCCCTTTTATATACCAGGTGTGGTGGACTCATGTATATATGTTCTGGAATAGTTCTTTAGTTATAGGTTGAAAACATGTCTTGTATATGATTTGAGGCATGAAAGGACTTAAAGGTTTGCTATTTGGCAGTTTATGAAAATGGTTTTAATTTTTAGTGTTTTCTGATAATACGCTTGTTAATCTTTCTTTCATGGTTATGTTTTGAGTAATCTCACTTTTTGTGGTGCGGGGCATCACCTTCGCGACAACAAGACTATGGGATGAGTACAATATATAGTATACATGATAGATCCAATGTTGGTGCACATGGCATCTTAGTCATGTCCTTTCATTCTTCACAAGAATTGTAACATAGGGTTCATGAGAGACTAATGCCATGTAACATGAACCAATTCTCTCTCATTGAATCCTTAATGATGAACTCTTTCAACATCTTGATATTGTATGTGCTCATACTTAGGTCATGAAACTTTCAAAAACTATATATATAGAGATCTCAATTCCTATCATATAGGATGTTTCACCTAATCCTTCATTGTTGAAGGTGTTTTCTGTGCCAAGTCTCAATACTTTAAAATATTAAGATGTTATTTCTCATCAATATGTGGAATATTCATATAACCTCCCACTAATCTTTTATAATCACAGATTTCATCTTTTATCTTGAATCAAGTCAAACTCTTTGACTATCTTGTTAAATCAAAAGATCACATCTCTGAGATGCTTGTTTCAATCTCTCAGATATGTACTTTATTTACATTCATGAAGTTATAAAACCTTTAGACTATGTCACATACACATTCTCTCAAATATTCCTTTTAAGGAATGAAGTTTTAAACTTCATATGCCAAATCTCATAGTTTATACTAGCTGCAACAACAAGCATGAAAATTGGTAGAGGGATTTCTTCATGTTCAACAATTTGAACTAATTTTAAAACCTTTACAACCAATATGTCCTTTTAGGTTATTCATGTTGGTCTTCAAATGAGAACCCAACTTCACCCTACATGTTTTATCCCTTTAGGTGGTACTATCAAGGTCATACCTTGTTAGTGAACATGGACTCCATAATGACCTTAAGCCATTTCTCATATTCTAGTTCTCAACAGTTTCTAGTTGACTTGTTGACTCATCATCTTATGACCAACCCATCTGAGTTGTTGGATTCACAATCTTTCAATCTCAGATGTGTTCTAACAGAACTCCGAGGTTCTGTGTTACTTAAGGAACTTGAGATTCCACAACAACTTGTGATTCCCACTTGTTCCCTTCATACCTCTTATTGACCTCAAACCTTCTGAGTTCTACTTTTACTCCCACTGATTCTTTTGCAACTCAATTATCCTATCAACAAACATTTTGTTTTTGGGTTAGGATTAAAGTTATTATTAAACAATTATTTCTTGTGGATAAACTTTTCAAGAAACTACTTTCTTTGTATAAGTTTTAATCCTTAAGACATATCAGAACATTCCCATGTCATATCACATATGTTGTCTCTTAAACCATTTTATATGGTACATTGTTTACTGTAAATTATATAACCATGAGGAGATTAGAAAATTAGATTAAATGATAATCATATCATGATCCATCATGATGTGATTCCTTCTTTTTGATACATCATCATATTTCAGATGGATTTGACTCGTGATACATTATCACAGTATATCTAGAAGGTCCTCAAATCATTAACGTAAAGTATTTCAACACTTGATCATATCAAAGTTTCTTAATTCTTTTGTCAAAGTTATACTTCATTAATAATCTCCTTGAACACTTCAAGAGATTTACATCTGCATTTCACAAAATACAAACCTTATATCAACGGATGCCATCAATGAATATAATGAAGTATAAGCAACTACCTCTGGCATATATTCTATAAGATCTTCATACGTAAACATGTATAAGCTCTAATAGAATGCTTATCCTCCCACTACATCTAGTGAAGGGTGTTTTGTCATATTGCTCATATGTAAGATTTTCATGTCTCTTGTTGGTTCAATGACCAAAAGAGTCTAGATAAACATCAATATATACTCTAGAAATGCATTTCTTATATATGTGCTCTAGATGACAATGTTCAAGATTGTTTGAGTTATCAATTATAATCCTTTGGGTATTTACATTATAAACATTCATCTTTAGATCATTTCATATAGATATCACTAGATGGTTAGGGAATTTCCATATCTTTGACATAGAACCATTAACAACTCATTTTATTGATTCATCGTCCTTGTCATACAAGATGCATAAAGTAAAATGTTTCTATTTTGGTTACATGTCCAATGGGATAAGATAAATTTAAATGTAGACTGAAGTTGCAGCAACTCTTGCTTCATCATAGTCCATCTTTGTCCTTTCATAAAGGTTTTACTTCTTATCAAATCATGCACATCAATGTATGTTAGATCTACATCTGGTATCACATACAAAGATGAAGAAGTAATCAAATTTATCTTAAAACATTTATACCTGAAGTAGAGGCCTCTGGCCCTTCCTTCTTCTTCTTTAATTCCTCCAGAAAGAGAGGGAGATTCCTTTTCTAGTGTCTAGACTGGTGATAGTGGTGACAATCGCCTATCTTCTTTACTCCTTCCTTTACCTTGAGATATGAAGATTTGGGCTTCACCTATCTTCTTTACTCCTTCCTTTACCTTGAGATCTAAAAATTTGGGCTTCTGTCTATCTTTAAAACTCTTCTTAGCTTTTCCTTTGCCTTTATACTTTTCCTTTGTCTTGCTAATCATCATCACAGACTTGGGCTTATCTTTCTTCATTTGTGACTCAACTTCTCTTAACATGCTTAATAACATTGTCAACAGCTTGTCAAAGTCATTCATGTTGTAGTTCATGACAAACTGACTGTATGATTCTGGAAGAGACTTTAAAATTACATAAGTGGCCAACTCTTGACCCAAGGGAAATCCAAGTCTAGCCAGGTTCTCCACATACCCAATGAGATTGAGTACATGAGGACCTAATGGATCTCTTTCTGTCATGTTACATTTGAACAACACCTTAGAGACATCATATCTCTCTTGTCTTGTCTGAACTTGGAACATGTTCTTAAGATGTGTGACCATCTCAATAACATTTATGTTCTCATGTTGCCTCTGCAACTCATAGTTCATGGAACATCCACAATATCTTCAGTATGCTTCTTGTAAGCATCCCTGTCAGCCTTAGGTGTATTGGGAAGGGGTTCATCTGGGTCCGATGTCTCCAAGACATATAGCTTGTACTCCTATGTGAGAATGATTATCAACATCGTGTACCAATAGTCAAAGTTATTCCCATTTAACTTGTCCTTCTCGGACCGATCATAGAGAAAGGTTTTTGTTATGTGTTATCATTTGATTTTACAAAAAGAATTTGCAATTGTGTCAAAAATTCATTTTGATTTTATTTGATTAAAATTGACAATATTAATTAGGTCTTTGATTTACTATTGATCTCATTATTTTGATCAAATTGACAACCCTCAATTATCAATTTGGAAGATTGCAACAAATAATCTTCTAATGAGCCAAGATCCAAAACAATTCAATTATTACCCAGCCAACGCAACGTCCATAACCAATCATTAAGGTAGGCAATGTTTACCAATGGCATCTTATGCAATTCTTAGATAAATGATATGTGAAATTCTTTGTCATAATTATATGTATGTTACTGGTGCTTAATCTCATTAAGCTCACTCTGTTAAGCCTGACTGAGAAGTCGACACGATAATAATTCACCCCCCTTGGGCAGAATAATAATTACTACCATCACACTTCCATGAGATAGACGGTGCACCACACTTAGGCGTAATTGATGCTTAGTCGATCAAACTTTTCATGTGTTCCTCTAATGGAAAGCATCTTAGACTTAATATGTTTGATTGAGGAATTGTATGTATATCATACATATATATACATATACATATCCAATCACCACATACTAGTGAGTATCATATACATGTTATACCCCAGAACATAAACATGCAATATAAAACATTAGTGATGGTTATGGCCATATCTATTGTAATTCCTTGGAGCCACAAAGAATTACTACCACCTAGGTCTACATCACATGCGAGAATCTGTTGTTGGTGTAGATCTGTGCTTGCCAAACTGGGTTGATCGATTCAACTGTTAAACCGATCGACTCGCCTCTTAGTCGGTTAGTTGGTTGCCTTAAATGATCATATGGTCTCCTATCTAACCGATGTGTGGAAACCTCCAAATAGTTGGTTGGGTCCACCAGCTGGTCAATTCGCTCCTGCGGTATGCCCTCCTTAGTCTTGTAGCCGATCGGCTCGTCACCTAAAATGGTCGACTCTCCTGACACTGATCGTCTTCTTCATTATTCTAAGAAAAGAAACTATCCATTGCTATTAAACCTATTACATGGTAATGAGAAAGCTCAAGTTACATTCGAGGGGAGAAAAGGTAGGAAATAATTATACTTTTACACTAGGAAGAAGTAAGTAGAGGCTCAATGTGCAAACTAAGATAAAATAAGAATAAAAATAAACCATCCAACCACACACACACATATCTTGGGGTTATGGCCTTATTGACCATAACCATCCTACACATCCACCATCAAAACCGATTTTAAGGTGATATTTGTAAATTGCATATATATATATATATATATATATATATATATATACATATATATATATATATATATTATTCTACTCTACTCAGCACGGTTACTCGTTTCCGTCCTTCACTTTCCCTTCAACAGCTGGACTCTTTATTCTATAATCCTTGTTCCATAAACTTTCAATACACAACTCAGGAAACCCTATTTTGCTTTCAGGTTCGTCTTTGTGGTCTAGCACCACGCCAGATCTACAGTCAACCTTTAGCCTATTCCGCCCGACAGGCGACCCCATCTTTTAAAGTTTTCAACTCAAGCTTTTCTCTATAATGCGACTGAAATAGTTGCTTTTCATTACGTCCTTATGATGCAGTTGATTCAATCACCTTTGGCCATTCAAATGATAAAGGAACTATATATGCATCCTGGTCGTAGAATTGTGATCTCCATTGGTGTTAGGAAGGCACATATCTGACCTACCGAAAACTTTCTAGGGCCTGCCTACATTTAAAGATCCATACTGGCCACTTTATGAGGCGTTGTCGAACATCATATGGATTGACAGGCCACCCTCCAGCAGATTCATCGAACCAAGCTTCTTCCACAAGGATTCAACATCTATCCTACACCAAGTTATCTCCTTAAAACTTCATATGGAAAACCAGAGCAAGACGATATTGTTTTACATTTTGTTCAGTAAAGTGGCAGGTGGCAAGGCAGCGGTCAAAACAACGAAATGATCAGGGCCAGAATTTCAAACTTCATGATCGTATATTGTTCCAGATTATCCAAGCTCCAGTAGCGACAATGACTAATCAATTTTGAATCATTAGGTGAAAGTCTTACAGTGATTCACCAACATCAGTTTGTTGGTTATGACTTCCACATCAACAAATCGTCCTAGGATGGGATAAAAAATTCATCTTGGAATTAAAAGGTCAGATTATGATCGTATTGTTTCTATTTATCTCAACACTAGCACACTAATCACTGCTGAATTCTCACATGATTAAAAGCCCACAATGTTCATTAACATCAGGCTGTTGGTAATATCTACCAAAACTAAGTTAAACCATATATTACTCTCATAAGTTCCCCATCCGAACCCACAATGATGACTGGAGTAAGATACTACACTATCATTTGACTAATAAAGGATGACACTGAAAATGACCTGAAGAAGCTATTGACGGCTCAAAAAAATACTATAAGAACTCTTGGAAATATTAGCACGTCATGTTTCAGAAATATTTGATTATGATTATGATGTTTGTTTTTCTATAAATTGTTAACTTCATGTAAGTATAGTAGATAACATGTACAAAATATTATATACACAAAATTCATTACATATCGATTTTATAGTCTAAGATCTTGTTTACATTAAGACAAAAATTGTTTGGTTCTTAGTTTACCAGTCCTATATGTAAAAATGATTACTCATACCTTTAGCTTTATTGAAACCTATAGTTTCCTTTGCATAGTTAGCGGGTGATGATTATAGTCATAATGTACTATTTTTGCCTTTGCGTAGTCAGTGGCTGATTATTATCATCATCATCTACTTTTGTAAGCATTCTAATCATGTCTTGTTTTTATGAGTATGATATGGTTTAAATCTTGTGTGTCCATTGTCTATGCTTGCCTCTGTGCCCACAACATTCGATCCGTTGACTTATGGGGGCCATGGAGTGTACGACTAGGATCCACTAGCCACCTTATCCTGGACATAGAAGATGTGAGCCCACTATAACTTAATACATTTATTATTAATGCTTAATCTAACCTTTAAAACTTAATTTTCAAATTTCTTATTATTATTCATTTATTGTGTATCTATGCAAGGATATATCGCTATGGCGGGGCACAATGTCTTGTATGGTAGGATCCTCATCACAATTTTTTCATTCAAGATCACTAGATGGATTCATTAGACATAGACATTATGAGGGACCACCGCTTCTTCTTGCGAACTCCTATACTCTATATCTACAATAATTTTGATATAAATCATGTATTTTATGAGTTGATTTTCTTGACTCTTTGAATTATTTTCTTTTGAATGTTTATTTTAGTTATTACCCTTGTTGTCAATATATGTTCGACTTAATATCAATGAGTTAGGTGTGTTTAAACAACTAAAAATGACCATCTATGTACTTCTTGTAGACACATCTACACAATCAAATCACAAAAACCATCTACAAGCATGACGACGCTTCATTTTCTTTGACTTATAAGATCATCTTAACCAACGGATGCTTTGTTTTCTAGTTTCATAATTTTATGTATCTTACGATGTTTTAACGTTTTGATACATATTGTTTCTTTGTATTCTTATGCAATACCCTTATGCATACTTTATGTTGACACCTATCGTTATAGCCTGAATTTCATATTTCATATTTGTTCTTTTTTTTTTACATGCTTGTAAACACAAAGTGGTAGACATCAACATTTGTTATGTTACTATTACTTAAT
This sequence comes from Alisma plantago-aquatica, assembly GCA_963693085.1. Lineage (NCBI taxonomy): Eukaryota > Viridiplantae > Streptophyta > Magnoliopsida > Alismatales > Alismataceae > Alisma > Alisma plantago-aquatica. The sequence continues at coordinate 582,238,287 of OY856411.1, forward strand.
GAATGGATTTCCTTTTTGAAATTTATGATGGGAAAATTCATGGGTTTTTCTGTAGTTTTGTGGTCAATAGACATAATTTCTATACTTTTTAATCTTCATTTGAGATTAGTTTAAACCCTATTTTCTCGTCTTATGCAAGTGGAAATTTAGCTAGAGGTAGATTTTGTCGTACTAAATTTATTCGACTAGCTTGAACCTTAATCAATTGGCACGTGCAAACATTTTGTTGTCTAATATAGGCGAGATTACCTGATCTACAACATCATTCCTCATCATTGCTCACTCTAATTTTCAAATGAAGCCTTATTTAATTCTTTCAAAGTATCATATGATACGATACCATTACTACATATAACTAAAACTTCTTACATAGAAAAATATTTCTGCATTCTACAATCTTGGACCCTTTGCATGCAATGTTTTTGAGAGAAATATTATATGCAACCTCTATAAATCTATAACAAACATCAACTATCGATCAATTATAAACTTACAATAGTCGACATCCTAGATAGGAAGAAATAGAACTTCTTCTTCAATTGTATGGCTATTTTATATGGCAACATTAGACATTTTTGCATCAATCAATGTCCTATTTGATTATGGAGAAACCAATTTTATGTGTAGCACTATTTTGTGTCCCTTCTACAAGTATGGTTTAGTGCAAGAAACATGTCTAGGAAAGTCTAAGCGCATTTAAGTCTTCAAAACACGAGAAAAACACTCACACTCAACAATAGTGCATTCATTTTCCACATTACATAAATGATAGTGTTATCAAGTCTATGTTCCTCTAACAATCTTCCACCTAATCCTCAATATCACTCCCTACTTTGTCAGCAAACATAGTCAAGGAGGGTAAACTCCACATCTACCTTGTCCTTTTTTGTGGTTGATCAAGATATGATTCTTGATGTCTCTATACCATTAGAGTAGATAGAAGCCACCACTACATCCTACGCAAATAAGAGCCATTGTTGGTAGTAAAGTTGAAAACTCTTCTATTGAGACTTCCTTCTCTCATTAATTTTCCCATCTTGACCCCTCCCACTTCAATATGAAATATACAAATAATGGATGATACCACACATATACAACAAATACGAGTTTGCATTTTTTAACAATATACAAACATAAACATATATAAACATACGTTCTGATGAAATACGTACACATAAAATTTTGAGCATGATTGAAATCAAAGTTTGTAGGAGCACAACATTCAACAATGGACAAGTATAATGTACGATTACATTGGTAAATTGGTAAATGAAATTTCTTTTATGTATTGTGAAGAATTTTATAATGTAATACTAGAAAAATGTTGATAACAAATTATAAAGGTAAATCATCCATATGAATACTAAATGTAATATACATGCAATTGTAGCAACACAAGCCACAAGCTTTGTAGTCCCACAAATATTTTCAAAATAGTTCTAGATGTGCTTTCTTCATCACAAGCCCTTTCCTCACATTAACTCATTCCAATTTTAGTGTTGAAGTGTCCAACTCGAAATCCTATCCTTGAGATGCATTTAAACACTGAACTTATATATTTAAAGCCATATTGTATGCACCCAAATTCATGCCACCACAATCAACTCAAATGCAAGGTAAACAAATTTGATAACGATTAAAAGAAATTTTAATAACTTGAAACTAGGTGAAAAGAAAGTGGTTCAGTTATAAGAAATTACAATGGTGGAATATGTGTCAATTTATGTTCCCTTGAATGATGATGAATGCAATCCATGCAATGGGGATCTCTAATGTACAAATGTAGAAGCAAACTATAAACTCTTAGGAGCTTATATTGAGATTAGATATATTTCTTCATTTCTTGATATAGTCTGTTATGTTATTTCTTTATGGAGATACAACCATTCTAGCATTTATAGCACCCTACTTATATAGTATTCTTAGATTGGATTTGGATTGGTTCACAATATTGTAATAAGTTACTACATAGATGGACTCTTGCCATACCAACCATTTCTGATCAATAATCTCATATAGACTATAATCCTTGACCCTCAAGTTTGTCTTTATAAGGGGCAATAATTACTAAATAAGATTTGATGGACAAGAAAACTAAATCCAATTTTATCCAAAAAACAATATGTACACCTGTCATAAGAAATGACACATAGAAAGATAGTGGCTAATTGGAACAACATTATACATATGAAGTTTGGCAGGATTATAAATGTTAGGTTGTTTTCTATTTCATCTAATTGTACACATTCATCATATTTCTTTGCAACATAGTTTTCTCTTACATTCCAACTATGATTTGATATTCAACCTTTCTTCTTCATGATTTTCTTGTTGTGTCTATTATAGATGAACTTTACTGAGTTGTTATCTACATGGAGTACCCAATATTAAACTTTTCACATACAAGTTTTTGTGAAACATTATCCTTGCAATGTATGTAAATATGATCTTGTGGCGTAGCCATTGCATCCTCTCAATTATCAACATTTTTTCTATTTTGCTAATCAATATTCATATCAAAGACATCATATGCGTTCAACTCATTGCCTTGTTTGTCATCTTGAATTCAAATCCAAAACCAGAGATTATGCATATATGATCCATCATTCAAAGAAACAATTCCACTTGTAAAGAAATTAGACATGGTATATAGAATTTCATGCATAGTACGACTTCATTATGGGAGTAGAATGTCTACATTTAAACAATTAACTGATACAATTATATTTCCTTATGTCTACATCAGCACATCCATAATACAAATTTTGAGAACTGTTTCACTCTGTTGGTAGTGGATTATATTAAGTACTCATCATGGTTGTTGAGTGTCCTAGGTTATTGTGTACTAGATCATACTCAAATCATCTTTCTAGATCACATTTGAATAAATAAATAGCTAAACTATTTTTTTAATATGGTTGCTCAGGGTGATAAACTATGTTTTCATGAAGAATGAAAGTATTGTCTTACATTAATATATAGTATGTTGATTCTCATATGACTATGTACTTATTTTTTTCATCTTTTACAAACTATCATTCCATCAATACAAAATATGTTTATTAAAGAAGTATCAAAAAATATATAATTGAAAAATCAAATAAAATTTGATATTTACATAATACAAAGATGTGTAATAGCTTTGACCAGACTACAGATGAAGCAAACAACAAAATATGTAATTTTCAAAATGTATAAAATACTAACAATTTTAAGAAGGAAACATGTTCCTCGTTTGATGTGTCATAAGTATTCTTAATTAAATTGTTAACTTTAAAGGCAAGTTTATTGTTTTTTTCATATACACAATTGGTATTTGATAGAGATGGCACAAATAATTTTCTATTATTAGGCCCCATGATTTTAATTAATTACATAATAAATTATTAATTTTATTTCTATAATAGTCACGTGGTTGGTTCCCTTTAAGTACTTTTTATGAGGATCATATCCAAAATTAAATAATCATGGAAAGTATATGAATGCTTTATATTAGAACCATTAGGGGATAGTAAAAAATAGTACATGCTTATGAATTAAATGAGCGTGTATTAGGTCATGAATGTGACTATGTAGTTAATCTTGTTCTTACATTCTATTTAGAAAATTTGCGTAAATACCAACCATTTTGTAGTTTCTAGTCCATGAAAGGTAATATATGTTGTACTTTTTTAAACGTTTGTGTATGTTCTACCATGATTTGTTTAGGATGAGACTACTATTATTGTAAAAAATTAGGAGGAAAATAATATTATGTAGATATGTCATGTGTTAAATTAAAACACTGAAAGAAATGCCAAGAATAACATTGAAGGCCAAATTGATATGAAATTTGTACCAATTAACAATATCAATGAGACGTGGAAGAAAACCAAGAGGTAATACACTATGAGACCAAATAAATTATTAGTTATGACCAAGAAAAAATGTTCTGATAGAAAATTGTGATGATGCGTCAATAGTCGTCATATTTAAAAGAAGATAATAAATAAAAAATAAAATAAGAATTTTGTATGGTGTTAAACTATTTTCAATAATAATAGCATGATAATCATACCATAAATATATATTAGAATGGTGTCAGTTTGAAAATTTTAACACTCAATTCTTAAACACATGACCTGGATTTTATTGTTTATTAAATTCATTATGAGTTAGTAGTCATGTGCTTTTGCACGTGCATCTACTAGATTTTGGGTATTAGTGGATACCTAATGCACTTTGCTTGCAAGTGTACAATGTTTTTTACTCACATGCTAAATCAAACCATATTTATTCAGTTTTCATTAACGTATACTGCATCAAAATAAATCAAGTGAAACATTTTTTCTATTATCACATGAATAAAACTATAGAAATGGCCATGAACATTAAAGTTTACCCCATATATATACAAGATTTGATAAGAATACATCAACATAACAACCAGAATGACGATATTCCTGAATGATATTCTTTTCTTAGGATAGTACACCAAGATAGTAAAGTACGTGATTGATAGTAAAATATGTGATTCCACCATCTGGAGGTAGAAGGAATCGTAAGCTTCTCAAAGTTGTGTGTTGGCAGGATACATGCAACAGATGCTAGTAGGCTAGCTACTCCCATCATCAGCATAGGTGTATCTTCATGCAAACTTGTCTTCTAAACAAACATTCATGCATGTCATTGAAGACCAAAGCATATAGAGGTTTCATATATACATCTCACTGCATTTAACAAACAGGTTCTAAGAGCCTGTGTTAGTATTCATGCTTCACATATAAAAATATGTGTCGACAAAAATGCAGCTCCTTGAGGACACAATAGATCTGAGCCCTTGAAATCAGTCTCCTGGTGGCACGCAAGCAATCCGAAATAGATCTGAGCCTCTTCTGCGACTTGAAAGCACGGTATCATTTCAGACTTTACTATTTATTATTGACAAGCAAACAACCTTACTTCTCGGAATGCACCGAAGACGGTCCACCAATGCCCACAATGTTGGCCATGGAGAGGACACAATATGAGAAAATTTCTATCTTCAAAGCAGAATTCAATGGTAAATAAATCACTGGTTTTACAGCGACGATGTCTCCCAATTACATGAACATAGACTAAACACACAAAGAGAATTAAACAATTACCGAGATGGAGATCCCATGGACTCCTTGTCGTCTTCAATTTGTGATCTTAGCACCCAAGGAAAGAGCATTGTGCGATCTTAGCACCCAAGGCACCTGTGTTATTGGTGACTAGGAGAAGAGTACTCTGATGCATCGTTAGAATCATGTAAGTTTAACCAATATAGACGAGCTTCTTATATTAAATGGTGTTGTTGCTTGGTGTTCGCAAAGACTTGTCCAACACTGGATTGGGCAGCGGCAACGAGCTATTTTTGCGCACATCTTGAACTACAGAACAAAAATTCCTTGACAATCAGACTGGAACTCTGGTTTGAAGACTGCAATGCAGTGGGATGGTGGGAGAGCAGTGTGGCGGTGGTGCGCGACAATGCTATTGTGTGGTGTCTCGCTTGACTCAAGGCAGGTTTCTACAAATTCCCTGGGCCACATAATTGTAGTAGGCGTTGATGTGTCATTGTGTTGTTGCCGACAATCCAGATATTAACTTCCTTCAATAGCTTCTTTCCATATCAGATGGATTATATGATGCGATACTTGAGGTGAGGCCATCTGGTGCTGCAAGAGGTTTGCCAGGATTTGCTCACGGAATGTGAAGATACGAAGGAAGACAGAGAGATGGACTCAGAAGAAAGAGAATTAGATTTTATAAAACCCAGCTACTGGGAAGCAGTCCCTAAGGTGGAAGATTACTACTCCAGCAAAAGATGCACAAGCATGGGCATAGGAAAACTAAAATTGAGAGATTGGTCACTACTTTACGATTCTTGGTATGAAAAGTTATTCTTCATAAGTGTTGCTATGGATCGTGTGTCTAAGTACATTATAGTTCAGAAAATTTGCTTATACGGTACCAATGAATTACCCAGCAAACAAGTCAAATATTATATGCAATTTGGATAATTAATCATCGAAAATGATAGGGAGTGAGAACTATTTATGTTTTTGTTATGTAGTAGTAAAAAAATGATTTACGGTGCACAAATACAACCAACAGGCAACAACCTATGCTATGTTTAAAATACAATGTATGACATGCATGTAAGGATATTTGTCTAACTTTATCAATTACTTTGCAGGTTTATCGGCTCTCTAGGTACGTTCTCCTCTACATAATTGTTAACATATACTGCAAGTTATCATCAACATACAAAGTATAGTAACCCAATTAAAAAACATTTCTTATTTACATAGATGTCATTGTCACCCAGTATCTGGTGGTTTCTTTATCTTGGGGCTACTTTCTATGTGTGCGCAAAGGTAATGGTACAATTTAATTAATTTAATTGATATCATCCAACTCAAATATCGATTGCAGACAACTCTTATTCGGCTTTATTACCACTATAAAATCAGTTCATTGTATATGAAAATCTAACCCAAGTATTTTCAAGTGAGTTTCAAGCTCCCATATTTTTCAGATGTCATGCATGTATATAGATCTTATATTTGTTATGAAGTTTTTATAAAACCTTCTAAAGGACTCGTCACCTCCACATGACTCAATTATAAGTATTATGCGTACAAATTCTCATTCAAGCCAAACGAGGAAGAACTACGTGTATTGAATTAGATCCTTCAGAAAATTTTGAGGAGTGCATTCTTTGTGACTTTCTAACTCAATTTCGAAAGAGTGTTATACTAAGCACGGTCTCAAGAAAACTCGTCTCCTATCAATGCAGTTGACTAAACTTCATCTCATATACATCTCATGTTGATGCGGTTGGCTAAACTTCATCTTATGAACAATTTCTTAAATCTCCTATATATACATCTTGCATCGTTGCTTATAGAAACCCTATAATTTTCTATCGTTGCTCTACTTAAGACCTAATCCCTGATTTCTTCTGCAATCACAACACAATAATTTCCTATAAAGAGGATATTAATGTAGCCAACAAGGACACCCCACGCTCCTTCTTCAAACCAGAGTTTCAGTCTAATTGCGTGGGTTTTTTATCTTGTCGTTAAAGACGTGCATATAAATAGTTTGGTGATTGTCATTGTCCGGTACGACGGTTGACAAATCTTTGTAACACCAAGCAACAACATAATTTAATGTATGCAATTCATCTATATTGAGTTATATACCTTCAACGATTCTACCGATGCGTCATGCGCCGGAGTACTCCTCCCAGTCTCAAATTAAACAGATACCTATGGTGCTAAGAGAGACGCACAATGCTCTTTACCTTGCCAGTGGTGGTAGTATTATAAGTCGGTGTGCCTAAAGATGAAAAGGAGCAGATAGATGTTTAATTTCCTTTCTGGGCTTAGTATCATGTAATTAGAAGACATCGCCTCTATGGAATCTGTTGTTTATTTACCAATAAAATTCTTCTTGGAAGATAGAAATCTTTTCATGTTGTGTCATGTCCGGCCATGGCTAGCATTGTGGGTATTGGCGGTCCATCTTCAATGCATTTCCATTGAAGTAAATATTGTTTTTTTGGCATTATTAAATAGTAAATTTTAAAATTAAACGGTACTTTCATGTAGGAGAAGATGCTGGTCTATTTCTAATTGCTTGCATTATGTCTGTAGACATGACTTCGAGATAAACTGCAGTGTTTTTGGTGGTGTAAGGGACTAACAAAACACATAGTTTTTCTCTATTACCGGTGTTGCAACTTTACCGGTTGATATATAGATGATTTGGGCCCCCACTTTTTGACTTAGATCACATACGAACTTCTGCTACCTAGGCCAAGATTTTCTATGTCTTTACGTTCTGTGTTCAAAGGCACTACAAACATAGTGTAGATAGTTCTCATTGTACTGATCTTCAGTATGTTGCGATTATGGTGTGTTGCAGCCTTGCAGGCGTGTAGAAATACACAATATGAGAGCCATGATATTAGATAAATATGATGAGGAATATTGGTGGGTAAGGTATGTTATCCCCGTGGTATTACAATAACCTTCCAGTGTATGACATTTCCACAATACAACGACAGAAGACAGTGGTCATATCTGATTATGTTTCATCTAATATTGTTTCCTCTTGGAGCTACTTTTTATCAGCACATAGTTCTATCTATGAAGTATGAATATTGACACAGGCTCTAATGACATGTTTTCTTAATGTAGTGAGATATATGAAACCTCTATATGATTTGGTCTTCTATTAAATGCGTGAAGGCTTGTTTAGAAGACGAGTTTCCATGAAGAAACTCCAGGTGCTAATGATGGATAGCTAGTGTAACAAGCATATGATGTATGTGTACTGCCAAAGACAACAATGTGGAAGCTTACGACTCCTACCTCCCAGTGGTGGAACTACTAACTTTATTATTTTTGTGTACAATTCTAAGAAAAGAATATCACTCAAGAAAAGCATGCATCATCATTCTCATTGAGTGCTGAGGTATTCTTATCCAATCTTATATAATATGCTCGCAACTTGAATTTTCTTTGCCACATCTATAGTGTTTTTTCATGAGATAATAAAAAATAGTGCTTCATTTGATTTATTTGATTGCAGTGAACATTAATATCAATTGAATAAATACAATTTGATTTAGCATGTGAGTACAAAACATTGCACCCTTGAAGCAAAATGCATGCATTATATCCATGTAGTACCCAAATCTAATAGGAGTAATGTAAATGAAAGGTCTAACTGTATGCATCTACAAGAGTTGTTCTTTATTTCACTTCTCATTGTTAAAAGAATCTGTTAAAAAGGGGAACATAATTATCTCCCTCTAAGGGCATTGAAAAATTTAGACGTATTGTCTTCTTTCTAAATTTGGGACATATATGCAAAAAAAATTTGTAATTTTCTTTTGTTGCCTAAGGATTTTCAATTGTTGTATATTATTAACTTTATTTTTCCTACATAGCGTGGAGAGACCTTATTGAGGGATAGTACTACCTATCTACAAAAATCAGGTTTGCATCTAGGAATGCACATGGATCTCAGAGTTACTTAGCACATGTATAGATGTTGCATAGGATACATTGTTTTCAAGTCATATATTTATATTATTTTCATATGAGAGATATATTACCACTATCCCTTCTTGTGATTCCAAGTCAATGGTCAAAACCAAATGAGTTAATAAGGAATTTTAAATGTATTTTTTTATTTGGTTTGGATGTGTGATAGAAATTTCTTTTCATCCAATAGTGTAAGTAAGATTGGTCTATATTTATTGATAGGATACTGAGAAAGGGTGGAAACACACAATTTGATTATATATACATGTTAAATTTATAGATTTTCCCATATGTATTTGTTGCTTCATCTAAATGCCAACAATATATACTTTCAAGGCTATTACAACAAGAATACCTAGAATAAGTCTATCAATCCAAGGGAGATTTTGTCTCATAGCATTTCAATGTAGAACACCAATATGGTAGATTTGGATGCATGGTTGGACATCCCCTAATATACCTCACATAATTGGGTCACTATGTACGGAATAGTAACTAGAAAATAAACAAATAGAACATAAATTAGAATATTTATTAATATCAGTAGACTTAAATAACATAGAAACTTTAATTAAACCTTTTATATATTTTGAGACATTGAAGTTATCAATTAGTGTGTTCTTGTTATTTTAGATTCAGTAAGAACTATAACTCCCATGTGCCTGAGTTGTGTTTTTTTGAAAAAAAAATATTACACTTCAAAATAAATTGATGGAATGTGTTAATTGGTTTTTGAGAATTAACCCATAGAATCTCTTAAAGTTTTTCATACACATCTAGATTATTTCATATATTGTTTTCAAATATATCCATATTTATTTTATTTTCTCACTTTTTTTTGTTTTGTAGTAGTGAAAACATCACATATCTAATGAAGAGTTTCAATATGAATTCCATGCTTACATAAATTTGTCATATATTTGCCAATAAATATACAACAATAATATATCTTGTTGTTCCAGTTACTAATATTAATAATATGTATCATCATATGATTGTATTGAAGAAAGCCATATAAAAATCAGCATTTTGTCAATAATATTTTGTAAGTTGAAACTGTAAAGTTTTTGAAATTTTCTAAATTTGTATCTTCCTCGACCAAGAAATCATTTCTATTTAGGTTAAAAGTTTATTACTACTTATTAACATGCATAAGAATAAAAGAACAATCTCATGAGAAATTGAGTTTAAAAATCTACTTGCTTATTGGTAGTGTTTGTAGTTCCCTTCAATATATATTTTAGGATTCCACATAGATTATAATCGAAATCTAACACCTCTATATCATTTTTTGGGTTCCCAAATATGTTTCCAGTATGGCTTAGACTATTGTAGGATTTGTTTTTCTTCATTCACTACCGTACATAACTTAGTTTACTATTAAGAAGCCTACTTAGGTTGCTTTTGAAATTATATGTAAAACAAATTATGATATAATATTTCTCTATTATTACAAGTGGGTGCCATATAGAGGCTCTACACAAATTTGAAATGTTTAGATGCATTTAAAGCATAATTTTTTACACTACTTCGTTTAATTTGATCACATCTCAAAAATAAAAAATAAAGTTATTTAATTTGAGGTAATTAAATTGTAAGAATTCTGGTACTCTGTATATACCTATTTTTATTTTATTAATTGATTTTTTTTGAAGTTAAACAGATAAATTTCATTATGGAGGAGCCATACGACATCTACATGAGGAGAAAAACAAACTAAAAGACCACACAAAGATCAAGAACATATACAAACCACCACAAAAACTCATATCGGAATCTGATAAGGACAATGATGTATAGATCCCTCTTCTCCTTCACTGGCTAAGACAGCTTTCTATGAGGAATACCTTCAACCTGAGTATGTATATGTGGTAGAGTACCTGCACCAAATCGGTGTTCCAAAAGGATATTTTCCCCGCACTTGTTGCCATACAAACTCCACAACAAAATTGACCGAGAAAGAAAAATCTACCACGAGAAGAGAAAGCAGCACTGATTAACAGTGAGATAGACAAAACAAGAGAACAATCTAAACAAAAAGCCAAATAAAGAGAAAGGGGATAGGAAATTCGCCGCATCCGGGTTCAACGACAAGGAGGAAGAAGACTGATGTCTCCAAAGACACCACACCCACACACCTCCCGAAGAAGAGACCCTGCTGATGACGGACGAGAAGAAGCTGAGGGGGAGTGGGGCACTGCTTTGCGGCGGCCAAACCCCCTCCCCCCATCCAGCTGCCTATGGAAGAAAAAACCCTAGCAGCGCTAGGGTGAGAGAGAAGGACAGAAGGTTTCTTAGATGGTCTGGGTTCCATAGTTATTTTACTAATTGATATTTCATTATTCTCAAATATTTATATCATTTGTAAATTTGTGTCTTTTAATTTTCCCAAGTTACCCATTGTGAGGTATATGTCATATTTGTTCCTACTATTTCCTCATCCTCATTTTTTGTATATGCATGCAAGGTGTTCATTATGAAAAATTATATTTATAGTATCACCACATCAAGTATTTTATTTCAGGTTAAGTTATTTTACAATATATTCATAGTCATTTTTATTAAAATGACTACATGTCTTGACAAGTGCTATAACCACTCATTCCTACTCGTAGGATATTTTTGAACTAATAGAAATGCAAGGCATACATGTAGAGTAGTAAAAATAGATTGACCTAATGTGAATTGATGTATACATTTGGCTTACAACGATGACATCCATATCTATTGGAAAAATATTTCAAGTACTTATCAAATTGAGACTTATACGTATATAATATATTGCATTTAAAATTTATAGAAACATTATATTATATTTGGAGCATTCAAATTCATTCCAATTTTGTGAATGTTAATGGATATTTAAGTATAAATCACACGTTCATGATCACTGAATGAGTGAAAATACAACTATGGAATTAGTAGTAAGTTTTACCATTAAAGAGGTATACGATTAATATAGAGTCGACAAAGAAATGTGAAGTGTTGGATCGAAGTTCTTTTCTTCGAGATGAGAGATAACAAAATTATAAACTTTTATCACTTCTAATATGCACCATTCAAATGTGCATGCCCATTATATATTTACTTGGTATCAAACTCGACCATAAATAACTGTGCAAGTGTTTTATTATTCTTTGTTATTAGATTCAAGAATATAAAAAAGAATATTTTAAATGCAGTTGGATACTTCAAGTGGCATTAACTATAATAAGTGTAGAATACTATCAAACTTAATGTAGCATGTAGATATTCAAAAAATAGTAATTGCAAACAACTTTAATTGCAATTTGTAATGATTATCCATTTGGTATAAATATAAATGTTATTATAAACTTCATATGTTTCATCAATTGGTGAAAAGTAGTGGAATGACATCAAAACATATGGTGATGATACAGTAACAAAGATAATTGAATTTATAGGAAAAAAATAAAAGATTTGTATCAAAAACATGTATATAGGAAATGATATTTATTTTTGAAAAATTTTCTTGTATTAAAATGTATTTTAAAAACATCCCATATATACTTTAAATGTATGGACAACACATTTGATTCCTCAAAAAAAATAAATAAGGGACAAAAAAGTTGAATCTATGTACCTATTTACATATTTTTGTCATATGTGTTACTGATCATCCTTCAATAATATAAATATTACAACTACTAGAACTCTATTATTGATTTAATATTAGTGAATAAGAAGTTTTGAAGAGAAGAAACATACTTACATTAGTTTAGTTATCTTACTTAGTAGATATGACAAATTACTATGCAATTCAACAAACTACATATGCATATACATATAATGATAGAGAGATAAATGGATAAAAAGGATTTCATCCATTTGCATTATTGTATATACAAACTTCAAGAAAAAGTATTGAACTTGGTAAATGCATGACATGTTGCGCATATAATTATCACATTGTATACATAAGATCAGGATAGGAAATAATTACCCAAGTGTGAACAATCTTAAAGAAGTTCTAATTTGAGCATCGATATATTAATATCATTAATGTCTAGAATCACATCTATTTAGCTTGAAATTTATCCATTGTATGATGTTATATACTATAGTAAATAGTGACTATGAGTGGTTATGACTATGGATACATGACTCATAAAGTGAAATTTATTTTAGAGGAAGAAGAACATTATATTCATTATGGTAAGTATAACACCAAGAAAAACAAACGGTCCCCTTTACAATAAGTTTAAGATAACTAATTAACATCACTAATTTAATGCTCTAATCAATTTAAGGATGATGTGTATCTGTATTGGAAAGGTGTTCTATTGATATTCTTATGAAAAAGTAAACATCCAATATAATGTATACAAAAATAGACACGAAACAAGATTTTTTGAGAATTTTTGAATGAGAAGGCATCATCAAGGACGCGGTCTAAGAACTTAACATCTTACTAATACCAATATGTTCAAATATTATAATGACCAAAAAGTTAACAAACAAATTAGGTAATATCCAAACAGCATCATAAGGTATGTAGATGTTTTACAAAGCCGAGAGGAAAGTAGAATTCCCTAATGCACCTCATAGTGATTACATTATTTGGTCATCCAAGTTGGTATATATGTGTGTTGGACGTATGACGTTACAAAACTATTTCTATCTAATTCATAAATATAGAGCACACATCAAAATTATTCTACTATTTTGAGATAAATCTAATAATGAAGTATTGAAAGAATTGAAGGTAATATGGAAAGAGAAAAAAGTATGAAATCAGATTTACATTATAATAAATGTCATTTATGGGTTGTATTATCATTAAGTAGTTGTATACTTTGATTTTGACTTAAACTTTCTTAATTTAGGCTTATACTAGAAGTCGTGCGGAGCACGTCCTGTTCCATAAAAACCCTTCCCTTGTCTTCTCCTTGTACCTATGACCTCTAGGTTTCCACCGTCCACGATTCGTTTTCGTCCAATTTCACCATACCACTATTTCTATCCAACCGTGTACCACTGGTTTCTCGTTCCATAAAAACCCATCCCTCGTCTTCTCCTTCTGCCAATGGCATCTAGGTTTCTTCCGTCCACGATTAATATTCCAGCGTTCGTCTTTGCTTCCTCCTAGGGATTTCTGATTGCCGACTGTCCATTGAGTGATCCTTTCGTGTCAGTCAAATATACTTACACCTCTTCCGCCATGCCACGCCGTTCGTGCCAACCCTAATGAGGTTACGCCGCTTCCGGAGAGCTACTTAATCCCAGTAGATACCATACAGGTTTACCAACCATGATAAACATGCCACCATCTGCTACCCCTTACTGTGGTCCATTGCTGTGCTAAGCAGAAAGAAGAGAAGTTGGATGAATGAGGAAGAAGAGAAGTACAATCACGGAAGTTTTAAATTCGTGATGAAATTCCCTTGTGAACAACTTCTAGATAGCAGCCGCTGACTGTACTTTCTACCCTCTTTTTCCTCATCAGGCAGCAATCTGAACTATTGTGGCATCTGGATATCTTTGATCAACGTAGTGCATACTTCCATCTATCATATGGATTATAACCACATGCTGGTCTTTTGTGTTGCGCTAATTAAGAATTTTTCCAAATTGAGTTACCATCTGGATGGAGAAAGCATGATGGCATGGATTTCATAAGGTTAGTAATTGAATGTCTTCTGAAAAGCGTGAACTCATCTTCTTCTTTGAATTTTATAAACAAAAACACATGATGTATGTTGCTCTTCTCCGGTAGGAGGACCACTGAAATGATGATTATGAACTATCATCCTCGTTTATCTTTGACATTCATTAATATTGTTGTTTCAGAGATATCTCGGCATGAAAGTCTAGATGCCCGTAGATGATAACCACACGATTCAAAGTACGTAGTAAAACTAACACTTGGGATTATATGTTCATAGCTTCTCCTTATAGACCAGTAGCAACGACCTCTCTAAAATCAAGGTCTAGCCATTGTTGTATGAACATTCATGGTACAAAAAATTTATATCACATAGTAGAATTTGATGATAATGAAATTTTTGTTGCACACAAGAGACACACGATAGGATAAAATTGCATAAAACAAATGAGCAATAGGGTATTTAATATATTTCTGGAGTCCTACGCTTCAGCTTTTGTCCAAAATTTATATTGTGTGAAACTTTTTTATTTTTATGATAAAGGCAACCAAGAATTTGAACTAACCATTACATTCATTAATTATGTAACACAGTATAATGATTGTATTATCTAGATGAGTAAATTGATTGATCTTGAAACAACACCGATTAATTACTATCACTATAAAAAAAAGCTCGTATTTTATCTTTGTTACCTTTTGTGTGCATCCTACTCATTGTTTTTTCTTTCAATGCGTTTTTTTTCAGACACCACAAGTTTACTTTAGAAGATCTTTTTTTCTATTTGTGGAAATCAATGATGATTCTGTTTGTAATTATATGTGACAATACGTTTACACATGAATTTTTACTGCTAAATACAAACACAACAAATAATAATCTCTTTCCCCTATTCATATGTACAAATTCTAAAATGTAGAATTCTAAGATATTTAAAACTCTACCATTACTCATTTTATTTACATGTGTACCTCACTTGATATATGTGAATGAGACATTTCTTAAAACCTTTCAGCTATATACATTTACACTTGTCGACCTATTTTTGCACCGTTGTCATGACACAAAAATAAAGGCATTCTAAGTTGGGTGGGTGTGTGTGTGTGTGTGTGTGTGTGTGTGTGTGTGTGTGTGTGTGTGTGTGTGTGTATATATATATATATATATATATATATATATATATATATATATATATATGTATTAGTCTAGGGTTTTATGTGGTCTTTAATGGGATATGCACATTAATCAGTTTAAGTATTTGCACTGCATGCAATAAATAAATGACAAAAAATAAAAAATATGATCATATCGATTATCCCAAAACATGGTAAATTGATGTGACTAATACCACTATAGGAAAATACGGGCACAGAGTAGGCAGTGAAAACAAAAAAATGAACTTTTGTATTCTCCAAGAACAATAAGATTGCATCAACAACTATGCAATGAGAAGGATGGTTTAACAAGTTCATACATGGTCCTAGAGTAAGTCTAGTGACTGCAACTCGTTGTAGTAGTGTTGCACTCTTGGTTGCACTTGGATGTCGTCTGTGCAGCTCCTAGTCTTCACCATGGACAACATCCTAACATTGTCCTTCTAGCGGTAGAAAATAGCCTCCTAACCTCTATAGTAGTCCACACAGACTACCTAGAAATTATGTTGTTCTACTAGAACAGACAGGAAAGAGTTGTCCCTCCTGTTGGTGTACTAGTTACCAACTTACTTTCCCACAATTATTTCTCCCTTGATATCCTTCCCTTTATCGGGTAGGACACTCAGGCTCTCTATTTGTTACCACAACCAGAGAGAACAATCATTGTCAGAGGCAATTGAGTTGTGTTTTAAGAAGCCCCCCGATGCCCACTATTTATAGGAGGGGTTAGCTCCTGGGTTCCCAATTTGTTTGGGAATGGAAGGGACCTGAAGATCCTGAATTTTCACAATCTGTGAGCGATGAATCAGTCAGTTTGCAACCAACCCATCGGCTCACATGTGAGTCGATCGGTTCGCTCTATGAACTGGTAATTTCATTATGTTTCCCAATCACACATGAATTGGAAATTTGAATCCAATTAATGCACAACATGACGTCAACACTAATTCTTGATATAATTGAATTTCTCCATGAACTGGTTGTCTCGCCCTTATGGGTTGGTCGTCTCATGACCCCAACCGACCAACTGGTGAGTCGAGCCGATCAGTTCACTATGTGAATCAGTGGGTTCGCTCCCCAGTTCATGTAGAACTCAGCCAATTCAATATCCAATCAACCTGACACTCCAAATAGTCATTTCATCACATGAGCCGATCAATTTGGAGTCCAGTCAGTTGGTTTGTTGCTTGAATTGAGTAACCAAACACTTTGGCTATGAATTCAATCACCATTCATGATTAAACTCCTCTTCTAGGTGAATCCTATATGTGTGGCCCTATAGGTCCCATATCACATTGGCAATGAATGTCCATAACTAGTTTATGACATCACAAGCAAAGAGTGGTGCCTAGTTGCACACTAGAGCTACTCAAATGAACATAAAGTTGGAGAATAACTTCAACCTACAATCTGTGTAAGGTGTTACAGTGATTATCTAATTCCTTTGTCTCTAATATCTGAAATGAACTCGAGGCATGGAGTCGTCATCCTCTCAATATTCAATCCATGTTCCTTGAACCAGAGTAGATTGTCTGAGATATATGTGACCTCAATATCATATATTGATTCGCATGTGCATGCACATGTGTTTCTCAGTCTTGCTTATCAAGTGGCTAAGATATCAAACTCCAGTAGGAGGGACAAATCCCATCTACATCACTTACAATCAATCCCCATGTGTCATAACTACCCAATCATCACCATTATGGCAATCCTTTTTTAGGTTTACATTGGATGATGTCAAAGTATACAGAATGACATGTGATGAGTGTAGTGACTTTAGGTATAAAAACCACAATTACCATCTTTAATATGATATATGACTATGTCCACCATATTTGGTTTCTATGTGTCACTCTCAAGGTGGGCCTTCCTGATACATTGTTCTCTAACAAGTATCTATGTGATTGGTTTGATATCACATATCATGACTACTTCGATTCTGTCATCAACCAACACACACTCTAGTCTTATGTGTTACTGTCATTTATCTTCCTTCCACAGTAACAACTGACTAGGGACATAATAAGAATGTACGTACTCTTTATTATGTTTCCTCACTATCTCATAACTGAGTGAAACATAATGAATTGGAAGCTTGCCTTTATCATTATTCATAAAATCCTTTATCTAGTATGCCATCACAATCATCATATTATTGGCTCTCTAGGCAAACCATACCAACAATTCATCCTTTTGATTGGACCAAATAAGGATAAAAATCAAAACACATTTACATAATAACTTAATTATGTGCCAACATGTAAATAAAATCTTGAAATATGTTACATATATGCTTTGGGGGCAACATGTGGAAATTCCATAAAAAATAATGTCCTATATAAATTAATATGGAATTAATAGACATAATAGGAAAAATAAGTAATATGTGGAATTTCATATATAATAATAATATACAACTCTTTTGTAGACCAAATGAAGATAACAAAACTCAATGAAGTAAGTGTTGATAATAAAGATAAAATATTTTGATAAAGCAATGCTAATGTGTCAAAATCCTAATGGTGCCATAACTCATAAATGGAAATCTCAAAGAGAAATACAATGATAATAATGTGTTCTTTGGGTCCCAATTGCCTTGGGAGCCAAGTTTCACATTATTTGCATAATAATAGCTATCTTAATTCTATTTGGAAAAGAAAATAAGAATAAGAGTGAAAAGTATGAAAGTCTCCAAAAGTGAAAATAAACCTAAAATTTGATTTCTACATACCAAAATTAGCATATGTGTTAATTTTCATCTTATTTGGACAAACATGTCTATTCTAGTGTATTTAGGAGAGAGAATGTATATTAAAGCCCAAAATAGTAAATAGCATGTTAAATAACCCCAAAAGGGAAATTAAATTGTAAAATCATATTCCTCACATTTTAGTTTGCTTATAGGCCAAGTTTTACATCTTTTAGGTGTTTCTAGATGCCTCAAATTCATTAAAGAAAGAACATGTATGATATAATCTAAAGAATTTAATATAATACTAAATGTCTACAAAAGTGAAATATAATTCTAAAATTGGAATCTACACGTCTTAATTAGCCTAGATGTCAAATTTCATAATAATTGGACTTTGTTTGGGCCCTCAATTTGATTGGGAAAGAAATAATGTAATTATTTATATCTCACTTTAATACAAATCCTATTCTCTCTAGAGTTTCCTATTTTGATTTTTAGTGGCCAATTAGGACCACATAATGGGGACGTGAAGGTGTGGAACCCATCTCCTACCTCGGGTAGGAAGGGGGTGCACATGTGAACAGTGCATTCAGATTGGTTCGCTAGTTTTTCATGAATTTCTCTCTCCTCGATCAACGATTCTTCAAGATTTTACACTCATTTAATTTGTGAGAGAATCCCACATATAACAAGCTATAAGTTGATCCCTGGTATTCCTTACCCATGATTTTTCCATATCTTCTCCCAAGCTTCTCGAAGTTACAACATGTACAAACCCTAACCCCAACCTTATAAATACCCAATCCTACGTCGATCTCCGTTGCATCCTGTGGACTCATTTTCTTGCACCAATTGCCCATCATGTTGCTTATTTTGCTATCAATGGACGTCCTTCCAGTGTGAAGTTTTTGATCTTCTTGCCTCTCAACCTTTGCATTGTGGGGTAATTCCCGTGGAGGTGAGGAAAGTCAAGCCCCATACTTTATTTTTGTTTTTCATACTGGAAATTTCTCTCCTGAGACGATTTCCCCCAGTTTTACCCAAGGTTAGGGATCCTACTGCTCACAGACATGGCAGGGTGTGAGGGAGGAGTAGAAATCTCCTCGATGATTTTTTGATACTATCGTTATTGGCCTTTTTCTTTTTGTTTCCTCGACAAGGGTAGTTTGGTAAATTCACTACCTATTTTTAATAATAGTCATGAGTTTGATCATAATCTTTGGACAATAATGCCCAATCACAATTTAAAGTCCTGATAACTGATATAAGGGCAAATTGGTCTTTTGCAAATTAATTTCATTAACAAATCAGTAAATAATGTGAAACATGTAAATTTCATAATAAATTCTAGGAATGTTAAAAATATATAAAAAATATGTTTTAGAATAGTGAGATTTTCTCTACCTTTTGTATAGTTCTCATTGTCTAATTCTCAAGTTTTAAAGATTGAATTTTGTGGTTTTAAACATTCACAATATCACATTAATAACTAAACATAGTTTTTAAAGGATAAAGTTGGGATCTTGGAATCAAAATCATGACCAGAAAACGTGTACCCTTTCTTTAAGATATAATGATGTGTCAATCTAGGTTTTTGTCAAAGATTTGAGTTTTAGGGTTTTTCCTTCACTTATGATCTTAAAAGTAACTAAAGATAACATCATAATTAATAATGTTGTGATTTTGGGTCAAAATATTATTAAGAAACTCTAAACTCATTGTTAGGTCTTTAACATGAGCCGGCCTAGGGTTTTGCCAATGAATTTGGATTTCTAGGGTTTTACCCATTATAATATAAATTAAACCCAAATTGATGGATCTAATTATATATGTAGGTTTGAGTTGACCTTAGAATTGAAAGGGTAGGACTTTGATCTCTGACTTACCACACAAGTCAAGGTATTATTGCATTCCCTATTTTTCTATATTGAGAAGTTAACCCAAATTATCTCTCTCTTGTTAGCCTACACAATCTCTCTCTTTTAAGAATTTATTATGTGTGTCACTACGAAAAATATGGTCTTTAACTATAAAAAAAATTGTAGCGAAAACTCCAAAATTTGTAGCCAAAATCTTTGGCTACAATTATCCTTACATTTATAATATATAGCTAATACCCGTGTAGCTAATTGTTTAGGCTACATTTTTCAAACTTGTAGTTAGTTATGCCTCTGGCTAAAAATTCATATGTAACCCTAATTGTAGGTAAAAATGTCCTTACACATAAAAATGTAGTTTCCATAGTAGCCAAATGTATGACTACAATTCAATTTGTACCTATAATATGTAGGGAGAGATGGCATTGGTTACAATTGTATCTGTAATTCATGTATAGCAAAAATTAGCACTTGCTACACATGTAATTATAGCTAGTGTGTAGTGAAAGACACCATGTACTATACATACATATGTAGTGAGAGACATTATGTATCCAGTCAGTTGCTTGCCAATATAGAGGGGTTTTCAATAAGAAAACAGATGAATGTTAATCAAGATTGAGTTATGCTTACAATGTCAACAATGATACTTTTATTTATATTTGAAAAATGAGTACACATGGGGAGGACATTAACCTGGCCCCTATTTTACAATATGCATGGGAAAAAGACACATGTATATAATATGTTCTTCTAACTACATCTATCCACTGCAGACTCTATATGCCACATGATCATGCACATCTTCTTGTATCTTGATTTTTCTTTTATATTTATTCCACCACTTGTATTATCCTTTTCTGGCCGCCTCCCTTTGTTGTATAAGTTTCTCTATAAGCCTTTGATATTCACAAAGAATCAACAACAACTTCAAAGCATACAAGGCATCATATTTTCCTTTGAGCAAAGAACACTGAAAGATACAAAATAAGCTTCAATTCAACAATCAAATAGTTTGGTATTATATATTAATTCAGCTATAAACTATACAAAGTCATACCCCAGAGAGAACTATGATGGAATTTAAGTTCATCTACTCAACATTGCGTGTAAATATACCATAATGAATGGCTAGTCTCTTCAATCCCAGCAGCAACTCCCTTTATTCATGAAGAGCATAGCAAAGAATAATGTACTCTCTTCAATGAAGAGACTGTGCAACCAACCATTGCTACATTAAAGAGGACCTGAAAAGTAATGAATAGACAGTGTTTCAGCAATGATAGTGTAAAAACTCTAGCCAAAAGAGCTGAATGCGGGAAAGTTAAGTGCTGGCATAATGCAACTATGGCACAACTCACAGTAACAATAAAAAAATCCATTATTGATTGCTAGTAAAAGCTAAATTTGAGACAGATGCAGATTGCAAGTTATGTCTTGCAGTAGACATATGTAGATTTTGTAGCTTTTAGAATCACATTCCATAGCATACCTAGAATCAAAGTGTTGATCCAGGACCCAGCACGGTCATGGTACCAAAAAACGGTCGTGCTAGGTCACTTACAAATCAACAGAACAACCTCTAAGTCAATCAGAGAGCAGACGACCGTGCAGAACAGAACGGTCATGCCAGTGACAGCCACCACAGTCATACACCACAAAATGATCGTGCTACAGCAAACCAGAATGGCCGTGCAGCATCACCACGGCCAACTTCACCCAGCCCACCACGTCTGTGCTAGACACCACAGTCGTGGCGCCCTGACACCACCATGGCCATGGTGATCACCACGGCCGTGGCCATTTCAGCCCAAAATCGACCAAAACCTTGTTAACTTTGATGGAATAAACCCACGACCATACCCATCCACCACGGCCATGGTCTACCCTACCTACCATGGTCGTGGTGACCTACCACGACCATGCTACTCACAAAACCCACCTAGTTTGCTTCTGACTATTCTTTACAAGTCCTTAAGGTATAGAATGCTTCAGTTCAGAATCCACTATACCCACCACCCAAGGCCAGGCTCACGAACACCCTCCCACAAAATACCAACTATCAATGCAATAGACATCATCCCAGCCACCATCACAGTAGTACCAGAAGGCACTCCCTCTACATTCTTCGATTCCTCTGTCTACCACAAGCATGTCAACATTTCCACAGTGTCCAGCTGAGTTATTGCTTTATAGGACACCATAACAATTGACATATACACCTAGCATACATCCAAAACCACCACCTAGTTTGCATCCTAATGGGGGTCCACCACCAATATTTTATGGTCTAAACTCTAACATGTATGAACGCCCCCTCAAATCAATTGAACTCGAAGTCAGATGCCCTTAATTTCCAACAAATTATCCATGTGGAGATGCCAGCCAAGATTTTCTAAATCTCAATCGTATGGTTGACCCCCCCTCAAAAACACCACAGAACCACCCAAGCCCTTCCCAACTAACATCCAACTTTACCCCACTAGGCCCTATTTAGTCCTATCATTTCTTGTTCTTAAACCCTTATTGATCTTGTCCCTGTAATGAACCCCCACACCTTCCACATCTTGATCATGTCACCATAACTCATTGCCCTATTGAGCACTACCCTGCTGAAACAAATTATAATCATTATAAGGCCCTGTTTCAAACTATCTTGGAATCTGTATTCACTTCACATATACTACCAAAATGAGTCGCCCATGTATACCGTGTGACTATAAAGAGAATTATAATGTAATGGTAAGAATTTAACAAATTTAACTAGCAAGTTAGTTTTTTATCAGAACCAAGCTTCGCTAGACCAAAGTCAAAGACTTCGACATGAAGGTTGTTGCCCAACTGAGCAATGCTACTCTTGAAGTCCTAGTGTATTATAGGTGGGATAACATGTTCATGAAGATATTCTAGACTCTTTTCCGCTTCAAGGGCAATATTCATTATCATATCTAAATCCAACTTGAAGGTGCCCTAGCTATGAGACCATGTAAGGTGCTTCAGTTAGGAATTTTAGTCTCAAAAACCATAAATTTTACTTCTAGTAAATGAGTCTGAAATTAGGATAAGTAATATGATAAGTTTTCAGTAAACAACAACATAACAACAGATAGCATATTAAAATTGGAGAGTAGTTGTCTGAGGAAATGGGCACCATGTGTATGAATGAAACCATGTATGTATATCAGCAAGCAACCTATAGTAGCAATATCACAAAATCAATAGGAAAACTAACACCCAGCAACACCTTCACATGGATTCATGTATGGTTGTCATTGTGTTATTATCGATGAGCATAGGTACATATATATCAGTAAAATTTTGCTTCATCAAAGGATGCCATAGTCATGTGAGTTTCTTGGTTTGAACATAGTACTTGAGTTCTTGAAGTAGATAGTAACATAAAGACTCAAGCAATGCAGATTGGCTGAGAGAGACATAATTCTAGAGTTCTACTCAAAGTGAAGGTTAATCTAAAATCAGAATATAATGCAATCTGTTGTAGTTTACAAACCATTCTTTCTAACCATTCCTATTGGAGATGAATATAAAACAACTCAGGTTTATTGGCATCCACACATTTCAAACTCATGCCATGAATTACAGAAATAAAACATACCTGACCCACAAGGGTGTGGTTCAGTATTTAATTGAACTAGGAGGTAGCTCAAATGTCTAACATTCAATTCCATATACTTTGCAATATGATCTAATTTTCTTCTTGATTTGAGCTCTAGTGGATTTCACTATCCCTTGATTATCTACCCCACTCATGTCAGGCTTCTACAGGGTTACAGGGTTGTCTTCGGGTAGCAAGTTCTTCTTCCTACAAAAATCCATGATAGATATCATGACAACAAAAAATATGGATTGTAGATATAACTCTCATCAACAGTAGAAAATAGAGGATAAGAATGTTAAAAAAACAACTCAGTAGCCAGATCCATCAATCAACAATGTTATTGGTGGTCAACTACTAGAGTGACCATTATGTGTTCCAGAGCTTGTGAAAGAAATGATTGTAAACATTAGAGACACAATAGAGATATGGGTGGGAAGGGATGAAGATTTAGGTTTGATTGTATCTTTTCTTTCTGTGTGACCCCCCTTCTTATCTCTGTTTTATCCTGCTCATGTAATCAAAGTAAGCTAAATGGTTGGTAGACTATTTGTGTCTGCAAGACTAGGGAGATTAGTTTGTAATCTCCAACCATAATTTACATGTTGTACAAATACAAAGGGATAAATAAAAACAAGGGGTAACACATGAATTTGGATTAAAAAAAATGGACTGATGCCTTAGTAGTTATTATGAATTTTGAGGCTTCTTTCTAATTAGTAGTGATATGCAATCATAACTCACATGCTTCTTTCCCATCAGGAGCTGAATCAAACTTCTATATTATGGATTTAATAGAAGAGGAAAATTTTAATTAGAAGTACCACACATTCACAAAACATGATACGAATGTTGGTTGGGTTGTCGAAGGACAAGAACTATTAAAAACCTAGTGAATGAAATCAATAAGCGATTAATGAAAAGAAGACCCCATGACTCAAGTTTAATATTGCCATACTGAGTCTTCAGCTTTCCACCACTGCCCCTGCATAAGATTAGATTCCATATACTAGATCTGTATAGTTCAAAGATGATTACATCCTTGTCCTATGTGTAGCCACTTAATTATTGTTCAAATTTCATTATTCTCCCTTCCTCCGTGATCAAACTAACCAAACCAGAACATTTTTTACTTCTAACTTATGTTTAGTAAATATAAATAAATAAAGCAGGTCGACATGTATAGCTAGTTGAAAACAAATATATTGATGTATTCAATGTGTTTATCCAAAACATTGTGTGACCCCAATTTTGCATGGGTTGAGAAAAATCTATTCATTAATAAATAAGAAACATTTGGGTTTTCTAAATTTCAGCCACAAGAGCATTCAAAACAGAGCTATATTCAAAATAGAAAAAATTTCTGAAAAGAAGACACGAAACATATATATCATCATTGTCCTAGTATACTATCCTAGTATACATGAAACATATATATCAAGTGGGTTATCATCCTTTAAAGTCTGATGGTATCTTATGTTGGTTCATGTTTGAAGCAGTAGCTCCCTAATTAGTATAGTTGCTGCAAATGAATGGATTTGAGAATCATACTGTTAAAACTTGCTACTATTAAGTGTCCATAGTGAGATATAAAGTCAAGAATCCCCAAACCACCCTACTAAATTGTTTGAAGTTGCCTAATAAGCACTTGATTTTGAAGATATGTCCTGTAAAATTTCCATAGAAAATTGTTGCAGCCTGCAATTTTCTTGATCCCTTTGCTTTTCATAATGTTCCTCACAGATGAAACATCTGCCCATCTGCCAGCTTTTGCGTACATGTTTGATAAAAGGACATAGTATCCAGGCTTCTCTAGTACCAGCTTAAATAACTGATCAGCAACAATCACACCAACATTTATATTAGAATAACATGGCAAGCACTAAGCAAAGTTCCCCATATTTTTTCATTTGGCTCTGCAAGCATTTTTTGGACAAAAGCAACAACTTCTCTGAGATTACCTGAACGTGCAAGAAGATCTACCATGCATGTGTAGTGCTCAATGGTTGGAACAATTTGATACTGATTGGTCATTAATTGGAAGTAGTGGTATCCTTCTTTCACAAGGCCAGAGTGACTGCAAGTAGAGGAAGGAAACATGTGCAAGGAACCAGATCAGTAGGTACATGGGTGCTCATATTGTCTCTATATGGGAACAACACAAGTGAACTGTCGGCATGAGGAATGACCCTGAGGGGAACTCCTCCAAGTGTTCATGTAAGTTCCACATAATCCCGCATCATTCCTATCACAGGTGATACCTTCCCTCCTAGAGGAAGATATCAAAACACACTACGTATTCTATAACATATGTTTATGATAAACTGCAAGGCCACATACTTTAATAGTGTGCTCATAGCCTTTGGATCAGAACCACCATCATGGATTTTTTTTTGATATTTTGTAGTTCAAAACAAGAAGGGCTATCCCTTGTCTTGTGTGCTCCGCATGCACTTATATATCCTATTCATCCTTAAGGCATTAAAGCTACTATGCTACCACACTAGCACCTTTTATGGATGTTGAGAGTTTTTAAAGAATAGAAACCTGGATAGTCTTGTGCTGGAAATCACATAAAGCTACACAAATTTGCAACAAGTAGCCTAATATTAACTAAACACTATGGCAAATGATAAAACAATGCATAAAATGGCTCTACTTACAAGAAACATAACATTAATTGAATTTACCTATGCTTTTTCTTATGAGCATGTGCCTTGGATTTGATCTTTCTCCTTTGTCATATGAAGAGTTGAATGATAGAATGAGTTATAGCTATGGACTTACTTTGTTCTGTGAAAGTGAGAAGAAGGTTTATCATCATTGTTATGTGACTGGTTCTTGCTTTTCTTTCTCTGTTTCATCTTCGAATTGAAGTTGCAAAATGGCATGGTCAAGGATGTTCCATTCAGACCTAGTAGGAAGACCATTTTAAAGGATGTCACACTGCTTCACTTCGATCTGTAAATAACACTCCTTGTTATAGATCTAGTATACTCAGATGGCTATCCAACATTGTGTTCACATAACACTACAATGTTTTCAAAAGTATGCATATTTATCTATCTTAACACAATTAGAATCGATTGAGAGAACATATGCAACATGCTCAATAATAGATTCAGCAATCAATGATCCCAGAACCTCTCCAGGGTTGCATATGGCCGACATAGTTAAATGGTTAATTTTGCATACTTCCCAATAATACTTCTTTTGTGATTCTATAATATTCAAAGGCATTACTAGGTTAATATCCAAGGAAATCCCAAAGTTAACCAAATATCCAAGTGCAAGATAGTTATCTTCCCATCATTATTAAAGAGAATAGAGTAGTTCATATTAATGGGTTGGTGGCCTCCACCTAATACCATAACTATTTTTCTCTCAAGATACATGTAAACATGCCTTAGCAATTTTCAAGTAGCAAGAGCACATGTAGCAACAACCTGACAAGATGATCTCTCATGAGAGAATAAAGAAAATTAAAGTTGATTATAAAACTCGCAACTTAGAAAACAAAATTGAAATTAAAATTTCAGTTCTTTTTAGACTGGAACTGTTGCATCATGTTTGAAAACTACAAAAATTAGCATGCCATCCTTGATTTTCTATGGTTTAAGTTTCCTTGGCATGTTCTCCAAACCAAGGCCTTATTGTGTTATATGCATGCCCTAAGCTGTGGCACCCAGATTGTCCTCTGGAGAACCACTCTAGTCAAACAAAAGAATGTATCCACATACCTGAATGATATGTATAATCAACGTGTCTCTGACGATTCACAAATCATACTAGCTTGTCTCCCCTATGGATGTTATACTTGCAGAGTGGACACATTGCATTAATATGCAGCCACTTGGCGATGCATCCTATATGGAAATGGTAGTTGTAGGGAAGGATGAGTAGCTCCACTTGATCTTCATATTGTGCTAGGAAAATACAACACTCCTGCAAAATAATATTTAGTTGAAAACATATGGACATTTTCCAAGATGACAACTGGTTTTAAGGGATTATATGCAGTGATCATGCATACATTTCATCTTAGAAAAACTAGTGCTAATCACCTGAAATGGATCCATCATAGTCGAAGAGAGGTTCACTGAGAGAAGTCAATTTAATATCACCTTCCTACTGCAAGTCCTATCATACCATATGTACATAAAAATAACAGACCACCCACTAAAACATTAAGCCAAAACATTGACCTGCACAAAGTTGACCATATATACAACATGGAATCAACAAACGATAACTAGTTGAATGAAGGGAAGAGGCATGTTCATTATCAAAGGGGACAAAGTCTGCCATGAAGGTTCATTTGTTATAGTCCGTAAAAATACTCTTGAAGATTGTTTATAAAAAATACAAATACAAACAAAATAAAACAGAACTCAACATTGAAGGATGTATAGAAAATTGGAATTGACATTCCAATGGAAGTTACCAGTTATCAAGATCAAAATACTTGTCTACTCACCATATCTAAAAAATGTAGAACATGCACTAACCAACCTCTATAGCTCGTAGAATAGGCATGGACAAATAAAAGCGAAAACTGCAAATAGAAAAAGCAAATAACATTATAAGGCAAGGAAGTGGGCCCAACTAAAATTTCAAACTGAAATCCAAACATCAGACTCAACCAACCAAAAATAGAGTAAATGGGCAAGAAATGAACCTTCACATTCCTCTCGTACCATAGACTGTAAGGGATAACATGGCACATCAACCAACCAAAAATAGAGTAAATGGGCAAGAAATGCAGACCAGGTATGCTATCTCAACTTAAATCAAAATGACCTGCTTAAAAATATGAGACATTGGGTCGAAGCCCTATGAAATCCTATGAATCTGTACATCCTAGATAAACCATCTATCTAGATAACACAGAAGATTGAATAGACAATGCTTGTTCACAAGCAGCAGAAAAGAGACAATGCTTGTTCACAAGCAGTAGCCAATCTAATTTCATCAGGATTAAACTTAAGTTGATATTGTTCAAGTAAAATATTCTACATATACGTCAAAAAACATTGTCTATTTTGGGAGGAATTATCACCGTGAGGGCGGCCCATGAAGGCAAGCCGTGAGGGCGAGCTGAGGGCAGTGAGGCAGTAGTCCGCTTGGGAGGAATCGATGTCGTGATGGGGACCCATGAACACAAGCAACGCGAGTGGAGGGCCATGAGGCGACAGTCCGACTGATGGTTCCACTTGGATAGAAGTTGGGAGGAACGCCCCCAGCTAGGGTGTCGTCGGGATGCGTGGGAGGAACGCCCACGCCAGGGCGTCATCAGGATGCGGCGGGATCAGGGCGAGCTAAAGTCATTTGGGATCAGGGCGAGCAGGAGTTGACAGGAGAGCGGCGAGCGGGAGTCTGTGGGATCAGGGCAAGCGGGAGTCGTCGGGAGAGAGGGATGTCTTTGTAGTGTAGAAGACGTAGGGGAGAAGTGTGATCTGGTGCTATCGAGTGTGGGAGAAGGGGGACGCACGGGTTGGGGGGCGCGGAATCGTTCGCTCTAATTGGGAGAGATTGGGGGATGTTTTTTCCTGTAGTCCTTCTGGTGACATTTCTTCTGGATACAATTAAAAGGAGTGATATTTTGTAGCTACATCTTATTTAGTGAGGTGGATACCATTATTTAAGCTACACAAAGATATTTTATAAGTAAAAATAGCTCTCGCTATAAATTATTTAAATGTAACTGAAACAATTGTAGCTAAATCATCTTTTTTTTGTAGTGATTCTACTTGATTCTAATCTCATGATCATCCTACTTTGTTGGACTTCATTTTGACTCTAGCTTGCACTTATATTCTTGATGAAACCCTATTTTGGCCCACTTTTGTGGTGGATGATTATACTATCATTTTGTGATGGCAACTTCATTTTATCTATAAAAGACTACACTTTATACTTGCCTCTACATTATGCATGCTATGTGATTTAGTATCCCTACACTAGTGTAATTGCTTTGGTTTCTAGGTTGTGTGCCCATGCTATATTTTTTAGATGGAGGTTGTATGCACACTTTTTATATATATTGGGGAGTTCGACAATACATCATTCGCTATCAGGTTTCAAGGTAGTGAGCCTTGGTCATCATTGTTATTTATATTGTTGTAGTGCTATGTTTATCTCACATGCATGCAGGTTGATATCATTGAGATGGGTTTTGTGCCCAAAATTTATATGTAATTGTGTGGCACAACTTTTATATTGGTTTAATGACAAGTATCCATCTTGTTTATTGTCTTTTAAAATTCATATTCTTTTATGTCCATTTGGGTAGTCCTTTCCTTTTCCTTTGGGAAGTATTTGACGCCCTTTATTTCATAATATTTCTCAATACCCGATTTAGCATGTACATGCCCATGTTTTGCTGACGTATCTACTTTTTAACCTCTAGACGGGGTACACTTCCAACTCCATGGTCAAGGAGAAGATAACTAAGTTGGATCGGGACCTCGTCAAGTATAGATGAACCTTTTGGGAGGCCTTTCTCGAGGTGTTTAGATGACCCTCTAACAATCCTATATTTAGTTTACTCTTTATATGTCTCACCCTACATGGTGAATTATAGTGACAATATTAAGTATTTTGATAGTTAGATGCTTTGTATTCTGCTGCTTCATTTGGTATCATGATACATACATTTTAAATAAATTAGTTATCATCCCTTTTGCAAAATATATATATATATAGTAGTGTTTGATATATGGGATGTTTCCTTTTTATTTGATTTAGTAGGGAGTGGATCCCCTCTCAGGTCCCACTCCTTACATGTCTAGTGTAGAAGAAAGCTAGCTTCTCACTCATCCTATTGAGCTAGACTCTTTCCTAAAAAAATGTTTCACTAGAGTGTGAGCTACTAGCTTAGTGAGTGGAAAGTCAACAAGAAACTATGATGATATAGATGTATTTTAATAATTGAATTGAGTATAGAAAAGTATAAGCATGGCAGGTCAAATCTATTAATCGTCAAATAAAGATTCTAATAAATAATTGCATAGAGTAAATAACCAAATCCATTCCTAAAACCTTTAACTCTTTTTATTATTATGCCTTGGACCCACACAAGGTGTACCACAACATGTGGAAGGATGCATTAAGCTACAATACACGACTTAGAGTAGACCCAAGACTCTAAGTCTACTAAACTAGCTCCCTGATCTGCAACAAGGCTTGCTACATTTGGACACGGTAGCTAAATAGTTGAGTGGATAAACTAGACTCCTCCTCTAAACATGAGTACTTAGGTGATGAGTCAAAGAACTTGGCTTAAATATCTACATAAGTGGGATGACCTATTAAGAGGTATCTGAACTATCTAAAGTATATTGGATACCACCGAAATTTCCAGTCAATATTGGGTGTCTTATTATTTATGGAGATCATCCTTTGGGCTTAGTCCCCCACAACCGCTTTGGATACCCCATCTTGGACTCTTCCAGTCGGTGATCATGTTTCCTCCTTCATGGTGTAGAGATCCATGATGGATCCTATGGTGTTTATGGCATTTAATGTCTAGTTATTTCGTAAGTTTCACAATTTGAATCTCAACTATATAGTTCTCAGTATATCTATGTAATTAAGACTTCTAACATTACTTTTAAAACACCAAACTTAATCACTGGTTGGATATTACAACCTGCTTGAACTAATAAATTGAGTAGACTGATAATTACTTGAATGAACTATGATCTAAACTACATAACTATCTAATAAAAACATCCATCATTCTACCTTTAAATTCACCATGGTCTTACGACAATAAGTCTAGAGCTGAAAGCATTTATAAAACATCTCAACTGCACTAAAACTATCAATAGCTTGACTGAAACCTCGTGTCTTAGCTCAAAAATTCAAAAATAATTATTCACAATATAGAAAATACATATGCTTTATGCCCTTGGGACTTAACTTATGCAAAAAAAGGTATAAAGGTGATTTTCCACTCACATGTACTCGATCTAGCTTATAGTTCTTGAGTTTGGGCTACATACACTTAGATTATACTAAAAATTATATTTGAGATTTTGTCCTAAAAACTAGCTCTCAATAGCCTAATGTTGAGTCAACAGATCTAATCCACACTTTTTGGAGGTAGAAGATGAAGAAAGAAGGCATGAGAAAACCCTCGATATGTGAATCAAACAATCTTGAGCAAGGGAAAGTAAAGAGAAGAAGAAAGCTATGGCTAAAAGCAACTCCCTAGGTCGATCTAAGATGAAACTATCAGTTTCTCTAGTCCTTCTCATTATCCCCCCTCATCACCCTATGAATCACCTCTACAATCACCTCTCCTCCAATTTAGGGTTTCTAGAGGGTGAAGGTTTGAGATACATAGCTAACAAGTCTAATTTCATCAGATTTCATTAAGTATATATAGAGATTAAACCATTTTTGTGTTTGGTTGAATTGGGCAGTGATGCAAAGAAACCATTGAATAGAACCATTGGAAGGTGAAACCTTTGACTTATGGTTTTTCACTTGCTCCATTGGTAAGAAAACCTTTGATTTAGTCTATCGGTGGTTGTGACCAAGAGTTTGTGTGACCATCAGTCAAAAACTATTGGTTTATGCAGTCGTCGGTTGGTTCCATCCACATGTTGGCCATTAGTTGATGTCCATTAACAAAACCATTGGTTAGTGACTCTCAACAAAGCCTTCGATTATTGTTTG
Source organism: Alisma plantago-aquatica (assembly GCA_963693085.1). Lineage (NCBI taxonomy): Eukaryota > Viridiplantae > Streptophyta > Magnoliopsida > Alismatales > Alismataceae > Alisma > Alisma plantago-aquatica. The sequence continues at coordinate 582,271,006 of OY856411.1, forward strand.
ATAATAAAACCTTCATTTGGTGGTTGATGACAAAAATGTTGGTAGGTGACTTCCACACAAAACCACCAACAGGTGACTCCCTTGCAGAACCTTATGTTGACATCTGAAGAAAAAACTATTGATTAACACTCGATAGTTGTTTTATGTGAACTCAAAGGTCCACCAATTGAAAACCAGTGGGAAAACCCTTGGTTGACAATCATTGGATTCTCTAATGGCATCTTTAAAGCATTATAGCTCTTTCATATTAACTCCCATTCAATTCATTCTTTTTACATTAGATTCATATATGGAATCTCTACAACTCTACAACAAAAGCTTGATATAATCTCTTGTGATAATTTTTTTGTAATTAGTTTTTTTTAATATCATTAAAGCTTCCTCTACAAACATGTGTGAGTTATCTCAACCTCAACTTAGTTTCAAGATTTCAATCATAAATCTTCTCATGATATTACTTATCAAGAATTAAGTCTAAACTATAATAAGACATAATTTTTAACTGACAACTATTACAAAGCATAATTTAAAGACATATTTAATTCCAAAATTATCTTTAATCCTCTCACTACCATTAAACTAGGGTATGAGCTATAAAACTATAGGTAATTTGACCTTTAATGGAGCCTATAGGAATTCATAAAACTATCTACATATCAACTCTAAGGCTTCAAAAAAGTAAGATCAATCTAATCCAAGTTGGTAGACTCCCTCACTATACCCTTGATCAAAATTCCTAAACTCATGAAAACTTCATCGAGATGTGATCCAACCCAAATTCAACATTATCATACGTGTTCATATGTGTTTATGGTGTCAAGTAAATTATTTCCATAGTCTATTATACTTAGGTTAGGAATAAATCCTCTCTACCATTGTTTAAATAAATTATTTCCATAGTCTATTGAATTTAGGTTTGTAATTCATGTTTAAACCCTGAGGAAGTGATCTAGGGTTCAAAATTAAAGGAATGAGAATTCAATGTGTAATCGAAAAATTCAATTATACAAGAACCAAAAATGCATATATTTTGCCAAAGAGATGGCACCCGGATGGTAAAAGTATTGATGTAAGACTGAGAGGTCTCAAGTTCAAAACCCCCTGGCCATGGGATGAATGAAAAATACATATATTTTATTATTCTTAATCAATTCACATATATATGTAAGTTAGATTGAAATGAGACATAATCAACCAAACTACACTGGTAAAATGAACTTTGGGTTTCACAACCCTAGATTACTTACTGATAAGAATAAGAGTTGCAACAATCCCCATACTTGTAAAGTTTCTTCCTTAAAACTTGCAAGTATAAAGGAATAAAAGAGTACGAAGTTGACAAAAATTGACTCTGTCACAAATAATGTCATCTGCATAAAGTGGAAAGGAGCCACACTATTTACCTTGGTTAATTAATCAATTCGCTATGTGTCCATCATTTCTATAAGACATTATTGAATAAGGATTAATAGGGTCATGATATGGGACTACTTAGGTAAAACTTCCAATAATGCAAGGAAGACCTATAATCTTCTCCTTAAGAGATATAGATCTTCTTCATCTAAAGATACACAAGTAGAGGCCAGTGGCAGCCTAAGCATCTCAAATGTCAATGAGACAAGCTTTAGGAATCCTAATACATCATATCATATGTTGCGTCCATGTACATATTTAACACAACCCTCTTCCCTTTATGGTCAATGCTATATACATGTTTCTTGCTCATTTTTATGTTGATGATGATGCCCTTTCCTTCTATAAAAGTTCCTTACTTAGGTGAAATCATTCTAGGGAGTTGAAAAGTAAATCTATTACTGAGTAATCTCACAGAGATTCTAAGATAATAATTTTTGATACAAATGGGCCTAAAATTGAAATGAAGGTTGATATGTTTCTCTTTTTATGATGATGCTGGGGCTTCGCATGTTGCACTAATAAAAACCTAAGGAAATTACCCTTAGGTTTAACCGAAAGCAATGCAATAATTCCCCACTCCACACAAATGGAAGCCTTATTGCAGTATACTTAAGGATCGAACCCAAAAGACAACCTTTTTAAGTAGTTATACATATTCAGAAGGGTTAAGAGTAATATTTATCACCTAGAAAGTTGATTGATTGATTAAACTGAATTTCTTCTAGTAGTAACAAGGATTAATGAGGTAAATAAATGATTATAAAAAGGACTAGAGAATGGGGTTTTGCTTTCCAAAGCCTGTGTAATTATTCTACGAATATTTCAACTCCTGAATAATAGTTTACTAAATAGAGGTTTAGCTACTACACCCCCATGATACATGTCCTTGCATGGATTAAACTCCCTTGGAACTAACCAGTATTAGTACCTAAGTTCCTAGCTCATCCGATTGGACTCCCTAACTACAACATACTAGTCTCGACACATTAGCATATCATTACCCAATCACCTCACTATCCCTTGTTGACACTTCATGAGGATAATAAGATTGTTCTGAAGTTCTAATCATGATTATAACAACATGTACATCCAAGATTGTAACACATGTCAATTTGCAAGGCAAGGAAATAAGTAGAATGGTACTTTATTTAGCTATAGTATTGTTGAGTTTAGATACATGCTAGAATAAAATACGGGCTGTGGGGGCTAGTCCCCATGCCCCAACACAAACCTCTACTCGCTCATGGCAAAAGACAACAACAGAAAGATAGGTAGAATAATGGAAGGGGAAATGATGCTTGGTGCAGGAAGATCAATCTCTCCACTGATGACGCTACCTCCTTGCTCCTCACTAGGGTTTGCGCTATGCATATGTGGCTTTTAAAAATGATTAGAGACCCTTAGAATGGATGATAAGGGTTCCCTTTCATAGATGCATTCCTCATTTCCAAAACCCCATTACTGAATACTTGTGGTTGAAGGCAGCTAATTGCATGGTCCGTACTTGGTCCACCAGGCGACTCGTGTGGGTTACTCAATCTGGACCTCATATCCAGTTCTTTGGAGAACCACTATGGGTTGAATCGGGTAGGCTGGATGCAGAGAACGTGCATCAAAACTGTAGAATCTGGGAGACTCTAGGTAGAAAGTGACTTGAGTCGGGTGACTGGTGGAGACGATCACTTAACTAGGTGACTAGAAGGTGGACAATGGACAAAATTTGGGGCCTTCCTTCCCTTGAGGTATGGCATCATGAGGGCTTAATCATCCTTCTAGGAAATGAAGTGTGTTTCAGCTATTTCTACATGAAAAGTATGCATAGTGCATTAAAGCCCAGAAAAGGGAAGATAATTGCATTTAAGTAAATATAAGGCTAAAACTAAGAAATAGAAACACAAAGGCCCCTAAAAAGCAAACAAAATTGTCGTAAAGATGTGTATAAATATACTTAGAAACACAACGACCCCTAAAAAGCAGACAAAATTGTATGCAAAGATGGGTATACATTTACTCATCAAAGTACCCAAACTTAAACCTTTGCTTGTCTCGAGTAAAGCAAGATAAAAAGGAGAACAAACAATTGATACTAGAATCTAGGCTTCCTCTCCCAATTGAGCATACTTTGTGGTCCCCTTCCAGCAAACACAATCAAGCGACCCTAGTCCTTCAAGGTCACATAGACACACTTGGAGATCCCCCTATTAGGGCTTGTTCCTCCATTCGCTAGACTCTAGAACCTGCAAAAAATTGGTTTCATCTCAATAATACTCTTAGTCTTTCCATGAAAGGTAGAAGGGAGCACAAGTCAGGGATGATTGACTATTTTGAGGAGAGTTTTGATAAGTCCCTTGGGCATGAAATTTGGATGAAAGGGGGAGAAGAAGGCATATCATAAACATGTTTCCCTAGTCTCTCCTCTATCTGACTCAATATCATTTTTGGGATTCGTTTATTTTATTTGTCTCTCCTCTACTCGACTCGAGACTCTTATTTGGTTGCAATTACATTGACCACATGTTTTCTTTGGGTTCATTGGCTTCTTTTATTTATGCCATGCATGTAGAAGAAAAATGAATATAAGATATATTTTTGAAGGGGATGACACCTCGAACTTAGGGTTTGGCATATAATGGATTTTTTTAAGAGATATGAAATGTTGGAAGAAAGGTGGAAAAGGTGGACTTGTGCTTCTTCATTTTATTATTGTATTGGAATCAGATCATCATATTATATCAATCAATTCAATTAATGTAAGATAGAGAAGCGTTTACAAGTTTTGTTACAAGTCATAACAGGGGCATGTGTGGCTTGACCTTTCTAACTCTTTCTGGTTATCGTCATTTTCAAGGGGAAAGGATGCTCAATTGTTGTCCTTAGGGCTCAAATCCATTCAAGACATGTTTGTTCCTTCAAATTTTCTTTTTGCATAGGTTAGCTCAAGAAAAAAGGAGTATTTTCACTTATATATTTTAAATTTGCATACAAGTAAGTGGCTGACTAGGTAAAGGCCACACCGCACACAAAATAAAACAATTTTAAAAATAAAAAAAGACATACAAAGAAGCTTAGAATAATGCTTTTAAAAGAAGATAAATGGGTGGATTTGAATCTTACCACCCACCCAATCGTGAACTTAATCCCTTTATCATCCTGAGTAAGGCTAAGTTAGGATGAAGGGGAAGAACTAGTAGGGTCTGAATAAGTTGTCATGTAGTTTCCATGACTAACGTGTCATTGCTCATGAGAGCGTTGCATAAGGTAGATATGTTTTTGTTGATGAGCTTGTCGTTTCAGTTCACTCTCCGTGCAACATTGTCATGCTGCCACTTTCTCGAGCAAGATGTGCAGTGTATGGGGGTTACTGTCCCCATAAGAGTCCACTCATTTGCGCTTGGTGCTTGGATGAGCTGACGTAGTAGGAGGGTCTGGTGTTTGGGCTTCTGCTGGACTGACTGCTGGATTGTCATTTGAGTGATTCTAGGTCCCAACTGGGATGCCTTCATTTCCACTAGGAGGAATTGATGTAGGAGTAGGGGTCGGGATGTGGAGTACATGTTCCTCGAGCTTGTTAGCACAACGTTTAACTACTTTGGATGTTTGGAATTGTTTTCTTGTTGACTTGTAATCATTCCTACTGTGGGTTGTTGACTAGCACAGGGCAAGCGATCTATGATTCCAATTCCTTTTGATTGGATGAGGCATTGGACATTTGAGTCTGGTATGTCTCCATCACCTTCTAGAATGTATTTACTGGATCTTGTGTTGGTATTGGCTCTATCTGTAATGGTGGGGCTTGGTTAAGATTCTGATATTGTTGTTGTTGCTGGTAATTTCTGCTTGGGAAAATAAATTTGTAGTTTCTTTGATTACACAACCTAGTGTAGTTTGATGGTTCTCTAGATTGAGTAGCCTTCTACGAGGTCTGCTGAGTGGGGCTCTCAGATCTAATTGGGTTCCTGTATTGGAAACTCTGGTGATTATGAGCCTGATTTGGGTTATAGTACTCCTGTCCTGGAATAATGTGAATCAAATTCACATCTTCAGCTTGGGTGACTGTATACTGTTTCTCAAATTCATGCTCATGGAATGTAGCATACAATTGTTGGTAATCAATCATGTTGTGATCTACTACATGACAGAACATGCGGGAAGGTGCAATGATTTATACTTGTGGCGTATGGTTCTTCCTCTCGTATGCATTGAAAGATTTTTCAAACAATCCTGCTTAAGAGAGAGAGATATCCTTTAGTGTCTAGGATATGTATTCAAGTTCCGAAAGATCTTCCATCATAGCTACCTCAAGAATGCCTTTTCCTGAGGGTCTAGTCCGATAAGTCTAATTCTCGACAACAAGATTGATGATTTTTAATGCATTGTCAAAACTCTATCGCATAAAGTTCCCTTAAAGGAGGAGTCAATGAACTTTTTAGTCTCGTCGTCGACACCTTGTGTAACGTCTATCTCAAGAAAACAAGATTAACTAATGTGGAAGCGTTCACTAAGCAACGGATTACCAAAAATCACTAAAAATTAAAACTTTTTGTGAAGAGATCTTTAAATGGTAAAGCTTTTTCATAAAGCAACATGAAAAGTTATTTACAAACTGATCCATCAATACATCTCTATAAGGTCGTATCTCAAGATTACAATCATCAACTACCATGTTAACTATATAAGGCAAGATACATAAATCTCGAGGTACTGGACTAAAAACTCGAAAGCACTAACTATTACTCCGAGGACCTGAGAGTACAGAGACGACACATAGGACTCTAACTACATCTATATGTGGCATAACAGCCAGTGTCTCCACCTGAAACTTCACTGCTGTCCCTGGTACTATTGATGCTGCCCTTCACCTATTGAAGGATTTCTGCCTCCTCGCCCACGTCTACCTAAAAATATGTTTCCCACGGGGTGAGACAATTAAAAAATTGTCCCAGCGAGAGATATAACTCTTCGCCAGAAACATAATTATTGCAGCTTAAGAGAATAAACATACACAAAGAAGTTATATTTGTCTGGGAGTAGTTAAAACAATGTTTAACAGATTAAACCATTCTTCCTATTAAAGCAATACAACTATAATTTGATAAACCCATATGTCATTTATCTTTTAAGAAATAGAAGAACATGTATGGCATTTATTTACTATAAAACCATTATTACAACACTAACTCTCTTCAGTCTTAGATCATATATCTAATGTCTGACATTATTATTGGGGAGTCATGGCCTGTAGCCATACTTTTTCTCACAAAGTGTTAGGATCTCAATTCCTCAACTTATCAAGTACCTTTCTAAATTTATCATCATGATTATAGAATCTAGGTACTTGAACTCATAATTTACCATTCACTAGGTATCAGAGCATATCATTATACTTGAAGCATGTAAAGTAATTTCAATACATAAGATATCATAATCCTTACCTGGATATGATCACCTCTTTATGAAAACCTGCATGATCAATATTTACTAATAACATGCATATTGTATCATAGCAGCACAATACAGGTTCTTCTCAAATTATATATGTGATACCACGGTCGTGCTACCTTGCACGGTCGTGCTACCTTGCACGGTCGTGCAACAAAGGACTCACCACGACCGTGTCATAATACCACGGCTGGTTTCTAGGGTTAGGATTCTCATTTCATCCAAATAGAGTTATTCAACCTCTTAACTAGATTAGGAATAATGATTCCTATCTCATTTCTCAATCATGGGGTTTCATGCTTAAAAGCATAACTCAGAATTAGGGTTACTTGTTCATATCATCACATCTCCCTAGATTAGGGTTTACTATTCACATAGCATCACATTACCCTAGATTAGGGTTTACTGTTCACATAGCATCACATTACCCTAGATTAGGGTTTACTATTCACATAGCATCACATTACCCTAGATTAGGGTTTACTATTCACATAGCATCACATTACCCTAGATTAGGGTTTACTATTCACATAGCATCACATTACCCTAGATTAGGGTTTATTATTCACATAGCATCACATTACCCTAGATTAGGGTTTACTATTCACATAGCATCACATTACCCTAGATTAGGGTTTACTATTCACATAGCATCACATTACCCTAGATTAGGGTTTACTATTCACATAGCATCACATTACCCTAGATTAGGGTTTACTATTCACATAGCATTACATTACCCTAGATTAGGGTTTAGTATTCACATAGCATCACATTACCCTAGATTAGGGTTTACTATTCACATAGCATCACATTACCCTAGATTAGGGTTTACTATTCACATAGCATCACATTACCCTAGATTAGGGTTTACTATTCACATAGCAGTGAATTGAGATCATACCATCATTATGTATGAAGATTACTTCCATTCATGTCTTCACTTAGGTTAAGATTCATTGATCATCATAATTAGGGTTTCCATGATCCCATTGTAAAGGATCATACCCTAATTATGTGTATTCATACATGTTGGAAGTATATTACTTGATTCTCATTCATATAAGGAGTCTTCTCTCCCCTCTTATTATTATATGATGTTTACATCTCTTATGATTAGGTTAGGTCAATTCAACCTTGGTAACATAAGTCACATTATTACTACAATGTTCATTAGGGTTTGCTTGATCAAGAGGTGTTGACTACTTAAACCCATCAAGGGTACTTTAGTCATGTTCACCATTGATCATAACATGCTTCAATCAACTAATTACTTGTTCCCTTAATGTCTTTAGGTATCATTAGGATTTAGATTAATCAACCATTAAACCATCTAAGCCTTTAAAGCATTAAGCAATCTTGACCTTAAAAGACCCCAAACAGTTTTGCACTTTCAACCTCCAAACGGTTTGAAACCGCATGACCACCAAATGGTCTTGAGACCGTTTGGTCTCAAACAGTCTTGAGACCGTTTGGTCCAAACACTAGCAAAACCGCATGGACCAAAAAGTGTATTAACACTTCCAATTGAGTTAGGGTTTTCAATGTTGAACCCCTCAATCGTTCATGCCATGGTTAACCATTTATCAATTGAGTCAATTAAATTAATACTCAACTGATGGGACCCTCAATTGATCCTAAATTGATCACCAATTAGGGTTTGGATGGATTGGATTAGGGTTGGAATCGATCATCCTTCAACATGCATCAATATGAGCTTAATTGATGTTGAACCTATTGAACCATCACTCAATTGGGTCATGACCTGACCCCAAACGGTCTTGAGGTCGTTTGGATAACCTAAAAACGGTCTTGAGACCATTTTCCCATCATATCATCAACATCCAAATCAACCAATTAAGGTTTGGATCATTGGATTGATCATCAAATCAGCAATTGATTACACTTTAACTTAGAAACATTGGATCATCCATTGCTTAACCATACTCACCCATGGACCTTCAAACGGTCTTGGGTGACCTCCAAACGGTCTTGAGACCATTTGTATGATCTCCAAACGGTCTTGAGACCGTTTGGCTCATCCAACCCTTGGATTCTAGTGAAAAATCATTAGGGTTTGAGCTATTGAGTTGATCATCAAATCAACACTTAATTGCAAAGTGATTTGGTACCTTTAGACCTTCAATTGGTAAACCATGCTTAACCCTAGACCTCCAAATGGTCTTGGGTGATCCCCAAACGGTCTTGAGACCGTTTGGGCTAAATAACCCAAAAAGTCAAATCAATCAAGTTGAAAATCAGCACTTAATCCAATTAGGGTTTGCCTAATTGATTAGCCTTCAACTCATGATTCCTTTGGAATTAACCTATAAAATTTGGTGGGTTATCAACCAACATAATTAGGAATAGGAATCTCAAACGGTCAACCCTTGGTCAACTCCCTCAAACGGTTTTGAAACCGTTTTCCCAAAAAGGTCAAGTTAATCAGGTTGGAAATCAGCACTTAATCCAATTAGGTTTACCTAATTGATTGGCCTTCAACTCATGATTCCTTGAGATTTAACCTATCAAATTTGGTGAGTTATTAACCAACATAATTATAAACAGGAATCTCAAACGGTCAACCCTTGTTCAACTCAAACAAATGGTCTTGGAGACCGTTTTCTCCAACCGACCTTGTGAAACCATTTGCCCTTCAAACGGTTTTGCAAACCGTTTGGCCAAAGGGGGGGGAGACCATTTGCTAAAGTAGCATTGGTATTCACGCCCCCTTCTTCTACCTCCAGATCAAGGCCTGTTCTCCACGGTTTTGCTTGCAAGAGTGCAAAGAAGGATGGAGGGAAGAAGAACAAGCAATGTTTGCAAGAAAGAAAGATGCATAACAAAGTTTAAGGGTTTAGAATTATAAAACCCACCTTAGAACCAGATATAGAGCTCCAAGCTTCAAAGCTTTAATGGTGGCTTGAGCTCCCCAGGTCGTCCAATGTTTCTTCTTCAAGAATTGGTTGGAAAGGATGGCTAGAAAGAAGAACTAAGTGAGAAAAACTAGCAAACCAACCTTGTATCATGATTTCCTCCATGAATACGAGCTAGATAGTGGTTAAAGCTTACCCAACTCTTCTTGGTAGTTCTCCTCTGCTCCTGAGCTCCTTCCTTAGTCAGCCACAACAAGAGATAAGTGAAGAGAGAAAGGGAAACGATCCCTTGGTGTAAAAGAAAGGTGTATATATACTTTGGGCATGTTTTCAAGATAAGGACAATCTTTTCTTCTATTTCTCATATGGGTCCTTCTCTCCTTCTTGGACACGCCCCTCCTTTCTAAACTTAAGCAAAACTACTTCTTTAAATAAGGTTTAGAGGAAAAGAAGCCAAACATATTTCTAAGTTGCACACATAAAAGGGTCATTTTGCTTACAACTTAGTTATTTAATTGCAAGGGTTTTCCTTCTTATTTGATTAGTCAAATGAAGCACCCTCTTCATAAATTTTACTCTAATTGATGCCAAGAGTCATAAAAGATACTCTAAAAGGTATATTTTACATGTTGCACCCCAGGTTTTGGGTAAATTGCACTTTACACTAAAACTAGGTTTTAAAGTACAAGGATTGCTCTACAAGCTATATTTTGGTGCCCAACTTGGAGAACCCATAACACTTCATCATATTCATTCTTATGATGTCTCATCATTAGAGTAACATCTAAACATGTGCAATTTGCAAGTTAACCCCTCTAATTGGGTAATTTGCACATAAGTCCCTATTAAACAAAACAATCTTACAACATTGTTCAAAAAGGGCAGAAATGAAAATATAGATTCTTCTAAAGCTTTAATGGCATATCAAGGGTTAACCACAAGCCTCTAATCATAATTTTAAGAAAAACACCTAGGGTTAGTTCATAACCCAGGTCAGGGGTGTTACAAATTATAATCCCCTAACAAGGATTTCGTCCCCGAAATCCCAGGAAAAGGAGGGACAGATTATTCATTAGTAAGGCCCTCAAGTTTCCCCATATTATCTCAAAATTATGATGATATTATGGATTTGTAATTCACACAAAGTCCCTTTCATTAATTACTTCTTATCACTGTTTATGTTTGTGCAAAGCATAAACCCCTAACATAAGGTGTCCATACTTTTGAAAGGAAGAAGCATAAAAGAACATTCTTCTAGTATCACCCAAAAATGTTTACCAAAAGAGAAACATACATACCTTAACACAGATAATTCACTCAGCAATCCTTTATTTATTTAAAACTGTTCACTAAGAAAGTTTGCTAATCAATTAATTTGGAAATATTCACTGAGAAGATTCACTAAGCAATTTGTCTTGGAAGATTTCACTAAGTAAATTTACTAAGTATTTTGTCTCAAAAGCTTTTACTGAAGGAGTTCATTGAGTATGCTTACTAAGTATTTACTGAGGAAATTCACTAAGTATGTTCACTAAGTATGCTCACTAAGTATGTTGACTAAGTATTCACTGAGGAAATTCACTGAGTATGTTCACTAAGTATGTTCACTAAGTATTCACTGAGGAAATTCACTGAGTATGTTCACTAAGTATGTTCACTAAGTATATTCACTAAGTATTCACTGAGGAAATTCACTGAGTATGTTCACTAAGTATGTTCACTAAGTATATTCACTAAGTATTCACTGAGGAAATTCACTGAGTATGTTCACTAAGTATGTTCACTAAGTATATTCACTAAGTATTCACTGAGGAAATTCACTGAGTATGTTCACTAAGTATGCTCACTAAGTATGTTCACTAAGTATTCATTGACGAAATTCATTGAGTATGTTCACTAAGTATGTTCACTAAGTATTCACTGAGAAAAATTTACTGAGTATATTCACTAAGTATTCACTAAGGAAGTTCACTGAGTATATTCACTAAGTATTCACTGAGGAAGTTCATTGAGTATATTCACTAAGTATTCACTGAGGAAATTCACTGAGTATATTCACTAAGTATATTCACTAAGTATTCACTAAGAAGATTCACTCAGTATCTTTATTTAGAAGTTTCACTTAGCTTTTCTCATTAATTTCTTTATACTCTCTAGATTGTTTCAGAATAATTACCTGGTCAGAGTAATAAAAAAGATAACAATCTAAGAGTTTCATACTTGCCTTATCTACAATAACCATATACATGGACAGGGTATATAAGTATTGAGATTAAGTAGTATGTATTTTACTTATCATCGTATTCCTCATTTTTTTATCATTATACACACATGATTTACCATACTAGATTATTCTTCAGGTATCACATCTATATCTTATCTTTTAATACACAATTAAGGGAGATTATAAATTGTTTTAAAGAATATTGAGTAAGATATAAGTTCTTATCTCCCTTGTGTCCTTCTAGGACTTAGTCAAAGGAATTAAAAAATAGCTAATTTTCATATCTTTAACACATAGAATCCTGATATGAAATATCAAAACAAAACTTATTTCATCTGACCTATCTGGGACGTCTGTCCACGTCCTCTATTATTATATTGCCTCCCTTGTGAGCCTTGCAGACTCTGTCCTTGAGGTTGAGTCATTATTGTATTCCTATCTAGACAATCCTTTGCCAGATGTCCCGGTTGTCTACATTGGTAACAGATCCTGGGTGCAAAGTGTCTATACGATCCAGTTACCGATGTTGATGCTATGTCGGAGGGTCTTCTTGGTATACTACTATGACCCCTACTTCCACTTGACATCCATTGTGTCTGGGTAGGAAATCCTGATATTGCTGTCGGTATAGAAAATCTTGGCTTCTTAAAACTTTCAGGCCTTTGATCTTGAGGTTGGGTGTACATCTTCTTACTACTTGTCTGTTGTTTCTCAATTTCTGACCTCTCTATCCTACTTACTGACTCCACAAAGGTGTAAAACCTTTCTCTGTTCTCTAAGGCAGACACAGGAGTGGCTAGTTCAGCGTTCAATCCCTTTTCAAAATACTGAATTCTTTCTTCATCACTAACTGCCATCTGCGGACAAAACTGCAGCAACTCCATGAACTTAGCTTCATATTCGCTAACGTTCATATGTCCTTGTGTGATCTTCTCAAATTGAGAGATCTTCTCATCTAGATACATCTTAGGGAAGTATCTATTGATGAATTCTCATCGGAATACCTCCCATCCTATTTCTTCGCCTGGTCTCTTATCTTCCTCTATCATCCACCAATTACCAACACTCCCTTTTAGGAGGTATACCGCATGTTTTACCTTTTCAGCTTCAGGAATATCAAGGATCCTGAAAGCCTTTTCCAGCTCTGTCAACCATAGATCAGCATCTGCTGGGTCAGATGTACCAGCATAGTCTATGGCTCCCACCCAGCGAAGTCTCTCAAAAGTCTTACCGGCTCCATAACCTTCTTAATGGGCTGGTGCCCTAGATGCAGATGGTGGCACCCTGTCTGCTATGTGTGTTATGGCTGTCAGGAATTTATCAAATAAAGCATGGAGAGCTGGGTTTTCTATCTCAGTTGGGTCAATCTGGGGCTGTTCAGGTACATGCCCCTCCCTATTCTAGTCTCCTGCACCTCCTCCTGGTGCAGCAGTACTGCCCTCAACAACATGCTCTTCATGTGGTCCATACATCTTCAAGTTCTTCTTCTCCTATGAGAGCAGAAGATACTATCTAGATAATCTGGAAAACACTTAGAACAGACTCAACAACCTTAGTCCTATGTCTCTGTAGACTCAGCGAACCTAGAGCTCTAATACCACTAAATGTAACGTCTATCTCGAGAAAACAAGATTAACTAATGCGGAAGCGTTCACTAAGCAGCAGATTACCAAAAATCACTAAAAATTAAAACTTTTTGTGAAGAGATCTTTAAATGGTAAAGCTTTTTCATAAAGCAACATGATAAGTTATTTACAAACTGATCCATCAGTACATCTCTGTAAGGTCATATCTCGAGATTACAATCATTAACTACCAATTTAACTATATAAGGCAAGATACAGAAATCTCGAGGTACTGGACCAAAAACTCGAAAGCACTAACTATTACTCCGAGGACCTGAGAGTACAGAGACAACACATAGGACTTAAACTACATCTATACGTGGCATAACATCCAGTGTCTCCACCTGAAACTTCACTACTGTCCCTGGTACTGTTGATGCTGCCCTTCACCTATTGAAGGATTTCTACCTCCTCACCCACGTCCACCTAAAAATATGTTTCCCACGGGGTGAGACAATTATAAAATTGTCCCAGCGAGAGATATAACTCTTCTCCAGAAACATAATTATTGCAGCTTAAGAGAATAAACGTACACAAAGAAGTCATATTTGTCTGGGAGTAGTTAAAACTATGTTTAACAGATTAAACCATTCTTCCTATTAAAGCAATACAACTATACTTTGATAAACCCATATGTCATTTATCTTTTAAGAAATAGAAGAACATGTATGGCATTTATTTACTATAAAACCATTATTACAACACTAACTCTCTTCAGACTTAGATCATATATCTAATCTCTGACATTATAATTGGGGAGTCATGGCCTGTAGCCATACTTTTTCTCACAAAGTGTTAGGATCTCAATTCCTCAACTTATCAAGTACCTTTCTAAATTTATCATCATGATTATAGAATCTAGGTACTTGAACTCATAATTTACCATTCACTAGGTATCATAGCATATCATTATACTTGAAGCATGTAAAGTAATTTCAATACATAAGATATCATAATCCTTACCTGGATATGATCACCTCTTTATGAAAACCTGCATGATCAATATTTACTAATAACATACATATTGTATCATAGCAGCACAATACATGTTCTTCTCAAATTATATATGTGATACCACGGCCGTGCTACCTTGCACGGTCGTGCAACAAAGGACTCACCATGACCGTGTCATAATACCACAGCTGGTTTCTAGGGTTAGGATTCTCATTTAATCCAAATAGAGTTATTCAACCTCTTAACTAGATTAGGAATAATGATTCCTATCTCATTTCTCAATCATGGGGTTTCATGCTTAAAAGCATAACTCAGAATTAGGGTTACTTGTTCATATCATCACATCTCCCTAGATTAGGGTTTACTATTCACATAGCATCACATTACCCTAGATTAGGGTTTACTATTCACATAGCATCACATTACCCTAGATTAGGGTTTACTATTCACATAGCATCACATTACCCTAGATTAGGGTTTACTATTCACATAGCATCACATTACCCTAGATTAGGGTTTACTATTCACATAGCATAACATTACCCTAGATTAGGGTTTACTATTCACATAGCATCACATTACCCTATATTAGGGTTTACTATTCACATAGCATTACATTACCCTAGATTAGGGTTTATTATTCACATAGCATCACATTACCCTAGATTAGGGTTTACTATTCACATAGCATCACATTACCCTAGATTAGGGTTTACTATTCACATAGCATCACATTACCCTAGATTAGGGTTTACAATTCACATAGCATCACATTACCCTAGATTAGGGTTTACGATTCACATAGCAGTGAATTGAGATTATACCATCATTATGTATGAAGATTACTTCCATTCATGTCTTCACTTAGGTTAAGATTCATTGATCATCATAATTAGGGTTTCCATGATCCCATTGTAAAGGATCATACCCTAATTATGTGTATTCATACATGTTGGAAGTATATTACTTGATTCTCATTCATATAAGGAGTCTTCTCTCCCCTCTTATTATTAGATGATGTTTACATCTCTTATGATTAGGTTAGGTCAATTCAACCTTGGTAACATAAGTCACATTATTACTACAATTTTCATTAGGGTTTGCTTGATCAAGAGGTGTTGACTACTTAAACCCATAAAGGGTACTTTAGTAATGTTCACCATTGATCATAACATGCTTCAATCAACTAATTACTTATTCCCTTAAAGTCTTTAGGTATCATTAGGATTTAGATTAATCAACCATTAAACCATCTAAGCCTTTAAAGCATTAAGCAATCTTGACCTTAAAAGACCCCAAATTGTTTTGCACTTTCAACCTACAAACGGTTTGAAACCGCACGACCACCAAACGGTCTTGAGACCGTTTGGACTCAAACGGTCTTGAGACCGTTTGGTCCAAACACCCTCAAAACCGCATGGACCAAAAAGTGTATTAACACTTCCAATTGAGTTAGGGTTTTCAATGTTGAACCCCTCAATCGTTCATGCCATGGTTAACCATTTATCAATTGAACCAATTAAGTTAATACTCAACTGATGTGACCCTCAATTGATCCTCAATTGATCACCAATTAGGGTTTGGATGGATTGGATTAGGGTTGGAATCGATCATCCTTCAACATGCATCGATATGAGCTTAATTGATGTTGAACCTATTGAACCATCACTCAGTTGGGTCATGACCTGACCCCAAACGGTCTTGAGGTCGTTTGGATAACCTCCAAACGGTCTTGAGACCGTTTTCCCATCATATCATCAACATCCAAGTCAACCAATTAAGGTTTGGATCATTGGATTGATCATCAAATCATCAATTGATTACACTTTAACTTAGTAACATTGGATTATCAATTGCTTAACCATACTCACCCATGGACCTTCAAACGGTCTTGGGTGACCTCCAAACGGTCTTGAGACCGTTTGGCTCATCCAACCCTTGGATTCTAGTGAAAAATCATTAGGGTTTGAGCTATTGAGTTGATCATCAAATCAACACTTAATTGCAATGTGATTTGGTACCTTTAGACCTTCAATTGGTCAACCATGCTTAACCCTAGACCTCCAAACGGTCTTGGGTGATCCCCAAATGGTCTTGAGACCGTTTGGGCTAAATAACCCAAAAAGTCAAATCAATCAAGTTGAAAATCAACACTTAATCCAATTAGGGTTGGCCTAATTGATTAGCCTTCAACTCATGATTCCTTTGGAATTAACCTATAAAATTTGGTTGGTTATCAAACAACATAATTAGGAACAGGAATCTTAAACGGTCAACCCTTGGTCAATTCCCTCAAACGGTTTTGAAACCGTTTTCCCAAAAAGGTCAAGTTAATCAGGTTGGAAATCAGCACTTAATCCAATTAGGTTTACCTAATTGATTGGCCTTCAACTCATGATTCCTTGGGAGTTAACCTATAAAATTTGGTGAGTTATTAACCAACATAATTATGAACAGGAATCTCAAACGGTCAACCCTTGGTCAACTCAAACAAACGGTCTTGGAGACCGTTTTCTCCAACCGACCTTGTGAAACCATTTGCCCTTCAAACGGTTTTGCAAACCGTTTGGCCAAGGGGGGGCAAGACCGTTTGCTAAAGTAGCATTGGTATTCACACCCCCTTCTTCTACCTCCATATCAAGGACTATTCTCCATGTTTTTTCTCGCAAGAGTGCAAAGAAGGATGGAGGGAAGAAGAACAAGCAACGTTTGCAAGAAAGAAAGATGCATAACAAAGTTTAAGGGTTTAGAGTTATAAAACCCACCTTAAACCAGCTCTAGAGCTCCAAGCTTCAAATATTTAATGGTGTCTTGAGATCCACAGGTCGTCCAAGGTTTCTTCTTCAAGAATTGGTTGGAAAGGATGGCTAGAAAGAAGAACTAAGTGAGAAAAACTAGCAAACCAACCTTGTATCATGATTTCCTCCATGAATCCGAGCTAGATAGTGGTTAAAGCTTACCCAACTCTACTTGGCCGTTCTCCTCTGCTCCTGAGCTCCTTCCTTAGTCGGCCACAGCAAGACATAAGTGAAGAGAGAAAGGGAAACAATCCCTTGGTGTAAAAGAAAGGTGTATATATACTTTGGGCATGTTTTCAAGATAATGACAATCTTTTCTTCTATTTATCATATGGGTCCTTATCTCCTTCTTGGCCACACCCCTCCTTTATAAACTTAAGCAAAACTCCTTCTTTAACTAAGGTTTAGAGGAAAAGAAGCCAAACATCTTTCTAAGTTGCACACATAAAAGGGTCATTTTGCTTACAACTTAGTTATTTAATTGCAAGGGTTTTCCTTCTTATTTGATTAGTCAAATGAAGCACCCTCTTCGTAAGTTTTACTCTAATTGATGCCAAGAGTCATAAAAGATACTCTAAAAGGTATATTTTACATGTTGCACCCCAGATTTTGGGTAAATTGCACTTTACACCAAAACTAGGTTTTAAAGTACAAGGATTGCTCTACAAGCTATATTTTGGTGGCCAACCCGGAGAACCCATAACACTTCATCATATTCATTCTTATGATGTCTCATCATCAGAGGAACATCTAAACATGTGCAATTTTCAAATTAACCCCTCTAATTGGGTAATTTGCACATAGGTCCCTATTAAATAAAACAATCTTACAACATTGTTCAAAAAGGGCAAAAATGAAAATATAGATTCTTATAAAGCTTTAATGACATATCAAGGGTTAACCACAAACCTCTAATCATAATTTTAAGCAAAACACCTAGGGTTAGTTCATAACCCAGGTCAGGGGTGTTACACCTTGATAGAAGATTTTGATGATCTAGTTTTTGAGAATTCCATGATGTGGACACTTGTGTAGGAGTTCGTTGAATCATTCCCATGATTCATGCATAGATTCTTCAGGCACTTGGTTTAATCTTGTGATTTTTCTCTGATCGAGTATGTCATCCAGGGCAGACAAAATTTCTCTAGAAACTAGTCTTTTAGAGATTCCCATGTTGTAATTGGGTCCTTGTGAAGGGCGTTGTACCACGCTCTGGCTTTGTCAGTCAAGGAGTATTTAAAGAGTTGCAATCGCATGACATCATCAATGGCGCCTGATGGCTTCATCATCGAGCAAAGGTCGATGAATTTGAGGAGATATTCTCGATAGTCATCTCTAATACTTCTTGTGGTGGTGGAATTTTGCAATAGACTGACCTACTAGACCCTAATTTCGATTGGATTGTCATATGGTTTGACGGATGAGTCAAGTCTGTGCTTTTGGGGATAGAAATATCCCTTAATTTTTGGCACATTTTGTGGCTTGGGCAGCTTCTAGGCTTGTATTTAGTTTGGCTTCCGCTTGCGTCCTGGCTTCTACAATGAGTAATTCTCTTTGGGTTGTGATAACTCCTTCAATTCATGCTTAAATAGCTGCTTCCGCAGCTGCCACGTCTCTCATGGTTTTCTCCTTACAAAGTCTTTTGAGGGTTCCCTCGATTTTAGTATCGAATAACAATCTAGAGTCAAGACTTTTGGATATTCGCATGTGGTGTTATGAGTACCTAAAAAAGGGTAGAATGATCGTGAGTAGAGGAGTAAAGTTCTAGAGGATTTTCAATAATATAAAGCATAAAAAAACCTAATTACACTTAAACTTCTAAAAATATATAACTAACATTAACCCAAGAAAAGTGCCAATTTTTGATGGGGTTCCGAATGTCGCACCAATAAAAATCCTAAGGAAATAACCCTTACATTTAACCGAAAGTAGTGCACTAATTCCCCACTCCGCATGAATGGAAGCCTTATTGTAATATACTTAAGGATCAAACCCAAAGGACAACCTTTTAAGCAGTTATATATATTCATAAGTGTTAAGAGTAATATTTATCACCAAAAAGTTGACTGATTGATTAAACTAAAATGCTGCTAGTAGAAACAAAGATTGATGAGGTAAATAAATGATAATAAAAAGGACCAGGGTGGGGTTTCGCTTGCCAAAGCCTGTGTAATTGTTCTAGTAAGATTTCAGCTCCTGAATAACATTTTAGTAAATAGTAGTTTAGATATTGCACCCTCACGGGTCACATATCATTGCATGGATTAAACTCCCTTGGAACTGACTAGTCTCGGAATCCAAGTTCCTAGATTATCTGACTGGACTCCCTAACTATGACTGACCAATCTTGGCACATTAGCAGACCGTGACCCAATTACCTCCCTATCGCTTACTGAAACTTTAGGGGGGAGAATATGATCATTCTGAAGTTCTAATCATGATTACATCAACTTGCACACCCACGATTATAACATATATGCGAAGCAAGATGTCAATTTACAAGGCAAGGAAATAAGCAAAATGATACTTTATTTAACAATAGTATTGTTGAGTTTAGATACAAGTTAGAATAAAATACAAGCTATTGATGTTAGTCCCCCATGCCCCATCACAAATGTCTACTCGCTCTTGACGAAAGACAACATCAGAAAGATAAATAGAATAATGGAAAGGGCCATGACACCTGGTGCAGGAAGATCAGTCTCTCCACTGCGGCCGCCTCCTCCTTGCTCCTCGCTAGGGTTTGCACTATGCAGATGTGGCTTCTAAACATGATTAGAGACACTCAGAATGGACGATAATGGTTCTCTTTTATAGACGCATTCTCATCGAAACCCTAATGTTGAACACTTGTAGTCGAAGGCAACTATTTGCATGGTCTGTACTCGGTCCACCAGGCGACTTGCGTGGGTTACTCAATCTAGACCTCATATCCAGTTCTCTGGTGAACCAACAAGTGTTAAATAGGGGTAGGCTGGATGCGAAGAGCATGCATCAAGACTGTAGAATCTGGGAGACTCCAAGTAGAAAGCGGCTCGAGTCAAGCGACTGGTGGAGTCGATCACTTGACTGGGTGATTAGAAGGTGGACAATGGACAACTTCTGGGGCCTTCCTTCCCTTGAGGCATGGCATCATGATGGCTTAATCTTCCTTCTAGGCAATGAAGTATATTTTGTGTTTGCATGAATAGTATGTAAAGTGCATTAAAGTCTAAAAAAGAGACACAATTGCATTTAAGTAAATATAAGGCTAAAACTAGTAAATAGAAACACAACAACTCCTAAAAAGCAAATAGAACTGTATGTAAAGATGGGTATAAATATACTCATCAAACGATGATGATCAAACTGTACTAGGTTCTAATCAAGAGTATAAATATTTGAATATATTATTGACCATATTCATCAAGTCCTCTTGAGGATAAGAATTTTGCATCGCATTTTGTTGGTGCTAGGGCACTATGTATCTTGATATCTAAATTTGTAAGATAGGCTTTTTACTACTTAAGAATCTCTGTGATGAATATGCGATCATCATAGAGAAGCGAACATTATATGTCTTCAAGGAGCTCAAAACCATGAGAGTCAATCGTAGTTGAGTGATCATAAAAAAAGAAACATGGCTAAAGACTTTTGGATGATCTCTGAATTATCCTTTGTATACGTCCCATCGATCTGATATGATCAATTTGTTGATTTTTCTTTTCCAACATTTGGCCTCAAAGCAATAGTGATAAAGAATGGTGTTTCAACCCCTCTCCATAATCCATTAACTAAATTCTTCTCACAAGTAAAGTTCCTCATGCATAAGGTTCTCTTCTAATTCTTCCTTGGATGCAAGTAGCTCAGCCTACCGTATTGTAGTTAGGTTACAATCAAATCTATTTTCGAGGGTTCACATAACATCCCTAGGTTTTTGATCTTCTAGAATACATACCCAAATGTTATGAAGTTTGAGCCTTTTAGGGCCACATGGAACGTTTTTGCATCTCATCAAGGAAGGGATTTCCTTGTTTGCCAAACTTTTCCATCATCTAGCTGTGCTCTATCGCTGGCATGCACCTTGCATGATAATGGCACATGGAAATAAAGGAAAATGAGGCCAAGGATAGTTGAAGTGTTTTTCCAAGGAGAACACATTGTGAATAAAGCAATGGAACAAATGATCTATTGAAAGTTATATCAGTATTCATGCATAAAGTTTCTCTAGGATGGGAGTTTGTGGGTGTTATTTTGCGCCATTCAACATAACATATGTGCTGATCCATTATCATTGACGAGCAACCCACAAAACTCATAGTTCATTATCTAAAATTTGTGGTAAGAAAATTCTATTTTGACATCAATGGCAGTCGTGATGATCGTGATTCACATTTTTAGGATGTCGACATATGAGATGTACATAGTTGCTTATAGTTTCCCATACTCTTGCTCTGATGGTCATATTGGTTTGCCATAAATGGCTTGAAAGCCTAATCAACTCGAGTTCTAGTGACTTTTGAGTTATGCAAGTATGTATAAAACACAATTATTTAGTTACCAAGTAGTTCATGCCAATTAACTCATCTTCCACTATACTTTACTACATATCTTTTCATTAATCACCAATTTAAACATTTATGATCATAAATTGTAACGAGATGCCAAAAATGTCTAACAATATATAAAAAAGCTTATGTTCAGCGGTTCACACCTATTAGAGGAGGAGTCACCTGAGCGTGAGAAAAATTAAATTGCCTTAACAAGCCAATCGGATCCGAGAATTTGGCTTGGGCGTACAAGGAACGGACGAACGGTTAAAAGACCATGACCTAGGATTCTAGGAATTCACTCAATCGGTGTCAAATCTAGCTTACGCTGAGGAGGCCAATCCCGTAGTTGAGGAGCCACCAACAATGACCACTGCCTCCTCTCCCCCCACCCCTACTTATCCACCCAAACCCTCGCCCATCCAATCCCCAGCGCACACTCTACGGTCTACCACAGGAGCTGAGAGCAGCGAGCGAGAGAATAGCGAGCAGAGCGGAGAAGTATGGCGTGCTCCGTCGCCCCCGTCCTCTCCTCCAACCCCCGTGCTCTGTCATCATCAGCCGCTGCATCCGTCCCCACTGCCGCCGTCGCTCCCCGTGGAGCGCTCTCCCGAACCCTAGCCCTCCCCAGCGGGCTTAGAACCGGCTCCTTCCAGCCCCGTCTCTCCCGCCCACTCCCTGCCCTTAAGGCATCTAGGAAGAGCTTCACATGCAACGCTGTAAGCTGCTGATTCTTGGCTTCTATAGTCATAACACTCAAATGTGCCTTTCTTATGGCCCCATCTTGTTTCTCCTTCGATGTTTACTTTTTCATCCAGATATCCTTTTTCCTAATTGGGTCTGATATGTTTTTCTTTCTGTATTGCCAGTCGCTGCCCCCACTGGTTGGCAACAAGGCTCCGGATTTCGAAGCTGAAGCTGTTTTTGACCAGGAGTTCATCAATGTATGTCGCAGTTAACCAAAATATGTAACTTTTCCTTGGCCCTTCCGCTTGCCCGGCTATTCTATATGCATAAAGGATCTGGAAATTTTATTATGAATTTTCATGCTGAAGTCATTCAGTTAAAATTCATTCCCTCCTGTAACAAAATGTCTGTGTTTTGCAGGTGAAGCTATCCGACTACCTTGGGAAGAAGTACGTTGTTCTTTTCTTCTACCCTCTGGACTTCACATTTGTTTGCCCAACAGGTGCGCCCTCTCCGTGCAGACAACACTAATTATGTTGCCAGTTTCGTGGTTGGGTTGCTGACCTTCTCTTCTCATACTAATTTGCTAAAACTGTATGCAGAAATTACTGCCTTCAGTGACCGGTATGCCGAGTTTGAGGAAATCAACACTGAAGTCATTGGTGTTTCAGTAGACAGCGTGGTATGGTATTCTTTTTGATTCGTCTCATTTTAGCTTTTCTAAGTTTACATGTTATCCTTTCCAAGATAATCTGTACCTGGCTGCTGCGTGCTGCTTGATTTGTTTTAATTATATATATTAGTATTTCTTTTGTTGAGCTCTGGCTTGATACTGCTCTGTCCATAACTTTTAATGTGCATGTCGGCATGTGAACTATAGATCTTTTTTTGGGTCTGGTCACCTCATAAAAGTAACTGTTTTCCTTCCATAGCCTTCTTACTAGTTTGTTTCAAGTGCAAATAGTGCGCCTCAGTTTCGTTATTATATCCTTTCTGCTGTTTCTGGTATCTACACCTGTCTTTACAATGAAATACATAGTATTGCGTTGCCTACTCTCTAAACTTCGGTTCTCATACATGATTTTTAATCAAATAACAACATAAAGACTACATGTCCGTTAGTATTGTATGGGATCGTCACATTGCTGTCTGGATAGATACGAGCCTGTATGTTCCTTGGAAGCTCATTACATCTACAAAAATGAGTAATCTCTTGCATGAAAAAAATCCTTACGCTAGTAGTTCCATAGGGGTAGTAAGAATGAATATCTCGTCTGTCTTCATCATCATCATCATTGTCGTCGTCATCATCATCTTCATTTAAGCCTCAATCCCAACAATATTGAGGTCGGCTACATGGATCCTTCGTTTCTATTCAGCTCTAACATGGGTCATATTCTGGTCGAGATGTAGAGATTCAAAATGTCTCGTCTGTTTTACTCTTGCAAAATTGTGATGTGAAAATTGTGATATGTTCTGTGACTATGTTTGAGTCACCGATTTTACATTCCTTTCTCTATGTATGTCTTGTCTTAAGCTTGGTATACAGTTTTATTTGTGATCTTTCTAATTTTCTGTCTACGTGGATGTTTTCTTTTTACAGTTCTCCCATCTTGCATGGGTTCAAACTGACAGGAAGTCTGGTGGACTTGGGGACCTAAAATATCCTTTGCTTGCTGATATAACAAAGTCAATTTCACAATCATACGGGGTTTTGATTCCAGACCAGGTATAGCATTCTCTTTGTTTTCCTGTTAGCTACCGAAGCAAGGCACCATTTTTCATAGTCTATGATTGCATCCAGTTTTCTCTTTGTTTTCCTGTAAGCTACCGAAGCAAGGCACCATTTTTCATAGTCTGTGATTGCATCCAGTTTGTAGACTATACGAGCATGGTGCTAGATTAAATTATATTGCCTTTGATTTAAATGAAGTAATATATTTTTTCCTTTATACTTCAAATGGTCGAAGTTGAATATTTCTTCTTCTTTAAGTATCTGTTTTCTTCACACACTTTCCAATTTAAAAGCTAAGGTAGCATGTTTTCCTGAAGAAATATTCTTCACCATCAATAGTGGACATTTTACTCTGACATTTAGCTGCAGTATTTTCAGTAATTTGTTTTCCTGTTAGCTATGTGAGCACGGCACCAATTTTCATAGTCTATGATTTCATCCAGTTTGTAAGACTGTACGAGCTTGGTGCTAGATTGATCTTGTTGCCTTTGATTTACATGAGTTTATAGCTTTATCCTTTATATTCACTTGGTCAAAGTTAAATATTTTTTTTCTTCACATTAGCTATTTTCTTCACATACTTTCCAATAAAAAAGCTAAGCGAGCATTTTTTTTCGCTGAAGAATATCAATGTTTTGATCACCATTAGCAGTGGACGTTTTACTCTCGCCTAGAACTGTGGTTTCAGCACTTTGTTTTCCCGTTAGCTAAAGGAGCAGGGCACCATTTTTCATAGTCTATGATTGCATCCAGTTTGTAGACTTTACGAGCTTGGTGCTAGATTGAATCTTGTTGCCTTTGATTTGATGAGGTTATAGCCTTTTCCTATACACTTCACATGGTCAAAGCTAAATATTTTTTCCCCTTTAAGTTAGCTGTTTTCTTCACGCACCTTCCAGACAAAAAAGCCAAGGAAGCATTTTTTCCCTGGACAGTATCAAATATATTCTTCAGCAATACATTAATAGCGGACATTTTACTCTGACGTAACTGCTATATTTCCCTTTAGCTAAGGGAGCAGGACACCACTTTTCATTGTCTATGATTGCATCCACTTTGTAGACTTTACAAGCTTGGTGCTAGATTGGACTTTGTTGCCTTTGATTTAGATGAGGTTATAGCTTCACATGGTCGAAGCTAAATAACCTTTCTTCTTCAAATTATCTGTTTTCTTCACACACTTTCCAATAAAAAAGCTAAGGGATATTTTCAATACTGAGTTTTCACTTTAGTTAAGGGAGCAGAGCACTAGCACGGTGCTAGGTTGAATTTTACTGTGACATATGATTGGTGATTCCGGTACTTCGTTTTCCCTTTAGCTAAGGGAGCAGGGCACCATTTTTCATAGTCTATGATTGCATCCAGTTTGTAGACTCCACGAGCTTGGTGCTAGATTAAATATTGTTGCCTTTGATTTGATGAGGTTAAAGCCTTTTTCTATACACTTCACATAGTCAAAGCTAAATATTTTTCCCCTTCAACTTAGCTGTTTTCTTTACGCACTTTCCAACAAACAACCAGCTGAACAATAACAAATATATTCTTCAGCAATGCATTAATAGTGGAAATTTTATTCTTACCTAACTGCTATATTTTCAGTACTTCGTTTTCCTTTTAGCTAAGGGAGAAGGACACCATTTTTCGTAGTCTATGATTGCATCCACTTTGTAGACTTTACGAGCTTGGTGCTAGATTGAATTTCGTTGCCTTTGATTTAGATGAGGTTATAGCTTTTTCCTATATACTTCACATGGTCGAAGCTACACATTTTTTCTTCTTCAAGTTAGCTGTTTTCTTCACACACTTTCCAATAGAAAAGCGAAGGGATGTTCTCAGTACTTCGTTTTCCCTTTAGCTAAGGGAGCAGGGTACCATTTTTCATGTTCTACGATTGCATCCAGTTTATATAATCTTTTGAACTTTACTGACATATAACTGCGGTAATTTCAGTACTTGGTTTTTTTACCTTTAGCTAAGGGAGCAGGGCACCAATTTTCATAGTCTATGATTGCATCCAGTTTATAGACTTCACGAGCTTGGTGCTAGATTGAATTTTGTTGCTTTGATTTAGATGAGGTGTTATATCTTTTTCCTATATGCTTCACATGGTCAAAACTAAACATCTTTTCTCTCCAATCTCGCTGTTTCTTCAAACACTTTCCAATAGAAAAGCTAAGGGAGCATATTTTTGGTGAACAATGCCAATATGATCTTCACCGTAAATAGTGATATTTTATTCCGACATATAACTGAGGCATTTTCAGTACTTTGTTTTCTCGTTTGCCAAGGGAGCACGGCACCGTATTTTATAGTCTTAAGATTTATTGCATCTAGTCTGTAGACTTTACAAGCTTGGTGCTAGATTGAATTATGTTTCCTTGGATTTAGATGAGGTTATAGCTTTTACCTATAAACTTCACATGGTCGAAACCAAATAATTTTTTTCCGTTAGGTTAGTTGTTTCTTCACAGAATTTCCAATAAAAAAGCAAAGGAGTTTTTTTTTCGCTGAGAAATATCAGCATATTCTTTCTATTAACAGTGGACGTTTTACTCTGACATATAGCTCTGGTATTTTCAGTACATAGGTGAAAGTGAAATTTATCTTGCTAGGTTTCCTGCAATCAACATGCTAACCTTGTCACTGTTTGAAGTGCTTCTGAATTTGGTTTTATTGTATGTTAGGGTATTGCATTAAGAGGACTTTTTATCATCGACAAGGAAGGAGTAATTCAGCACTCTACCATCAACAACCTTGCTATTGGTAGGAGTGTTGATGAAACTAAGAGGACGCTTCAGGTAACTGTTTTAGTACTCAAAAGATAGCTAAATCTTCTGAATGCTGCATGACTGTCTTAAGTGCATCCGGTCTGTGCTCATCTTACACAATGTTAACAATTAAAATCATGTTACCATATATCTTTCTTGGATTGGTTTAAGCCTTTCTTGAGCTGAATGGTGAACATGCCAAGCCTATCTTACCAGTCTAGAAAATAATAGCATGGAAAAACTTGTGAAAGAATAATAATTCTGGGATGCTTAGCAGATATTCCCACATTTAATCTCTCTTTGAATTCCGTGTTTGGTATCTGATACTTTATTAGTCCATATATTGAGATGCATCATTCCTACCATACCAAGAGCTCACATATACTGTTTTTAATCGTCACAGGCATTGCAATATGTTCAAGAGAACCCTGATGAGGTCTGCCCGGCGGGATGGAAGCCAGGGGAGAAGTCCATGAAGCCAGACCCCAAGCTTAGCAAAAACTACTTTGCTGAGATCTAGGGACCGGTTTTTTTGTACCATTCATAAAATTACTTGTCAGAATTTTGTTATTGCTCATGGGTGGTAGACACTGCTAGTCGCCAAACCGAGTTACTAGCCTGTGGCATCTGTTAGTAGAGATGATGGGTGTTGGTTCTTCGAGGTAATTGCTGTAACAAGAATAATGTCATGCGGCTTATATGCAAGCTTGTGGTTTGATGATGTAAAAGTAAATGCTTCTCGTGCCTTCTAGTTGTGCTGCTTTCTATTGCTCTGTTTGGTTGAAATTTTATTGTTGAAAACGATGTGCTCAAGCACCTCTATATGCTGGGATAAAAAGCCTGATATTCACGCGGCTTATATGCAAGCTTGTCGTTTGATTGATGTAATAGTAAATGCTTCTCGTGCGTTGTAGTTGTGCTCCAGTCTACTGCTCTGTTTGGTTGGAATTTTATTCTTATAAAACGTCGTGTTCAAGCACCTCTATATGCTGGGTTAAGAAACCCAATATTTTTATTACCCTTTGCTCTTTTAAAGTGATTTTGGACTTACAAGTATTATTTTTATAATAAATAATATAGAGGCTAGAAAGATATTTGTTATTGAGAGATGACAAAGTCCCTCCTATATATGTAAGAGAGAGGAGGCAAGTACCAGGAAGCAAATGGACCAAGACAGTTAGGTCATGTACATAATAAACTAATTAATCTAACTCTTCTCAAGTTGAAGCATGGGTGACACACGTCTAGCTTGTTAATACATATCCCATATAAAAAATCAATCTCCCTTACACAAGAAATGATATTCCTTTGAATCTTGCAATGCAAAGTTTGAACACTCTTAACACTCCCTCCCCTCGAAGAAGATAACATGTAGTGGCAAACAAGTCTCCTCCCCTTGATAAGATAAGATCAATTCAAAAGTATTAATATTAGCATAAACTCTCTTTGAATTTGAAAATTGTCAGACTTGTAGAAGTAATCATAAATCATTTTATTTGAAATCTTCAGGCTCGTTGAAGCAATGAGAAATAAATTTTGAATCTTTGACTAGCAATTGGAGCAATGTAGATGGTAGATGATATATATAGAAGTCATTTAATTCATCATTGTTGTCAAAGTGTTTCCGCACAAGCACTAACACTGGAATTATGTGTAGTATTTGGAATAAGAGCACTCCTATAGGATCATTGCGCTATATGATCATTGCATCATAGCAGGTAGGCATATATTTGAGAAACTCTACTATAAGAATATGTGCTTTAGCAGGTGTGAACAATATGAATGGACATGCAGTAGACAAAAATGGTTGGATGACATGTCTTCTTCTTTATCTTATCTCCATCTCATATCTTTCCTCTACTCCCCATCACTCCAACTACGAAAAAGATCATGAGAGTGTTTGGGTTGGAGAACCATAAATATTGATAGAGGATTGGTAGCACATAAATAAAGCACTACCCGACATAATGGCATGGTAGGAAGAGCATAGAACTACAGAATAAGCACGCTACAAATAGCAGAACATAAAATACTATCCGAAAGGAATTCAATAGAAAGAGGAGTAGCTTTACTGGAGTGGAACTCGGTAGGAGAAAAATAATACTACAAAAATAAAACTTGTTAGAATAAATAGTGACACTATCGGAATGAATCTTGGTATGCAGAACAAAACACTACAAAAAAAGTACGATAAGAAGAAAAAAATGATGTGACCTTTTTTTACTGCTTTATAAACTAGCACGAAGTTTTTTCATTTTTCTTTCTCATAATCAAGTCAAAATGACTGTCAAAGACCAGTCAAAGTGAGTGATTTATGAACAAATTATCGTACTCTGTCAAGTCTCCTAAAAGGAATTTGTGAAAAAAGAGAACGATCAATCACTAATTGGCAATGGCCGATTTAGTTTCCATGTCTGGATATGGGGACGGGAAGCGGGGAGCCGCAAGAGATCATGCATTAAAAAACATGGAATTAACTCGCTGTTGTATCCGTGATCAAGGCCGTAATCAATGGCTGCCTCGTTGGTAAATGAAAGGCTGCAATCTCCTCGATGACGTGAGGTTTTTCTTTTTAAATCTGCTATGCCGGGGAATTGTATTCACAACCGCAATACCAATTGCCCAATTGATTAGATCGGAAGACTTCGATTCATACGAGACGCAGCCTGAAAAGGAGAAAAACGACTATGCAACGGACTGGCACATCCCGTCGAAGAAGTGGCATGGAAAGGAGAAAAGCGGCAGATTGCCGTGAAGCCTGGTAGGTGACTGGACGAGCATGCACAGCTGGGCACAGAATCCAGAGAGATGGTTTGAACAAGCAGCGTTGAAATTCGAGATTGTAGTTCATGTGCTACAGATTGCCCATGGATGATGCACGGAGGACAGTTGGAGTTGGGAAGACTCGGTGAACGATAACTAGATTTGACTTTGGGGAGGCAAATAAACACCGTCGATGGTGGCTGAGATGGATAGCGTCGGCATAAAAAATTAGACTTTTATGAAGGAATAAGCGAGGAGATGATTATAGAGGCTGGGATGGTGCCTAGCGGATGGCCCAGTCAAGAAGACGACGGCCGTCCGCAGGTAGAGACTTTCTCTTTAAGTTAGAATCGATGTTCTCATACCATTTAGAAAATAATTTAGAGGCTAGAAAGATATTTGTTATTTAGAGATGGCAAACTCCTTTCCTATATATAGGAGAGGCGGTAAGTATAAAGAAGTATATCATAACCTAATGGGCCAAGACAATTAGGCCCACATACACAATCATCATCATCATGATCATGATCATCATCTTCATCATCATCTAAGCCTTAGTGCTAACTATGTTGGGGTCGAATAGATGGATCCTTCATTTCCATTAAGCTCTATCACGAGCCATATTTTGATTGAGATGTAAAGATTTAAAATCTCTCTTTATAAGCTCATCCCATGTTGATTTAGGCCGCCTCCTCCTCCTCCTCCTCCTCCTCCTATTTATTGTGCATGGCCCAATAGCATTGTTTTGTATAGGCACATTAGTCAATCGACATTGTACTTATCCACACCATCTGAATCGGCCCTCCCACAACTTGTCCTCAACGATCACCACCCCCACTTTATTCCTGATATAATCATTTCTCAAAAGATCTTTTCTTGTCTTCCAACACATCCATCTCATCATACACATTTCATCCACATTCATCTTGTTGAGATCTTATTTCTTCACTGCCCAACATTCACTCCCATACAACATGGCCGGCCGTATAGCTGTTCTATAAAACTTACTTTTTAACCTGAGAGAGATCTTCCGATCACATAATACTCCAGTTGCACTCTCCATTCCAACCATCCTGCGGTGATCCTATGACAAATATCATTTTGGATATCCTCATCTATTTGAATAATAGAACCTAAGTAACAAAATTTATCACATTTGGGTATATCTACTCTGTCCAACTTGCTCCATCATTCACACTACGAGATTGGCTGAAATTGCAATGCATATACTCAATTTTCTCCTGCTAATCATCAATTCATTTGACCCATGTACATAATAAACTAATTAATCTAACATATTTCAATAATCCAAACTGCACCCTTTAGAATCAATCAACATATCATCACTTCACATCAGCAACCTATGAACTCTGCTACAGAGAGAAAAAGGTAAAAAAGTGACCAAATCCGATGGAGTCCAGAAAAGCAAGCAAACAACCAAGGAATTTTGATTGGGTTGGTTGTGAAACTTGGGTAAAATAAGTGAGTGAGATGGGTTGAGCATCTTATAAAATCACTTAGGTTATTTTCCGTGACAACTACTTCAACCTTAGAATTTCTTTTTGTAGTATATTAATATTTATGTTCAAATTCAGTATTTCTTTTTTCTATATATTTCTTTTTTTGTTAATTATTATTATTAGGGATCACGAGGTAGGTTTAGCCCTATCCTTACAAACACCATGCCGAGCAATGTAATGTTGTTATAAACTCTTTTGTTTTTTGGGTGTTCTCGAGGGTAATTGAACCAGTGATATGTGGCTAATAAATTGATTAAACTCATCAGTTGAAACTTACAAATGCTTTGTAATACACCGATATCATGTCTCAATAGTGAACTTGTTATATCGTTAGTTTATTGATATGTTCATATATACAAGGAGAATTAGGTCTGACACATGATTTTATTAAGCTTTTATCTTAGTTATTATCTTTTGATATATCATCAACTTTACTTGAATCACATAGGAATTAGATTTACTTAATGGAAGTGTTAAGTTTTACTAATATAATTAGGTGTTTTTTTGCTCAAGATATTAAATTCCAACCTAGAGTTGGACCTAGGCTTAAGCAAACCAAAATATAATGGATCATCTTGCATTCTTGGTATATTAAAATCTGAACATGTTATCTAACTTGGAAAATTGAAGGTAATGGTTTCATCATTGGGATATCATTGGGTTCCATGTATAAATGGTATCCCTTGAATGAATAGTGGTGAACTAGAAGTACCATTAACTTTTTGAATAATGAAATCCTTAGGAAATAGATTTTTTTCACCTTTAAGGACACACTTTTGGTAGTGACACACACTTTTGGTAGTGACATGGTGGCTAAGATATTTTGCAACATGCAAGAATGTAGTAGTCTATTATGGTTTATATTAGTCTATATGCACTCGTCTTGTGTTTAGTCCCATTTTTGGGAATATAGGAGTGTTACCCTATCTAGACTCCTATTTATGTAAGCCTTGTAATCACTTGTTGATTATCTCAATCTAAAACCATTACTATCCTACATGGTATCAGAACAATGATCTAACCTCTGCCTTAGGAGAGACCAAAAGAAGTTTCTTCACATGTGGGCACATGTTTCTCTTTTTTTTGGCTTGGTTTACCGCCATGCATATGTCTAACCTTCATGGCCTATTCGTCGAGTAGGTTTAACTCCCCTCTCTTCCTGTCCCTTTTCTTATCTATATATCACCCAAGACAATAGTTTTATTCCCCTTCTTTTATATTTTTACTTTTTTCTTCCTCTTACTTCCCTTCTTCTGCATCCTCGCCCACTCATATCTCTTTCTCTTGGTGGTATTTTATGTTATTTATTTTCTCTTGTATTAACTAATTGAGCTCCCTCTACTTAGGTCCATTTTAGTATTGATTTAGTTTATGTTATGTTGTGTCTCCAACACATCATACCTTGAGACAATATTATATTCATGACTCTTTGGAACTCTGATTATCTTATAATAAGAATATATCTTCACATGGTATTAATAAGACCCATCTAAATCTTAAGTTTTTAGAGAGTAGCCCCGACCTCTTTCTCTCTCCCAACACCATCTCTTCTTCTTCTTCTTCTTCCCCTTTTTCTTCCCTCCCCACCTTGCCCACACCCACCTCTCCCCAATGCCCACAGTCGCTCCCGACCGCCCGTATGAGTGACACATGCATTTGGCGATCGATATGCTGCTACCCATTGGGCGGATGCCAGGACCAACAATTGTATCCTGCCTTTGGCTGAGCATTGATTCCCAATGGTTTGCCTCTCTTCCTGTGAGAACCCGTCACACTAAATGAAATTACTCAAAACACTAAACACGACCAATCACTAATTAAACACATACCCAAAAAAAGGGTAAATAAAAACAGATTTCAACATCAACACATGCTCAGAAACATTTGCATAGGAGCCCAAAATCTTTCTTGTATTCACACTATGCCAAGAATTTGATACAATTTGTTCTATGGACTTAGCCACAACATATATACACAGGAGAACATTATTCATATATGCCACATAAATAAGCATTAACATGCTAACAAAAGCCTGATTAGATTAAAACATCATATACATACTTTCCAGCCCTGACTAGAGAGTACATGGATGACTCTAGGACACAGTAAACATCCAAACAACCTTTCTACGATCCATCGTTACATCTTCTCCTTGCTTCCACATGTCTTCTGTTGATCACCTAAAAAGATGTGGTGATCCATGGGTGAGACCCATGTCCCAACGAGAGATATAACTCTCAACACCGCTTATTGATTACAGTAGGTTGAGTAATTAAACAATTTAAGCAGATTAAACAAGTATAACAAATAGGCTTAGAAGTAGTGATGATTAACAAGATACATAAAGGAGCAGATGACCATTATCTTTATTAGCCTGATTATCAACATATGCACTGCTAATAGTATAAGAAGTCTAGTGGCATAAACATGGCTACATCATAAGCAAGTCTAGTAGCATATGATTTCTATTATCATGAGTAAGTTTAGCTGCATAAGCATGGCTAACAACATTAGCATGTCTATTAGATTGAATAGATCTACATCGTAGGTAGAGGTAACATCATAAACACAACTATCTACACAAGCATGATTAGTAATATAGGAATCTTATAATTATAGAGGCATAGCTAGCTAACAACATGTGATAACTAATGTCATAATAATAGCCAACATTGGTAGTATATCTATCATCTTAAACATGTCTACTGCATGTATACATATACAACATGAACATATTTACAACATAAGCATATGCATTACCTTTTTAATGTATTAAACATCATCTCTATGTAAAGAGAACAAATAAGGGTTATCATCCAATGTGAAACATTATGTATAAACCTAAACATATATGCTACACGGCTGTATTACATCTTTTATTTTGCCCTGAGGATTTGAGTCGTACTACCCAAATCCAACTGACCACTGCTAAATCAAAATCAGTGCCATACAAGATCTATGGAAGAGCTGGACTTCATGATCACTACTAGCACTACTCGCTCAGTTTGAGTCTACAATGTAGTGACATAATAGTCAAACTACTAAAGAACAACTTATAGTCAAAGCTATAGTCCTATAGACAAGAACTCATAGTCAAAGCTATGGTCCTATAAAGAAACTAATCTACCTTGGTACATGAAACAACACTAGAGAACATGCTCACGCATGGCCACTCCATAATAAAGCATCATATCACTATATCAAAAAATTAAGGATACATGGAGATATCTCCACTTGTACCCCACATATTCAATAATATGTGCTCCGAGTTTCCCATAGGAGTTACTCATTTCACCATTCAACTAGATATTGATGCTGAAGATGGATCTATGGTACATGACAACTACATGATTAGGGTTTCACTTGATTAGATATTCCAATTAGCTATCTTTTAATGCATCAATCAAGTTACAACATATAAACTCTAAATAAATTCTACAAATTAAGGATAATATACAACTCCAAAAGATATAAAACGTATAAGGTGAGAACTTGTCTCATCATTACGTGAATCTTGTATTACTACTATTCTCTAGAGCACTAGTATCATAATTAACAACAATAATAGTCACAAGGCATGCTTTACATCCTTTGGTCAACAAGGATTGTGCTTTAATCAAGGAGATGATATAATTTCAACTATAATCTCTTCTTCTAGGAATTTCAAGAATAGGGAGATTGGGCACGAAGATGATAACCTTCTTGGAAAGACAATCAAGAATTTCATGATATTTATACAACCAGTCCATCCCATGTATAAGTTCAAAATCTTCCATATCTAAGAGGATAAAGTCAAATTTCAGATGATGCCCACCATAAGAAATAGGGACCCTTTAAACAATGTAATAAGAGGTTCCACTAGGGGTAGTCACATACAGTACATACCCCAAGCTCGTATTTCTAAATTAAGCATGACGGCAAGACTTCTATACATGAAGGTATTTGTGGATCTAGAATCAAAGAGTGTGATAACAGAATGTTCATGAATAAAAATTGTTCCTATATACACATATAATTGGTATAATAATTTTTGCAATTTACTCGAGTACAAAAGGATTGGCATTATGGGAAAGACTTATTTAGAATTAACCTTCCATCAACTTGTTCTCATTGGCATCTATTTCATCAGCATTCATGGCAAACACACAACATTTTGATGCTCAACTTGCTTTTCCCAATCCAGAGGAGGGAATGGGCAGTTGGCTCTGACATGGCCTTCCTTTTTGTAGAAGTGGTAGAATGCATGGGGGTGGAAAGAGGGTGTGGCTGGCCATCATGATGGTTACCACAGTTGCGACACCAAAAAGTTAGGATTCTAGTCATGTCCTTTGTTTGGATTCTGATCGGGTCCCTGTTGTACTTCTGGTTCTAGCCCTAGTTGTTATACTAGTTTTGTCCACAATAGAAGTTTTGACATTAGTTGTTGTGCTGATTGGGGCCACAATTATTGTTCTGAGCAGGATGATTCTTATGTCCATTAACTAGGTTCTTATTCTTGTTGCCATGTTTCCCTTTCTATTTGGGCTTACTAACTACCAAATCTGTCAGCCCCAAGAAGACTAGGGTAGTCGATATTCCTTGTCTCATTCCCAGAGTCCTTTCCATTTCAAAGCATGTTCAAAAGCATCCTAAAAATTAGTAGGTCTAGTGGAAGTGAACATGGTTTGCAATGCCACATTCAATCCTTGAACCTAGCAGTCCATTTTTTCTTCCAAGGTCAAATTCATATCATGACGTTACAAAACTCAGAACTAGCTATTGTATTCCGTTACCAAGGAGTTGCCTTGTATCAAAGCTAGGAACTGCTTCTTCTTCTCCTACAACTCATTTCTAGGCAAGAAGTGGGCTGTGAAAATGGTCTTGAAGGCTTTCCAATTCAAAGGGATGGTTTGTTGGGAGTTGGTGTAGTTGTCCACCAAGCCTTGGTTGCACCCTTTAGTTGATATGTTGCAAAAGTGACTTTATTATTCTCAGGGCAGCCTAAGACTTTGAAGGTATTCTACATAGATGCTATCCATGCATCAACTTTGTCTAGCACATCCTCCTTGTCTTCACCATAGAATAATTCTGGATTTCATTTGAGAAAATTAGTGATAGTGATAGGCTTGGGTTCTTTGATACAGAATCCTCCAAGGGCTGGGTACGTTGTGTGATATGCCAAGTTTATCTTTGCATCCATAAGTATTTTGTTCTATACTTCCCACACATCATCCTTGGGGGCCTTCCTTGGTCCATCCTCATCATCCTCTTCCTTGACCCTAGGTCTATTTCCTTTTTTAGCTGCCTTTTTCATTCAACTTCTTTTTTATTGTCTTTCTCAACTTAACTTCTTTCTTCTTCCTCTCACATTCCCTTTTCTTTTCATCCATCTTGCCATCATTTTTGTTTCAGGAGGATCATGCTCCTTGGTTACGGGTTTGTGGATTCATATACAAGATGCATCTAGTATGAGTCTTTTTATTATATGGGATTAAAGTATGATATTGGTCCACACTTTTCAAATTTTATCTCATATTTTAATTGTTGCCCATGTTACCCAAAAATAGGGAGAGTACATGTCGAGTCAAGACACTCTATCAGAGACGAGAAGATGAGAAGTCATCCTACTACTTTCTACTAGGTGGTCAGGGGTAGTCCTTATAGAAAATATGAGAAGTGAGATGACTCTCTAGGGTTAAAGAAATCCCTTCTAGATCAACTTTGGCCAGGTAGAGCGGGGAACCTCATCCATCATTGTAAGATGGATAGGAGGTGATTACCATCCAAGACCCCAAGCCTGGACATCGCTGAAACGACCGTCATCAAACCGACAAACAAATCGTTACTAATTAAGCAGAATTAAACATAAACAACGGATTAACAAAAATCACTAAAAATTAAAACCAGTTTGCAAGGAGATCCTTGTCCAGAAAACTTTTACAGAAAGATCCAAAACTCATACATATCATAATTTACATTGTACAACATTGTTCCATCTCATCTCAAGGACATCATATAACTGTTGTTCT
This sequence comes from Alisma plantago-aquatica, assembly GCA_963693085.1. NCBI lineage: Eukaryota > Viridiplantae > Streptophyta > Magnoliopsida > Alismatales > Alismataceae > Alisma > Alisma plantago-aquatica. The sequence goes on from OY856411.1 coordinate 582,308,348, forward strand.
ATCAAAACACATACTGGAGCAACATAAAACCTTGAGGCATTCAAGCCAAAATCTCAGACCATTCATGAAACCAGTACAAACCAACTCCAAGGACCTGAGAGTACAGAGACGACACATATGACTTCTATCTACAAGACATGACAGACAGTACACTCAACCTGAGCTGTCACTACTGCCTCAGCTATTGTTCCTCCTCTGCAGAAAGATCTTCTCCACCTCGTGCATGTCCACCTAAAAAAACGTGGATCCCACGGGGTGAGACAATTGTCCCAGCAAGAGATATAACTCTTCTTTGACCATATTATTATCATAGATTAAGCATTTATAAACTAAGCATAGGTTCTTTTTATATTAATAGGCAGGATAAATCACTGTATGAATAGAATGAAGTAATCTCCTTTCCCAAGGATAACATTGCATCTACCCATGGTAGAGTTATCAATCATCTATCTGCTTTGCAAGGAATGTAAAGAAACATAAATATCATTTATCAACTAAGATGTATAACTAAATTGCGCATCAAACAATATTTCTCATATTCGATCCTTAAGGAGATATGCTACACGGCTAAACATATTTTAACAATCACACTTATGCCCTGAGGAGATGAAGTATACCCCGTTTATCTCCAACCGACCACAAAATTCTCACAAGTCGGTACCATACAAGGTCAATGGGAGAGCCGGTTTCCATGACCTCACTTGTCTCGGTTAGTACGAGACCACTTAAGCTTAGCAGGACATCTTGTGTCGGCTGCATATAGTTGTGCCAGGGTACGTAGGCATTCTCACTTAGAGCTACAACGTCAACTACACTCTCTTAGGGGAAACATCTACTAACAACCGTCCCCAGTTATGAAATTACTGACTCATGGTGACACAAGAACCATACTCTGAGCCACGGGCCAGTTTACTGTGCTCAACATAGAGTCTACGACCGAAGTTGCACTCGAGCCAGGATATGACATATAGCCAAATCCCCATTCATTTTGGGCTTGTAAGGGGATCGAATCACACATGGCCGTCCGTACTTACGCCCCCACATACTCAAAAGTATGCACTCAGGGTTATGCCGCCGGGAACCCATTTCACCATTCAGAAAATTCTGACGCTGATGGATCTATGGTCAGGACAATGTTTTATAGTTCCTAATGATGTATTACATGTATTACAACATTCTTTTAGAATCAAACAAGTTATCATTATTAATCACAACAAATGCTACAACGAAAAGTGTAATACATCTATCACGTACTTTTCATATCTTTAAAACACATGATACTTGGGATCTCAGTCCCTCATCACATTACTGGGAATTCTCATCCCTTCACATCATTATCATGATTACTGGATCTGGGTATTCAAACCCTTGGATCATCACACAACATTGTTATCTCTATAACAGATAAACATTACCTCTAGGTCCTCATACCCATGTATTCATTTTACTTGTTGTACAAGTATTCCATATGGATCACAAGGCCATTACACATCTTGTCACCTCTCACTAGGCAACAACTTATTCATATGGCTCACAAGGCCATGACACATCTTGTCACCTCTCACTAGGCAACAACTTATTCATATGGCTCACAAGGCCATTAATCATTATACTTATTGTAAAAGTATTTAACATGCCTTACAAGGCTTATGCAATAAGAGAAATACATCCTTCCCCATTATTAGGGTTAGGGTTTCCTTTTATAGCCGAATAGGGTTTCAAGTTAATATTATCAGTCCAAAACCTAATTCATTGCTCCATACATCTAGGAGTATATATTCATATCATAAGTATGCAATCATACTTATCTATTCTCATAATTTGTCGTTAAATGATTATCATCACAAGGTATGAGTTTCTCTCTCATCCTCTCTAGGATATTGATTACATCATACTTTATTATCTTGGCTTGACCCTTTCTCAAGGTATGTTAGCCTACACTTATGAAAGTGCAATACATCTCAATGTAACAATTGACATGACACACTTCATGTGTTACTCATCCAAGTATATTGGATTTAAGGTGCATCAAGGTGCATCAACCTTGAGGTGATGGATGTGGTATTTATCATATGCCTTGATGTATTACTTCCCTCATTTCTTTTAACTTACTTAAGTTTATCAACTTATCTTGTATTAGGGTATATCCCATCCTAATAATTTATGCACTAACACATCACATTTATTATGTAGTGTATTGGACATAAGTCACACATTTGAATTACCCAACTATCATAAAGTGATATAGACTCATCTCGAGTTAATGCATTGTTGATATACCATTATCAACCACTTTAGGTGTTCTACATATCAAGGTATTAACCAAACCACATCATTACTTGGTGTTATACTCATCACTCCTAAGAGTGTTTTACCCTCACCTTTACAAGGTGCATCAAATTGAATCATGTATGTCAAATTGAACACATGTATTAGATTAGGTGTATATCGATCTAGGCATCATCATATCCCTCAGACCCTTACCCATTAAGGTATCAGCCTTACCATTCATATGGTGTATCAACTTCACCATACATAAGTGTAACATCCTCACCTCTCTTGAAGATATTGGCCACACCATACTTTAGTGTATTAGCCATCACATGTTCTAGGGTATTAACCACCTTACCACTTTTGTCATCTAGTGTATTGGGTTACCCACCATATCATTTTAGAGATATGTTCTCAACACCATATCATCCAAGAGGTGTATGCTTGCTACCCATATCACTTTAGAGGTGTATGTATGCTTACCATATCAGGCAAGAGGTGTATGATTGCTTTACACCATATCAGGCAGAGAGGTGTGTGTGTGCTTCACACCATATCAGGCAGAGAGGTACGTGTGTGCTTCACACCATATCAGGCAGAGAGGTGTGTGTGTGCTTCACACCATATCAGACAGAGAGGTGTGTGTGTGTGCTTCACACCATATCGTGCAGAGGTGTGTGTGTGTGCTTCACACCATATCGGGCAGAGAGGTGTGTGTGTGCTTCACACCATATTGGGTAGAGAGGTGTGTCTGTGCTTCACACCATATCGGGCAGAGAGGTGTGTGTGTGCTTCACACCATATCGGGCAAAGAGGTGTGTGCTTAACCCAATATCATTTTTGAGGTGTATGCTTGACCTCCTATTGGGAAAGAGGTGTATACTACACCACCATATCGTACAAGAAGGTATAAAATCATATCCATATCATTTTAGTGGAGTAGGTGCATCACCATATCGGGTTAGAGGTGCTTGCTTATGTGCTTGAACCCGATATCACTTTATAAGGTGATACCATCTTCTTCAAGCTCTAGACCTTCTTTTAACTATTATAATTCATGGAAACATGTCTAAGAAACTACTATAACTCATAATGTCATCAAATATTTCAGAAGTAAAAGTAGATCATTAAGTATAGCAATTTAGGTGATGAATAATAACATGATAGAGTTCAAGTTATATAACCCGCCTTAAGAACAACTTCAAAGCTCCAAGCTCCAAAGATCCACGTTACTAATGTTGAAAATGAATTATACAAAGTACAAGGCTCGTTCACAACTCCTTCATATACAATGAATCACCATGGATAAACAATTGGTGAAGAAGAAAAGAAAGCAAGATCATAACCCTAAAATCATGCTTTAATCCAAGGTTGAAGATGATCATGGCCTCACCTTAGGGTTAAGTATTGAGCTCCTTCTTGCTCCTTAGCACCTTGCACGATACCAAAATACTCATGCACGATATTCCATCACTTGTGGCCGATATCCCCCTCACTTGTGGCAAAAAACACTCCACTATGGCCGATATCACCTTACTAGGCCGATATCACCCTTCTTGGCCGATATGATCTTTCTATGGACGATACCCAAGGCCCTATGCACAATACCACTTCACTATTGCATGATACATGGACCCTATGCACGATAACTTAGGGAAGGAGGGTGGTAAGATTCGAAAAAATTCACTAAAGGGTGAAAGAAGGGGTATATATACTTGTTGTTCATGAAGAAGTGTGAAAATGAGGTGTCATCAATTTGAGCTACTAGGTGCCACGTGTCCATGCATGGGTGACACAAGTACATGCATGCATTAACATTTATCTTGACATGAAAAACTCTTGAGGATAATCTAGGGATGAATTTTCATCCATTACTTATCCCTTTGAATAAAATATATCAACAAAATCACCACTTTATTCACAACTCGATACAACTTTTCTAAGGAAGTTGTAAACCAATACACTTCACCTCCTTGAGGTGCTTTTCACGTCATGGGATTTCCAAGAGTCCAAAAAACGATATGAGACTCCTCCTTTGGCTCCTTGGCTGATAGGCACTCATATATAAGCTTTTCCACTTGATACAACCCAAGTTAGGGTTTCATATCCAACCCTTTTTCTTGGTCATTTCATCACCAAGAGTACCATCACTCATAATTGATTCAAACATGGTGTCTCATTCATTATCTCTCCTCTAAATGATACATAGAGGAAGTAGGGACACTCTAGAGGTGGTAATTTGCATATCACCCTATATTTTGGGTAAATTACAATTTGTACCAAAATTGGTGCACAAGGTACCATCATTATTCAAACAAGTTCAAACTTGGAATTTAGGCTTTCCACAAGCCACCAATTAGCATCATTCTCTCTATTATGATGCTAAAGAACTTAATGCACATTGAAAATGTGAAATATTGCAATATAAGCCCTCATCTTGGGTAAATTACACTTTGGTCCAAAATAAAGGAACATTGCTCAAACATCATTCAATCAGGACCAAACTTGGAACATAAGTGTGTCACATGATAACAAAACACTTAGAGGATTATATTAAATTTCTAAGAAACTTACTTAGCCAAAACAAATAGGGTTACCTCATAACCCAGGTCAGGGTCATTACAATTGTGGTATCTTCATTAAGGATTTTTTGGGGGGAGGGGGTTCTTGGTTCAAGAGATATGAAGAAGTCATTTAACTAAAGTATATGGAAGTGTTGATACCAAATTGAAAAATAATCCAATAAATATACGTCCTAGTGCAAAGACAGTGGTAAAGTGATTGAAGAGCATGTCCCTAATTGGCATGATTAATCTCACACAATCACATACATAAATTAAAGTAACATCTCTTACTATTGAAAAATGAACCGCAAAAGTTTTTACATGGCACATGGGCAATAGGACAAAAACATAGAAGGAGAAAAAAATAACAAGCATAAAAAGAAATACTACAACCCAATTTTATATTATGCTCCCATATGTTGATTTGTTGGTGTAGTTTCAATTCTTCTAGCAAGTTTAGCAAATAATGGGGAAAAAGTAGATTCTTTGTTGTTTACCTGGATCAAAAGTCATGACCCAGGGTCAATATCACACATTGAGCAAGGTTATCAAAACATAAAATAGTTTATGTATATTTGAAAGAAAATATCCAAAAAAGTATAACAAAGATGTAACTTTCATATACAAATAAAGATTTTAGGACGATCCACAATATAATCCAAAGAGTCACTCACCTCTTGCATGCAAAGTGGGTAAAAAAACTATCAAGGCGCCACTTAATCCTAAGAGAAAGCCCATGGTGCCACTTAACCCTAACGGAAAGGCAAGGATTTTTCCACTTGACCCCTAACCACAATAAGGGGAAAGGATTTGAGGGTCAATGACAAGGTAACGAGTGGAGTATATTACAAATATAGTCATCAATCTATGGGGCATGAGGGAGTTCATGCAAGTAATATAATCAAGTGTTCCAGTCATACATATGTATAAATATATCACATCGAACATGGTCAAGCACACGTACCTTTTCGAATAAAATCTAAATTCACAAGTTTCCAAGCAATCAGGAAGTAGGGTTAAGACCTAATTAAAGATTATTAGTTTATGGTTAGAATTTGATGTTGGAGAGCCTTGATTTCCAGTAAAAAGATAACCATATGAGGATCATTCTCCCTCGACAAGAGTGTGTTTATTCAAGTTACTAATAGTGATGAGTATCAACATATGGATGAATGATCTTCATTTAGAATGACAAAATACCCTTTGAAAAGTTTCAAATCCATTTCCCACAATTCAATATTACAATTATAGTGATAGATATGGCATTGATTCCACAAGAATCCATGATAATATGGTCAAGATAAAGTTATGCCTTTCATTAGTAAGGGATTTTTTGAAAAAAGGATTAGGAAATAGATGTTGCAAATAATTCCATTGAATCCAGCTTGTTCTCATGATTGAAATGGACTATAATTTTATGTATTTCTGAGCATGGGATCAAAGGTTATGGTTAGTACAAGATTCTAGAGAAGGGAAGAGAGAGGAGTATATCTGAGGAGAGAGAAAGGAAGGTTGTGAGCTATAGCAGCAATGGCCATGGGGATACATCCCTAGGTTCGGTAAAATCACCACAGTGCATGAGAGAAGAAACCGAGAGTTGGGTGGTGTTCATGGGTCAAAAATGAACTCAAAGGCATGCTTATATAGGTGTGAGAGTCTAGGGTTATGGTGTATTTAGGTCCATGGCATCTACCCAAGAGGGACTGGAATGTTTTTGAAATCTCTTTATTTGGTGCAAATGACATGTAGATATGGGGTGGATTTTGAATACGAACCCAATGGCACCAAAATCATGCAAAATGGTCAAGAATTAACCGAGATCAGGGTAGTTAGGACTCCTCTACCCGAAAACTACAGTGAATGCCCAATCTGAGGTAAAGGATGACCCTGTAGCTATTGGATCCCCATCCGATGATGCATGAGTCACCCCCCTATACGGGTTAGGCACATGACCCATTAAGGGTGTGGTGGCCCAAAAGACTAAAATAGGGCTAAACATAATCTAAAATGTGTTGTTTTGAAGAGCATTTTCAAAAATTTCTATAGAGTGGTTGGAATCTCCATTTGAATTGAAATTTGGATCAACAGTTCATCATAAGGTTTAAAATATTCACAAAAAACTTAGGATCCAAAGGATAAATTAGATATGTAAATGATGCAAAGAGTTACCAAGTCAAAATCAAAGTGTATGTTTATATTGACAAGGCATAAAAATGTATCAAATGTCCAAAATAGAGTCCTAATCTTATTAATTGAACCCATTATAATAATTGAAGTTAAAGTCAACAATGAAAGGATTTGAGTATAAAATACTAGCTATTTGAAAACTCACTCTATCACACGTCAAATGGGAGACTTTTTAAACTAAATAAAGAAGGCTCCAGATACTTTAACTTGTCAAAGGATGGATGATTGTAACATTGGTGAAGTTGAAGAGGTGTGCTCACAAGAAGGGATATAAGTAACACCATCATCAAAGTAATAAAGGTCCCAACTCTACAACCCAATCAAATTGTAAAACTTTGAGAATTGTGCATCACAAAACTATGACTACCAAAGGTGACATTTCAAGTAAAGGTTCAACTAACTTAGCAACAGACATTAAATTAAAGGGATAATGAGGAATACAGTGAACATGTTTGAGTTTCAGACTGGGTGAGATATTAACACTCCCACATTGATGAATAGTTCTAGTGAACCCATCTTACAGAGTGACAAATGAGGTAGGAATATGAGGTTCAATGAAGAAAGAATGTGTCTCACACCAGTCATATGTTGGGTGGCCCCAGAGTCAACAATCTAGGAAGAGTTGGTTTCCAACATGGAGGCCTTAACATTACCTTGGTTGGTATGGATGCACTGATGATGTCACAACCAATTGAATGATCACAAAATCCCTAGATCCAACATATTGTGGAAGACCATGTTGAAAGGCCTATAGAAGTTTCTCATACTTAGCTGAGGAGATGGTGATAGATGGATTGTTTGATCCTTGGGCAACATGGGTAGCTCCAGTGCCATGACTATACCCATAGGGATGATCATGCTTCTAATAGCACTTCTCTGCCAAGTGGCCCAACTTGTTTTAGAAGGTGCATTTTGGTCTATAGGACAGATACAACCATGTCCATGAGCAACTACAACAATTTCTAGTTGTGCTTTTGATGGAGTTAAAGAAAAAAGCATGACATTAGACTATTGAAGATGAGAGAAGACATCTTCTAGAGTGGGAAAGTTGACACCTATAAAAATGATATTATAGACTAGAGCATCGGTCGAATGAAGGCCATTTAAAAATTTCTTATGAGAAGATTGCCCACTATTTAGTTTGATCTTCAGAAGAGACGAGTTGAAAATAGTCAAGTTGTTGAGGCAAGTTGACAATGGAATTTAAGTATTCATCAAAGGTCCTATCATGCTAATTTTTACTATGATAACCTATCACACTAAACCAATATTACTCAAAACTCAAAACATGATCGATATCTAATTAACCACATGACATAAAAAGGAGATAATTAAAACTGATTAAACATTCCAAACAAATCCAGAATCATTTACATAAAAGAGAACATCTTGAATATCATGCCAAGTGTCTTTTACAATTATTTCGTGCCCTCATCCACAAACATATATAAATATAAATATATATATATATATATATATATATATATACAAAATAACATTATCCACATATGACACATGTACAAGCATTGGAATGCTGCCAAAATCTTGAGACAATTGAAACATCATATACAAACTTTCCTGCCCTGACCTGAGAGTACATGGACGACTCTAGGACATACTAGACATCTAACAATCTTCTCTATGTCCATCACCACAGATCCTCCTCACTACCAAATGTTTGATGTTGCTGCCACCAATCACCTAAAAAGATGTGGTGACCTACAAGGTGAGACCCATGTCCCAGGGAGAGATATAACTCTCAACAATGCTTATTGATTATAGTAGGTTAATTAATAAATAGTTTAAGTAGATTACGCATGTTAAATAGATAGACATAGAAAAATGCATGATTAACGAGGTACATAAAGGAACAAATAAAAGCTAACATCCTAAGTCTGACTAACATTATAAACATAGCTAACATCATCAACATGGCTAATAGTATAAATATGGCTAACACCAAATAATATCTAGCTGTTGGGTTTTAGAGGAGGCAGAGAAGCAGCGGAAACAAAAATTTTCTCCCCAAAACCCAACACGAAAGGAATCGCGTCAACGTCTATATAATAGGAAAGATGGTTTGTGAATCATACCTTGTCCCGAGGCTTGCTCGGCGACAGTACCTCGCGCCTTGCGCGGTCTTCACCTCCGATCTTGGACGGTGTCTGTGCAGCTCCTGGTCGCACTGGGACTGACGACTCCTCCTCCTAACGGACTGTCAGATGACAGTTGTCCTCCTGAGCGGCAATGACCTCCCTCCTCTGAAATAGTCCACACGGACCACCTGGAACTCCACACTCCTTGTCCTACAAGGAAGTGGAAGGAGTCGCACCCTCCTATTGACGTACTAGTCGCCAATACACTCTCCTGCTGTCAATTGCAACTACAGTTGTCCTTCCCTTGCTGCACCTCCCTTTGTGGGAAGCACTTGCTCGGGCTCTCTCTCGGTTACCAAAACTAGAGAGAACGACAACTTTGTAGAGCAATCAACTTGCACTGAGCTGTACTCTGAGAAGCCCCCAATACCCCTATATATAGGCAGGTCATGGGACAGGGTTCTCTGTCCCTGACAATATGAGTCTAAAAGTAGGAGTAGAAGGGTTCGAGATTTTCCACAAAAGCAACCAACTCGCAACCTGAACCGATCGGTTCACAAGTGAACCAGTCGGTTGGGGACCTGAACCGGTCGATTGGAACACCAACCGATCGGTTGGGACCCCTCAACTGGTCGGTTCACAAGTGAACCGGTCGGTTGGTGGTCCTGGTCAATCCCGAATTGACTTTCTTTCTTTTGTTTCTAATTGGTATCGAATACCAATCCTTGTTCCAATCAAATTGGGCAAGTGAAACGCAAGGAAAATTCTCACCAATCCTACTTTCCCAAGTTGCTCGGTTGCACCAGTTGAACCGATTGGTTCAACACTTGAACCGCTCGTTTCACTCTGTGCACGAGCCGATCGGTTCAACAATTGAGCTGACCGGTTCAGCTACCTCAGCCGACCGGTTCATCACATGAACCGATCGGTTGGGAGTGCAGGTTGTGCAGAATCAGTCAAATGCGATTTGAATCAATCCGATACTCCAATCAATGCATCCAACACCTTGAACATTATGATATTGAGCTATCGATTAATTGAGTGTTTAATTGAACTACTAAACTCCTTTAGTAATCAATCTAAACATTGCTTGTGGACAAAACTCCTCTTCCAGGTTAAATCCTATGTGTGTGACCCTGCAGGTCCATTTCACGTTGGCAGTGAAAGTCCATAACACTTATGACTTCACAAGCAAAGAGCGGTGCCGAGTCACACATCATTGCTACCCAAGTGAAATAGAAAGTTGGAGAACAACTTTCATCCCTACAATCCATGAATGGTGTTACAATGAATGTATAAGTCCTTTGTCACTGATATCCAGAATGAACTCGAGGCATGGAACAGTCATCCTGTCAATGTTCATTCATTTCCTTGATCTCAGAGTAGACCGAGTGAGATGTGTATGACATCAATATCACATATTGATTCACACGTGCATGCACATGCCTTTTCTCAATCCTACTCATCAAGTGGCCAAGGATATCAAACTCCCTCAGGAGGGACAAATCCCATATCTATCACTCACCCCTCAAAAGCCCCATGTGTCAAAGCCACCCAATCATCACCTTTATAACAACCCATGTTTCAGGACTGCGTTTGATGATGTCAAAGTGTACCCAACGACATGTGTTGAGTGTAGTGATTTTAGGTCTAAGAATCACACTCACCACCATCACTGTGAGAGATGACTATGACTACCAAGTCATGGTTCCATGTGTCACTCTCACGGTGGGTCTGTCCGGTACCTTGTTCTCTAACAAGTACCTATGTGCTTGGTTTGATATCACTATATCATGACTAAAGAGATTCTGTCATCAACCAACACACAATCTAGTCTTCAGTGTTATTGATGTCTATGGTTATTTCCACAATAACAACCGACTAGGGACTAAACAAGAATGTATACTCTTAACATCCATATGATCTCATCGTTTAGGTCATGAACCTAAAAGCATACGTCATTGAGTAAAACCATTCTTTAGACATCTATCATGTTACACCATCATCTCAGAAACAATTTAAACATATAGATTGGAAATTGCCTTTATTATTATTCAAATCATTTACAAAGTATCCCATTACAATCATCACATAACTTGCTCTATGGGCATACATACCAACACTAGCAACATGAGATAATGAATCAACACAAACCTAACCAACACTATCAGTATATATAACAACATAAACAAGACTACTTTCTCTTATTGCACTATACATCATCTATATGTTAAAATAGCAATACAAGGGTTATCATCCAATGTGAAGTGTTATGTATAACCCTAACAGATATACTATATGGCTGGATTACATCTTTTATTAAGCCCTGGAGATTTTGAGGTATACCACTCAGACTCCAATTGACCACTACTAAGTTGACATCAGTTCCGTACAAGCTTTAGGAGAGCCAGAATCCTAAGATCTCATTTGTCCTCAATCAATACTAGTCTATTTTAGTGACATGTAAGTCAATCTACAAAATAGCCTAGTCTTCCCTTGGTATATAGGTAACAACACTAGTAACTAGGGTATATAAACCATATCAACTGAGGTACAATTGAAGATATTCTCAAGAACATCACATATATAAGTATTAGAGATACAAACATAGCTGTTATCATGTTGAGGTATGACTACAACCATCCTCAAAATATGAAAATACTTTAGCAGTATATGGCCCTGAGCTTCCCTTAAGAATACTCATCTCCTCATCCAATAAGTCTTGACTCTGGAATGGTTCTACGACACAGGGTACTGCATGATTACAACTTCAATTGATTAGTTAATATGAATTAGGTGAGTTAAGGTTGCATCAAACAAGAGGACATACAACCCTAGTTCATTTCTAACAAGCATATATGTATAACAACTCCAAAAGATATAAAATGCATGATACATAGTCCTCATTTCAACATCACATGGTACTATTTCATTACCATCCATGAGACTATACTTGTCATCACACCATCGCAGGATATAAATCATTATCACATTATCCCAGGGTACCAACCCTTGTCAACATAAAGACGATTACACCACCCTAAGGGCTATAGACATGCCCAAAGGTCATTAAGACCATTACATCATCTCATGCAATAACATCATTATCTTTCCACACCTTACAAAAGGATCAACAAATCATCACCGTACTTGTGGTATTTAGGTTTAGCATAACATTGCATTAAAGAGCTTATGATGTTCATATGGCAACATATAAAGGTTACACCAATATTAAGAGAACATTCCTTCATCATACTAATCATACAAAGAAGCTAAGTATGATTAACCATCATCACTTTCTTGTATTAGGGTTAGGATTGACAATATTAGTTACATAGAAGCTACAAATCAGCACTCAAAGATAAACCCTAGCACTTAGCATACCCATCAGATCATGGATGCATAAGGTCAAACATAACCACTAGATTTGGAACATCAAACCAACCTCCGGATCATGAACATCACCCAAGACCATTGGATGTTGGATAAGAAAAACCATTAGATGTAGTACAAGTAAAACCTTGAACCATTCATCTAGAAAAGCCATTGAGTTATGACCTAGGAGAGTCATAAAAACATGACCTAGAAAGGTCATTGATTGTTAACACTAGAAAGAACCATTGTTTGCTAACTTCAAAAGCACCATCAGTTGTGGACTTCAGGTACACCATTGGTTGTGGACACCATCAAAGCCGTCAGATGTTGAAACATGGAAACCATCATTTGTGGACCAACTAGTGGAATCATCGACCATAGAACCAAGCACACCATCAGATGTAGCAACCAATGAGACCATTAGTTGAGAACCATCGATCAAAGAGCTAGTGACACCTTCAAGTCTTGACTCGGTGAAGCCATCAAGTCTTGATCCAGTGTGACCATCAAATGTCATCACTAGGTGAGAAAACAGATCAGCAAAACCATCATTTGAGAGACCATACAAAGCATTGCTTGGTAGGACTTAAGACCATTGATTTAGCCATTTGAGAAAGCACCAAAACCATTGGATGTGAGAGGAAACATAGACATTGGTTTCAATCACAAAAGAAGATACAAATAGAAACTAAGGCAATCACCATTGGTTGGCATAGGGGGCCCAACCATCGGATCATGAACAAGGTAGAAATAGTCCATGAAACCCAAGGAAAAACTATTGTTTAGCACCTTAAGGAAACCCTAAGTTCAAGGAACAAAACCATTGACTTGAACCTCTTGGGAGAGCATCAATACCATCATTTATCAAGAATAAGAAGGTATAAAATAGAAACCAAGTCCAGACCATCGTTTGGCACAAGAAGGTCTAACAAAACAACACCAAAACCAAGCCATCGGGTTGCAACACAAGGAGGGAAATCAGCTTAAAACCCCTAAGAAAGAGTCATCAAATGTGGAAACCAAAGCCATAGTTTGCCAAATTCATGCAAGGTATAGATCTCCCACTTCCAAGAAAGGATTGTGCACAATGATTAGAGGTACAAATAAGGAGATTAGCTACTCAAAAACTACCAAATAGGTTTGAACCATAGGTAAAGATAGCAACTTGCTACTTAGAACTACATTTTAGAGCAAGATCTTATACATGCAAGTTAGGAGTAAGAAATAAATGTGGATAAAGTTATATCACTCACCTAAATATGAAGATGAAGCTCCAAACAGAAAGGTATCTCAAGGAAAGAAGGAATAAACCCTAGCTTGAGCACTCCACTCGGCCAAGCTAATTCCCTTCTCCAAAAGCAAGCAAACCCTAGGTCAAGTAAGTAAAACACAAGGCATCTTCAACCTCTAGCTCAAGATCCACGATGGATCTGACCAAGAAGACGAAAGAGGAAGTTAGGACAGCAAGTAAAATGAAGAAGGGAGTGAGGTCTTACTTGATTAGGTCAATAACAAGCTAAGGAGTCCCCACAAGCACCACAAAAAATATATGATTTAACTACAATTAATTTACTTATATATATTTTATTTGTAGTTAAACGTGTTTCTCCTAACAAAATTCGTTTATGTACCTAAAACAAATGTAGGTGCTTATACATTACTATATCAACTAAAAATTGTATGTTGTATATTCAGTTTTTTCAATAGCACAACGCGTAAAACAATTTACTCGGCGCGCAAAATTTCACTCGTCCTTCATTTCAACTTTCCGTCCTGACTCTCGTATTTCCCCCCTCGTCTCCCCTTTGTATTTTCGGCATCCCCAAATCAGAAACTTCTAATCCCGCCCTCACTCATCCCTCTCTTCCCAATCTTGCATCAAATCGACATTCCCCCTCTCTACCTAGATCCCGCCCACACCTATCCCGTCTCGTGAAGATGCATCTTCTTTTCCCGAATGAGTTGGGCGTTTAGTCGGAAAATTACGACGAGAGAAAAGGCATCCTGTTAGAGAAGCATGCTGAGGAGCCAAGCGACCAACACAAAAACAATGAAGATCGGTGATTCTAGGATGAGAAAATTTCAATAGCCATGAAAAATAAGCTTTACACGTCTGTACATGAATCATCTATTCTAGGTTGACTTTCGTGAAGGACAAAGGTGACACATTTTTTACCTATTTTATTTGCATTTAGTTGCTCGACATTCATTTAGTTTCAAAAACCTGATTGTATATGCATGCTAAAAATGACGATTCCTTGCTCGGCACTCTTTCAATTCATTCTTTCTAAGTGTCACATCCAATACGCTGCACATGTTCTCCATAGACTAGAAGGTGTGTACATATTGGACTCTAAACAACAATATGCGAAGGTGTGAGATTACTACTGCTTGCATTGACGCCTCTCTTCTCTGGATTGTTGATAGTAGGGAGAATAACGGTATAGCTTAATGCCAACCATTTTCATTTCTACTTTCTGAATATGTCGTTCCTCAGAAATACAGATACATCATAACAATTTGCTATAGTTTTCTATTAGTAAAAAAAGCACCACGCTCTCATGCTGTTCTCGTGTTTGCCACTATATTCTTTGATAGCTCATATATTCATTTGCATATACGTCTAAGCAAATGGGTATTTCTCCAGATGTCGAACAATAGATAATATTGTTCAGAAAGGCTAAATTGAAAAACGTAATGCTACTTAATTGGGACAGGGGTGAGGAGCATATGGAGCTGATTCTGACAAGACTACTATGGACACCTCTTTTACTGATGTTGTCGTGAGCTCTCTGCACTTCTGCCTATTCCTCAACAGAGAAGGTACTATTTTCATTCATTTAGTACATAAACAATCACAGATACTGTCCACTTTCAGATTTTGTTGAATTTTCCGATTCACTTGTTTAACACATGTGCGTCCTCAAGTTTGAGCAAACTATTGGTTGGACCAGTAAGCATATCTTAGATCATTGATAATGGCCAACGAACAAACTAGAGTCATGTCTTTGTTATTTGACTTTTGTCTGACTTTTATCAGCCCCCTTACTGAAAAAGACTGCCGGTTAGATTTTTTACCTACGAAATTCAAATTGCCACATGAAATCAACAACATGTACAAGATTGTTCCTAAATATTAATATGGATCTAGAACGTAATACTATCAATTATCACCTTCAAGTTCTGAATTTGTTAATATGGACTGGTTTTCTCTGATCAAGCACCAATGACAAAGATGTAACATTCCAGTCTTGTTATACTCTGTAAAGAGTGGAAAATTATCATCAAATGGTGGTATTGGTGAAGTCTCTGATTCTTCGAATGATGCATCAATGACTACGATGCGGCTGTAAGTTCTTGTTGAATTCAGCAAATAAGGATCTATTTTTCCTTACACAAAACTCATAATTCTATAATTTGTGTATTATTTTATTAATGTTTCATACATGCAACAGATTGATTCCCGTACACTTAAGCTCTTGTCGAACTCTGTTTTGATAGGTTGCTGTTTGAATGCAAAAATAAAGTTCATTGTTTAGTTGCAACGTGTTGTTCATAGGGTGAGATACTTCAGATCTGGTAGCACAGTACTGAATTTGAAGAGTCTCTTCAGTTCTTTTATATTTATGTAATGGGAAAAGGAAAATATTTTCCAGCTTTATGAGTAGATTACAACATGCATTGGAGATCTGTGAAGTGCCTATACTCTGTAAGTTTGAACTTGGAACTTGCATACATTCAATACTACATTCAATACTTGCAGTTTTCATTGGGGTTGTGCTCTCTCTCTAATGTGAGTGATCTTCACCTGCCCATCCCTAGCAATCAACATTTGAATCTGGGCTCCCCATCCTTGCAATGGCTGATATAGCGTTTTTTTCCCGCATGTAATAAAGTTTATTCCAAACCCTCTTGGAAGTAGCAGTTCCTCAGGAAAAACCTGTCTTGAGTCTGGCAATAGTTGTATGAATACAACAGGGTATCTTTTATTTGTAGCTAATCTCAAAGTGGGAAACTTGAAGATGCTGAAAATTGGGGAGGAATATGGCAGGTTTTTCTCTTAGCGCCTGCCAATCTACTTGTCTAGATTGTGTATGGTCATATTGATGTAGAACAAACTGTCCATCATTCAGTCCTTGTTTAGGCCTGAAGACCCCCATCCCCCACCCCACCCAAAGAGTGCCTTATTAGGTTTGAACAAATAATTCTATTTTTAGCCTGAATTAGAGATTGTAAGTTTTATACTATTGGACTTATGTGCATATATCTAAGTATTACGAGTTTAATTACGATTTATTTAATTAGTTTCTCAATTCTGTGCAAGTACTGGAGTCATTTGGGTTTTAGTCTGAGTCCTTATAAATACCAGCCTTGGGGCAGTTCTGCTGCCAGAGTTTGATTACGAGTTCAAGTATTTGGGAATTGGGTCCTGATCACATGTGTACTGGAGTAATCGAAAATTATCCACTATACCTAATGATTAAGAGTCTCAGGATCACTGACCTGTGCACGATAACGGGCAACAAATTTACTGGATTCCTGGATTTGGAAAGGTAGAAAAAAGATTTTATGCAATATAAATTGAATGAAGGTGTAAGAAAAGAGAGGATAATGGTAGATCATAACCCTAAATCCCTCTATAACCATCATTAAAGCAGTTTTGGGAATTACGATCGCTCTCATCGACTTTCTCGTTTAATTTATCTGTCTCTGGCATACCAAGAAGAAATTGGTGGCTGATTGTGTTTGGGGAAGTGTTTTGAAATAAAACCCATGCACTTCAAAGCTTTTATTGCCCCCAATTTGCCTAGGTGTAAAAACACCATCGAAGAACACAATGTAATAAGCTTTCCATGGTATAGAACTAAGTGAAGGCACCTAGTCAGGCCTCGTGAGATCTTAAATGCATGTATCCTTGTAATAAACCATTCTATATGCATCCAAATGTTACATCAAATTGAACTAAGGCACCTAGTCAGGTCTCGTGAGATCTTAAATGCATGTATCCTTGTAATATACCATTCTATATGCATTTAAATGTTAGATCAAATTGAAGTCACTGTCAAAGCGTGGCGAAGATGTGTCAGTTTTCTCTTGGTTTCCTATCAAAATTCTGAACTTCCAAGGGTTGCTGGAAATTTCTGGAGAACAGGACTAAGAATGGGTTTTCTTTGAATCTGGTAAGCACATGTAAGTGCATTCTCACCTTCTACTTCCATGATCTCATAATCTTTCACAGTTATACTGTTCTTTACTTGAATGAGGTCATCATTACTGCTCCTGCAAATATTACAGTTGGATACTTGAAACGATTCTATAAACATGTAAAGCAAATGCAGAGTGCATATTAGCAAAAAATGATGTTTCACATGACAATATTAAATGTACGTCCACGAGCTATATCATTCCAACCTTCTCATGCTTAGTAGGATAGTTCGGTTGGCTTCGTTATGTTTGTACCAGACTCTGGAATTAAAGAGGTGTTGAATAAAGTAACTCTTGATTCTGTACACAGACAAGATGAGAGAAACATGCTGGCTTCTTTTCCAGAAATGAATTCAACAGAAATAAAGGCTTAAGCAAAGTTACAACAATGTAACAAGCCAAAATAAAAAATAGGTTGATTTTTTCACATATGATTTAAATTATTTTTGCATATTGTTTTAGGTGATGATTAATTGCACAATCCACATTGCAGAAATTCTCACAGACTCCACAAGGTTTGAACATAGAGGTATGTCTTATTATGAACACTGACATTGAAAATAAAAATTCTTTCAAGTTTCTTTCCAAACTATGGCTATATGTATAACACTTCTACCTTTTATTCTAATGTCTAGGCATTTTTTACTTGTTTAATCTTATCAAGTTGGTGGATTTTATCTGAAATAGTAATTCATGCCGTTCTACTAGCATTCTTTATGATTTTCATTGGTTGTTTCGAGTAGTCGTGTATGAATGTTTCTGGTTGTAGACTATATTTGCCTTCCATTTAACATCCACCTCATGCATGGGTTGCTTCTAAGATGCCTACTGATTCCCACTGCTTTGTTCACTATCACCCCTTCCCAGTAGTTTACCTCCCCATGTCCTTTAGGTAATTTTTATTCTAGAAAACATATAGATAATTTATTGTGTTTAATAGATAGCATGTGAGGATGGCCTCACTTGGGTGAACATTAAGATCACTTGTTGCTCATGGTTGTTGATAACAACCTACTGATTGGAAAGTCTCTACTGTGGCTTGCTGGAATAGGGGTCACATGGACATTGTTTGAAGGAGAATCACACCACATCTGAGGGAAAAAGCTATTGTAGAGGTGTATTATCATACTGTCACATTCTTCTTGTAAGTTAGCTAGATAATTGCACCTGCCTATGCACTCAATTGTATCCATTTGACTTCCTCATTTATTTCACCAAGAAAGAACCTAATCGGGTTCCATTTCACCAAAACAAGTAGGGAATGACTATTGAGATTCTACATATATAAGATCTTGCAGGGCTCAGTTGAAGACAAGATAATTGTGAAGATAGGTGCAGCAGATTCTGTTAGTTTGGATGGGCCTGGGTTGATGAATGTTGGTTTGAATCTTTCTTTGAAGTTATGTCTGTGTTGTGATCTGGTGAGGTTGGTATGTTGTTGATTGAATATCTAATCATATCAATTTGTTGTTAACTTTACTTCCTTGTGAGATTTGAAGGCCTTCTGTTGAATGTGTTATCTTTATCTAGAAATCCTTTTCTTACGAAGCTAGTTTAAGTTGCTACATGTACACATTTTCCAGCACTAATGGATGGAAATTTAAGTTGGTGTTATAACAAATGAATTTCTAGAGTCCCTAGCTTCCTCTGAAAATATTATATGATTCTTGACTATTTTCTAAAATCCCTAACTTCCTCTGAAACATATTCCTCATCTTGAGCATAATTATGAATTTCTTTGATTCAATCATTTTTTTGATATGCACTAATGGTTGCAGGCATCATATGCACAGATGGCAAATGCGGTCAAGGTTGATGCGGAGCAGCAACACTACAACCCTTCTTCCATTACTGTCGACGTTGAAGCAGGGGAATGCGATGCTACTGTTCTTTCGAAGAAACAGCCAGCCGAGGGGAATGAGAGCATCGAGGAAGTTACAACTTTGGATCCGGGGGATGCGTCAAAGAAGAAGACTAAGAGATTAGCTGCACTGGACGCGTTCCGGGGTCTTACCATTGTGGTGAGTAAACAACATCTGTTTTCCCCCTTTTAGATGTTAGCTACTGCTGACTCTGACTTTGAGCTGCTTTGATTGACATTAGCTGATGATCTTGGTGGATGATGCCGGATCGGCTTTAGTTGACTACGTGACAAGATCTCCATGTACACCAGCCTGAGGGAATTACAGGTACTCCCCTAGCTACATGATGGGGTGGCTTCTGGCAAGCCTGCCTACATCATTCTATTTTCACAGTCACTGAAACCATTCTTTACTAACTTAGGTCATTGCAATTAAGAGAATCAAACTGAATAGGGCAATTCAAATTCTCCATGAACAACAAGTAAAATGGTTCAATATGGATCATAAGTGTATTCTAAAGATAAAAATGTTCTCAAATTAGTTCATTATGTGTTTTGTTAGTTTAGCTCCTGTTATGAACCAAAATATCTAGGTTTTAGTTCATTTTATCTGCACTGTATCTCCAAATCATCACTATGTTGGGAGGCATTACATAGGTGATGTAGATAAAAATTACTAGGTATGGTTTGTTGGGAACCAGATAGTCAAATATATCCAACTTCATTGGTGCTTTTGTAGTTACGATCTTATATTGAAGGCTGAGACTGCAAGTGATAAAGTAGAATGGATAAATAAGCTGCAAAGTATAATACTTGAGGATGAAGGTATAATCACAGAGGTAATGGGAGATGAGTGAGATGTCATCAAAGGTGGCATTAGGTACAATCACAATATGTGAAGAAGGGTTATTCTTAGCACCATCATGTCTGATCCTAGTGGGTTGAAAGAGAGTAAAAGTGAATAGGACATTAATCTGAGATTTGTTTGAAGGCTTAACATGGTCAAAGGGCTTATTTCCTTGTATACACATGTACAAAGGATCATATTGACATTTCAACAATTCTTATAAATGATAGATGGATGAAATTTTTTGGACAAATTAAATATTTACAAAATTAGGGACTACCAATCTACAACTGGTCTGACACGAATTCACCATGTTAACATGTCATAAAACATCTTAAAAATGGATAGTCACTTACATTCAGTATCAGTGTTGGAAATAGATTTTAACTAGGCTATGTTTGGTGCTGCCAAATACCTATTGTTTTCCTAATTGGGTATTCTAGCACCTGATATCCTCTGCTCACAATCCATACACAAGTAGAATTTTCATTTTCTACAATTAGACAGATTTCACACATACTTCACACACTATCTTAGGAAGATAACCTAGTGTCCGAAGCTACTATTATCCCCTATCAACTTAGACTGTCTATTTGTTTTGTTGACTCTATTAGTCTGATTGTTTAGTCCAGCTTTCTATTTTGATCTTGAAAATCCTGAGTAGTCTTGTTTGGAGATAGGCAATAAACAATCCCAAATGTGCACTCTGATAACATTGAACATGGTGACAATGCTTTTATGAAACCACAATACTAACATGACAAGTACTACTCCCCCTGATCTTCCTTATCCACCTGTAGATGTAGAACTCAAATTTGCACTTTGTTCTAAGCGATTGTTTGTTTAATTATATTATCCAATGCATTTTTTCTAATAGTCACTCTAAGATATTCTTCAATAATGTAAGATTTGTAGTTGGGAATCAACTATGGCGTTCTCATTCTCTTCATCCATACAATAGATGAAAACAAGTAGCAGGACAAGCTCAAACTCTCTAAACTCGGATCCTTTCAGGTGTATTATCCTTTCAGGTG
The DNA here is from genome assembly GCA_963693085.1 of Alisma plantago-aquatica. NCBI lineage: Eukaryota > Viridiplantae > Streptophyta > Magnoliopsida > Alismatales > Alismataceae > Alisma > Alisma plantago-aquatica. Next base: position 582,329,788 of record OY856411.1, read on the forward strand.
TATTAATATACTATTATCCATTAATATTAATTTCCAGTGCAAAATGTACTCTCTGTATTGGGCTACCAATGTATTACAATTTATAATACCAATGAAATATTATCCTTGTTGGACAAGCTCAAACTCTCTAAACTCGGATCCTTTCAGGACACTAGACGGTAGATACAACATCTAACACGCGACAAAATCCAATATTTTTTTCGAAATCATGAATATCGCATCACATAATAAGTGACAACTACCAAAATGGTTCTGCTATGGAAAATGATAACTGTCATAAGGATGGGACGCTTAGCTGTGACTGTTTTTGGGGTGCTGCTTTCAAACTAATAGAGAGAGAACACGACACATATATCGGATACTAATTAGGCACTAATGCAAGCTGTTAGTGCAACATGTAATAACTCCACCCTACTGGACTATTTAAACCATCACTTGTAGTTTGCCTAACACAGCCTAATAACCCCATTGATGCTCCCCCAAGCGGACGCGAGAGTGGGAGAGCTTCAACATCTTCATTGCCCACGCAGGATAGTGGCACTCACGAGCGGAATGGAGCCGGACTCTCATCTGAACAGATGGAGCCATTAACACTTCTCCCGTGAATATGAACTCCTGATCCATCTCAAAGGTACTGTCGGTCCCAGACAACATCAAGTCCTTCAAAAGCTCCCTCTCCTCCTTCGAGTACTCATCGTCCAGCTTCGGCACCCAGATATCTGTTCTGTCCATTTCCATCTCGCGCTCCAAGATGCCGGTGATCAGTTCCAGCCGCTTGCCCCAATGTATTACAATTTATAATACATGTGTTTTTTTTATAGTCATAGTTGATGAATGGTGATGAGTTACTCATTGCAAAGAAACTATTCATGTATCTAGATCTAACTGCAACTTCAACATGATCAAATTATCTCAATAGGTGGTCCTGCTGGGTTGGTGGTGCCCCCCATTAGAAGGGAGGATTAGTAAGTTTAGTTAAAGTTTACTGCCTGGGATTTTTCTAGTTGTTGGGTTATCTTATTTTAAATGATCAACATGGGTTATCCTTGAACATAAAAGGGTGCTAGAAATGCCAAAAAATGGTACAACTACTAACATATTTACACTGAATTTTCTAAAGAAAAAATAATTATGATTCATCTTGATTATGAATTCATATTGTTTGTTAGCAGTTTAAAAGTCCACATCTAAGAATACCATCTGCTGATTACGTTAGTAAAGCTAGCTGAGCGTATTTCTAATTTGAGTGCTTCTTAGTTCAATATATAATTTTCATGCCTGATTATATATATTGTTCACCATAAAATAATTAAGTAGCACACGGGTGTTGATCTCTACTTATTATTTATACATCACTTGGATGCAAGGCTTGATCCTTCCCTTTGGAGGATATCAATTGTAAGGAAGAGCATGTGCAAACGATTCCAGGTGTGCATAACAAATGCCTCGGGAGTAGCCTGCCATAGCTAACATCTCCAGGTCAGTTGAATAGTCTTTTTACACTAGATTTACCAATCTATGTTAGTTGGATGGTTTAGGCTTGCATATCACAAGATATCTCAGTTGTCTAGGTCAGTCTATCAGCTTGGTTGCAAGTCAGAGTTTAACCTAAACTGAAGAATGGTAAGCCTAAACATGTAATTTTATATATATTACAGCTACAACATGCATCTTTAACCCTTAGTCTTCAGTACTATCTCCTTGCTCTATGTTTCTGGAAATAGTAGTTTGCACTTGATTGTTCTGCTCAATTTTCTATTTGCCTGGGAACAGCAAGAGGCCTAGAATATCTTCATGAAGAGTCATAGTGTGGAAGATTAATAAGTGATCTTGTTAACAGGTATATGCTGAAAAGTCAGAAGTTGCATGTGTCTGCTTACAAGTTTTTTATTTGATTTCTTCTCTTTACATTGTGGTTTAACAATTTGGTACATCTGACAGTACATATTGGGGGCCACACAAGTGAATGAAGTTTCCTACACTTCTCGTCTCTTCAAGGTACTAATTCTGTCATCTTATTCTCATAGCAACCTTCATTTATTCAATGTATGAATGCTTATATATCTTTATTAAACTATTTAGATGATCTTTACCTTATGACATATATGAATATTAACTTTATCTCAGTAGATGTCCATATCTCCCTATTATACTGTTATACATAGAGTTATTTTTAAAGTGCTTTCAGCTACTCACGTCCTGGAGCTGTATACTATTTGTGATTAATCTTGTGGTTCATTTCTCTTTGAAGCATGACGATGCAACTCCATTTGAAGCCCAAGCCCGCCCAGTCACAGCTGCAGCAACAACCACAGACACAACAGTGTATCATGATATGTTGCAATTTGATATGGCTCTTTGGTACTATGAGAAGGCTGCATTGCATAGACCTATGCATATATTTGAATAGTCACTGTCAACAGCTGCAAACATAGTGACGATATTCCTTCTATCTCTGCTTGGAGAGTTCCTTTCAGATTCTTATCTCGGGTGCTTTTGGATGATCTTGGCTGAACAAGAGCTTGAACAAAAGAAGAAGACAATAAGGATATTAAAACTAGCCGAGAAAGACACAACTCTTTGGCAAAGATGTTAGTAGACCACTGAATCATTGATATATGTATATACCTTTTTTTGTGCACATTGTGTAATCGGGGCAAGGTATACGTCCTCCCCATGTACATTTGACGCTTCATTATAAATGAAAGTAAGATTGTTGGCATAATGAGCATCACTTGTTCTAGATACTACAATTTTATTACTAAAAGAACTTGTGTACTAACAAATTACACTATATATATATATATATATATATAGTCGAACTAAGCATATATGTATGTGTACTAAATGGCACTACATATGTAGCTAGATGCATAATCAACTACGTATATATGTATATAGTAACTAATGCCTTTCCCTACACATTAACTACACATAAAATGTATTAACTTCATCTTTTTGCTACATACTGACTATATATGCAATTGTAGTCATACATTTAGCTATAATTGTACTTATATTTAAATATGTAAGGACAATATCTAGCTACGCTTTCGGCTATATATAAATTTGTAGCGAATGGATTATCTAACTACATATTTGAAAAATATAGTTAAAGGCTTTAGCTATATGAGCATATACTACAATTTGTATGTGTAAAGAAATATGTAGTTAAAGCCTTTGGCTACAAAATATGGGGTTTTCGCTATAATTTTTTTTTATAGTTAAAGACCATATTTTTAGTAGTGAAGCTTGAGGAGAGGGTAGATCTGAACCCTAAGTACACATGCAAGTAAGACCGGCCAAGCTTCTCCTACCTTGGCTCCTTCTTCTCCACCTAGCAAGGGGGATGAGATGCAAGAAGAAGGGAATAAGAGATAGAGATATAGGTGCGTAAAGAACTTGTTTGCATGCAAGAAGGGATATATATAAAGCTATGGGTGAGAGAGAAGAGAAGGTGAAAGTGTCTAGCAATGCTTGCCATATGTCTGAGGTCAAAAACATCACATCCATGCAAACCAACAAGTCCATCAGTTGTGGGAGTCAGGAGGGCCATAAAATCTTGAATCCTAGGTCATTCATCGACCTTCAATAGCTGGGTGACCATCAGATCTTGACCCCTTGGTCACAAGGGTGAAAACCCTAGCACCACCATCAATTTGCACCTCTCTCGGTGAACCATCGATCCAGAAAGCTTCAAGAGAGAAAATAATCAACCCTCACACACCAAGGGACCACCATAGAATCCCAGAAGACAAGGAAAGCCATTGGATCCTAACAAACCAGAAGAACCATCGAGTTCTAGCACTCAAGGTAGCCCATCTATGAGAGGAAATCCTAAGTTCAACTCTAGGTAGATGCCACACACAAAACCATGGTGTAACAAGGTAACCCAAGGTAAAACTATATAAAGAATGATATGAAAACATGTGAGTCACATAAAAAATGTGACTGTTTACATGAAAAGCCTTACATATGGGTAAATTGCATAAAAGTCCAAAATAAGCATATAAAGGCATGACTTGCTCAAACAATGTACAAACTGGACCAAACTTGAAACTTAGGTTTGTCACATGATATTAAAGAACATATTGGGGTTATATTAAGGTTTTAATCATCCAATCAAGGTAATCAAGCATGTTCAACCAAAAAGCAAGGTCATGGGTCTTACAACCATAAACCCCTAATAGGGATTGCATCCCCAAAATCCAAGGCAACAAAGATGGGTACCTCATATGTACCTCATCAACTAAACTCCACATGGTTACTTCCATACCATGGTGATGTCACAACACTCAAATAGAAATGATGTTCTTCTCCCTCAACTCATGTATGTGATATTGGGTTAACATAGAAACCTCCACATAAGAAAACATCCTCGTCCAACTCCACCTCAACTGTCTGTATCATTTTTCCTTACTGAGGTGACACTTCCTTAACACAGAACATAGAAATTGTTGTGTAACCTATGAAACTTTGGGAGTAACTTCTATCTTGGAACTCTAGTTGTTTATCATGGTTACTAGCACATGTTTTCCTCATGTCCTAGGTTTCTTTCAACTGTTGTTGAATAGCTACGTCATGTATCTCTTTCCTTATGCAGCTTCACAAGGTATCATGTATATGCTTCTCTGGTAACTGTTGTCGTAAGTAACTCAATCTATTAGGTGGACATCCTTTATTTGCCAAAAACTATAGGGCATATGTTCTCAAAAGATCTTTTACTCGTCTGAATGGTTGACTGAACACATGTCTGTAGTGTAAGGTTGTGTTGAACTTCCACTGTGTACTCGCATGCTTCTAAGGTTTGTCCTTGGCTTGTTGACATCTGTACACTTGACTATACATGTGCCATGTCATGTTTCACACTTATTGCATGTCCTTCAACTTATGATAGATCCATGTCATTATCAGATACATCACATGTGTTGCAAATGAGTCTCCCTAGATACAATCTCACTCAAATCACCAATGTCTGGAATCATTGTCTAGTATTGAATGCATAGTGTCTTGTCACCTAGCCTATGGAATCCATCATGCTCCCCGTCATGCTAAACTGATATGTTGTCCTACATCATGGTATCATCCACTTATATATACTTGATCTGTTTTAGTGGTGTTGGTTTGAATTTTGGATGTGTCAATGATCCTGACAACATAGATGCTTCCAATTGTACATCCTTCCATTGAAGCAAAAGGAACCATTCTCTTATATTGTATCGGCACATATCCCAAACCTTTTTTTGAATCATTGCGGAAGATGATGTATCCTTACCTTTTTTGGTTCTAGCCACACTAACACTGGACCACTTTTCAACTTCTCCATCAGCATTCAGAAAGAACGTTGACACATATCATTCCATACAAAAAGGAACACCTTTCCCTTTCAACCTTGTTAGGGGTAAAGTAATGGCGTTGATGTTTTGAATGGAATTTTTGTAGAGTCCTGCTATGCTTAAGAAGATTCAAATCTCAGTCAATGTCTGGGATTGCTCCCACTCCAACACTGTCTTTACCTTATTTGAATTCACACAACATACCTAATAGATATATTATAACCCTGAGAAGACACTTTAGTCACCCTAAACTCACTCTTGTTGAACTTGGCACACAGTTATTGTTACTTCAACAATACTAGGGCTTAGAAAAGATGTTGTCCACGTGATGCATTGCTTAGTCTAAATGGCACAATCATGAACTCACAGTGACCATACAACTGATCTCCTCCACTTTGATTCTTATCTGATGATATCCCAGCCTCAAGTCTATTTGAGGGAATATTGTAGCGCATGTCGACTGATCAACAAACCATCTATACTTGGCAATGGTTACTCATTCCTTGTTGTGATCTTGTTCAACTATCAATAGCCCATGTAAAGCCTCACAAAATCACTCTTCTTATTTCCAAACAACTCTTAGAGGATCTCATCATCAAACTCTCTCCCTCTAAGGGAAAATAAACATCAGGACATTTATCTAGTAAACATCTTTAAACTCACATACTACTGGTACACCCTGGATACTAGGACTCATCACCTTGGTATCCACTTCATGTGCTATAAGGAACTCACACCCTAGTCTCATCAGCTTCTATCATCATAACTAGATCAGAACGTATAGGAGGGGCCTTCCTAACTCTTAGAAGGCTCAGAAAGCATTCCCACCACAAAACGTCATGATCTTGGAACTATAGCCTAAACATCCACATGTCACACCAAGGTATCCACTCCCAGGATTACAGTGAATCCACGCGTACCAAGTGGCATTATATCCACTTGAAATCTATACTCTGAAAAGAAAGGACACAAAGGAAAACACACTTCCCATTACACAACAACACCGCCTAGGGGTTACTAGCAAGGGGGGTTATCAATTCTACCTTCATTATGCAAGTTACAACTTTTTATGTGTCATTTTACCTTTTCATTTGGGTTCCTTGCCATCAACATAGGAATTATTAAGATTAACATATCTCATCGCTCTTTCTCATTAAATATTTATCATTCTTGTGTATGTCCCCTCGTGTTAACATGTTTTTAGGTCACTTATCAAGGGGTAGTTCATCATATTTCACATTTTCTTTATTTAACATGGATCATCTCCCCTTAATCTCCTTGTGTCATGATAATTTAACTTTAAAGCCTCCTTACTCATGTGAATTGGTCTGAGATTAGCGTAGGTTTCAATTTGTTCATCTATTATTATCATATTCTCATATCACGCTTATCTCAGGAGTTCTCTTCTTCTTATGTGGATTTTATACCTTGAATCATTCCATTAGAACATATTTATCTCTCTTTTAATTCATTATCTTCTAGAATTACATCTTCAAGACCTCTACTTTATCTTATTTGTATTCAGATTTAGGTTTCATGGTGTCGTATCTTTCTCTTTAGTTACCAAACATTCGAGTTTTGATAAGTTAAGATGTGATTCTCATCTTTCTTTTAGAATAAGATTAAGATATTTTTACCATGATTTATTATTCATTATGCTCTTTTGATTGTTTCAAACCGAATACTTGATTAGAGTAATGAGAAAGATAACAATCTAAGAGTTCCACACTTACCTTTTCTTCATTAATTGAATATCTGGCCAGGGCACCCAAGTACCGAGTTCAGGCAGTATGCATCACATGTCATGTTCCTTACTTAGTCATCCTCCTATTCCTAGGTCCTAGTGTCCATGTAGACATAGTGAACTAAAGCTCAGATACCAACTTGTGAAAACCGACCAGGCTAAATGAGATTAATCAAAACTCAAAACACAATCGATCACTAATCAACCACATGGCAGGAAAAGGGGATAATTAAAATAGATTAAACATTCCAAACATATCCAAAATCATTTACATAAAATCCCAATATCTTTCATATATTCATATATCATGACAAGTATCTTTTACAATTGTTCTGTAGACTCAACCACAACATATATATATACATATATATAGAAGAACATTATCCACATATACCACATGTACAAGCATCATAATGCTACCAAAAGCTCGAGAAGACTGAAACATCGTATACAAACTTTCTCACCCGGACATGGGAGTATAGGGATGACTCTAGGACACATTAGACATCTAAAAACCTTCTCTAAGGTCCATCACCACATCTCCTCCTCACTGCCACAGGTCTGCTGCCGCTGCCACCGATCACCTAAAAATATATGGTGGCCCACAAGGTGAGACCCATGTCCCACAGAGAGATATAACTCTCAACAATGCTTATACATTATATCAAGTTAATTAATTAAATAGTTTAAGTAGATTAAGAATGTTAAGCAGATAGACATAGCAAAAGGCATGATTAATGAGGTACATAAAGGAACAGATAAAAACTAACATCATAAGTCTAACTAACATCATAAACATAGCTAACATCATAAACATGGCTTACAGTATAAGTATGGCTAACAACAAAGCATATCTAGCAGCATGAGATAACTAATTAGCACAAACCTAACCAGCAATATCAGTATATATAATAGCATAAACAAGACTACCTTCTCTTATTTCACTATGCACCATCTATATGTGAAAAGAGTAATGCAAGGGTTATCATTCAATATGAAGTGGTGTGTATAACCCTAATATATATACTCCATGATTGGATTACATCTTTTATTAAGCCATCGGGAGTTTGAGGTATACCATTTAGACTCCAACTGACCACTACTAAGTCAAAATCAGTTCTATAAAAGATCTAAGAGAGCCAGAATCCTAAGATCTCATCTGCCTTCGGTCAGTATGAGTCCGCCGTAGTGACACGTAAATCAAGATGCAAAATAGCCTAGTCTGCCCTTGGTATATAGGTAAAAAAACTAGTAACTAGGTTATATAAACCCTATCATCCAAGGTACAACCACAACTGTCCTCAAGCACATCACACATATAAATATCTGAGATACAACCAAAGTCATTTTAGTGTTGAGGTATGACTACAACCATCCTAAAAAACATGCATATACTCAACAATATGCGACTCTGAGCTTCCCTTAGGAATACTTGTTTCCCAATCTAGCACATCCTGACATTGGAATGATTATACGACACAAGGCACTACATGATTAGGGTTTCACTTGATTAGTTAATTCCAATTGGGTGAGTTGATGCTGCATCAAACAAGTGGACATACAAATCCTATTTTCTAACAAGCATATATGTATAACAACTCCAGAAGATATAAAATGTATGAGACATAGTCCTCATTTCAAGATCACATGGAAAATTGTGACAAACACTATCCAAATGATAACGATATCACACCAAACAACACAAAAAAAACCATTAACAATGAATTACCAAAAATCGTTAAAAATTAAAACCATTTTTCCATATTAACCCACTACCAGAAACTTTTTGCCAGAAGGCCCAAGGACATATATATACATACATCATTGTTTTATTCATACATACATCATTCCCTCATATTACAAAGATATGAGATATCATTTTCTTTACCAAAACATATACAAAAACAACATTATACATTGAAGCTTTCTTAGCCAAAATCTCAGATCGATTGTGAAATCGGATATGAAAACTATCTCCCAAGGACCTGAGAGTACATGGATGACACATAGGACTCTATTTCTACTAGACACATAACAAAAGACTTAATAGGAGTTGTTACTACTATCCTTGCTGCTACTACCCATTCTCAGCTACACAGTCACTACCTTCTTGTGCACGTCCACCTAAAAAGTTGTAGAACCCATGGGGTGAGACAACAAGTCCCAGTGAGAGATATAACTCTCTATCAACATGATTATTATCACAGTTAAACTCTTATGAATGAGAGAAGAAGAAACCTTTATTGAATTAAACATGTATAACTGTTATAAATTAAATAGTATAAAAGCATGGCAAGGCTTCAACTAATGTTTCCGTATTTGATCCTTAAACAAATACGTTATGTGGCTGATTACACTTTTCAACTATCAATCTTATGCCTTGTGTAGATGGGAATATACCTTCCATGCTCCAACTGACCACTAAGAAGTAAGCATCAATGCCAGAAAGGTCTTATGGAAGAGCCAGAATCCACGACCTCTACTTCCTCAGTCAGTACGAGAATGGCTGAGACAAATGATTCAATCTGCATTATAGCTAGCCTGGCATATAGAGGCTCTTCCCGATAGAGATACATCATGTAGCATGATCTCTATTCAGGGTATGACTTTCAATCAGTCCTGCTTATGTATTATTAAGTCATGGCCGCAACCATTCTCTTCCTTGTTTTACAGCTATGGCCTACAACCACACTTTGTTTAGGAAATGGCTCAACTTGAACCCCGCATATTCAACAATATGCGCTCCGAGTTAAAGTCATTTCACCATTCAACAAGTCCTAACACCCAATGAATCTATGGCCAAGGCAACTACATTTTTAGTTCCACTTAATTAATTAGACCAATTGAAGTGTCTTTTAGCATCAATCAAGTTATAATTTACAAACCACAAATAAATTCTACAAAAGAAAGGGGCAGAGTATTACCACAATAGATATCATTATTTAAATTATAATCTGATTTCGATCACTTCATATCACTTCCAGCTACAAGGCTATCATTATCACATATCATTATGTAATATCAATCCCTAATATCAGTACCAAAGGATATCACCTCAATTAGGCATTAAGCCCTTACCTAGTCCTAAGACCCATCACATCACATTTGTGATTCATTGTGATCTCATCATGCCTCATTGGTACATAAGCATTACTCATGCTACATCAATTGTACTTGCCATAACATCCATTTTCTATTAGGTTTGGAAAGAGGATGTATTAAAACACTTTAAACATATTTTACTAAAGCAAGCAAAGTATCATAACATCTCTAATTTAGGATTAGACCTCATATTGATTTCACATGTTTTGGGTGTCAAGCCCTTAGTTCATTATTTGATCAATGTCATCGTCCTTAGGTCATTAGACCCATATACATCATATTTATTATGCCAGCACCCCACATGGCTCACAAAGCCTTATTTAATTTGTTTCATGCTAATTCATCATAGATCATACTTAGCTATGTTCATTATCTACATGATGAAGGTTTCATAGTAAAATCACTATTAAATAATGGCAACACCATGCCATATATAGGATCATTCAGATTCCAATCTCCTCATAATTAGGGTTAGGGTTTCTTCTTATAACCAATTAGGGTTTTCACATTCATAATTAACTACCACACCCTAATTCTCATCATGAGAGTTATAATATTGCTATAAGTATTCAATCATACTTAATTACTTTCATTAAACATCATCAATTGATTATCAACATATGGCATTACATTTCTTATGTGAGTAGTACAAGTTTCTCTCTCATCCTTACTAGGATATTGTATTCAACATACTTATTACATTGTCTTAACTCTCTTTAAGGTTTATCAGCTTACATTATTAAAGTGTATCCATATCACTACTTCATAGTGTATTGATTGATTAGATTCAAGATGTATCAGCCTATACTCATCAAAATATGTCGCCCTACACTCATCAAGGTGTATCAGCATACACCTATTCAAGGTGTATGGGCCTAGGTACCATTGTTTATGTTGGCCAAGGCACATCAAGAGGTATCGGTTTAGAGGTACTTAGGGTAGTATCGGTCGTAAGGTGCTTGAGATATATCAACCATAGTGCATTCTTGTGAGTCGGCCACACTATCACTTTATGTATCATCCTTCCAATCAACTAGTGTGTCAACCATATCATCATCTAGTATATCGGCCACACCATCATATTCGGATATCGGCCTCTAGGGTTTGAGTTTTCTTGGGATAGATCTCATAAATACCTTTTAATTTTTCATCTATCGGCCTCACCACTACTTGGTGTGTCAACCAAGACATCAAGGGATGTATTGCCCACACCTTCATATGGTGTGTCAGGCTAAGTGTGTCACCCATCACACTTGTGTCGAGCTAGAGGGATATCGGATTGTGATAGTATAGAATTAGGGTTAGGGTTGGCCATGACAGCCTCTATACTCAACTAAGGCATCATAGTTTGATGCTCCATCTTACAAGACATTTCCTTGGTCATGATGAGTTAGTATCATTTAAAGCATATTGTTTTGTGGTCTAGCATATCAACCTAGATCCTCTACATCACGATGGATTAAAAACATATCATTTAAGAATCACAAGTCATGACGGTCATCCATGTTCTAGTGAAAGCGTGTGTTAACTTGGCCATCTTCCAGATATCTTCCTACCCTATTCTTCAGCCTAGGGTGACATGTTAGACAACTGCAAGGACGGTAGTCCTACACATGTAACAAACCAATAGGAGGTTAGGAATTTATGTGTATCATTTTTCATCCATATACCCTTGTATCAGGTTAGGGTTCCATAAACTGGTATCGGTTTGTGCAAAGAAGTTTTGTATCATCTTCAAGCTCCAACCCTTCATCCCTTAACATTCTAGTTCATGGACAACAACCCCAAATACCCATTAAAACTCACAGAATCATTATTCAAACAAGAAAAGTCGAAGTAGAGAAGGAATCATCAAGTATTGCATGGTATGAAGACAAGACATGTTTTTGATGTGGACAAATTGGGCATACTAGACCCTTTTGTCCAAGAAGAAAGGTTGAGATGGCCCAACAGTCAAAGTCAACTCAGCAAGACTTACAAAAGTTACAATCCAATAGTTCCAAAAGGCAAAAGAAACAATAGAAAATGACTAGACTTCATGTTGCGAGTCAACCTGGGATGGTAAATGATTGGAAAGGGGTGGCAGGTTAGATAGAAGTTTTCTTTCTGATTTGTTTTCTTCTTATTTTACATGTTAATCATAAGAAGAATAGTTTTTGTTGAGTATCTTTTGGTTAGTCCTATAAGGACATGAGAGGAGATGGGGAAGACTAGAATTTATATTCTGTTCAGTATTCTCTAAACTGATTTATAATTTATTATGTTCATATAAAGAGGTAGAGGTATGAAAGAGATACCTGGAGAGGACCAAAGATACTAAGTTTTAAAACTCAAAAGAGATGTTTAAGGTAAGAGTTCATTACCATTAATGAGATTATACATGTCATCACACCATCATAAGATATACATCCTTATCCACATTATCCTAGGGTACCAACCCTTATCAACATAAATAGGATTACACCTCCATAAGGGCCCAAAACATGCCCAAAGGTCATCAAGACCATCACATCATCTCCTGCAAGAACACCATTATTTTTTCACACTTTATAAAAGGCTCAACAAATCATCATTGTACTTGTGATACACATGTTTAGTATAATATTGCATTAAAGAGGTTATGATGTTCATATGGAAACATATTAGGGTTACAACTATATTGAGAGCATATTCCTTCATCATACTAATCATACAAGGAAGCTAAGTATGATTAACCATCATCACTTACTTGTATTAGGGCTAGAATTGACAGGATAAGTTACATAGAAGTTACATATCAACACTCAAAGACAAACCCTAGCACTTAGCATCCCCATCGAATCATGGATGCATAAGGTCAAACATAGCCATAGGATTTGGAACATCAAACCCAACCATCAGATCATGAACCTAAGATGTTGGGTAAGAAAAACCATCAGATGAAATACAAGTAAAACCTTGAAACATTCATCTAGGAAAGCCATTGAGTTATGACCTAGGAGAGTCATCAAAACATGACCTAGAAAGGTCATTGGTTGTTAACACTAGAAGCACCACCATTTACTGACTTTAGAAGCACCATCGGTTGTGTACTTCAGGTCCTCCATCGGTTATGGCACCATCAAAGCCATAAAATGTTGATATCCGGAAACCATCATTTGCTAACCAACCAGTGGAATCATCGACCATAGGACCAAGAGCACCATCAGATGTAGAAACTAGTGAGACCATTGGTTGAGAACCATATATCAAAGGGCCAGTGACACCATCGAGTCTTGACCCAGTATGACCATCGAGTGCCATCACTAGGTGAGAAAACAAATTAGCAAAACCATCGTTTGAGAGACCATAGAAACTATCGCTTGGTAGGACATAAGACCATCGATTTATCCACTTGAGAGAGCATCAAAACCATCAGATATGAGAGGAAATATTTCCATTGGTTTCAAGCACAAAAGAAGGTACAAATAGAAACTAAGGTACCCACCATCGGTTGGCATAAGGGCCCCAACCATTGAATCGTGAACAAGGTATAAAATAGTCAATGAGACCCAAGGATAAACCATTATTTAGCACCTCAAGGAAATTAAGACGACCCAACACCAAATCAGACCATCACAGTGTAATTAATTGCAGAATTAAACATAAGTAGCAGAATTACTGAAAATCACTAAAAATTAAAACATTTACAAAGAGATCCAAACATAGGAAAACTCTTTTATCAAGAACCAATGTACTTTATTTTCATCCTGGTTCATAAGTACATATCCTGTACCATCCCTTCTCGAGGATTACAAGCATCAACTGCTCTGTTAAAACTATACACATGCAACATAAGAACCTCAAGGTATCAAGCCAAAATCCTAGACCGATTCATTAAAAGTACTAACTACTAACTTCAAGGACCTGAGAGTACAAAGATGACACATAGGACTCTCTATACAAGATATGACAGCCAGTGCCTCCACCTGGAATGTCACTGCTGTCCCTGCTGCTGCTGCTGCTCTTCCCCTACTATAGGGTTTCTGCCTCTTCTTCCGCGTCTACCTAAAAAGGTTGGATCCCACGGGGGTGAGACAATTGAAATTGTCCCAGCGAGAGATATAACTCTCCGCCAGAAACATTATTATTGCAGTTTAATAAAATAAAATTGAGTAGAGGAATCATATATATATTCAACAGTAGATAAATCAATGTCTAACAGATTAGAACAATATTCTTTGTTTAAATCATTTCGGCTATACTTGTTAAAGCAGCATGTCACTTATCCATTAAGGAAATGAAGAACATGTATAACATTTATCCATCTAGGATATGCTAAGCAAGGTAACATCAACCAGTGATTCTCATATTTCAACCTTAAGAAAATACGCTACATGGCTGATTACATTTTACAATCATACTTAAGCCCTGAGGAGATGAGGTATACTTCTCATACTCAAACTGACCATTGCAAAATCGAAATCGGTACCATACATAGATTAAGGAAGAGTCGAATTTCCGTAACCTCCCTTATCTCAGTCAGTATGAGATCTCAGGCAGGACATCTTGTGTCTCTGGTAAATACCTTTCCAGGGTATACTGGCAACTTCACTATAGAGTTACAACGGTGGCTATACTCTCTTCGCAATCGAGAGATCTCATGTTTATATCACATCGATCCAACATTAAACATTATCGGGAGATTCGTGATACATCCATCCCGACACATATAATGAAGGATTGAGAGATTTAATGTTTATCTCACATCAATTCCTCCATTAGGGCGTAAGGATATTCACGCCCATAACCCCCACATACTCAACAGTATGCCCTCCAGGAGATCCCGAGGGAAAACCTATTTCACCATCACCAACTACTGACGATGATGGATATATGGACAGGGCTCTACTTGATAAGATTTCACTTGATTAATTAAGTACATTACCATATTCTTTTAGCATCAGAAAGGTTTTCAAACATAAATCATTATAACAATTTCTACTCAGAATATGTAATACTTCTATCAAGTACTTTTTGAAGCTTTATAAAATATTGGGGTGTTAATCCCTTGTCACATAATGGGCATTATCATCCCTTAATATCTCATCATCATAATTATGGAATATGGGTATTCAAACCCTTAAGTCATCAAAGAACACTTGTTACCACTTATCAGGTAACTAATACCTTAAGGTCATCTGACCAAGGTACATGATACTTGCAATACATGCATCTTACATGGCTCTCAAAGCCCATAAATCTCTTGTTATCTCTTATTAGGCAACAAAGCATATTATGGCTCACAAGACCCATAAAACAATTTCAATAATAAAACATCAAAGCTCATACCTGGCTATGTCTAACACCTCATGATACCTGCATGATTAGTACACATGATAACAATTATATCAATTACATATCAGTACTATGCAATGTAATAGTAGCATCACTATTCCCTAATTAGGGTTAGGGTTTCCCAAATTCATGTCAATTAGGGATACTCATCCCATTACCCAGAATAAGGGTTATGGTTTATCATCATATTGCCCAAGATTAGGGTTTCATGCACTATAACCCAAAATTAGGACTTCACATACCTTCACCCTATTAGGGTTAGGATTTATATTAAGGTTTCATATAGCATTACATAGCATCACCCTGGGTTAGAGTTTCACATCACATCATTGCATTAGGGTTACACATAACATTACCCTAGATTAGGGTATCACATCACATTATTGCATTAGGGTTACACATAACATCTGTTGGTATGTATGCCCTGAGAGCCAATCATGGGATGATTGGTGGGATACATTAAGATTGATTTGATAAACATGAAAGGCAAGCTTCCAATTCTTTCTGGTTCAGTCATATGAGATAGTGATAGAACATATCGAATGTCTAGAGAATGACAGTACTCAATGACGTATGCCTTCAGGTTAAGGACCTGAACGATGAGATCATACGGATGCTAAGAGTTTGTACATTCTTGTTATGTCCCTAGTCGGATGTCATTGTGGAAGGTAGATAGACAGCAATGACACACAAGACTAGATTGTGGTGTTGGTTGATGACAAAATCTCATTAGTCATGATATAGAGATATCAAACCAAACACATAGGTACTTGTTAGAGAACAAGGTACCAGACAGACCCACAGTGAGTTTGACACATGGAACCATGACATGGTAGTCACAGTCAGTACTCACAGTGATGGTGGTGAGTGTGATTCTTTGACCTAAAATCACTACACTCAATACATGTCATTGGGCACACTTTGACATCATCAAATGCAGTCCTGAAACATGGGTTGTTATAAAGGTGATGATTGGGTGGCTTTGACACATGGGGCTTTTGAGGGGTGAGTGATAGATATGGGATTTGTCCCTCCTGAGGGAGTTTGATATCCATGGCCACTTGATGAGTAGGATTGAGATAGGCGTGCACACGCATGTGTGAATCAGTATGTGATATTGATGTCATACATATCTCGTTCAATCTACTCTGAGATCAAGAAAATGAATCAACGTTGACAAGATGACTGTTCCATGCCTTGAGTTCATTCGGGATATCAATGACAAAGGAATTATACATTTGCTGTAACACCATTCACGGATTGTAGGATGAAAGTTGTTCTCCAACTTTCTACTTTCACTTGGGTAGCAATGATGTGTGACTAGGCACCGCTCTTTGCTTGTGAAGTCATAAATGTTATGGACTTTCACTGCCAACATGAAATGGACCTACAGGGTCACACACATAGGATTTAACCTAGAAGAGGAGTTTTGTCCACAAAGCAATGTTTAGATTGATTACTAAAGGAGTTTAGTAGTTCAATTAAACAGTCAATCAGTCGATGGCTCAATATCATATGGTTCAAGGTGTTGGACGCATTGATTGGAGTATCAGATTGATTGAAATCGCAACTGACTGATTTTGCCCAACCTGTGCTCCCAATCGATCGGCTCAAGTGTTGAACCGATCGGCTGAGGTTGCTGAACCAGTCGGCTGGAGTGTCCAGGCCGATCGGCTCATGCCCAGGTTGAAACGACCGGTTCAAGAGTTGAACCAATCAGCTCAACTGGTGCAACTGACCAGTTGGGAAAGTCATGTCGGTGAGAATTTTCCTTGCGTTTCACTTGCCCAATTTGATTGGAACAAGGATTGGTATTCGATACCAATTAGAAACGAAAGAAGGAAAGTCAATCGGGAACCGACCAGGACCACGAACCGACCGGTTCAGAAGTGAACCGACCGGCTCATGGGTCCCAACTGATCGGTTGGTGCTCCAACCGACCGGTTCAGGTCCCCAACCGACCGGTTCACTTGTGAACCGATCGGTTCAGGTTACGAGTTGGTTGCTTTTGTGGAAAATCTCGAACCCTTCTACTCCTACTTTTAGTCCCGCATTTCCCGGGATGGAGAACCCTGTCCCATGACCCTCCTATATATATAGGGGTATTGGGGGCTTCTCAATGAACAACTCAGTGCAACCAGTTGCTCTGTAAAGTTGTTGTTCTCTCTGGTTTTGGTAACCGAGAGAGAGCCCGAGCAAGTGCTTCCCGCAAAAGGGAGGTGCAGCAAGGGAAGGACAACTGCAGTTGCAACTGGAGGCAGGAGAGTGTGTTGGCGACTAGTACGTCAACAGGAGGGTGCGACTCCTTCCACTTCCTTGTGGGACAAGGAGTGTGGAGTTCTAGGTGGTCCATGTGGACTACTTCAGAGGCGGGAGGTTTCTGCCGTTCAGGACGATAACTGTCAATCCCGAAAATCCGGTAAGAGGAGGAGTCGTCAGTCCCAGTGCGACCAGGACCTGCACAGACACCGTCCAAGACCGGAGGTGAAGACCGCGCAAGGCGCGAGGTATTGTCGCCGAGCAAGCCTCGGGACAAGGTATGATTCCACAAACCATCATTTCCTATTATATAGATGTTGACGCGTTTCCTCGTGCTGGGTTTGGGGAGAAATGTTTTTGTTTCCGCTGCCTTCTCTGCCTCCCCTAAAACCCAACAGTGGTATCAAAGCCACGTCAACTGCTCTATATTTTAGGAATATCGATATGATCGATTTTGGTTTGTCGCCTTTATTTATTGCATACGATGCGAATAATATTGGCTTTATGCATGTCCAATCCTAAATCCACAAATCCCAATTACATATATGATATGTATTATTAATGCACTCGATATGCGTCGCCCTTAAACGAGTTTTGTGGTGGATGTGTGTAGCATGATTATGGCCTATAAACCCCTATCTGTGTGTGGTTGTTTGTAGTTGCTTGCATCTCGGTCTGTGCACCGATCTTCCCTCTCTTATTCCTGATGTAACTCGAAATAATTCGAGATTCTTTCCTACCTTTGCTCCCCCCAAATGTAACTCGGGGTTTCCCTTTTAAGCAATGTAAAATTAGGATAGATTTTATTTCTTGTTATGTCAAAGAACGGTGGACATCGAGACGACAACTGAGACGATCGGTTCAAGGCGTGAACCGATCGGTTGACGTTCCAGACAGTCGGTTCAAGGAGTGAACCGATCGGTTGATGACCGCTTTGAGGAGCGAGATGAGCGGGTGGAGGCCATGAAGAGATGCACGACGTCCAGGCGAACCGATCGCTTGGAGGAGCCAACCGATCGACTGGTGGCACCAGACGACCGACTAGAGAGAGCAGATCATTCATGGGATGAGTTGATCAACTCAGATGGCAAAGCACAGAATTCATCTTGTACAGGTTGCATGTGATGTAGACCTAGATGACCGTGATTCCTCTTGGCTCGAGGAATCACATTAGGATGGCCATAATCATCGCTTTTATCATTTGTGCATGTTTTCTGTGGGATATAGCATGTATATGATACGTACTATGTATTGTGGTGATTGGATATGTATATGTATATAAAAACCAAATCCCTCATTAAAATATTAAGTCTTATATGCCTTCCATTAGCGGCACACATGAAAAACTCGATCGACCAAGCGTAGGTTACGCCAAAACGTGGTGCGCCATCTATCTTGTGGAAGTGTGAAGGGTAGACATGTAGGTTCTGCCAAAGCAGGGTGCATGTTCTACCGTGTCAGCTTTTGGGTTAGACTTAACTGGTGATTCTTAGAGCGTCTAAGCCCAGAGGCAAGGAATGTTCATGGCAAGGTGTTGTGCATGTTCATTCAACAAGAGTTGCATATGATGCAATTGGCAAGGGTTGCCTACCTGAGAGATCTAAGTTGTGGGCGATCAGCCAAAGCTGACTCATGACTTGGAGGATTTCAGGATCTTGCCCACTAGAAGGTTGTACGCTGCAATCTTCCGAATTGATGGTGAGGGCTATCAATTTGAAGTAAAATAGTGGGAGCGATAATTAATTAAAGTCCTAATTTTATCATCAACTTTTCAAATCAATCAAACAAGTCAAAAGGAGTTTTGGACTTAAAATTCCATATATTTCCTTTTGTTAAAATAAATGGTTAATCAACAAATCACTTTATTTGCGATCGGTCTTTGAGACCAACAAATTAAATGGGAATAATTCCACGACTGGTTAGGATGATGAGAAGTGTTCTCAATCAAAGAGCGAAAGCTCTAAGTCCTAGTTATACCAGAACCAGATGAACTCGATCCCACCACATCAATGGCTGAAAGTATGCTTATGGAAGCATACCGAGGATGACATTGATGAGGAGTGCTTGATGTTGTGTTCCCTGAACTATGAGTTGCAGAGAAAACATGAGACATATGATGTCTCCAAGACACTATCCTAGTATGTCATGACAGAAGGAGATCCAGTAAGGTATTCACACACTCAATGTGATTGGGTATGTGGAAAGACCTGACTAAGAAGGATTCCATCTGAGCCAAGAGTTGGCTATTGGTATGATACTACAAATGTTGCGAGAATCATACAATTCATGGTAAGCTACAACATGAACAACT
Source organism: Alisma plantago-aquatica (assembly GCA_963693085.1). Lineage (NCBI taxonomy): Eukaryota > Viridiplantae > Streptophyta > Magnoliopsida > Alismatales > Alismataceae > Alisma > Alisma plantago-aquatica. The sequence continues at coordinate 582,349,856 of OY856411.1, forward strand.
TTGACAAGTGTTGACAGAGTTGTTGGACATGTTGAGGATAGTAAAGGCAAAGATGAAGAAAGACAAACCATAATCTTTGATGTGATCAAAGAAAAGGTAAGTCTTAAGGGCAAGGGCAAGGGCAAAGCAAAGAAGTGTTCTAATGCTAGCCAGCAGCCCAAGCCGTCTTCAACCTCAAGGCACATGGGGAAAGGGTGTATGAGGGATTTCCCTCTATATCTGGAAGAACAAAGAAGATGAAGGAGGGGATGGAGATCTCCACCTAAGGTATCATGAAATGAACCGCTTCTTTATCTGAGGTATATGATACCAAGATATGGATATGTCATATATGATATGCAAGATCTGCAAAGAAGTGATGGCCTTTGTGAAAGGACCAAGAAATAAGTACCCATCATTGGAGCAAGTGTTGCTGCCATAGATAGGAGTATCTTTCAGTTCATTTCAGCCTACAGGGCATGGAATAGAGTTGAGAACTGCTATTTCATATATTGCCAATAGATAGAAACACTTTATTTTTGCATATTGTATGACAATGATGGCAATTAATAAAGATGGTGTTTCAATCTTAAAGATATGATCTTTATGGCAATGCCTTGTTTATCTTGTAATACATGGTATGTATAAGATAAAATGATGCCTAAAGTTATTGATACTCAAACAATGTAATTAGCATCAATCATGAGGGATTCATTTCTAGTTTCCATATGATAGATAAATCTAGACTCTTTTGGTTAGAGAACCAATAAGAGACATGAATATCTTAGACATGATTAATCAATCTTCACTAATGGTAGTGGGAGAGTGATTATCCTAGTAGGTATAATACATGTGATGTATTTACATACCTATTGGAGTGAATGCTAATACTTCAAATGGTGTTTAGAGAAATACCAATATGAATATCTTGAAGTGTTCAAGATTATCATAGATGAAGTGCAAATTTGGTAAAGTGTTAATTCTTGATGAGATCAATGAATGAAATACTTGGACCAAATGTTTGAGATCCTTATGAGTGATTATGATAGTGTATCATAGTGAACTCATGATTAAGGCATGGTGCTGTCTAAATCAAGAAGGAATCATACTCTAAGGAGTTAGAGAATGATTATCGAATAACTGAATTCTTCTTAATAAAAGAATACCCCACACTAATAAAGGAAATTAAGAATCACAAGGTTTGTGAGTTCTTATATCCTTAACAGATACACCTCAATTATCTATGTGATGAGTTGTTCATATGATGAGTCAACTATCTATATGAATATGAGGAATCAAATTTTGAGTTATGGTTTATGACCATTACATCCTAAATGACATCCATGTGAACCATAAGGTATGACCTTGATGTTAGAGCCCATTGGATAAAATCCATAAGTGCAAATGAGTCTTAAGTGTTAAGACACATGGATAACATTTTGAGAAGGATGATGCTTGCTGATTGTAACTTAAGGACTAAGGCATTTGGCATATGGATACTAAAACCGCATTCCTATGAGGAATAAAACAAGGATGTGTACGTGACACAATCTATAAGGTTTATGAATCCACTAATGCAAATGAAGTCTATAAGTTACAATGAACTAATCAATGTGATTGATTGAGTACAAGCAACTCAGAATTGGATCTTTACTTTGATCATATAGTCAAAGGGTTTGACTGATATGTCAAAGATAAAGGAGGGATCTGTGATTTAGTGGGAGCGTGTTCACATTCCACATGTTGATGTGAAATGGAAATGTTCTAGAATGGAAATCCAAAAAGTGGAAATTATCTTTAAGGAAGATAGAGATGTTTCCTATGTGATAGGAATAGAGATCTATAGAGATAGTTCTCGAAAACCTCTTGACCTATAAAGAGAGAGCATACATTGGCAATCTGTACTGAAGTGTTCAGTGTACACAGATTTAGTGGGAGAAAACTTGTCCATGCTACATGGAGTTAGTATCCCAAGGCCAAGTGTCCAATTCTTATGAAGAATGGGAACACTAAGTATAGATATGGATCTATCATGTATGTAATCATCCCATTATCTTGCATGTATCGGCATGGAAAGAACAAAATGCATTCATCATCTTGTATGTAGGACATGCCAATATGATGTGCTCATCCTGATAACTCGTATGTGGGACATGACGAGTGGATGTCTGTCTACTTCCAGTAAGGGTTACTCGAATACCATGAGAACTTGATAAGTACTTGTGAAGTACTAGTTCTATGGAGATAAGGAAGAGTTCGATGTAAAGAGTTACATTGATGCAAACTTCCGAAAGGACATAAAATTAATCGCAAAATATACATAGGATGTATAAAAGTGAAAGTTTGTTGATAATTGGAAGTGTTCCAATAAAACCATTTAAATGGAAATGCCGAGTATCTATGCGTTAGAAAAACAACAGTAGATACTATATGGATCTGGAAGTTCATGAGATGAACTTAGAAATATTCCTCTCATTGATGACAAGTATGGAATCCTTGATCATGCAATGTGGCTAAAGGTTAGAAAAGGAATACTAGATCGCATATTACGGCAACTCCATCTCATCCGTGTGACGTACATCGAGGAGATGAGAGAGACATGCAATTTATACTGACTTTGGCAAGGTGTTGCCATTACTCACTATATTCGCACTAGAGCACAGTAACATGTGGGACATGTTTGAAGATCACTATGAATATGATTCAAGGGTGATTGGCTCACAGTGCAAGTGGGAGTCTGTTGGTATGTATGCCCTGAGAGCCAATCATGGGATGATTGGTGGGATACATTAAGATTGATTTGATAAACATCAAAGGCAAGCTTCCAATTCTTTCTGGTTCAGTCATATGAGATAGTGATAGAACATATTGAATGTCTAGAGAATGATAATACTCAATGACGTATGCCTTCAGGTTAAGGACCTGAACGATGAGATCATACGGATGCTAAGAGTTTGTACATTCTTGTTATGTCCCTAGTCGGATGTCATTGTGGAAGGTAGATAGACAGCAATGACACACAAGACTAGATTGTGGTGTTGGTTGATGACTTAATCTCATAAGTCATGATATAGAAATATCAAACCAAACACATAGGTACTTGTTAGAGAACAAGGTACCGGATAGACCCACTGTGAGTTTGACACATGGAACCATGACATGGTAGTCACAGTCAGTACTCACAGTGATGGTGGTGAGTGTGATTCTTTGACCTGAAATCACTACACTCAACACATGTCATTGGGCACACTTTGACATCATCAAATGCAGTCCTGAAACATGGGTTGTTATAAAGGTGATGATTGGGTGGCTTTGAAACATGGGGCTTTTGAGGGGTGAGTGATAGATATGGGATTTGTCCCTCCTGAGGGAGTTTGATATCCATGGCCACTTGATGAGTAGGATTGAGATAGGTGTGCACACACATGTGTGAATCAGTATGTGATATTGATGTCATACATATCTCGTTCAATCTACTCTGAGATCAAGAAAATGAATGAACGTTGACAGGATGACTGTTCCATGCCTTGAGTTCATTCGGGATATCAGTGACAAAGGAATTATACATTCGCTGTAACACCATTCACTGATTGTAGGATGAAAGTTGTTCTCCAACTTTCTACTTTCACTTGGGTAGCAATGATGTGTGACTAGGCACCGCTCTTTGCTTGTGAAGTCATAAATGTTATGGACTTTTACTGCCAACGTGAAATGGACCTGCAGGGTCACACACATAGGATTTAACCTGGAAGAGGAGTTTTGTCCATAAAGCAATGTTTAGATTGATTACTAAAGGAGTTTAGTAGTTCAATTAAACATTCAATTAGTCAATGGATCAATATCATATGGTTCAAGGTGTTGGATGCATTGATTGGAGTATCAGATTGATTGAAATCGCAACTGACTGATTTTGCCCAACATGTGCTCCCAACCGATCGGCTCAAGTGTTGAACCGATCGGCTGAGGTTGCTGAACCGGTCGGCTGGAGTGTCCAGGCCGATTGGCTCATGCCCAGGTTGAAACGACCAGTTCAAGAGTTGAACCGATTGGCTCAACTGGTGCAACCGGCCAGTTGGGAAAGTCATGTCAGTGAGAATTTTCCTTGCGTTTCACTTGCCCAATTTGATTGGAACAAGGATTGGTATTCGATACCAATTAGAAACGAAAGAAGGAAAGTCAATCGGGAACCGATCAGGACCACGAACCGACCGGTTCATAGGTGAACCGATCGGCTCATGGGTCCCAACCGATCGGTTGGTGCTCCAACCGACTGGTTCAGGCCCCCAACCGACCGGTTCACTTGTGAACCGATCGGTTCAGGTTGCGAGTAGGTTGCTTTTGTGGAAAATCTTGAACCCTTATACTCTTGCTTTTAGTCCCGCATTGCCCGGGATGGAGAACCCTGTCCCATGACCCTCCTATATATATAGGGGTATTGGGGGCTTCTCCATGAACAACTCAGTGCAACCAGTTGCTCTGCAAAGTTGTCGTTCTCTCTGGTTTTGGTAACCGAGAGAGAGCCCGAGCAAGTGCTTCCCGCAAAAGGGAGATGCAGCAAAGGAAGGACAACTGCAGTTGCAACTGGAGGCAGGAGAGTGTGTTGGCGACTAGTACGTCAAAAGGAGGGTGCGACTCCTTCCACTTCCTTGTGGGACAACGAGTGTGGAGTTCCAGGTGGTCATTGTGGACTACTTCAGAGGCAGGAGGTTTCTGCCACTCAGGAGGATAATTGTCAATCCCGACAGTCTGGTAAGAGGAGGAGTCGTCTGTCCCGGTGCGACCAGGAGCTGCACAGACACCGTCCAAGATCGGAGGTGAAGACCGCGCAAGGCGTGAGGTATTTCCGCCGAGCAAGCCTCGGGACAAGGTATGATTCTACAAACCATCATTTCCTATTATATAGACGTTGACGCATTTCTTCGTGCTGGGTTTGGGGAGAAAATTTCTTGTTTCCGCTGCCTTCTCTGCCTCCCCTAAAACCCAACAACATCACCCTTGACTAGGATTTCACATCACATCACTGCATTAGGGTTTCACATGGCATTACCCTAGATTAGGGTTTCACATGTCATCACCCATGATTAGGGTTTCACACATCATTGTATCGAATTTAGGTTCCGTATAACTTTTCCCCAAATTAGGGTTTCATGTTACTTTACCCGAAATTAGGGTTTCATGAAGCATCCTCTTGAATTAGGGTTTTTCATTATATTACTCTGAATTGGGATTTCTCATATCATTACCCTAGATTAGGATTACACCATTACCCTAGATTAGGGTTTCATCTAACATTGCCCTAAATTAGGGTTAGGGCTCATCAACCTTCTTGATTAGAGTTTCATGATCTCTTTATCAAGTATCATACCCTAATTACATATTTTATTCATGTTGTGAGTGTTGAGGTTTAACCACTACATGATTATTATACATGTATGAATTCCTCTCTCTCTCATCCTCTCTAGGATGTTGATTACTTCAATCTTGATTAGATTAGGTCAACCCTTCATTCAAGCACACACATTTAGGGTTAGCATGGTGTATTGAGATATTGCTTTCATAAGCATCAAAGGTTAACTCTTCTAAGGGTACTAATCACCCCAGTACCTTAAAGATACAACCATTGTAATTATCTTTGATAAACACCATTAACAATCATAGGGTTAATTGATCTTTCATCACATTTGGTCTTCAAATGGTTTTGATACTTTTGAACCATCAAACAGTTTTGACCTCCTTGACCTTTAAACAGTTTTGAGACCGTTTGCCCTCCAAACGGATCTTGAGACTATTTGGGCATCTAGGGTTGAGACCGTTTGCTCTTAAATGGTTTTGAAACCGTTTGGTGCTTTCAACACTTGAAACTATTTGATCAAATTAACCTTGAGACCGAATGAACAACCCATCATTGAAACCGATTGGATAAGTCAACCTTGAAACCGATTGGACCTCCAAACGGTTTGAGACCATTTTCCCTCCAAACAGTCTGAAGACCGTTTGATCCCAAACGATGTCAAGACCGTTTGGTCCAAACCACCTTGAAACTGAATGGATCAATTAGGGTTTCTTAATCAATCGATTTAGGGTTTCCACTCATTGAACCATCCAACATTAAGGTCATTGAAAGTAGATCAACTTGTAACCCTTGGATCTCCATCCATCCATGACTCCTCTTGACCTCAAACGGTCTTGAGACCATTTTCCCTCAAATGGTCTTGAGACCATTTGAGCCATTCAACATAGAAATCGACTCAATCAATTTAGGGTTTCAACCAATCAATCCGATTAGGGTTTGTAATCAATGGATCATCCATTCTTGAAACCATTATAATTAGATCAATTGGAACCATTGAATCTTCATCCAACCACATCAGCAATTGACCCCAAATGGTCTTGAGACCATTTAACCTCAAAAGGTCTTAAGACCGTTTGCCCTCAAACGGTCTTGAGACCGTTTGATCACCAAACGGTCTTAAGATCGTTTGGTCATCAAGTTGAAACCGTTTGCACATGATTTTTATTGAGGTGTGTGCTAAGATGACATCATCATATTCAAGCTACAAACCATCGAAATTTATTGTGATTCTTATGGTGATTTTATCAATTAATCCAAAGGAAATTCGGGAATGAAAAAGAAATCAACATATGATGAAGAAATGAAATCAATAATGATATTTAAGGGTTCAAGTTATATAACCCTCCTTCAAAGTTGAATCCAAGCTTCTAGATTCAAGTATTCAATGGTGATTGAAGCTTCCTCAACTTCCCAAGGTCTGTCCTCAAGTCTTTGAGTGAAAAGAATGGCTAAAGTTGAAGATTGAATGGAGAAAAGAAGAAAATAAGCATTGAATTTCGATTTCCACCATGAAATCAAGGTTGAAGATGATTAAGGAGCTTAGCTACAGGTTGGGATACGTCCTCCTGTTGCTCCTGATCTCCCTTGTGTTCGGCCAAAGCAAGGAAAGAAAGAAGAGTAAAAAAAAGAGTCTTTCATGTGGGTGGAAAATGGGATATATGTAAGGGAATTTCAAGAGAGAGAAAGTGTTATAAAAATCCTTTAATTCCTTAAATTGGTGACACTTATCCCCCTCACTTCCTTGCATATGAATACATCATACTCCCCTTCGAAAACCTCTTCTTTATCCATAAATTAAAAGGAAACAAATTAAGCACCTTAATCAATATAATAATAATATCCAAAAATTAGTGGATATTACTTTTTCTTTAACTAATGTGAGTGGGCTCTCCACTCACTTTAGATATTTCAGTGCCATAGCAAGGAAAAAGGACGTCCACACTTATAAAAATTCAACCATCACACTTTTGGTTGAAGGGCACTTCCATTAATATATTTATTTTTGCATTAAATTGGATTAGGGTTTCAATTATGCTTAAATCTTGATTATTTTAATATCAAGATTCTCTCTCTTCCAAAGAGATTCAAATGAGATGCCCCTCTGATTTTAGTGTCTCTATTTGATACCAAGAAACATTAGAGACTCTCTAGAAGTGGTATTTTGCATATTGAACCCTAGGTTTTGGGTAAATTGCACATTATACCAAAACTAGGTTTTAATGCACAAATATTGCTTAACAAGCTCTTTCTTGGTGCTCATGCTTTCACAAGCCATACATCTACATCATTCTCATTCTTATGATGCTATAAAACTTGAGGAAAATTTTATCATGTAACATTTGCAAGTTAACCCCTCAACTTGGGTAATTTGCACTTTAGTCCAAAACGAGCAAAACATTGTTTTCAACATTATTCAAAAAGGACTAAAATTGAAACATAAGATCCTCTTGAGCCTTAATTACTTTTCAAAAGATAAGAACAAGCATATAATTATCTTTCTCAAACAAAACATCTAGGGTTAAAGCATAACCCATGTCAGGGATGTTGCAAATTATCCACCCCTTACGAGGATTTCGTCCCCAAAATCATCAAGAGAAAAGAGAAGGGTACTTCCTCATCATCTCTTCCTCTAGCTCCCACGTAACTTCTTCAATGCCACAGTGATTCCAGAGAACTTTCACAAGACATATGTCTTTCTTTTTCAACTTTTTAATTCTTTTATCAAGGATCATCACCGGTCCTTCAACATATGATATATCATCATTTAATTCTACCTCCACAGGTTGCAAAACTAACTATGTGTCAGGATGACACTTTCTCAGCATGGAGATATGGAACACTGGATGCAACTTATGCAGCTCAGGTGGCAACTCTAGATTATAGGCTACCTTTCCAATTCATTCAATGATTGGATAAGGCCCCATAAATCTAGGAGCTAACTTTCCCTTCTTTCCAAATCTAAGGACACCTTTCCAAGGTGATACTTTGAGATATACTCTGTCTCCAACTTGGAATTCTAAAGGTCTTCGCCATTTGTCGGCGTACGATTTCTGTCTATCCTGTGCAATCTTTAGTTTTTGTTGTATTACTTTAATCTTCTCAGTTGTCTGTTGCACAAGCTTAGGACCTAAAAGATGATATTCTCCTATTTCATACCAACATAAAGGAGATCTACAACATCTATCATATAATGCTTCATATGGTGCCATATCAATACTGTGCTGATAGCTATTGTTGTAAGCAAATTCTATCAAGCTCAGGTGTAGATCCCAACTCCCTACAAATTGAAGGACACATGCTCTAAGCAAATCCTCCAAGGTTTGTATGGTCCTCTCAGATTGTCCATCTATCTATGGGAAAAAGGCAGTACTAAACCTTAACTGCGTTCCCAAAGCTTTATGTAGTCGTTCCCAAAAATGACTCATAAACTGGGGACCTCTATCAGAAACAATAGTAGCTGGAACCCCGTGCAACCACAATATCTCATCTATATATATCTGTGTAAGATTCCCAACAATGTAGGTTGTTTTGACAGGAAGGAAATGTGCCGTCTTAGTCAACCTATCAACTATCACCCATATGGAGTCATGACCTTTGGTTGTTCTAGGAAAACCAACCACAAAGTCCATGATCACATGATCCCATTTCTACTGTGATATAGGTAAAGGTTGCATTGTTCCTACGAGCTTTTGATGTTCAGCTTTAACCTACTGACACATAGGACACCGCATAACAAATTCAGCTCCATCCTTTTTCAATCCTGGCCACCAATACATATCATTCAAGTTATGATACATTTTGGTTCTCCCTGGATGCATTGCATACATCAAAGAGTGAGATTCCTCCAAGACTAACTTCCTTAAGTCATTGGCATCAGGTACTACCATCCTACCATGGTAACAGACTACCTGATTCTCTGACTCATGAAAGCCATCCCATTTCTCACTACCATACTCTGACCTGATCTGTTGGATCATAGGATCATCCTGCTGTGCTTCTTTAATCTGTTGTCTCAAAGTAGGTTTCACTTACATCTCAGCTAACAACCTAGCTAACAACGATACCTTAAGTTATACATTATTTTGCCTTAAGGAGATAAGCATATTTCTTTTGAAGTACACTAAGGAGTTCAACTGTGCTTTATCTAAGGCTAGTGATGATGATTTCCTACTTAGTGCATCTGCCACTCCATTAGCCTTCCCTGGATGATAATCAATGGTACAATCGTAGTCTTTGATTAACTCCATCCAACGGTGTTGTCTCATATTCAACTCATGTTGTGAGAAAATATATTTTAGATTCTTATGGTATGTGAAAATCTGGAATATTTCTCCATAGAGATAATGTCTCCAGATATTCAAAGCATGGACCACAACAGCTAGCTCTAGATCATGTGTCAGATAATTCTCCTTGTGTTTCTTAAGATGTCGAGAGGCAAAAGAAATCACTTGATTATTCTGCATCAACACACATCCTAGACCATTCTTAGATACATCACAGAAAACTATGTACCCCTTCCCTTGTTCAGGTAACACTAGCACATGTGCACTTGTTAACCTTTCTTTCAACAACTGGAAAGAATGTTGACATTTGTCATTCCAGACAAAAGAAACCTCCTTCCTAGTCAACTTGGTTAGGGGTAAATCTATAGAACTGAAGTTCTTAATGAACCTCCTGTAATAGCCTGCCAGTCCTAGGAAACTGCGTATCTCCGTTGGTGTCTTTGGATGTTCCCATTACAGGACAAATTCTACCTTCTTAGGATCAACACAGATACCTGAGGCAGATATTACATGTCCTAGAAAAGAAACTTCTGGTAACCAGAACTCACATTTGCTAAACTTAGCATACAACTTATGCTCTCTTAGCAAAGTTAAAGCCTGACGGAGGTGCTGCTCATGCTGTTGAGCATCTCTACTGTATATCAAGATGTCATCTATGAAGACTACTATGAACTGATCAAGAAAAGGCCAGAAGATTCTATTCATGAGTTCCATGAATGCAGCTGGTGCATTAGTTAGTCCAAATGACATAACTATGAACTCATAGTGACCATACCTTGTCCTAAAGGCAGACTTAGGTATGTCACTCTCCTTGATACACAACTGATTATATCCTGACCTCAGATCTATCTTAGAGAAGATAGTTGCACCACACAACTGATCAAACATGTCATCGATCCTCGGCATAGGATACTTGTTCTTTATGGTTACTTTATTCAAATGTCTGTAATCAATGCATAACCACATCGATCCATCCTTCTTCTTAACAAAGAGAACCGGAGCACCCCATGGTGAAGTGCTCGGTCGGATAAAACCTTTCTCAAGCAACTCCTGCAGCTATTTCTTGAGCTCTTCCATCTCAACATGTGCCATTCTATACGATGTTTCTACTATTGGTTGCGTGCCCAGAATTAAATTAATCTCAAAATCAATCTCTCGGGGCGGAGGAACACCTGGAAGTTCTTCAGGGAACACATCTTCAAATTCCCTAACTATCGGAATTTTAGAAAGATTAGGGCTCTCCATGGTGGTGTCTACCACATGTGCCAAGAATGCAAAGCATCCTTGTCTCATCATCTTCTCAGCTACCATAGCCGACACTAGACAGGTTGGAAGAATCTTTCTATCTCCCTGAAAGATCCATGTGTCACCGACATCTGTGAACACAACTTGCTTGGAATCACAATCCAAGACAACCTTATACTTTTTATAGGGTGTCCATCCCAAGGATTATATCGAACCCGTGCATCTCAAGTGCTATAAGATCCACCTGAATGCGATGTTCAGAAAAGGAAAGAATGTAGGGAGAACATACCTCCCGCAACACTACAGATCCCAACAAAGGGGTTTCCAACAACAAGTGATCTGCTCTATGACTGACAGTCATATTGCAGTCAAGGATCACTTCTCTAGTGACAAAGGAATGTGTAGCACCCAGATCAATCAAAACAGATACGAAGCAGGATGAAGACATATCAGAATGAAATAGTTCCATCTGACCTGTCACAACTCGAGGGTTGACTACTGCTTCAGGTTGATTCATCGCATAGAATCTCGTCATTGCTTACTGTTGACCCTGTGCTCGGTTGGTGGGTGCCGACGAACCATCTTGGGATGCTTGTCCACGTCCTCTAGTACCACTCAAAAACTATTTCTTCTGAGAGCCTTGTTGACTCTTCCTTGGAGGTTGAGTCACACTTACATCTCTAGCTCGACAATCTTTCATCAAATGCCCCATCTTTCTGCATATAAAACAACCTCTGCTCTCCCTCTGTGGCCTGGGTGGTCCTGTTACTGACATTGAGGCTAAAATTTGGGCTCCCTCAGGTGGTAAACTATGACCTCTACCCCTACTTGACGTCCATTGTGTCTGGGTATTGAATCTTGGTGGTGCTATTGGTGCAGAAAATCTCGGTTTCTTAAAACTTTTGGACATCTGTCCTTGAAACTGAGTATACACCTTCTTACTCTTAATCTGACGCTTCTCAATCACTGACCTTTCTATTCGTCTCACAGACTCCACAAAGGTGGCGAACCTCTCCCTATTCTCTAAGGCAGACACAGGAGTAGTCAAATCAGCGTTCAAACCCTTCTCAAAATGCCGAATCCTTTCTTCATTAGTACCTGGCATATGCGGACAGAATTGCAAAAGCTCCATGAAATTAGCTTCATACTCGCTAATGTTCTTTGGTCCTTGCCTTAACCTCTCAAACTGAGAGATCTTCTCATCTAGAAACATCTTGGGGAAGTATCTACTGACGAATTCTCATCGGAAATTTTCCCATCTGATTTCAACACCTGGCCTCTTACCCTCTTCTATTGTCCACCAGTGGCCAGCACTTCCTTTTTGAAGGTACAGTACATGCCTCACCTTCTCTGCTTTAGGGATATTGAGGATTCTAAAGGCCTTCTCCAACTCAGTCAACCATAAGTCAACATCTGCTGGGTCAACTGTACCAACATAATATGTGGCTCTAACCCGATGAAGTCATTCGAAAGTCTTGCCAGCTCCCCGTCCCTCATGGTGAGGTGGTGCCCTAGGTGTAGGTGGTGGCATCCTATCCGCCATATGTGTCATGGTTTCCATGAACTGCCCAAACAGATCATGGAAAGATGGGTTTTCTAGTGCAGCTTGGTTAAGTTGGGGATGTTCAGGTACTGGTTCCTCCCTATCCTGATCCCTTGCACCTCTTCCTGGTGCAGCAATGCTGCTCTTAGCAGCATGTTCTTCGTGTGATCCAAACATTTTTAAATTCTTCTCTTCCTCCTATATGAGCAGAAGACACTATCAGATAAATGGAAGACACTAGAATAGACTCAACAACCTTAATCATATTTCCCTGTAGACTCAGCAAACCTAGAGCTCTGATACCACTAAACTGAGACAACCCAACACCAAATCAGGCCGTCATAGTGTAATTAATTTTAGAATTAAACATAAGCATCATAATTATTGAAAATCACAAAAAATTAAAACCATTTACAAAGAGATCCAAACATATGAAAACTATTTTATCAAGAACCAATGTACTTTATTTACATCCTGGTTCATAAGTATCATATACCATCCCTTCTCGAGGATTACAAGCATCAACTGCTCTGTTAAAACTATACACAGGCAACATAAGAACCTCGAGGCATCAAGACAAAATCCCAGATCGATTCATTAAAAGTACTAACTACTAACTCCGAGGACCTGAGAGTACAAAGACGACACATATGACTCTCCATACAAGATATGAAATCTAGTGCCTCCACTTGGAATGTCACTGCTATCCCTGCTGCTGCTGCTGCTCTTCCCCTGCTATAGGGTTTCTGCCTCTTCTTCCGCATCTACCTAAAAAGGTTGGATCCCACGGGGGTGAAACAATTGAAATTGTCCCAGCGAGAGATATAACTCTCTTCCAGAAACATTATTATTGCAATTTAATAAAATAAATCTGAGCAGAGGAATCATATATATATATTCAACAACAGATAAATCAATGTCTAATAGATTAGAACAATATTCTTTATTTAAATCATTTCAGCTATACTTGTTAAAGCAGCATGTCACTTATCCATTAAGGAAATGAAGAACATGTATAACATTTATCCATCTAGGATATGCTAAGCAAGGTAACATCAACCAATGATTCTCGCATTTCAACCTTAATCAAATATGCTACACGACTGATTACATTTTACAATCATACTTAATCCCTGAGGAGATGAGGTATACCGCTCATACTCCAACCGACCATTGCAAAATCGAAATCGGTACCATACATAGGTTAAGGAAGATCCAGATTTCTATAACCTCCCTTATCTCGGTCAGTATGAGATCTCAGACAGGACATCTTGTGTCTCTGCTAAATAGCTTTCTAGGGTATACTGGCAACTTCGCTATAGAGTTACAGCGGCGGATGTACTCTCTTCGCAATCGAGAGATCTCATGTTTATCTCACATCGATCCAACATTAAACATTATCGGGAGATTCGTGATACATCCATCCCGACACATATAATGAAGGATTGAGAGATTTAATGTTTATCTCACATCAATTCCTCCATTATGGCGTAAGGATATTCGTGCCCATAACCCCCACATACTCAACAGTATGCCCTCTAGGAGATCCCGAGGGAAAACCTATTTCACCATCACCAATTACTGATGATGATGGATCTATTGCCAGGGCTCTACTTGATAAGATTTCACTTGATTAATTAAGTACATTACCATATTCTTTTAGCATCATGTAGGTTTTCAAACATAAATCATTATAACAATTGCTACTCAGAAATTGAAATACTTCTATCAAGTACTTTTAAAGCTTTATAAAATATTGGGGTCTTAATCCCTTGTCACATCATGGACATTCTCATCCCTTATTATCTCATCATCATAATTATAGAATATGGGTATTCAAACCCTTAAGTCATCAAAGAACACTTGTTACCACTTATCAGGTAGCTAATACCTTCAGGTCATCTGACCAAGGTAAACATGATACTTGCAATACATGCATCTCACATGGCTCTCAAAGCCCATAAATCTCTTGTTACCTCTTATTAGGCAACAAATCATATTATGGATCACAAGGCCCATACAACAATTTCAATAAGAAAACATCATAGCTCATACCTGGCTATGTCCAACACCTCATGATACCTGCATGATTAGTACACATGATAACAGTTATATCAATTACATATCAGTATTATGCAATGTAATAGTAGCATCACTATTCCCTCATTAGGGTTAGGGTTTCCCAAATTCATGTCAATTTGGGATAATCATCCCATTACCCAGAATTAGGGTTATGGTTTATCATCATATTGCCCAAGATTAGGGTTTCATGCACTATAACCCAAAATTAGGACTTCACAAACCTTCACCCTATTAGGGTTAGGATTTCATATTAAGGTTTCATATAGCATTACATAGCATCACCATGGGTTAGAGTTTCACATCACATCATTGCATTAGGGTTACACATAACATTACCCTAGATTAGGGTATCACATCACATTATTGCATTAGGGTTACACATAACATCACCCTTGACTAGGATTCACATCACATCACTGCATTAGGGTTTCACATGGCATTACCCTAGATTAGGGTTTCACATTTCATCACCCATGATTAGGGTTTCACACATCATTGTCTCAAATTTAGGTTCCTTATAACTTTTCCCCAAATTAGGGTTTCATGTTACTTTACCCGAAATTAGGGTTTCATGAAGCATCCTCTTGAATTAAGGTTTTTCATTATATTACCCTGAATTGGGATTTCTCATCATTACCCTAGATTAGGGTTACACCATTACCCTAGATTAGGGTTTAATCTAACATTGCCCTAAATTAGGGTTAGGGCCCATCAACCTTCTCTATTAGGGTTTCATGATCTCTTTATCAAGGATCATACCCTAATTACATATTTTATTCAAGTTGTGAGTGTTGAGGTTTAACCACTACATGATTATTATACATGTATGAATTCCTCTCTCTCATCCTCTCTAGGATGTTGATTACTTCAATCTTGATTAGATTAGGTCAACCCTTCATTCAAGCACACACATTTAGGGTTAGCAGGGTGTATTGAGATATTGCTTTCATAAGCATCAGAGGTTAACTCTTCTAAGGGTACTAATCACCCCAGTACCTTAAAGATACAACCATTGTAATTATCTTTGATAAACACCATTAACAATCACAGGGTTAATTGATCTTTCATCACATTAGGTCTTCAAACAGTTTTAATACTTTTGAACCTTCAAACGGTTTTGACCTCCTTGACCTTTAAACGGTTTTGAGACCGTTTGCCCTCCAAACGGATCTTGAGACCATTTGGGCATCTAGGGTTGAGACCGTTTTCTCTTAAACGGTTTTGAAACCATTTGGTGCTTCCAACCCTTGAAACTGTTTGATCAAATTAACCTTGAGACCAAATGAACAACCCATCATTGAAACCGATTGGATAAGTCAACCTTGAAACTGATTGGACCTCCAAACGGTTTGAGACCATTTGCCCTCCAAATGGTCTGAAGACCGTTTGGTCCAAACCACCTTGAAACCGAATGGATCAATTAGGGTTTCTTAATCAATCGATTTAGGGTTTCCACTCACTGAACCATCCAAAATTAAGGTCATTGAAAGTAGATCAACTTGTAACCCTTGGATCTCCATCCATCCATGACTCCTCTTGACCTCAAATGGTCTTGATACTGTTTTCCCTCAAACAGTCTTGAGACCGTTTGAGCCATTCAACATAGAAATCGACTCAATCAATTTAGGGTTTCAACCAATCAATCTTATTAGGGTTTGTAATCAATGGATCATCCATTCTTGAAACCATTATAATTAGATCAATTGGAACCATTGGATCTTCATCCAACCACATCATCAATTGACCCCAAATGGTCTTGAGACCATTTAACCTCAAAAGGTCTTAAGACCGTTTGCCCTCAAACGGTCTTGAGACCGTTTGATCACCAAACGGTCTTAAGACCGTTTGGTCATCAAGTTGAAACTGTTTGCACATGATTTTTATTGAGGTGTGTGCTAATATGACATCATCACCTTGAAGCTACAAACCATCGAAATTTATTGTGATTCTTATGGTGATTTCATCAATTAATCCAAAGGAAATTGGAGAATGAAAAAGAAATCAACATATGATGAAGAAATGAAATCAATAATGATATTTAAGGGTTCAAGTTATATAACCCACCTTCAAAGTTGAATCCAAGATTCTAGCTTCACGTCTTCAATGGTGATTGAAGCTTCCTCAACTTCCCAAGGTCCGTCCTCAAGTCTTTGAGTGAAAAGAATGGCTAAAGTTGAAGATTGAATGGAGAAAAGAAGAAAATAAGCATTGAATTTCGATTTCCACCATGAAATCAAGGTTGAAGATGATTGAGGATCTCACCTACAGGTTGGGATACGTCCTCCTATTGCTCCTGAGCTCCCTTGTGTTCGACCAAAGCAAGGAAAGAAAGAAGAGTCGAAAAAAAGTCTTTCATGTGGGTGAAAAATGGGAAATATGTAAGGGAATTTCAAGAGAGAGAAAGTGTTATAAAAATCCTTTAATTCCTTAAATTGGTGCCACTTATCCCCCTCAATTCCTTGCATACAAATCCATCATCCTCCCCTTCAAAAACCTCTTCTTTATCCATAAATTAAAAGGAAACAAATTAAGCACCTTAATCAATATAATAATAATATCCAAAAATTACTGGATATTACTTTTTCTTTAACTAATGTGAGTGGGCTCTCCACTCACTTTAGATATTTCGGTGCCATTGTAAGGCACATGTACGTACACACTTATACAAATTCAACCATCACGCTTTTGGTTGAAGGGCACTTCCATTAATATATTTATTTTTGCATTAAATTGGATAAGGGTTTCAATTATGCTTAAATCTTGATTATTTTAATATCAAGATTCTCTCTCTTCCAAAGAGATTCAAATGAGACACCACTCTGATTTTCTTGTCTCTAATTGATACCAAGAAACATTAGGGACTCTATAGAAGTGGTATTTTGCATATTGAACCCTCGGTTTTTGGTAAATTGCACATTACACCAAAACTAGGTTTTAATGCACAAATATTGCTTAACAAGCTCTTTCTTGGTGCTCAGGGTTTCACAAGCCATACCTCTGCATCATTCTCATTCTTATGATGATATAACACTTGAGGAACATTTTATCATGTACCATTTGCAAGTTAACCCCTCAACTTGGGTAATTTGCACTTTAGTCCAAAACGAGCAAAATATTATTTTCAATATTATTCAAAAAGGACTAAAATTGAAACATAAGCTCCTCTTGAGCCTTAATTACTTTTCAAAAGATAAGAGCAAGCCTATAATTGTCTTTCTCAAACAAAATATCTAGGGTTAAAGCATAACCCAGGTCAGGGATGTTACAAAAACCCTAAGTTCAAGGAACAAAACCATCAACTTGAACCACTTGGGAGAGCATCAAGGCCATCGTTTACCAAGAATAATAAGGTCCAAAATAAAAACCAAGTCCAAGAAATCATTTGGTATGAGAAGGTCAAACAAAATAGCACCAAAACTAAGACATCGAGTTGCAACACAAGGAAGGAAGTTAGCTCAAAAATCCTAAGAAAGATCCATTGAATGTGGGAACCAAAACCATTATTTTCCACATGCATGTAAGGTCTAGAGATCCCACTTACAAGAAGGGATCGTGCACAAGGATTAGAGGTACATGAAATGAGATTAACTACTCAAAAACTACCACATATAGGTTCAAAGCTTAGGTAAAGATAGAATCTTTCTAATTAGAACTACGTTTTAGAGCAAGATATTATACATGCAAGTTAGGGGTAAGAAATAATATGAAGAAAGTTGTATAACTCACCTCAAGGATGAAGGTGAAGCTCCAATCGAGAAGGTAGCTTGAGGAAAGAAGGAAGAAACCCTATATTGAGCATTCCACTTGGCCAAGCTAACTCCCTTCTCCAAAGCAAGCAAACCCTACGTCAAGGAAGCAAGAGAGAAGGTATCTTCCACCTCTAGCTCAAGCTCCCCATGGATACGACAAAGAAGAAGAGAGAGGACGATAGAACAGAAAGTAAAATGAAGGAAGGGAGGGAGGTATTACTTGATTAGGTCAAGACCAAGCTAAGGAAGCCCCTCAAGATTGAGGAGAGGGTAGATATGAACCCTAAGTGCACATGCAAGCAAGATCGACCAATATTCTCCTACCTTAGCTCCTTCTTCTCCACCTAGAAAGGGGGATAGGCTACATTTAGAAAGTAATAAGAGAGAGAGATCAAGGTGTGTAAAGAACTCATCTGCATACAAGGAGAGAGGTATATAAATCTATGGGTGAGAGAGAAGAGAAAGTTTAGGTGTCTAGCCTTGCTTGCTATGTGTCTGAGGTCAAAAGCATCACATCCATGCAAACCAGTAGGTCCATAAATTGTGGGAGTCAGGAGGACCATAAAATCTTAAATATCAGGTCAGCCATCAACCTCCAATAGTAGGGTGACCATCAGATCTTGACCCCTTGGTCACAAGGGTGAAAACCCTAGCACCACCTTCGGTTTGGACCTCTATTAGTGAACCATCAATCCAGAGAGATATAGGAGAGAACACCATAGACCCTCACACACCAAGAGATCACCATCAGATTTTAACACACAAGTAAATCCATCAGATCCCACCAAACCAAAAGAACCATCGAGTTCTAGCACTCAAGGTAACCCATCTATGAGAAGAAATCCTAAGCTCAACTCTAGGTAGATGTCACACACAAAACCATGGTGTACTAAGGCACCCCAAGGTACACATATATCAAGAATGATATGAAAACATGTGAGGCACAACCAAACATGTCACAAATTACAATAAAAATCTTGGATGTGGACAAATTGCATAAAATTCTAAAACAAGTATACAAAGGCATAACTTGCTCAAATAGTGTCCAAATTGGACCAAACCTAAACGTTAGGCTTGTCAAATGATATCAAAGCATGTATCAGGGTTATATTAAGGTTTTAAGCATCTAATCTAGTTAAGAAATCATGTTCAACCAAAAAGAAAGGTCAGGGATCTTACATTTACCAGACAAGTTGTCCCATAGTTTAATAAAGCCTCAAGGATTTCTATTCATTTAAATAGTGACAATGGGCAATATCCCATAGTTCCCTTGTAGTTTTGTAGAGCATGTACTATAGAAGGTTCTATGTTGTTTCATAGCTAGCTTTTGACTTGGCGGCCTCCATGTTTCTATTCAGAGGTATCCTCAATAGGTTTTTCTATGAATTTTACTTTGTCTCTGGATTAAGGGTTGGTTTGAATAGTATTCATCCAAGAGCAGGTAATTATTTTCATTCAACTTGATTATGGAGATAGGAGCAATGTCATTATAGACAATGGTCTGAGGTGAGACTTTTTCGTCAATCTTGCCTTGACATGATTAAAAGTCACACCAGTGGGACAACAACAGAGAAGGATATCAAAGCATTCACACTGGTAGACTAATTTGTGCATAGTAGTCATTCTGGTATAATAGTGGTGGATATGAGTAATCACTGATAAAATGCACAGTAAAAGGAAGGATACAAATCCAAAAAGAAACACGGTTGAGGCACTATCAGAAGAATAGGGCACTGTCATAGGAATGAAATAATGGATCCCTAATATTAACACCACTTGTCCATGTATGTAGGGATAATACATGGGGATGAAAGTGACAAAAAGAGAGGATATACGGTTTTACAACCTTGTCTTTAGGAACATATTCTTACTGCTCCGATATCTACATGCCACTAGTAAGATCTGATGGGTGACGTAAAAGGGAGGAATACCAAGTGGAATTTTCACAAAGGTTGCTACACCACACGACACCCAATAAAGGGATAAGGGGTGCAACTCTAAAGGGGACGGTGATCAATGACTTCCTTATCAAATGACCAGGAAAATTAGAGCAGAGATCCCCTAAGATTAAGCGATAGTGTATGACCCCTAACCTAGCTTTATGCTTGATTGTGTTTACTTTGTATAAATGAGATGCTGAAAACTTAATTTCATCTTATAAGATGTCTTAATAACATGTGACATGTTTTTAATATGAATTGGGTCCAAGTTCATTGATGTTTGAGCTATTTTTACTATATATATGTTTGTTTTGAACCATATTGAAATTTACCCATGAGTGAGGGTTATCTTGCAAATTGTCACATGAAGAGAGTGCTTATTATGTTTTATCATAATGAGAGATAAGATGATGCAATGAGGTGCTTTGTTTGAAACATGTTTGGTGATGTGACATCTCATGGTGATTCTAGGGTTTCTAGAGTTTGCCTTGTTGATATGGTGACTATGCTAGGGTTTGAGTGTTGTGACCACTACACCACTTTTGGGTGAGGGTAGAGACTGCAAAACATGCTCAATGTAGTGTGGTCTTGACCAAGATGACCTAGAGGTGGGTTGGTCGAAACACTTTGTCCTCTAGTGTCTCGACCATGTACATATGGTGACCTAGGGTTTCGACCGATACATGTATATGGTAGTGTCTCGACCGAGACAAGGTAATATCCGACCTTGAAGGTCACTACACTTTTTCTAGATAAACATAAAAATTTCAAAATATACATGTGAGTGGAGATAAGGCTGTTTTCTTGGAGGGCATGTGTCCCTTGATAGTCTATTATGTTTACACCTCATAAACCTTTACTTTCCTCTTCCTTTGGGTATATAACCCCTTCTCTTCACTTGCAAGCAATTGTTTTTGGCCCCACTCTCTTTGTTCTTCCTTGTGATCGTTCTTGGAGCTTCATAAGCATAGGAGGTCTGGTCTTGAAGCCTTGGTGGCTGATCAACCTTGCTTGAGGAAGGATTTATGCTAAATCAACTCTTTGGTGGTGATTTTTGAATATTCTTCTCTTGGTAAGTGATCTTAACTCTTGGTCACATTTCACTCTTCTAAAATCTCCATCTTCTTCTTCCTCCTTGGTCGTAGACCGTGGATCATCCATGGTGGCTTTCTTGAGATGAAACTCTTCATCACAAGGGCCTTAGACTATGGTTGGCATGGTGGCATCTGAGTGAGAGGATGATTTCTTCTCTTTCTCTTTTCTTGCCTGGTTCGGCCTAGGGTTGTTTTCTCTCTTTCTTGAGCTCTTTTTTGACCAAGGTTTTCTTCACTTTTTAGGTGATCCTATATCTAAAGTGTTGAAGCTTGGTTGGAGTTCTTGGAGCTTGTGATCTTGAGAGATTAGTTCTCTCCAAAAAAAGGTGGGTTATATAACTTTTCCCTCATCTATTATTTGCATCTAAAACCTGGTCATATGATGTTGTTTAGATCTTTAAAATGTGTACTTTATGGTAGGAGGAATGATAATGTTTATGGTTTAATCTTGTAGTATTCTTGAAAGGATGACTCTTCCTATAAACCCTAAATCTTTGTACCCAATTTTGTGGTGATTGAAATATTGGTGTGTTTCATTGGATCATCATCTATGAGATAGTAATACTTGATATACAATTTGTTTACCATGAGGTTTGGAGTATGTTAACATGTATAAGAATCTTAGTTATCTCTGTCTAAACATAACTCTTTTTATACCTTTCTATGATCATGTTCTAGGGTTTGATGAACACCTTTGAATGGAGAATTCTACTTAGGTGACGTTTGGTATTCCCTAATGTTAATCATATGTTTTGACCATGTTTGGATCTATTTTGAAGTTAAGCACTTATATGACTAATGGTCGATACACCCTTTGGACTTCTATTTTGGTCGACATCCTTATAGGTGGTGGTTTTGACCACAACACCTAATATTGATCGCAATGCAGCGTTGTTGCTTATCTACTCAATATGTTGGTTGACGTCGCAGTCAAGATGACTAAGTGTGATGGATGAGACCATGTGTTGAGGGTGTTCGAGACCATGTGTTGAGGGTGGTCGAGACACTTGGTATGTAGTGGTCGTAACACCTATGGTCGTGACCATGTAGATGTGTTTTGGTCGTGACCTTTGTGATGTGTCTCGGTCGTGACCATGTGGAAGTGCCTCGATTGTGACACTTGTTGTGTGAGGGATCAAGACACATATGTTGTGGTGATCGAGACATACGTGTGATGGTTGGTCATGACACATGTTGATGGTATGGGTTGATATACATACATGAGTATATGATCACTACATGTGTATGAGTAAGCAAGATTGTCACACATATGCATATACATGGTCAATATACAGTGTAATGGTCTACATAAAATAATGTGATTATGAATGGCTAATCATGAACAATAGTGCTTAACCCCAGTGCTCTCCAAATATGTGAGAGGTGATGGAATTAGGGTTTAGTGTTTGAAAATATTATGAGACCCTAATCGGCTATATATGAACCCTAACCCAAATCTTGTGAAAATGTGACAACATGATATATGTGCTCACTCTAATTGAAGATTGTTATTCTATGATAGTGTTTTCTCGCTCCTATTTATGTAACCCTAACCTTGCAGGTGAGATGAATGGAATCACTATGTGAGTGCTATGGTGAACCTTGTATAACATAGGGTGGTAATTATGAGCATTGTCAAGATATAATGTGACATCGAATGTGCATGAATTATGTGAATGGGTCTAATGACCTAGTAAGTGCCTTGTACATGTTGTCAAAAAAAGGATAATTATCATTGACTTAAATTTGCAATTGTTGGTCTTTCCAACATGTGTTTTAATTGTCAAGGTTAATTGGCAACTCTAATGGTAGTTAAAAAGAGATGAATTGTTGATGCCTTAAACGTTGTCAACTAATTCAAAATGACACAAAAAATGAAAACTAAAAGCCTTTTGAAAAATAAAATAAATTAAATAAATTTTATTCTGTAAAAGAAAGTATGGGACAAAATCGATAGCTGTAAAAACTGATTTTTAAAACAAATAAATACAAGATTTATGTATGTCTGTATGTATGTATATATACATATATATACATACATACATATATACATATACATACATATACATACATATATATATATACATATATATATACATATATATATATATATATATATATATATATATATATATATATATATATATATATATATATATAGACACACACACATATGCATACATACATACATACATACATACATACATATATGTGTGTATACATATATACAAATGTATCTTTGTACCTAAAAGTCCTTTCACACATAAAACTATGATTGACACTATATCCTATTAATTGTCATGTTCTTATAAATTAGTTATAAGATTGTTATGATTCACAGATTGACTCAATCACTTACATTCAATCATTCATGTGTTAGAAAATGAGTATATATATGTTCTTTCTCTTAGTTTTAACAAAACATCATCTAAGAAATGAAGCTAAAAATCAATGCCAATTTCAAAGGCTAATTGTTGAATCTAACTACCCTAGATGTTCATGAAATTGTAGTTGCTACTACTTTTATTGCTTAGTGGTTTCATATATGAATACATACACGTACACACAGACACATAGAACACACACACACACACATATATATATATGTGTGTGTATATATGTATATATACATACATATATATGAAGTTACGAAGTGTATACCAGTCGGTACATGTAACATATGTGTATCCTCCCTTAAGATGACACATGTGGAGTATACTCACAACATCCAATCATACAGATTTATTCAACACTATATAGATTAGATATGTTTGAAAAATCATCGCCATATCTCATATGGATCATGAGATATATCAATATATCATCCAACAATTTCTGTAGTTCTTTCAACTTACCATTGATTACTAAATACACATATTCGTTCATAAGATGATGTATGGATATTAGATTGTAGTAATTTTTGATACATATCAACATAGTGCATGAGTACCCATATGTCTTTCCTGGGAAACTTCTCGGGTTACCACCGTATTGTGATATTGAGTTTTCAATTGATCTTTCCCTGGGTACCACACCTATTTCTTGAGCACCCTATCAAATTGCTCCTCACGAACTGAATGAACTCAAGAAACACTTGCAAGAACTACTTAATAAGGGCTTTATTCACCCTAGTTCCTCCCCTTGGGGAGCAACCGTTCTATTTGTTAGAAAAAGGATAGGTCCCTCCACATGTGCATCGATTATCATATGATAAATCAAACTACTGTGAAAAATAAATATCCACTATCACAAATTGATGATCTCTTTGAACAACTTTGTTCTACTCATGTATTCTAAAAAATTGACCTCTGTTCTAGATATCATCAACTCATGGTGAAAAATGAAGATATACCAAAAACCACTTTTCGAACTCGATATGGGCGTTACAAACTTTTGGCCATGCCATTTAGATTGAACAATGCCCCTTGCGTGTTTATGAACTTAATTAATGAAGTCTTCCAACCCTTCCTTTATGGATTTGTGGTAGTATTTGTTGACATTATTTTGATTTATTTCTATGATATTGGAACCCATTGTGTACACCTTCCTAAGGTCCTTGATATCCTATGAGCATAAAAGTTTTATGCTAAATTGTTGAAGTGTGAGTTTTGGATCTCTAAAGTCATATTTCTTGGACACATCATTGCGGGTGAAAAAGTCTTTGTCGACCCCACAAAAGAGTCCCCTATTCATGAGTGGTAAGCTCCTAAGAATGTTTCTAAAATCTGGAGTTTTCTTGGCTTGGATAGATATTATAGTTGCTTCATATTAAACTTTAGTAAGACTACCTTGCCTCTCACCAAGATCACAAGGAAAGGCGAACATTTGTATGTCCAAATGAATGTGAAGCTAGATTTCAGGAGTTGAGTTGAAGTTGACTTCACACCTATCTTGACACTTCCTTCGAGAAATAAGGGGTTTGTTATCTTCACTAATGCACCTGTGTTTGGGCTAGGATGTGTCCTAATGTAGGAACAAAAGGTATTATCATATGCTTCTTGACAGTTGAAACCCAATGAGGTCAATTATCTGACCCATGATCTTGAGTTGGCCGCCATCATTTATGGTTTGAAGATATGGCAACATTACCTATATGGCACTACCTTTGACATTATGACTAATCACAAGAGCTTGAAGTACATCCTGACATAGAAAGACTTGAAACTTAGATAGAGAGGATGGTTAGAGTACCTCAGGGATTATGACTTTACAATTTCCTACCACCCTAGTAAGGAAAATATCATAGCTGATGCCCTAAGTAGGAAGCAAGTTAAATGTACTATTGTGTTCACCATTGAATGGAAGAACTTAGAAGTCTTGTCTCCTTGGGCCCTGAGAGGTATGGACGAAAGAATTCATTTGACTAGCATCAATGTAAAATCAGGCCTCTAGTCAAATCCATTGTTCCATTTTTTCTTTTCACACTTCCATTTCTAGTCAAATCCATTGTTCCATTTTTTCTTCTAGTCAAACAGTAACCCGCCGTCTCCCTTCCTCTCATTCTTTCTTCCACTTTTTGTGTTTCTTTTTTTCATCATTCTTTGTTTTCATTTCTTTAACTTACCTTTTCCAATTCGTTTCCTTTTCTTATATTTTTTATTTCTTCCATTTCCTTTTCTGCCAACCTCTTATTTCTAGAAAATGTTTTAATTGTGTTGCATAACCCCTTTCATTTGAGTTATTGTTGCATTGTGTTAGTATGTTTCCCACTCCCTAGTTTCCCAATTGCAAAAGGAAGCATCATCTCACTCCCTTTCTTTCACATGTCCCAGATGCCTAGTGCTCTATTGCCAATACCACAACCTCTTGCAACCGTTGATCCCGCTACCCATTAATGGTGCCTTGATGACTATAGATTCCAAACATTGCGACCTTCACTATCTTGGATGGTAGGATTATATCAAGGTGTTTTAGTGCATCAACTAATGAATGTACAAACCATCACCATCTCCATTTATGTAGTGTTGTAAATTTTGAGATGGGGATGAGGCAGTTGCATGTCTTATTGATGATTATCATTTTCATCAAAGTTTGGGTAGTGAAATTTCAACTAAGGGATTTCTTCCTCTTGCAACAAGTATCCATGTCTCTTCCTGGGTGGAATTCTGTCTCTACTTACTATTGTTGTGCTACATGGGTGGTCTGAGGGGGACATATAGAAGAGAATTAAGAAGAACAAATGAGAAATGAGATGAAGAGTGAAAATATTTTTTTGTGGTTATCAACGAGGATTTTCCTTCTGCTCTATGTATACTTTTAGATATTTATTGATCTTTAGTGTTAGCATATGTATTTCATAGAGAGTTTGGAATCCGTAGGAGTTTAATTTATTTTGATAATATGATCTTGAAGTTTGTATCTAAATGTTAATTTGTGTAAGATGTTGTTTATTTTAGGTACGTTGTCTCTATTTCTCTACTTGTCCGTGCCTTGTGCATGCCGACTACTTTATTTGTGTTCCAACACTCTGTATCTTTTTTGTGCTTAGTTTCCATGTTGACTCTCTAGTTGTTTGTGATTTGTATGCACATTGACTTTACTATCTAACTGTGACTAACACTCTTTGAACTATGATGTCAATGACATAGATGAACACCACCACAATTCTATTGGTATCTACCTCTTGGCACAATTTCCTTCATGCTACATGCCTTATTGCTATGAGCTTCAGAGTGAGTCATCTCATTTTCTACTAAATTCACATTATCTACTTTAGGGATCTCAATGCTTGCTTGTTACTTATTTTATGTTATCATATTTCGGGGGAGTTCTTGAGTATTTATAATATAACACTTAATGGAGATCACTTTTTTATATGGGATTTGTTATCTTGTATGTTTATTTTTTGTGTTTGTATTGGAAAGCTGGATATGCATTTCACCCACATTCTAGCTTGAGTGGGAGTGTTAGAGCCTATATGCACTAATCTTGTGTTTAGTCTCATATTTGGGAATATAAGAGTGCAACCCTTTCTAGACTCCTATTTGTATAAGCCTTGTAATCACTTGTTGATTATCTCAATATAACAAATACCATTACTATTCAATAATTTACTTAAAGTAATCCATTCCAAGACATGTATGTGCATAATATTCATTATCATTCCAAGAACATAAAAACAACAAATAAATCATCATCAAAAACCATAATATTTTGCAACTCCTTGGATCCTTGCTAACATTTAACACGTTAGTCTAACCAACACATTATGTGTCAAAGCATAGTTGTAATGGATGGGTGTAGGAACTAGGTTAAATAAGGGTTATTCAACGTATGGACTCATATGCTAACATGCCATGTTGAAAATATTCATTTGGGTGACTATATTATACATCATGTGGAATTACAAAGTGCACTTTGGGTCCTAATTGAATAAAATTAGCATCATGATCACACCACATCTTGACAAAGTGATATCCATAACTTTTGAAGCCTAAACATGTTAAATTTTATTACTCGAGCCCTCTTCTACTAATAAAAACATAGTTTGATACCCACACAATCCCATGTATTGTGACACATAACATATTTTTTAGTATAGCAAATTAATGCATTCTGATCTTATATATTTTTAAAAAATTTGAACCTTCATGAGTCTTTTTTAGCATTGTCTTATATAAAACAATACCATTTTTTTATTTTTTCTCACAATTTATATTGTCTAATGCTAAGTCACAATTTTAATTAGTGTCATCTTATTATATATGTAATGATAAATAATACCATAAGTTAGAGTTTCATTTAGAATAATTAATTATTAGTTGAAATATTTTTTCTATTTATGACAGAGGTAATGCTACACAAGCAATATTTGATCTAGTTACTTACTTCTACACATAGTGTAAAACCCACAATGAGTCATTACCAACTACTAATTTCCAACTACTTGTTTGATCTTGCTATCTTGTAAGTGGGAAGTGGGATATGTCTCCTACAATCTATGTACCAAGAAATATAATAAATAACTCACTAGAGAGATGCAAAACCTTGAGGACACATAGAAACACGTTGGAGCAGGGAGACAAAGAGCTCAAAACATGGAGACTAGAATAACATGATCAACCTTTATAAACTTCACAACTTCCTAGGGAAATCTATTCTTCATAAGATATCCTATCATTCCACTACCACTCATCTCCTTGAAGACTCCGTTATTAATGAGGAAGTTTGACCTTCATTTGAACCAAAAGATCTCATTGCCCATTCCACTAATGTAGTTTCACCTAATGAAGGTTCAACCTTCACTAGAGCTTGGTCAAATCTTCTGGTCTCCAACCCTAAGAAGAAGGATTTAGGGGGTGATAATCAAGATTTCAGATTTATTGCTCCCGACCAATAAAGGAGTATGCTAAACCTTTGTTTATCTTTATACACATGTACACACAATTAAAAGTGTTGGTTTTGATTAAATCTAGTTGAAACATGGAATTAGTCGAGGAGGGAGTGTAGATATCTCTGTATTTACAAGAAACCAATAGTTCCTAAGGCAATAATGAAGTAGTACACTTCTACAAAGGCAAGAGTGACATATAGGGTCTCCAACTCCCCTTCAGTAATTTAAATTATCATTTTAATCATGCTGCACAAGGCCTCCTTTTTCTATTGATATTGTTCTTGCTAACATAGCTAAGCAAGAAGGCAATTAGGATTTTAAATCAATAAAGGGAAATGTGCACTGTTTAGGGGATGCACTTATCATTTGGGTTGGGGGTGTCATGTGAACATTATGATTCCATTTAAATTACCAAACCAAACAACAAGATAGAGTCTAATGAATTATCCTAAACTACTAATTGGCCATGGATATGCTAGGTTGTGTATAGGGGAACTAGTCCCTAACACCCCTACTATCCTTGTGAGGCGCAATTGGGTTAGGGTTTAGGTGTAATTCAATTAGAGTCTAAATAATCCTAGGTTTCTAGGTTAGATGATCTTAGGATGATTAGGGGCTGAGAATAGTGATGGGAGTGGAAGTGAAGTTTTAGGCCTCCCATCACCCACATTCTAACCTTGAGAAAAAGCCATGCTAAACACACCAAATTCATCTAAAATAGCTACTTAGATCTCTCAACTAGGGTTAGGAGAATTGATTAGCATGTAGGAGGATGGGTAGCTAGCTAGGGATCCAAGAATTGGAACTAGGAGAAAATCCCAAAATTCACACATATAAGCAATTTCCCTAAATTCCTAGGTGAACCAATTCATGAAGAGTGAGATAGAAATATGACATAATCATAAACAAATGAAATTTCAATGTTTACATATCATTTCCCCCCAAAATGGTATCAAAGTAACATATTTTGCCCCAAACATACCACCCAAGGGGCCTAGCTACTCATGGCAATGCAAAATACAAAAAGAAAGTAGAAAGAGGTAGAAGAAGCCATGGAGCTCAATGTAGATGAAGAAATCCTCCACTTCAGCTGTTGCAAGATGTCCTCCTCTCTACTCCAAGGTGCAATGGCATGGGATGATGGTGAAATAGGGGCAAAACACTAGGAAACTAGGGTTTTGATGGTGGAAATTGTGAAATGGAGTGGAATGGAGGGGGAAATGGTGTAGAATGGGTGGAATGCAAAAGTGGGGAGTTAAGAGGTGGTAGAAGGTAGCTAACCTTGTACTGGATCCACCACCTACGTATACATAGGTGTGCGGGAAGCAGTAGGTCAAGTAGGGGTAAAGTGGGAAATGTAGTGTAAAAGTAGCTAGGTTTTTGTGAGTAGCATGACCGTGGTGGTCACCATGGCTGTGGTGGGGAGGGGTTGGTCGTGGTGGATGGGAATGATTGAGGTGAGAAATGGGGAAAAATCACAAGAACTTGGTTGGTTTTGAACTAGAAGTGGCACAAATGTGGTGGTCACCAAGGCCATAGTGGGGCAAGCGTAGCATGATTGTGATGGCTTGAATTTCTCTGCCCATTCTTGGCTCCATGGCTGTTCTGCTACGAAGGTCACACCACCGTGCAATGTGGCATTGCCATTTTGTAGTCAACCCACCACGACCATTCTGAGTAGCATGACTGTGGTGATTTTTGCTTTGCTTGGAGGTGACTTTGTTTATTTGTAAGTATGCTAGCATGGTTGTTTTGTGGTACCACGACCGTGTTGGCCTCTGGATCAACACTTGGACTTGTTTCTTTGGATTTTCTTGGAGATCTTTTCTTCAATGGAGCTTTGGCCACTAGGGGTAGGTTGAGGGAGCATCGAACTTCACTGTAGGCCTCTCTAAGGGTAGAGAAACCCTAGGATTACTCCTTCTCTCTCTCTTACATCAAGTGTGGTCCAAATGCTTGAAAAACATTCAAATAATATCCATAAGTGCATTTTATACAAATATGCATATGAAGGGAAACAACATGTAATATAATAGGTATAGATGTGATTGAAATGCAATATGAAACAAGATGAAGCCCTAAAATAGGGCTTAATCACCACCCCAAACTTAAAACATACTTGTCCTGAAGTATGCTCCAACTCAATCTCTCTACAATTTTCCACAATCAAGAAATGAAAAATGTAATGCAAAAGATGATTATTACTGAATGGGATCAATGTTGATTAAGTGCATGCATTCCATTTATCTCCTTTCCTACTTTCACAAACAAATCATGAAAAGAGCACAAAGCATATGAACTTCAAATATAGTACATAGAACACATGAGCTATCCATACTTCTTTCATGTAGTTCCAGGTAGATCATTACATGATGGTGTTAATCAAGGATGACTAGGAGTGTTGTTTCACCTTCATGCATTCAATCTTATGCTTCAAACCATACCAAGTGACCCACATAGCTATGGAAAAAGGGTAAAGTGAGCTAGGTTTCATGTTTCTTAGCTCAATGGGTATGAAAATGGAAGAAAGGATTGTGGTAAGATTTTGGAGTGCTTTTACACACTCATCTTTTTTTATTTAGATGCCCTTAAACAAGAGCATCTTTTATTTTCTTTTAGCATTTTCTTTGTCTTTTTCTTTTGCCCTTGGTGTAGATAGGGCATATGGTGATGAGAGTGAAACATGGAGATATAGATGTGGTCACCCCAAACTTTTAGAGGTGGCCACGGCTGATATGTGCACTTTGGCATCCTTTCATGAGGCGGAGGGGTAAGAAGATGGTGAATGAAAAGTCGAGTCAAAGAGGGGTCACTGGGGTGATTCTCAACATAAGGTCTCCTGCATGAAAGTTAATCCAACACTTCATCCAGTAATTTCACACCACATGAATAAACAACATGAAATTGATACTTCTATCAAGTGATTTCATACACTAAGCGCTCATTGCTTGCTCAAGTCACAATTCAATGGAAACATTCACAAACACTAGAGAGGTGATGTGGATGTAGAAAGTCAAGAATTGATACCATTCAACAATAAATAATGATAATTCACTTGCATTTGTCAAAGGTCATCATTTTTAATTCAAAGAGTATAGATTGGGTCGAAACACACTTTTAGGCTAGAAATCTCAAATTTGGGAAAAATTGGCCAAAACAGTGCCAAGTTGCCTTCAATGACATATAAACCTACATTATTGAACAAAAAGTGGTAAACAAGCAAATACTAGCTAAACATTCATATGTTACCAAACTCTACATGGAAATGCAATGCATGACAAAAGGAGCAATTTTTTTGAAAATTACACAGAAATTGCAAGAAAGTAACTATATGACATGCAAGTATGCAAAGAAGGTGAATTCTAAACCAAAATAAACAAAATCAAACAAAACAAAAGCAAATGGCAGGTGAAATCCAAAAAAAAGAGTGAATGAGATAAGGGCATACCGCCCTACCACCCCAAACTTTTAAATCATGTTGTCCTCTACATGACACTAAAGTCTAGGAATGATAGGGTAGGAGATCACTACAGTGGCAGTGCTCTTCCATGTGGTGGAGTATGTTAGTAATAGGAACCCCAATAGTATGACTGTCGAGGCAGGTAGTTGTCCTAAAATGTTGATAGTGAACTTCACCAATCTTCCCCCCACTGGGGGTTCCTCTGGGACTGGGCATGCTGGAACTCATATAAGTGGTTGACTTGATAATGCATATGTTGATGGTCTAACCACATGGCATCCTAGGTGTGTTGGAAACCCTCCTGTGCCCTCAAAATGCCCTCCTGGGTGCTCAATATGCATCCCGTCTGCTCTGAATGCCCTCCAGCTGCACATGTATGGTAGTCATTTCGTATGCATTCATTGAAGGCTGTTGTGGATGCTGAGCTATCTCCATCTCACATCGCCTCACCATGTGCGTCTCTCACTCCTCAACATTCCTCCTCCTTTCAGCAGCTGCCTGTGATTCACCTAACCCCTATGGGACGATCTATGGATGCTGAAACATGTCCCTAGGGTTTTCCTCCCCCCATCTTCTCACTTTTTCCAAGAAATCTAGAGTAGGACCCCACTCCATCAACTATGATGCAACATGGTATGGGAGCTCTATTGATACTCCTGGGTAAGGTGGGTGGACTTGATATATAATTTTTTGATCAACAACTAAAATCATAGATGAGCGTACAAGATAGTACAGGTCCACCAACTTCCCCCCTTCATTCCTTGTATATCTTGAAACATCATGACTAAGGGCAACAAATATGGATGTCACAATCCCTCCTAGAAAGAACAAATTTTTCACTTGGATGGGACTGTCCTCAAGTGGTCAATCATCAAAGCTCCTAAGTTTACATGTTTTCCTTTTATCAACCATCCCAAAACACATAAGTCTTTCTTTGTGCAGCTCACTTGATTCTCATATCTGCCAAAATGGTATTTGCTAGGAATTTCTAAGCATAGCGTAGGAAGGGGTTATGAAGAAAACTAGTCTTCAACTTCCTCTCTATAAAGTCGATGTGGGCGGTGAATTCCTTCCACATGGTAGTAGAACTAGCATTGGTGCTCTTGTCTATCTTGACAGTCTCAAAGAGAGCTTCCATTTCTTCATTTGGAGCAAAGAAGTTGTTTAGCATGGTTGACGAAATGACCCAATGTTGGCCTCCAAGCCTGAATTTAATGGAATCTTCACCATCATGGGAGACCTTCTCCAATGTGGCAAGGAACTATTATGTGAGCTCAATATAGGTCTCTTGATCTATTATAAGAATTCCATACAAACCAATATCCTTCATCATGCCCTCATAGTACTCAAGGAAAGCTAAGGCATCTAGCGTCTTTTGGCATGCGTAGCGGGTGCATATCACCCTACAAGTCAGGCACTCTGGGTGCTTGGGCTTATTTGCCTACCCGCTAGAAGTCTTGAGATCTGTATCTGGCTGTTGTTGTGGTGCCTCAGGCTGTGGTGCATCCTGCATCACCTCATCCTCACTATCTAACTGTAACTGTCATTGCGCTCTCGGTTGTGGTGCTACAGATGCTGAAGGGGGAGTCAAAGTCGACGCTCGAGTCACCAAAACTGAAGGTCTGGCTACTAAAACTGATGGGAGGGATTCCGAAACTGACGAACTTTCTACTGCCCACCTCCACTAGATAGCCTAGAGGAATCCTCCATCATGGGATCCACCATCGTTTCCGTATGGGGTGATTCTTCT
The DNA here is from genome assembly GCA_963693085.1 of Alisma plantago-aquatica. Taxonomy (NCBI): domain Eukaryota; kingdom Viridiplantae; phylum Streptophyta; class Magnoliopsida; order Alismatales; family Alismataceae; genus Alisma; species Alisma plantago-aquatica. The sequence goes on from OY856411.1 coordinate 582,383,667, forward strand.
TGTGAACTGAAGGTTGCCGATGGTGGTGAAAGAGCTAGAAGTGTCGATGGAGCCGAAGACGACACATTCTTGGGCCAACACGCATAGGAAATGACATCCTTGGTCTTAGACACAACCTTATTAGACATTTTCTTCATTTTGGATCAAAATTGGTGGAGAAAAATTGGTTTTTAGGTTTTCTCCAAAGAACTGTGCTGTTGGGCCATATTAGAGAGAAATGGGGGTTTTGTGGATGAAAATGGATGGAATATGGAGATTAAGGTAGTGGAAATGATGGGGGATTGATTGGAGATAGATTCTGGGTGATTTGGTGGTGATTTGAGGGTGGGAGGAGGATTGGACGGTGCTGCATGGCCGCTCTCGTGTAGAGGTTAGCCGTTCTGTTTGGGAGAAATAAGTAGAAGTATTTTAGAAATGTTGCAAAATGGCTAACTTAAGTGTTGTATCGCACTGCAGCACGATCATTCTGTGCGACATGATCGTGTGGGGAGGCTCGTAACAAAGCTATGCTGCCTTGCACGCCCGGTCTTCCTTTTTTCTTCACTTGGCCATTCTACTTCACAAGACCATTCTAGGTGTGTGGCTACATGGCCATGCTGCGTTGCATGGCCATGCTGGGTTAGTTCTTTAGTTCTATAATTCTTTGATTTTTCTGTATTCCCCTATTGATTGTGAATGCACCACCACGGCCGTTCCATGTCACCATGGCCGTGGTGAGTACCATGACAATTGTTCCACACTTGAATTTCATCAAAAAGTCAAATATCTGATCCGAAATGATTTTTCATGGATTTCTTGTCAAAATTTCATCTATTTTTTCACTTCACCCTATTTTCACATGCACATATGAAAACTAAACAAAATCTAGAAAAAATAAGTCTCTCTCTGTGTTTTCTTGGAAAAGTGTAAAAACAAAACAAACGTATAAAAAATGGAAGGTTGGGTGAAAAATTCCCAAACCTAGGTGGGCTGCCTACCACAAGCACTGAGTTTCAAGCCTTCAACTGGGCTTCTGGGAGATTCTTCAATCATTCATCCATTTGGCATCCTCATGTGCCCATTCTTGCAATACATACATCTCTGATTTGCACTAAATTTAAGTTCCTCATCCCGTTGATCACAAAAATCATCATCAATTATGTCATCCTGACCTTCTTCTCTCAAATGACCATTCCAACTATTTAAGTATCAGTGTCCAATATCCTCATCTCGAGCTCTCTGGGTTGGGGTCTAGTACATGTTGATATTGATCTTCATGTCCATGAATAAAACTATCATCCTGCCACTACGAACATGTATCTCGACGTCAGCTGTAAATAAGAACGATCTTCCTAAGATAATAGGAATCTTCCTATCGTTCGGCTCTATATCAAGAACAATGAAATCCTGTGGGAACACTGAGCCCTTTTCTTTGTCTATCATCACCAAAACATCATCCACTCTTCCTCTAGGCACTTTTCTGAAACGGTCTGCCAATTGGAAAGTGCAGTGTGCCAGCTTCAACATGCCCAATCCCAACTCCACATAGATAATTTATGGCATCAAATTCACACTAGACCCCAAATCAAGTAAGGATCAGTCTATACGGTGCCCCCCTATGTAACTAGGTATGAGTGGGGCTCTTGGGTCTTTTCTCTTCACATAAAGTGAGTGTTGGATGATAGAGATCACTTGTTTAGTCAACTTCACTCTCTCTAGTATTCTCCCTGTTGACCTTCTCTTCACAGTGCATAAGTTCTTAAGAAACTTGGCATATGATGGGATTTTCTTGATAGCATCCAACAATATTGACCTTCACTTGGAAAAACACCTCAAGAATGTCAACATTGTGCTTTTGTCTCCTCCTTACTTCCGGTGGCTCATCTAATGATTCAATGAATGGTGGCTCACTTGCTTTGGCCTTGCTTGCATCAATGTGAGATAGAACACTAGGGATGGTGGAATCTGCAAATGGAGTGTGAGGTGGAGCACTTGGTATCCCAAAATCCACAAGAAGTATCACATAATTATCTTCAGCTATCTCAATCACAGTATCACCACTCAGACGTCTTTGCTTTTCTTTATCAACCTTCCTTTGACTAGTGGATTGCTCAAGAGATTTTACACTCCTTAGAATTGTCACACCACTTCCTTGCTAATGGTGGAGAGGGGGATCTAGTTGTGGTTGTGGATGAGATGGAGGTGACACTTAGTGTTGAAATTGAGGTGGAGGAGAGAATTGAGGTTGGAAGGTGAATTGTTGGGAAATTGGTGGTGATGGAGGGGAAGGAGGAGTATAAGGTTTGGTATTGCCTTAGAAGTGGTATATGGGCTACACTTGCATGGGAGGTGGACTATAGAAAACTTGTGAAGAGGGAATTGGTCCACTTGCTTCAGTGAAACTCAAGATGGGTTTTGAAGACAATTTTTCTTCTTAGAGAGCAATTATGGAAGATAGGTGCTCTATCCTCTCCTCAAGCCTTGTCACATTCATTTGTATGTCATCAAAGCTCTTCAACCTAGAGAGAACCTCTTCCTCAAACCTTGAGCTATATCTTGGACTTTGTGGTTCTTGGTAGCTATAGGAGTGAGGTGTCTTCTTTTTTCACCATAGAACTCAATAGCATTGACCGCATGGAAAGGAACACTTGTCACTTGGTTTTTCATGAATCTTACCATATCACCAAGAATCTTCATCATTTGCGGTCTTGAGTCATTATGAGTTGGATATATCATATCAAAGGCATGTCCACCATCATACATCATGCTAGAAGCTCAGATTCTTGAACCTTCTGCCAACTTCTCATACAAGGGCCATATCTCCTCGGGTGGCCTATGAATGAAAACTCCTCTACAAGTAGAGTCTACGGATGTTTGGCTCTTTGGAGATAGACCAGAGTAAAAGGACTAAACTAGCTGCCACAAAGGGATCTCATGTTGTGGGCACTCTCTCAACATCTTCTTAAATCTCTCCCAAGCATTGTGAAACTGTTCATTGTCTAATTGACTAAAACTTGTTACGGCACACCACATTTTGTTAACCTTGATATAGAGTAGAATCCCCTTAAGAAGGCATTCTTCATTACTTCCGAACTCATGATGTCCCTCATTGAATCATAACACTCTTTGGCTTTGTCTTTGAGGGAAAATGAAAACAAGGTCAACTGGATTGTGTCATCACTAGTCGTCGACATCCTGAAGGAGAACATACTTCAAGAAATGAGTCCAAGTGCTTGTAGGGGTTCTCACTCTCTGAGCCATAGAAGATGGGCAAGAGCCCAAGAAGACCTAGAGGGATGGAGAATTGCTCCCCTGGCATTTGATCAACCCTGCTAGCAATTGGCGATTTTTAGTTGCTAGGCATGAAGTAATCTTGAAGTGGCTTGTGGGGTGCATTTTGGCCTTCCATCTTGTGTTCCCCTGAGTGACTTGTCACATGCACAAGTCACAATCAAGTAAAAGAGAACAAGTTAGCAAACCAATATGCACAAAGAACAAAAAGAATAAAGAATAAATAATAGCAATGGTGAGGGCAGTAGGAAAAGTCAAAGCAAAACTAACTAGCTAGGTTGAGCACCTTTCTGCTCGCTAACGGTGCCAGAAAGCGTGGTGCGATTCTGTTAATGGTGTTAAACACTACTCAATTGGAGTTTGTATAGATGCAACCCCACAAATAGAAACACATGTAGATTAAACTTTTAAAATTTATAAAGACCTACACAAACATACTCACATACACAAAAACACTACACCTGTAAGCGCATGGGGTCATGTCATAGTATAGGAGGAAGGAAAGTATAGGGTCGATCAATAGGGAGAAAAGGGGGTACTAGAGCTAGGTTAGTTTTTGGGCTAGGTTCCTACTGTGGAGTCTAGGGTTGAAGGGTTTAGAGGTTGATTTGATTTTTAAATGAAGGATGAAAAAGCAAGCAACTAAAGAAAATCAGGAAAGATTAAAACCTAAGTTAACCCTAGACAGTTGATTTTACTGAATAAGAAAAGACAAGGCAAGGCAAGAAAAGAGAACAAGTTATGCTAAGGCAAGAAAGGAGAAGTCTACACTACACTAAGATAGCAAACATGGCAAAAGAACAATTAGAGATCTAAATTAGCAAGAATAAGGCCATAAGATAACTAACCAAGCAAATAGCTAACTAAGCTAACACTAGCTAACCAAGAAGACAATTAGGGTTTTAAAGCAATAAAGGGAAATGTGGGCTGTTTAGGGGATGTACTTATCAATTAGGTTGGGGGGTGACATGTTAACATTATGATTCCATTTAGATTACCAAACCAAACAATAACCTAGAGTCTAATGAATTATCCTAAACTACTAACTGGCCATGAATATGCTAGGTTGTATATAGGAGAACTAGTCCATAACACCCCTACTACCCTTGCGAGGTGCAATTGGGTTAGGGTTTAGGTGTAATTCAATTAGAGTCTAAACAATCCTAGGTTTCTAGGTTAGATGGTCTTAGAATGATTAGGAGCTGAGATTAGTAATGGGAGTGGAAATGAGGTTTTAGGCCTCCCATCACCCACATTCTAACCTTTAGAAAGCTCCATGCTAAACACACCAAATTCATCTAAACTAGCTACTTAGATCTAGGGTTAGGAGAATTGTTAGCATGTCGGAGGATAGGTATCTAGCTAGGGATCCAAGAATTGGACCTAGGAGAAAATCCCAAAATTCACATATATAAGTAATTTCCCTAAATTCCTAGGTGATTTCAAACACAAACTTGCAGACTTCACTTTAGGCCTCTCTAAGGGTAGAGAAACCCTAGGATCACTCCTTCTCTCTCTCTTCCATCAAGCATGGTCCAAATGCCTAACAAACATTCAAATAATATCTGTAAGTGCATTTTATACAAATATGCATATTGAGGGAAATAACATGTAATATAATATGTATAGATGTGATTGAAATGCAATATGACACAAGATGAACCCTAAAATAGGGATGAATCACACTGTCATTCACAAGGCCATTACCAATGTCACACCACCATACAAGGCTACCACCAATGTCACATCACGGTGGGATATCAATCCCTCAATCACATAACTAGATGATTTCACCTCACAATAGGATTTAAGCCTTCACAAGGTCATACGATCCATCATACCAATATGATCTCATCATGTTTCATTAAGGCTCATAGCCATCACCCTGTGTCATATGATCACCACCATAGCATCACAAGCTGTGACATTTGTTCAACTTGCAAGGTTAGAATATCACAAGTAGGAGAGAGAAAAAGTAATCACACACCATTCATCCAATGAACTCAATAAGTATAGCATACCCTAGGATTAGGGTTAGGGTTCACTTATATATATGATTAGGGTTTTACATTCCAACACTAACAACAAACCCTAGGTATCTCACCTTCACACATTCTTAGACTTGTGGGTCAACCACTATCATCAAGTCAATCATTATTATCAAACCATGTCATAACCCATCATCGGTTGAGTAAGGCATTAAATCACAAACCATACAATCAAAGGAGGTATACATCATGGTCGAAGATCATCCTCAAGACAAGCGATCAAAGCACAACCATGTACATATGACTCACATGTACCTAAATTATCTTTGGTTGAAGGGAACATTAAGTCACCAAAATCCAAGTGATTGAAGAATCATCATCATCACATCATCGGTCGAAGAGAATCACACATTCAAGCGACCAAAGAGAAACCAACTCCGCCATGGTCAAATAGAAACCCTAGATCGAATGGAACAATCAATCCAAGCGACCGTAGAGACTACCACATATACATTGGATTGAAGGGAATTATATAATCAAACAGTCCAAGGGAATCTCCAATTCTACGTGAATGAAGAATCACAAAATCTAATCGGTAGAAGAAGATCCAAACATCTATGTGATTGAACAGAATCCAGAGTTTATGTGACCAAGTCCATAAGAATCATTTCATTTGACCAGACTTAAACCAAGGCTTCAACAACATGATACACATCATGGAGAGCATTTTAGAGAGAGGAAGAAACCATAAAAATGGAGATTAACATCTTGAAAATATAACTCTTGAGAAAGAGAATTCATTAGAGAAAAAATCACATTCAAAACCCTAAAACCAAGCATTCCTTGTAGCCAACATCATAACCATGATATGGTAAATGAAAGTTCAAGATCCAAATCATGAAACAGAACCAAGATTTCATCTTATCCAAGAAATTTGAACCAAGAACTAAGATCAACAAAACTAAGGTTTAGTTTCATGCAAAACCATCACCATCACCTTCCATTAAAGTTCAACCACATGAATTAGGGTTTAGATAAAGAAGAAAGTACATGCAAGATCAATATAGAAACTTAACCCAAAACAAGATAATGTTATCAACAACAAGATACTACATTTTAGAATGAGTTGTGTGTAGGATTGAAGTGATATAATAGAAGATGGAAAAGAGTTATATAACCAACCTTGGATAATGGTTGCACCACCTCCAAGAAAAGCTCTAAAACCAAGAAGGAAACCCTAGCCTTGATCTCCTCGATGACTAATCTAGTCACCACCTCAAAAGAGAAGAGAAAACTCTAGGTTAAAGGGCAAGAAAGAGAACCAAAACCTTGAGGCTAAAAGGAACAAGAAAGGGAGAGAAAGGAATAAGATTTTCATCTCACTCAGGTGCTACCATGGAGAGCCATGGATTTGACCTATGTGGAGAGAAGTCTCTCAAAAGACCACCATGGAAAACCATGGATTCGGCTAAGAGAAGAGAAGGAGATAGGGTTTTGCAAGAAAACAAATTAAAGAGGTGGAATCACTTACCAAGTATCAAAGAACCACCAAAGATCACCAAGGAAGAGCTTCTCCTTCAGCAAGAGCACAAGACTGAACTCAAGGAAAGAGAGAGGGTATAGATAGTACAAAAGGATCATATGCATGAAAGAAGAGTGGTACATATATCCAATGCAAGAGAGAGACCAAAGAGGATAGGTGTCATGCACATAAGTGCCACATGTCCACCAAATAACCAACATGCATCTTCTAAAACCATGAAAGCATCAAGGTCATGAAAAACTAGGTAAACCAACGACCTCACTAGGTCCTAGATGACCTTCGGTCACAAAGGATCATGGCCACAAAGGCACATGGTCACAGAGAAACCAAGCGACCACACTTCAAAGGACCAAAACCTTAGGTCAAGCTACCAAAAGAGAGGATGAGAGTCTATGCGAACATTTAGACTCCATCACACACTCAAAAACCTATACTACTATAGGAAAACATCAAGAACATACAAGGTGTTCACTTAAAACTATGGACACCATATGGTCAATACATGGTCAACATCAACATAGTGCATCAAGGCAAACCCTAGCAACAACACTCAACATGTCACCTTCTCTCTCCTCCTCAAACCAAAGCACAACAAGGTGCACCAAGGCACCATTATATCTCTCATGATTCCAAGGTGTCCAAGGTACATTATACATGTGACAAATTGGAATATAACTTCTCAACATGGGTAAATTGCAACCAAGTCCAAAATAATTACATATATAGAAGAACTAGCTCAAACATTATTCAAATTGGACCAAACTAAAAACATAAGAATGTCACATGATAGTAAGGAATATCAAGAGTTTGGATTATGGTTTAATCATCTTATTAAGAACAAGCAAGCACAAACTAGCACTAAGCTAGGTCAGGGGTCTTACAACCATGGAGAACCGTGAATTCAGCCAAAAGAGAGAGAAGTTCCTCAAGAAGAACCACCATGGCAACCCATGGATTCGGCCAAGAGAAAGAAGAGATGGGTAGGGTTGTAAGAAAATGAAACCAAGAAGTATAGATCACTTACCAAGATCAAAGAGCACCAAGGGATCGCCAAAGATGAGTTGCTCCAACCCTAGATCCACACATGCAAGGGTTCAACCACCTTGCTCCAAGGTTGACCTCTCCTTCTCCACCAAGAACACAAGGGACGAGATACAAAGAGAAGAGAGAAAGGAGAGAGTGCAAAAGGATCACTTGCATGCAAAGAAAGGGGTTTATATACCCAAGGGTAGGAGAGAGGTAAGGGAGGTTAGGTGTTATGCACACATGTGCCACTTGTCCACCAAAACTCAGCCATGCAAGCACTAAACATATGCATGCAAAAAAGGTTATTAAAACCTAGGAAAGCATCGACCTCACTTGGTCCAAAAGACCATCAGTTGAAGAGAAATTCTACAACCAAAATGCTTCAAACCTAGCGACCGCATAAACAAAACCCTATGTTTCTCATCAACCCAAGAGAGGGTTTAGGGTTCAACGAACGTAGAGAACACAAGGCTTACTTCAAAAACTCAATGACCGAAGACACCATGGTTGAATAAACATCAAGGTCATTGCTTAAACCAAAACTCAACAATCAACACAAAAGGACAACACCAAACTTGGGTATCCAAGCAAACCCTAAAAACATCAATACTCATGATGTCAACACATCTCTCCTCATCAAACCAATATGCAACAAAGCTATGAGGCACCCGTATCTCTCCAACATGAATCCAAAACATGTGAGGCACATCAAGCATGTGACTAGTTACAAGATAAACCCTAAACAAGGGTAAATTGCAATTAGATCCAAAATAAGAACATATATGTGTAACTAGCTCAAACATCATCCAAACTGGACTAAATTAAAAAAATAATCATTTCACATGTTATTAAGGCACATCACATGATTCGATTAAGGTTTTAAGCATCCTATTATGTTAAACAAGCAAGATCAAGCATAAATCTAGGTCAAGGACCTTACAGAAAGAGTGTGGGTGTCCTATTGTTGGGTGTGAAAATTAATAGACAGATTTTAGCTTTATATGTTGTTTGTTTGACCTAAAATTTGAGGTAGATAAAGGGTCCTATGCATAGGTTAGGATAACAAGGAATGTGTGGGTAAGTGTGGATGAAACTGGCCATTTTGTTTAGATTTTTTCATTTAGATTTTTATGTAATTGTTAAGTGTGTATGGGTTGGATAGGATATTATGTTCTTGTGTCTCTCTGGTGGTGATGTCCAAGTAAGGTACTCGATGGAGTATCAACTAGTTATATACCCACTTTCAAATGAATATTTTCCATATAGGGAAATGTTATGTGAGTTTACAAGGTTTATCTTAATCGTAGAGAGTCTAGTAATTTTACTTTAAGAAACTTGTGGGATAATGATCAACTATTCTAAGTTAGAATCATTTTGTATTTGGTCTATTTTTCATTCAAGAAGCTCATTTTCTATTGGATATATTAGCATTGCATAGAATCATTTTGTTGTGTTGTGACATCCCACAAGATGTAACTCACACACTTACATGCTCTTATTGTTTTCGTGCAATCCAAGCAACCTTTGGTACCTTATGGTCAAGATTTAGGTAACTAAGGTTACACACGTATCTATCGATGAACATGTATTGAATATTTTGATGTAATTCACTATCATTTTTTATGATAACATGTTAAGTGGGGAATATAAATTCATTCACGAAGAAAATATGAATGTGATGAAGTACTCATATCCCAAAGAAAAACATAGGGTGTCAATAGAAAATAAATGATTTCATTCATGTTTTTTGCGTGTATTCAAATGTTTGTATAAGGTATAATATATCTCTAACACATGATACTCAGGGTGGGAAAAATAATACATATTATATTTCTACAAAACAATTATTTCATATAAAATGCAGGTTTAGAGTATCATGTTGACAAATTATTAGGTGGTAACAACATATACCTATTTTGATAACCTTGGACAGTTAGACCCAAAGCAACTTGATTGAGAAAAAATTAACTTCCACAAGGAGAAGGGATTCAAATAAAGTATATTGAGAAGTCTACATTGCAAGTATAATTAGTTGGTTTTTGAATTATACTTGAACAAAATTAGGATTACAAACATAGGCTTTTATGGAATAATAGTAAAACATGATTCATAATAAAATAAGGATAAGATCCCTGGGCCGGATGGCTTTAATGATATTTTCTTCAAGGAAGTTTGGAGTGTGGTTGGTGAAGATATTGTCTCTGCGATTCTTTATTTCTTTAAAACTGGAAGGCTGCTTAAGGAGTGCAATAGTACGATGATCACTTTGATTCCTAAGATTCATGGGGCTACTAATCTTAAAGATTTTATACCGATTTCTTTGTGCAATATGATCTATATAGTGATTGCTAAAGTGATGGCTAATCAGCTTGCAAAGGTTCTTCCTAGTATTATTGATGCGAATCAGGTTGCTTTTGTGAAAGGGAGGAAGACTGGTGATGCTATTTTGCTGACTAATGAGGTGTTAAGTACTTTTGTTGGTTCTCAACAATATATGTGTGTTAAAGTTGATCTAGCTAAAGCCTACGACTCAGTAAGAAGAGATTACATCTTGTTTTTGATGAGTAAGATGGGTTTCCCTTTGTGTTGGTTAAACTGGGTTTAGGAATCTTTCGCTACAGCTACCTATAAGGTTATTGTGAATGGAATCCCTACTGATGATTTCATTGCTTTGAATGGGGTTAGGCAGGGTGACCCCCTATCCCCCCTCTTATTTGTTATTGCTATGCAGGGTCTGACTTTAGTAATTAATTCTGAGATGAGAAAGGGTAGATTGATTCCTATTTCTGCTGGAAGGGTGAGTATATCTCATATCATTTTTGCAGATGACCTCCTTATGTTCTCCAAGGCTAACAAAAGCAATGCTCTCTGTATTAAAGATATTCTGGATACTTTTCATCATATTTCGAGTCTTCGGCTCAACAATAGTAAAAGTCATATTTTCTTGAGTAAAAGTGCTAGGGACTCTGATATGGGAAGTATTCTAAATATTGAGGTTGGTGATTTACCTGTCTGATATCTTGGTGTTCACCTCTTCACTGGTAGGCTGATTAAAGAGATGTGTAACCCTATAGTGGAGAAATTCAACTCGAGGCTTGAATCTTGGAAGGGTAATCTTCTTTCTCAAGCTGGTAGGGTGGAACTGATTATATCTACTTTATCTGCTTATAGTATTTTTTGTACTTCTGCTTTCCCTTTGCCGAAGTCTGTTATTAAGGAGCTTGAGAAAATTATGAGGGATTTCCTATGGAAGGATTCTGATGATAAGAAGCACTTGCACACTGTTTCCTGGGATATCATTTGCAGGCCTAAGAATGAAGGTGGTTTGGGTATTAGGCGTATTGAAGATTGGTAAAAAGCTGGAGTTATCAAAAATTTGTGGGATATTGCTGCTGAGAAAGAAAGCTTGTGGGTGAGATGGATAAATGGCAGATATATTAAAGAAGAGTCGATTTGGTCGGTTAGCTCCAGAGCTAATAACTCTTGGCTTTGGAGGATGATACTCGAGCAAAGGAATACTCTTTTAGATGGTATTGATTTTAGCTTGGGTAATGGTAGGAAGTTCTTGTTTTGGAGAGACCCTTGGCTTAAGGGTAAAAAGAGGCTTATTGACCTGGTTCAAGTGGACATTGTGCTTATAATGGGTTATGGTGTCAATTGCAAGGTGGATTCTTGCTTGGAGAACGACAAATGGCACATTCCCCATTTTAGAGGATCACACCAGTTGGAGAGTTTGGTAAACAATGTTTATGTACAGGCTTCTAGGGAAGATCGAATCTTGTTTGGCCTGAAGGATAAATGCAATCTTAAAGACTGCTGGAATTTAGTAAGGAAAAAGCATCAAACCGTTCCTTGGGGTTTTTGGGTTTGGAAGAGTGTGCCAAGGATATTTTTTGTACTGTTGTGGAAGTGTTTCCTTGGGAAGATCCTGACAGTTGATTATCTGAAGAGAATTGGCTTTCAGCTAGCTTCGCGGTGTGCTTTGTGCTCGACACATGAAAAAGATGCAGATCATTTGTTCTTCAATTGCTATTTTTCTATTGAACTTTGGGATTATTGGAGGACGTTCTTCAGTTGATCTGTGATTTGTATGTTAATGGACCTACTGGCTTTGAAAGGCAAAGATAAAATTGCAGCTTGCTTTGTCATTTATATGATTTGGAGAGAAAGGAATGCGAGGATCTTCAGGAGTAAATGCACAGTTACAAAAAAGCTCTGGGAGGTCCATGTGAAAGACATAGAAGTTTTTTGTAGTTAGTTTTATTTCTGTTTGTACATCCCCTTTATTTCCTCAAGTGGCTACTCTTTGTAACTGCACTAAGTTTGAAAATAGTAAAAAGGAAACACCCTACACTCACAAAAAAAAATGATGGATACTCATTTATGTTTGAATTAGTCAAAAATGAAAATTGTTGTGCCACTTATTGTGAACAAGAGATGTCCTTGGTTATGATTGATTAGGTACCTTTTGATATATACTTTTCCACTACCACCAATTTTTCCTAAATCACGTTTTTAAGGGGAAATGTTAACCTAGTGATGTCAAAATTATCCAATTTCATAATGTGTTGTTGTTATAGTTTAGATTTAATGATGTAATATTTTATTTTCATTGTGATGAAATGTTTCTCTCAATTGAGTTCAAAGTATCTAATGACAAGAAGCTCACTCCTCCAAAAGCTTCAAACAATATTGAAGTGTCTCATCTCACTTTAACTTACAATCTTCTAATTTTATTGGAAGTGAATGAGTATAACACTAGTACTCTTAGAAACATCTTTTGGGACCTATACATATTGACAGGACTCAAGGTGAAGTTTGATAAATGCTCAATCATCTATAATGTTGAAGCCCCCCAAGATAAGATTTCTTATATTTATGGCATCACGGAAGGCCAGATTCCTAAATATTGTTATGGTATTCCTCTTTTTGTGGGCAAATTAACCCGGTCACATTGCAGTCCACTTCCTGATAAGACAAAAAAGGCTTGAAGGATGGAAAGACAAGCAACTCTTCATGGTTGAAAGACTTGAGATTACTCAACTACTCTCTCTTCCATTCATTAATATTAGTCTTTGATTTTTCCTTTACCTAGTTCTGTGTCTGATAACACTAAGAAAATATGCAAATACTTCCTTTGGGGTCAAACTAAAAAGAAATACAATGTCTGTTTAGTGAAGTTGGATAAAGTCAGTAAACCTAAAGATGAAGGTGGGCTTGGCATAAAATCTATCAGAGATGTTATTTCTACTACAATCGTCCTTAATGCTTGGCATATTTTCATTGATAAAAATAGTCTTTGGATCAAATGAATCCATGAAAAATGTCTCCTTAAGGTCTAATTTTGAACAATAAATTATGATAATAATAATTTTCTCTTGATACTTCAATTGAACTTTAAAAGAAAGAGACAAGCTTAAGCAACATATTAGATTTGTTGTATGAGATGGTTTCAACATTTTTGTTAGGAATGATCCTTGAATTCCCAGATCTAATTTCTTAGTTGATATGTTTGATAAGAAAGCATCATTAAACTTGGTATCCATCTAATTTAAACCTAAATATCATATCAATGGCAATAATTGGTAGGTTGATGGCACTAGACTCCATAACAAGCTCATTGATTACCTCCCTAGAATTGCTAAACCTAGAGACTGTCATGATAGCTTGATTTCTCAAGAAAATTCATATTAAGATTAGATGTGTTTGTCTTAGGATCAGGGAAAAATGTCAACCATAACCTCTCTTTAAGTGGTTGTAGAATCACAAAATTCCTCGACTATTTTAGATGCATGGATGTCAAATTTTCTATGACATGCTTCTTGTTAATTATTCCATCAGAAGAATTGATATTCCAGACTCCCTCCTACTTCTTTTTAAGTAGAGAAAACCATGAAATGAATTACATTATGTTTAATTTATCTTTCACAAGGATCATTTTGGAAAGTTCAAAGATTGTATTAACTTTTCATCCACCCTTTTGTGATGATTTTTCCAAGATTTAGTAATAGTTCATAATATGATGAAAAACGTTGCAAGAATTTTTGGATAACAGATTTAATATATCTCCATCCTATATGACCTATAAAGTTGACGTTCTTGTGTGGTATTGATGTGTGTTTCTTCTTGGATGATGCATCACCATTTCCTCCTTTTGTATTGAGTTTATGTGTTGTTCTCCATCTCATTTCTAGTTGATAATTTTTATCTAATGTTCTATGATGAGTTATAAAGCTCTAAAGTTTCACTTCCATATGGGCCTTGAATGTTATCTTGAATTATATTTTATTTGTGATGCTTCTGTCGTGAGCTTGTCAAAGTAGTTTTACCTTGTTTAGTTTCTTTGTCTTATGGTAACTATTGTCTTCCTAGGATTTTCAACTTCCTTACTAGAATTTTTACAAACCAAAAATTAAATTTGATCCTTCTCCTTTTATTCTTCTATGTTGTTCAGATCTAGACTCTGAAGTTGCAAGTCTTTTTTGTGCCAAGCACTTGATTGCAGTTTTGCCTCAACTAGCTCCTTAAGGGCTGATATAGACTTTTCGTCCTAGATCTTATAGTTGTTTAGTCATTGATGTGTATAGACACAATATATTTTCTCCTTTTAATCACCAAATTGTTGTTTAGACACCAATGCTTGTACATATTTCTTCATAAAAATACAAAAAGGAAGGTGTGCAACCAAAAAGAGAGTGAAAGCCTAATATATACCCCTAAATATTGAAATTATACTGTAAAACATGCAACTAATCTAGTATGATTTGAAAATATCTTGGCTTATACTTTGATGTATTCCTCCAAGTGACTTTTATTTTAGAAATTGATGTTCCACATTGGGATGATATTGGGTTGGTAATTTCAAAAAGTCATTTTTAACCTCTATTTACTCTAAGAATTTAATATTTATGACAATAATTATAATACTTATAATTCACTTATATGACAGTTAATGATGAGATGTTACATATTGTATATTGGTATTATACTTATAACAAACTTATCACCTGAGTTGTTTATGGGTTACTAGTCACAAAATTGGTTTCTTTTAGAAAAGCACTTATGGGTTACTAGTCACAAAATTGGTTTCTTTTAGAAAAGCACTTAGGTATCTTGGTCAGCTTATTTTTCAATTTAGGGTTGTTTGGTAGCAAATAAACTAAATTTATAGTCAAGGACCTAGTTTCATCACCACTACACACATCTACTATTTCTTCAAAACCTATACCTTCTCATATTCTACATAAACACAACCTAAGATTGTCAATTTCAAGGCCAAACCCATGAAGTATACCTCATCCAACCTAAGGAAAACCCAGTTTGGGATCAAATTTTGGTAATCTAACTTGATAGGTGGAGAATGAACAACCTAATGCAAACATGGTTAGCTCTAAGTTACCATATATGGACAAATTACATTTTTACAAAAGGATCAAGACAATATATTAGAAGTTTGAATGACGAAAATACTTTCTTATTACATTCGATAAATCATGTTATTATATTAGTCAATTGATACACATACATGTTCATGCATTCTCTTTGTTTGTTTGTGTGTTATACAAAATCTAGGATCTCATCCATGCTACCACTTTCAAAATTGGACAATTTTTTGGTAGATCATTAAATTAGAAACTTGAACTTGTTTTTTCGATTAACTAGAGAAAACTTGTGTTTGACAAAAAAGCATATGTACTACATGTTCCTAACACACTTGAAAAGACATTGAAAATAAATAAAATTGGTTCTTGTTGTTTGAACATAAATGAACAAAACTTTTCTTTGATCCATAATATTTCACACATGCATCACATGCAAAAACATTTTTTTTATTTTCTCGATTATGACATGTGTTGATGTTTTACTCCAAAAATTGACTGTGGAAGACATTTTTAATCCAACCAATTGTTGGTTTTAGTTCAAACTCAATTTCTTCTAAGATGATATCTCCAAACATTCTTGGATTTTTCAGGAGTTATGGCTTGATACATATTTTGATTAGCTTATCTCAAGTGAGTATATACATAAAATCTAGCTTTAAGAAGGATTATTTCTATCCTTTCAAAACATGATATTAAACAAAAACAATGTTATTGATGCTTAGGACTTTCATGATCCAACATTGAAGAAACAATTGCATTTTATATTGAGGAAATAACCAAAACATTAGAGTCCATATTTAAGTAAAATAAATAAACGACAAGTGATAGGTGAAAAATGAATACTCTTTTCGATCTCTAAATTTTATTTAGTTTAAATCTTCAAAACCCTTAGAAGTATCTTTTTGAACAACCAAAAAATGGTAATTGAAAGTGAATGTTTTAACATGCTTACATACTAGGATTAAATCTCAAATGAAAATGATTGTAAATCAATTGGAAAATAACAAAAGAGGGGCCATATATATGCAAAATAGCTATTATGTTAAAAATAACGTTTGGAAAATCTATACAAGAATCAAAATAGGCATTCAAGCAAGATCATGTTTTAATCATAGGACTACAAATAAAACTCTTTACCAAAACACGCCTATCCTTTTTGAAAACTAAAAAACAATCACATTTCAAAATACTTACAAACCCCTAAGTTTACCAATCTCGTTATAAGGGAAATACCAATGTATTTTGTTTTCTTTCACTACTACAACATCTATTTCATTTGTGTCACTTATTCAAGCTTACTCAAATTTATAGATTTTTTAGGTGACCCAAAAGCCTTCCTCTTTTTTTTTAGAGAATAAGTACAAAGAATCATCAGTATGGGAGAAAAATAAAAAAAAATCCCTATCAAAAAGGTGCAATCATGTAGGATTGCGAAAGAGGAAAGAGAATATCCATACAATAATAGAAAATTTTACAATATAACCAGACTCCATTTTAAAATAATAAAAAAAGACTTCTAGGAAAAGCCCCAGGACGTAAAAACCAAGGGAGACTTTAGCAACATATTGATCAAATTTTCAAGCCTATATTGATCAACACAGAGTTATAGTGAAATCCATCCAGGGAACATAATCCTTGTGTATGTGAATATCAACAAAGAATGTATCATGGACAATCAAGAAGTTGAAAAGCCTTTATAGACACAAAATGTAGAGGTTCAAAACACCTCAATAGAAGAGAAGATACATCATCAAAAATATAGTATCTACGCACATAGACACAACAAAAAAATATCAAAGATCGGAATCACCCAACTTACAACCCAAAATAGAGAAAAAAGTGGCCAAGAAGTCAAAATGCTTAGATTAAGTGAATAGTAACACATAATTTTTAATGATATTCCACAGAGAAGCAGAATCCTTGTAAATACTTTTGTGAACTCTACTATTTATTTCAAGCCAATAGTGGTAAAAGATGTATAAGAAAACACATTTCAGTCTATCTATTTTGAAACAAGTAACACCAAAACAACATTTCGACATAATAGTACAAAAGCCTTTGTATTGAGCTATATCCCAAATAGATATAGAATAATCACAATAAAAGAGTAAGTGAGAAGTATCTTCATAACCACCCTTGCAAAGAAAGCAAATGGAAGCAAGTTGGATGCCTCTTGGAGGTTGGCAGCTTGTTATGGCTAGATTTGTAAGCATGAAGGGCACACCTTTTGGCAACTTTGACACTCCAGATCCACATAAAGATATCAAAATCAGGTTCTTTATATCTAATCTCATCCCACACATGTTTCGATCAAATAGTTTTCTTACCACAAAAGGACAAATGATTGACATCATAAAAGGATGTACTGATAGAAATAAGAAATATAGATAAAGCTCCAGAATTTCTAGAAGTAGGAAAACACTATTTGTCATCCTTAATCACAAAACATAACATACAATCTCTATTAAGGCTACTTTTAATGTGGATATACTAACCAAATAAATTAGAGATCTTCTTTCCTTTAACCCAATGATCTTACCACTTACAAGTATTATCACCTTTACCAGTTTCAAAGTCAATAAGTTGAAAAAAGAGTCTCTTAATCTAAGAATACTACAAAAATCTAGGAATGAATGCAAGATTCTTCACTCGACCATAGAGAAGTATTTTTTATGTATTTTTCACTAACCCCATTTTACCCACAAAGAATCTTTCTTTCTTGCAATGTCTCAAGCATTGAGTAAACTGCAAGCTTTTGCCACATTTCTACACTTCCTCAGACCTAACCCTCCTTCTTTCTTTGGAGGGGTAAAAACCTCCCATTTGACCATATGTAATGGATTCCTGGCTTCAGAATGACCCATAAAAAATTTCTACAAAGTCTATCAACATTGTGTAGCACAGAACAAGGAATGAGAAACGAAAAGGACCAATGTAAGTGCAAGGTAGCAAGAGTGTACAGAATCAACTCAAGTCTCGTAGCCATAGATAAGAAGTTAGATTTCCAAGACTCAAGCCTCTTTTTAATCTTATCCACAATATCAGAATAGTAGTTTTTCGAAAGCTTTCCTAAAACAAAGGGACTCCCAAATATTTGGAAGGAAAAAGCTTTTTAGGAATAAATAAGATATCAGAAATATGGACTTTGTCAGAAAAATTACCAAAGAAAATAACACTTTTACTATGATTAACTCGAAGACTAGAAATTTGATCAAAGAACTCCATAGTTTCCTTAATACACCTGACACCCAAGTCATCATCTTTAGAGAATATCGTAAGACATCCACAAACATTAAGTGTGAAACATGCAAATTCTTCACATCTGCTAAGGAACTCAACATATTTTCTTTTACAACTTGTTTGAAAAATTTAGATAGACCATGCATAACAATGACAAAGAGATATGGGGTCAAGGGATCCCCTTTCTAAAATTACGATGGAAAGAAATAGTTTGATGGTTCACCATTAATCAAAACATGATAGGAAGTAGTGTTAATGATTTTCTCAATCCAAACAATCCAAATAGTTGGGATCCCATATTAAAAAGAATTGAATATAAGAATTCCCAACTTACAGAATCATATTGTAATGACCTCGCTCCCAGATAACCCCCAATTAAGGGAGACCAAGAAGTCAAGAGCGTTATCCCAAAATAGGATCAATGGTTTTGCAAATAATAAAAAATAATTAATACATTCTACTAAAGATGAAACTAAAAACTGGAATAAATTTTTTCTTTTATCATACCTTCAAAATAAGGTAATTGGGACTTTTACCCGAAGTAGAAATGTATCTACCTAAATCCTCGTTCATTAATTTAACTTTAATCTTCACATGTGCCACTTTACTGTTTGTCCAATTTCAAATATTACCTAAAACGTCGACAAACAAAATGACGATCAGTATAACAAATTATATTGGTATGTGGGGGAATAAATAATCTTGTATTTAATTGTAACAACATATTACATGCAATTATGATTTAACAAAACAAACTTTACATTTTAAACATGACTATTCAATCCTTACATACCCTAGCCTCTATGCTATCCCTGTAGTGGACATGGATACTACCTCTCATATGGTAGATCTCAACTAACCCCCATGATCCTACCTTATAGGTAGATCAATACATAGGGTCGTGGAGTCATATGGTCCTACCCAAGGGTAGATCAACACACCGACTCATGATAACTTGATGATCCTACCTCACGGGTAGACCATGTACTAGGACATCTATCTCATCATCATCAGAGCTACAGAGGAGGACCATGATCTGAGCTAGACATGCTCATATAATTATGATGATAGTCATAGTCACTTTATAGTTTCATGAAATAAAAGACAATCAAGCAATTATTTCCAAGTAACCGATAAAACCTCAATAATTTCTGTGAAACTAAAGCGATTTAACCATAGACGTAACCACACACCTATTCTTGAGCAATAGAATCCAAATTCAACAAGATATCCAAGCAAGCAAATTAATACAAGCAACCCTTAATTCCTGAATCATATAGATTACCTAATGGTAAAACACCTTCCTAATGACATGAGGATACTTTCTAAGGCTTTAGGGTTCGTTAGGGTTTCTTAGGTTACTTTATCCAATTCTCCCTTTTAGACTAAAAACCTTTAAAACAAATTACTTATTCACAAAACCCTAATTATTCCAATCATCCTCATTAAGGGTTCTTTAATCTCCAATTAGGTTCAAAATCACTATATCTCTGTGGTATATTTATAACTTCAGATTACAACCATTAAAACTCATATTTTCATAAATTAGGGTTTCTAATCCATTAAAACATAAACATGTGTATAAAACCCTAAAACAAGCATAATATCATCTTTTTCAGATTCAACTTCTCTTTTATTCTCCATAGGTTAATATTATTTTCTCATCAACTTAGGGTTTTATCATAATATAATGCATTAAGAATGATAACTTCATATACTTTTTGAATTACAAGCGATATCAGGATCCAATTCCATTTTTATTTGATTTTACATATTTTTCTGATCAAAAAGCACTATCTACTTTTATTTTTCGACCAAAGGATCAGTTTTTACTGAATTAACCAAGGTTTACTGATTTTCTAGATTTTCTGACTAGAGAGACGACTTACCTTTGTTTTTTGGAAAAACAATGGCCGTTGGATCTTGGGTTTTAGTTGAATGAGTGGGGATCACACAGTTCTTGTCGTTTGTTCCCACTCACGCCTGTCTGAGGCGTGGAGCAACCAGGGTCATCGATCTTCTTTGCAAGTCAAGTGTTGAATGGGATCAGACAATGCCTGCTCCTCTTTCCCTCTCATTTCTGCAACAGATCTCGTGGCGGTGCCGCAACCTTCAGAACACTGGAGCAACATTAATACAAGAACCGAGGGCATGAGAAAGCACGAGGAGTGGCCGGTTTCATTCGTGAGGTTTGACCGAAGTCAAGGGTCTCCATATATATAGGGCTCGTGTGGGGTTTTATGGTTTCCAACCCTCACCGTCGCCCTCCAATTTGGGCAAGATTGGGTGTTTATTGGAGAAGCTTCCAAACCTCGAGAAAGTAGGGACTAGGGTGTTCATAATCTTCTCTTGAACCCAACAAGGCAATCTTCTTGTCCGCACATGGAATAGATTGTGAGGAATTCAGGACCGAAAGCTCGCCTCTCATCAGCCTGTTTCCCAGTTCAGCTAGAACTGGATGATGTACGACTGCTATTGGATCAAAGATCCAACAGACCACCTTGCACGTGCCCAATTAAATAACTTGATTAATATTTCGAAAAATTGTGACATTTATTAGCATTCCTCTCACTTTAAGGAATTTTGTAAAATTCATAACTCTCAAACCATGGCTCCTTTTACTCCCAAATTTTGAGGGAAACTCATTAATGGCATAATATATTGGTGTGCCATGTTTGGGGTCATAATTCAAAAGAAAAAGAGCCTTTTCTTTATGTGCAAGTTATTTCTTAATAATATATATTTCATTCATATTTCCTCTCTCTTACTTTCTTATTTTCCTTTATTTAGATTCCTTGTATCTCAAGAATCCATGTGGGGTTCGAAATATCATCTATTATGATCAAACCCACTTCTCTCCACTTATTTCTTATATTTTCACCTTTATTTCAATTTCCATTATTATTTATGCATTACTTGTTCACTTTTAGCTTTTCTTCCTCTCTTAATATCTTGGACCCACTATTACCAAAGGGTCCACAAAAACCATGCACATGGGAAAAGTAGTAAAAGAAACCCATATGTTTATCATAAGACATATAATTTGCAAGCAAGTACACTTCTTTGAAACAATTGTAATTATAACCATACAAGAAAAAATTGAGGTCGTAACATCCCTCCCCTCCTTATAGGAATTTTGTCCCTAAAATTTAGCCAATCAAACAAACAATTCAGGGTATGCCTTTTCCATGTCTGTCTTCATCTCCCATGTGGCTTCATCCTCTCCATGGTGCTTCTAAAGAACATTTACCATCTATATTTCTTTATTCGCGAGTTCTTTCACCTTGGTATCCAATACTCTCACAGGTGACTCAGGATATGTCAGTCTCCCATGGAGCCCAATAGGTTCAATGCTCAACACATGACTCGGGTCCTTCACATAGCGCTTCAGGTTAGACACATGGAAAACATCATACATCATACTATACTGAGGGGGTAATGTCAAACGATAAGCAGCTTCACCAATTCATTCTAAAATCTCAAACAGGACCACGTATCTGGGACTCAACTTTCCTCTATTCTTAGCTATAGCTCGGAGGGGTCAAATTTTCAAAAACACATGCTCCCCTATGGTGAACTGCAAGTCAGTCTGCTTTGCATCTGCATACGACTTCTGTCGATCCTGGGCTCTCTTTAGCCTCTGCTTGATCAAAGCAACTTTATCTATATACACTTGGAGTTCATCTGACCTCAACAAGGTCTTGTCACCAACATCATCCCAGTGAAGTGGTGACCGACACAGCCTCCCATAGAGAGCTTTATACGGTGGCATCCCGATCCTAGCCTAGTAGCTGTTATTGCAAGCAAACTCCACGAGGGGCAGGTATTGCTCCCAAGCTCTCAACAAATCCTCTAAAGTCTGGATTGTCCTCTCTGACTGTCCATCAGTCTGGGTGTGATACGCTGTATTGAACTTTAGTCTAGTGCCAAGTTCCTCTTGTACCTACTTCTACAGCTTGGAAGTGAACTTCAAATCATGATCAGAAATGATCAAACTCGGAAAACCATGTAGTCATACAATCTCTCAGATGTACAGCTTCGCTAAGTCTGTCACTTTGGCAGTGGTCTTTAGGGCAAGGAAATGTGCGGACTTGGTAAGGCGACCTACCACAACCCATATTGCGTCATGAGCTCTTTTGGTCTTGGGGAGACCCAACACAAAGTCCATGGTGATCTGTTCCCATTTCCACTTAGGAATTTCAATCGACTGTAGCAATCCACTGGGTCACTAGTGTTCAACCATCACCATATGGAAAGTGAGACAACTGGCCACATATGCTGCTATATCTCTTTTCATTTCAGGCCACCAAAAGTACCGCTGCAGATCCTTAAACATTTTGGTAGTGCCAGGGTGTACTGTGTACTTCGAACCATGAGATTCTTGCAAGATACGATCCTTCAATGGTGAAATTTCAGGAACCCAAATACAACTCTTGTAATGGATCCCACCATCCACTCCTACAGACAGATGGGTCTGAGGTTTCTCCAGGAAACCTTTCATCTTGTCAAGCTCTGGACTGGCTAACTGGGCAACTACCAACTCGGTTAATATGTCTGGTTTAATATGTATATTAGCCAAACAAACTCAGTCTTCTAACGGTTGCGGAGTCCACTTCACCAGATCCTCTAGCTTCCTCCATTAGGTACACAAGACAGTTGCACACCTGAGCTGTTTCTGACTAAGAGCATCAACCACAACATTTGCCTTCCCAGGGTGATAGGAAATGACAAAGTCATAGTCCTTCATGTATTCCATCCATCATCTCTGTCACAGATTTAAGTCCTTTTGAGTTAAGAGATACTTCCGACTCTTGTGGTCGGTGAAGATCTCGAAGGTGGCTCCATATAGATAGTGTAACCAAATCTTTAGGGCATGTATAATTGCATCCAACTCTAAATCATGTGTCAGATAATTCACTTCATTTGGTTTGTTGTCTGGAGGTGTAGGTAACAACATTCTTGTTTTTCTCTAGCACACATCCAAGTCCCATCTTCGATGCATCAGTGAAGATCATAAACCCTCATTATCGAACAGCAGAGTCAACACGGGAGCTGTAGTCAACTTCTCCTTCAGCTCTTGGAATCGTGCTTCACATAGGTCCGACCACACAAACTTCTCATCTTTCCAGGCGACCTGGTAAGAGGCAACACAGTCTTTGAGAAATCCTTTATGAAGCACTGATAATATCCAGCCAATCCTCGAAAGCTGTGGATATCGGAGGGATTCTTTGGTGCTGGCCAATCTCGAACAACTGACACTTTGGCTGGATCTACTGAGATGGTTCCTCCAGATATGATGTGTCCAAGGAACATGATACGGTCTATCCAAAACTCACACTTCGAGAATTTCCCATAGAACTTCTTCTTTCTCAAGATATCAAGGGCTCTACCCAGGTGGTCTCGGTGTTGCTTTAAGTCATCGGAATAGTCTAAGATGTCATCTATGAACACTATGACGAATGAGTAAAGGAAGGGCTGAAACACATTGTTCATGAGGTTTATAAACACACTTGGGGCATTGGATAACCAAAAAGGCATAACCACAAACTCATAGTATCCATAACAGGTTCTAAAAGGGGTTTTCGGAATGTCCTCACTCTTGAATCGCAACTGGTGGTACCCCGATCTCAGATCAATCTTTGAAAAGACTCGAGCTGACTTCAATTGGTCAAACATGTCATCTATCTGGGGTAAAGGGTATTTGTTCTTAATGGTAACCTGGTCTATCATCCGGTAGTCTATACACATTCTGAGCGACCCATCCTTCTTCTTCACAAAGAGGACTGGTGCTCCCCATGGTGATGTGTTAGGTCAGATAAAACCCTCATCTAGTAGTTCCTGTAGTTGTTTCTTCAACTCGAGCAACTCAGCAAGGGCCATCCTATAAGGTGCTCTCGAAATAGGGTTTGTCTCGGGAGCTAGCTCTATCAAAAAGTCTACCTCTATCAGGAGGGATCCCAGGTAAATCATCTGGGAATACATCTGTATAGTCTCTGGCTACCTCTATTTCCTCTAAGCACTGAACCTTGGGCTCCGACTCAGTAACGACTACTAGGAAAGCTTGACACCCTTTGGTCATCATCTGTTCTGCCTTCAACGCTGACACATACATGCTGGTGGTAGCATCCTTCCTACCCCTAATAATGAATGGTGGGTGACCTGGTCTCTTTATGATTACCTTCTTATCCCTACAATTGATATTTTCCCTGTAGGTATAAAGCCAATCCATACCAATGATCACATCAAAGTCATTCATGTCAAGGAGGATAAAATCTATAGGGAACTCATGATCTCTATACTTAACATGTATCACAGGAGTTTTCAAAAGGGATGTAAAGATCCAACCACTTGGGGTTGTGACATCCAAGATATACCCTAAATCCTTGATATCCAAACAGAGCATAGTTGTGAAATTCCTCGAAATAAAAGTATTAGTAGACCCAGAGTCAAATAAAGCTTTTACATTGTGTCCCATGACTTCAACCATGCCTACATTGTTTTTCACCATACATTAGACCATTACATGCTTATCTTAAAACATAAAATAAAACCCTAATGGTTATTACCCTCTATCAACCGATTAGCATTAGCTTGAGCCTCCTCATTGTCAATAGCAAAAACTCAAGCTTGTCTTTTTTCTCCAGCATGTGGGGCTGCAACTACAGGTTGGGAAACTATAGGTTGGGCTGCTACTAGGCCTGGCCCCTTCAGGTCTGGCAGAGGGCAGTTGGCTTGAAGATGTCCCTCTTGTTGGCAACAGTAGCACATCCTCTTCTTGTAGCGACACTCACCTGAATGCCATTTTCCGCAGGTGCGACACCTAGGCCGGTTGTTCTCATAGTGAGGCTTTCCTTTACCTCCATGCTTTCCTTTGGTATGATTGCACCCTTGTCCTTTTTATGATCATTCTTCTGACCATGGGTACCTTTAGTGAAACCCAAATATCCTTTGGGTGGGTTCTGAGCAGGCATCCATGTCTAGGGCGGTGTTGTAGGCTTCGGTAAAAGTTTTTGGTTTACTCACCATCACATGAGGCTTGATGGCAGGGTGAAAATTCTCTAAAAAATGGTCCACTCGCCTCTCATCAGTCATCATGTGCCCAAAATGCTCCAGGATGCAAAACTTGTGGCCAAATTCTGCGACTGATAAGCTACCTTGGATCATGTTGGTGAACTCTCTTTCCATCTCCTTCTTAGCTGAGGTGGGAATGAATCTGGTTGTGAAGATAGTTCTGAAGTCGGTCCATGCCATTGGGTCCGCACTCAAATCTCGACCCAAGATGTGGTTCTCCCACCAGATCTTGGTTGCTCCTTCCAAGAGGTGAGTAGCAAAAGGGACCTTCTTGTTCGGCTGTACCTCTAGCATGCAGAAACCGTTCTCGATCTCTAACAGCCAATCATCTACTTTATCGACCACTTCGGTCTTATCCTCTCCCCAAAATTTCTCAATGTTTAGCTTGACAAATTCTAGAATGGTGACTCCAAGTCGGGGACAGACGAAAAGTGGTTCACCATTTTTATCTCTGGCTATATCCCTGAGGGCCACATAATTAATGGCCTTGGTTAACTTCTTCTATTATTCCATCCATAGGGCATTAGGGGTGTAAACTACCATTATAGGTCTTGGACCACCAGTCGGGTCCTCGTTCCTCTTCCTGGTCCATCTCTGGGTTGTCGATGGGGACCAGCTTAGGGTCTGAGCCTTCTTCTGAGGCTCCCTCGAGTCTCTTTTTCTTCTTTGAGGACTCATCACCGCAATCCCTCTTCCTCTTCTCGGAAGATCCCTTCCTCTTGCGGGGAGGCCAACCCCTATCAAGGTTCTCGGTGGCCTCGGGGATAGCTACAGTCTTCACATGAGCCATGCTTCTTCACACAAGTTAAAAATCCTTTAAACATAGATTTATAACTTGGAAGATATATCAGCTTAAACTGACATCCATGTCCTCTTATTTACATGTTTTTTATTGTTTTGTGGAGGATCCCTTAATCCTTAACACTTTGTATTCCCAAACATAGGAGGTGGTGGAGAGAGAGAAAATCCTAAGTGCTTAATGTTTCTCTAGAAATAAGAGGTAAAGAAGGGATGAATATAGATGAGAAGACCTAGAGGTATCTTATTTTGATTCAATTTCTCAGATTTCGGCCAGACAGTCACACATAATCTGGGAGTCCTCATAGACCGACTAGTGGGGCGGAAGAAAATATTGTCAGACCCGAGACCGTGATCCTTTTCTAGACACTTCCATCCTCAAAAAATCCTCGAATAACTCCCTTGGGCTCTAAAGAGTTTGTAAAATTTAATAACTATTAGAGATTAAATGGAAAACCACGCTCTGATACCAAATGTAACAACCTCACTCCCCAAAAGAAAGACTAAGAAGTCAAGAGCGTTATCCCAAAATAGGATCATTGGTTTTACAAATAATAAAAAATAATTAATAAATTCTACTACAGACTAGACTAAAAATTGGAATAAAATTTTTCTTTTATCATACCTTCAAAATTAGGTAACTGGGACTTTTACCCGAAGTAAAAATCTATCTACCTAAATCCTCCTTCACTAATTTAACTTTAATCTTCATAGGTGCCACTTTACTATTTGTCCAATTTCAAATATTACCTAAAATGCCGACAAACAAAACGACGGTCAATATAACAAATTATACTGGTATGTGGGGTAACCAATAATCTTGTGATTAATTGTAACAACATATTGCAAGCAATTATGATTTAACAAAACAAACTTTACATTTTAAACATGACTACTCAATCCTTACATACCCTAGCCTCTGTGCTGTCCCTACAGTGGACATGGATACTACCTCTCAAATGGTAGATCTCAACTAACCCCCATGATCCTACCTTATAGGTAGATCAATACATAGGGTCGTGGAGTCGTATGGTCCTACCCAAGGGTAGACCAACACATCGACTCATGATAACCTGATGATCCTACCTCACGGGTAGACCATGTACTAGGTCATCTACCTCATCATCATCAGAGCTATAGAGGAGGACCAAGATCTGAGCTAGACATGCACATATAATTATATTGGTAGTCATAGTCACTTTATAGTTGCATGAAATAAAAGACAATCAAGAAATTATTTCCAAGCAACCGATAAAACCTCAGGAATCACTGTGAAACTAAAGCGATTTAACCATAGACGTTACCACATACCCGTTCTTGAGCAATAGAATCCAAATTCAACAAGACATCCAAGCAAGCACCTTAATACAAGCAACCCTTAATTCCTAAAACATATAGATTACCTAATGTCAAAACACCTTCCTAATGACATAAGGATACTTTCTAAGGCTTTCGGGAGGTTTCTTAGGTTACTTTATCCAATTCTCCCTTTTAGACCAAAAACCCTAAAATAGATTCCTTATTCACAAAACCCTAATTATTCCAATCATCCTCATTAAGGGTTCTTTAATCTCCAATCAGGTTCAAAATCACTATATCTCTGTGGTATATTTATAACTTTGAATTACAACCATTAAAACCCATATTTTCCTAAATTAGGGTTTCTAATCCATTAAGACATAAACATGTGTATAAAACTTGAAAACAAGCAATATATCATCTTTTTGGTATTCAACTTCTCTTTTATTCTCAATGGGTTAATAGTACTCAAAATAACCTAAAAGAATCATTACATCCAATTTTCTCACCAACTTAGGGTTTTATCATAATCTAATGCATTATGAATGGTAACTTCATATACTTTTTGAATTACAAGTGACATCGGGCTCCAATTCTATTTTTATTAGATTCTACAGATTTTTCTAATCAAAAGGCATTACCTACTTTTATTTTTCGGCCAAAGGATTGATTTTTACAGAATTAACCAAGGTTTACTGAATTTCTAGATTTTCTGACTAGAGAGGCGACTTACCTTTGTTTTTCAGAAAAACAACGGCCTTTGGATCTTGATTCTTCATTGACTGAGAGGGGATCACACCATTCTCATCGCTTTCACCCACTCACGCCTGTCTGAGGTGCAGAGCAACCAGGTCCGTCGATCTTCTTTGCGAGTCAAGCATTGACTGGGAATAAGACGGTACCTGCTCCTCTTTCCCTCTCGTTTCTACAACAGATCTCGTGATGGCGCCACGGCCTCGTGCTCACCGGAGCAATATCAATACATGAACCAGGGGCATGAGAAAGCACGAGGAGTGGCCAGTTTTGTTTGTTAGGGTCGACTGGAGTCAAGGGTAGTCATATATATATGACTCGTGTGGGGGGTTTTTAGGGTTTCCAACCTTCGCTGTCGCCCTCCAGTTTGGGCAAGATTGGGCGTTTCTTCGAGAAGCCTTCAAATCCCGAGAAAGTAGGGTCTAGGGTGTTTGGAATCTTCTCCCGAACCCAACTAGGAAATCTTCTCGTCTGCACATGGTATAGATTGCGAGGAAATCGGGACCGAAAGCTCACCTCCCATCAACCTGTTTCCCAGTTTGGCTAGAACCGGATGTTGCATGACTGCCGTTGGATCAAAGATCCAATGAACAACGTTGCACGCACCCAATTAAATAACTTGATTAATATTTCAAAAAATCGTGACATTTATTAGTATTCCTCTTCCTTTAGGGAATTTTTTAAAATTCATAACTCTCAAACCATGGCTCCTTTTAATCCCAAATTTTGAGGGAAACTTATTAATGGCTTAATATATTGGCGTGCCAAGTTTGGGGTCATAATTTAAAAGCAAAAGAGCCTTTTCTTTATTTGCAAGTTATTGCTTAATAATATATATTTCATTCATATTTCCTCTCTCTTACTTTCTTATTTCCTTTATTTAGATTCCTTGTATCTGAAGAATCCATGTGGGGTTCAAAATATCATCTATTATGATCAAACCCACATCTCTCCACTTATTTCTTATATTTTCACCTTTATTTCAATTTCCATTATTATTTATGCATTACTTGTTCTCTTTTAGCTTTTCTTCCTCTTTTAATATCTTGGACCCACTTTTACCAAAGGGTCCACGGAAACCATGCACAAGGGAAAAGAAGTAAAATAAACCCATACGTTTATCATAAGCCATACAATTTGTAAACAAGTACACTTCTTCGAAACAATTGTAATTACAACCATACAAGCAAAAATCAAGGTCGTAACACATGTGCTTTAGAAATGTTCACATGTATACACATCTTATCGACTTTACTAAATCATGAAGAATATCATTAGAGATAAGGGTAGCATCTTTAATATTTCCTTTCTTAATGAAGTCACATTGATTATCATCAATAATAGAAGAAAGAATAGGTTGGACTCGATTGGTAGGAATTCATGAAATGACTTTGTATAGAACATTGCAAAGAGTAATAGGACACCAATTATTTATATCACATGCATCTGAGATTTTAGGAATGAGAGTAAAAAAAGTGTGGTTATCTTCTCTCAAGAGCATGCCATTCTTAAAAAAGTTTCTAATGGAAGAACTAACATCATTACCCACAATAGTCTAGGTTTTCATAAGGAAAAAACCATTAAAGACATCTGGTCTAGGGGTCTTATATTCTTTTAAACCCATAATCACATCATTAGTCTCTTTTTGGGAAACATCTATGATAAGATTGAATTTTTTGCTTACTAACATCATTACCCATAATAGCCTAGGTTTTCATAAGGAAAAAACCATTAAAGACATCTGGTCCAGGGGTCTTATATTATTTCAAACCCATAATCACATCATTAGTCTCTTTTTGGGAAACATCTATGATAAGATTGAATTTTTTGCTTACTGCTAAGACAAAGACTTATCCAATTAGAAGGCCATACAAAACCAGGAAAATAGAGTTAACACTATTAGATTAGAAATAAGAAATGAGAGCCTTGATATCAATAAGACTATGATTAGTAGACCCATTGATGAATAAACTTCTCATATGATTCCTCTGTCTTCTAATTTTAGGAGAAGTCACAAAAAAACCTTATATCGTAATCTCCTTCTCTTAACCACTAAACACTAGATTTTTGTCTCAAGAGAAACAAGCTCCAAATTTAAAGGATTCATATCAGACTCAATATGAGTTTTTAAAGTCTCCACATCAGCAATTCTAGCATTACCAAAAAGGTTACCAACAAAATGATGATTCCAATCACTAATATTCCTTCCTAAAATAGAAAATTTCATGTAAACCTTGTACATAGAACACTCTTCAATCTTAGAATTCCAAGAATCTTTAACAATATCTAGGAAGTTTTCATTGGCAGCCCATGCATTAATGAATATAAACGGGGCCTTAACATTTCTAACTTTTCCAATCTTGACAGAGACAATTTTGACATCACTAGAAATATTAGAAATGATATTACCATACACATAAGAATCAATATTTAGAAAATTAGAGTTGTAAAAAACCTTATCAATTTTAGAGGTACCAAACTCATCCCTTTCTAGGTGGTTGTCCTAGGTGAAAAAAGGACCAGTCAAATCCATTTCAAAAAGACTGAATCTAAAATCCATTTATTAAAATTCTCCATGGATTTGACCGAAAGAGGATTTCCCAATCTTTTCATTAGTTTTCCCGACTGCATTAAAATCACCCAGAATAAGCCAAGGCCCATCCATAGAACTGTTAATTTGCATGATAAAATTCTAGACCTGGACTCTGTGAACATCTGGATTATGGCCATAGACAACAATTATACCGAAAATTGTGTCATTGGCAAGCACTTTAACATGAATCAACTGATTAGTTTTCAATATTTTAGTTATAGAGATTGTCCCATAACACAAACACTCTATCCAACACACGAGAATCATGATTAGATAGCCACTTGTAATGAGATAAATTGTTACCCAAGATCTTACCAGCATTTTCTCTTCTAAGTTTAATTTCATTTAGAATACTAATGTCACACCAAAGCCAACTCAACTCCTCTTAGACACCCTTCAATTTATTACTAATACCCCTAACGCACCAGGAGGAGATATGCAAAGAGTCAATCATTTTGGAACTTGGGTTATTATCTTGTCAATCGTAACAAGAGAATTCTCAATAATAACTTCCAGAACACCAAAACTATTATGCATCAGAGAAAAAATTGACGTATATAGACAATGTATTATACCACTGCTTGCTTTCTTTTTTAATGCTAGAGGAGAAGTCACCTTCTTATTAGCTATCCCGACTTTTAGAACATTTTAAATTTTCTCTTTAGAAGAAGAGTTGTCGGGAAAAACAGGGATAGGAGAAGGAGTAGACCTTTTACCCACAATACTATCTTAAAACTCTTAGACTAGCTTAACATTATGCTTGATTTCCACTTCATTAAGAGGAGGAAGTATAACTTCAAAAACTTCTGAAGGATTCAATATAATAATCTTGGGGTCATGTACGCAGACTTTTGGAGCCCATACTTGCTTGGATGTAACCTCATTTAATACTTTAACTCCCTTAGCTTGCTTATCCTTGTCATGTACTAAAGAGCAAGGACAACAATCATCATAATGCCCAAAATAAGAGCATCTACCACAAATGCTGAGAATCCACTCATAAACAACATATAGCTTATGTAGTCGCTTGCATCACTCTCCATGAGGATATTCTTAGGGAAGTTAGGATCAACATTCATCAGAACATGTATACATCCATATTCTATTCTTGAACAGAACCTCATAGCTTCATTAGAAAACTGAGGAATACCAAGAAATGAACCAATTCTCTCAAACATTCACTTGTCCCAAAGATCCATAGGTAGATGACAAATTTGAACCCACACTAAAGCATTCTTCAGACAATTTCTTTCTAATTTCAAACCATGCCTCCTTTCAAAGAGAACAAGGGATCTATTCTTAACAAACTAGGGTCTAGAATCAAGAATAGCATTGAAGTCCTCCTAGTCTAAGAATCTGATAATGAACAAACCATCACTGCGATCAAGGACCTCAATTTGTCCCCAAAGATTCTGTATCAAATAGAAATAATTTTACAACATAGGTAGATGCAGTTTGAAATCAAGTGGATATTATGCAAGGCATTTAAACCACCTTTGAGCAGTTCCATGTGCTTCCGCCTTAGGACAGAACAATTTACCATCATCCATATTGATAGTCATCGTTTCTAGGGAAAATGTGGCATCCTTTTTCCTAGCAACAGATCTTGCAAACCAATTACATGAGGTGTTAGAGGGAACAAATTGAAGAAATAAATCTACATGAACTTCTTTTCTCTTCCTCTAGATATGGCATTGCTTCTAAGGGGAAGGACAAATGCGTTTTATCTTTATCGCAGTCTCCATCCTAATTTAATCTTACATTAGTTGCATTTAGGCATGGTAGTTTATCGGGTTGAATCATCACATACTTAAACACAACCCACTTTTTTCATTAAAGACAAGTTTTGCCCAACTCAAATTGGCATGGATTTTTATAAAAACAAATATATAGACTCAATACAGACCCAACTATACCATATACCTAGCATGTAAAATCTAATTACAATATGCAACACCTAAACTCACTCAATAATAAGATGAATTTCATGTTAGTGAAAATGAATGGTATTAAAACACCTAGACATACATAGTATTAAGATTAAATTTCAAGTTATTAGAATTTAATAGAAGTAACAAAACACTATAAGTTCAAATAAGTAAAGTGGAATATAGACTTTAAGGTCTTTGCATTTAGAATTTGGTATTGGATTAATAAATATTAACTTGAAAGGTACATTTGAACCCAAATATCTTATAAGATGTATAATGTATTGAGGTGCTCAATCTAACTTGACCAAATCCAATTTTCAGATAAATATCACTTGTCCCCCCATTTAGATGAATTTGTACACATGCAAATGTACAACAACTTATATTGCAAAGAAAGTATTCATAAATTGACAGTCGTGACAAGCTCACAACCAATTTTCTTCACTCTAATCTGAATATAAAATATAAACCCATAACAAAAAAAAATTTCCTTCAAAATGCAAATGTTACCTATTGAACCTTGATATCAGCAGACTATTTTGGAAGTGGGTGTTTTTTTTTGGGTGTCTAAAACTTCTATCCATCTCAGTTTCTGTGGGTCGACCGAGGACTTTGCATGTCAAACAAGTGGTAAGGACATATGCAAAGTCATGGGCCGACCCACTGAAACTGAGATGGATAGAAGTTTTAGACACAAAAAAACACCCACTTCCAAAATAGTCTGTTGATATCAAGGTTTAGTGTTATCTTTTTTTAATTCATTTTTAATTAATATGATAAGGTTTGAAATCACATCTACAAATTTAGATACATGTAGAAAAAAAGACAAACATGGTAGAGTGTTTCTAAATGTTACCAGAGGTAAAAATAAAAACACCACTGTATTCTATTTATAAAAATATAAAGGGAAGGGCACCCTAAAACAAGCCTCTAGGACGATATGTAGTATCCTATAAATGGTTGTGTCATTATCATGCATCATTTGATCATCTAGTAAGTGATCCATCGAGTAATTTCCTTAGAAAAGGTCTACATCTCTTAAGTGTATCATTTGTGTGATTTTCACCTCCTTGATGATAGCTTTAATTCTCGAATCAACTGTTGGAGATTGAGACCATTATATTGTCAATGAATTCCTTTTTGATGTGTTGAGTTATGTTCTTAATTTTGTAAGAAACTAAGGTTTTCTTTCTTTCCATAAAGATCAAATGATTGTGGCGGCTTATATTTATGGGCGGATGACGTGTGATTTTTTTGGTTTTGGTTTGTATATCATTTTGATAGAGTTTCTACCTAAGCAATTTGTTTTTGATGGAATGTTGAGGTGTTGTTGCCAATTATTTCTTATGAAGATACAATTGAAGAAAATGTGTTTAGTATTCTCTATATCAGCTTTTGCATAACAGACTACTAGTGAATTTATAAACACCTTTTTAAACCAACTTTCCCATGTGAGGATTTTATCGAGTCCTATTAACTTGATGAGGATGATTTATATGAATGGACATTGATTCTGCAAATTTTATCACAAAAGGTTTTAATACCTAAGCTATTTACATGGATTTTGGTGAATAAGTTTTACCCTATTTCCAACATATATGAGTAAGTGTATAATGTTCAAGTATATGATTAGTGTCTTCCGTATCCTCTTTGTTTAAGGTTTTCAAGATAAATCTATCGAAGCGCTTCTTTCTATTTGAGTTGAGAAGGATCAAGGCTTTATGAGTGGTAATGTAGGACAATAGATGGGGAATGTCCAATTGAAGTTTCTTTTTCAACGCTAAAACCGATTTTTCCATGAAAATAAAATTAAAATTACAAAGAAATAGAAGGGAGACGGGCAACAAGCTGCGCCGCCAGTCCCTTTTGAATAGCAAATCCAATCCTCCAGAAAATTACATCTATAGACCTAGGGGTCATAACATTACTATGCATAATTTTTTGGACCCTCTTAACAAGATCTACAACATCTTGTGCCAAGAACCCAAATGTATCAAATGTGAATGGGATAAAAACATATTGATTGTCGATACATGCTTTCTCATGCTTGACCACTTTAGCTGAAGAGACTTTTCGGACAACATCTCCTGTAGTAAAATCACTATTTCTCAGATATACTAATGGAGAGACTCCTGTAAGATCCACACATACGTGTTTTCCAGCAATTCATCCAAAAATTAGAACATATGCTCGTCTAAGCGTCGATTTCCACTCGTGTGGATCAGTCAAATGTATTTTGAGGAGTGTAGCGGGTCATACCAGAAGAAAATGTGTTCTGAGGAGTGTAGCAGGACGATAATATTGTAACTGGACGACGGTAAAGTGTGTTTATGATATGTTTCCGTAGGAGAAAGACTCCTTTTTTCCGGTTTTTTATCATGGGTTTTTGTGCCGGTAATATTTGCTGATAATAGTTGAACATCAAATGGTATGTTTACCATTACACGTTGACGGTGATCTTTGTATAAGGCACATCGTTTGTAGTTTAATGTTAAGGATTTCCCATCCACGAAGATTCTTTGATCGGCATATGTGCTCACACCTAACGAGATCGGTTTTCTTGTTTGCAACTATGTCACCCCATACAAATCTATTCTTTAGTGAATTCCGATCGAAGTTTGAACCTGCGGTCTGTAGCTAGCAAACCAGCAAGTATATAAATTGGACCATATCAAGTTTAAGTTAATCTCGTACAAAAGTGGATGAATGAACCCGAATCAATTACCGTGCCTAAATACCATAAGGTTGAATAAGGTTGAAAAGAGAAGGAGAAAAACGAAATAGAAAGCGTGTAGCGGTAAAAGAGAAAAAAGAAAACTAGAAACATTGTCTTTTTAACAAATTGGGTAACAGGAGGGGTTGCTAAGGACTTGACAAATATGGATTTTCTAGAAATTCTACAAAAGGAAAGGGTAGTTTCCACTCACCTCCTTGTTAGCTCTATTACCTCCTTAATCAATATTGAATATGTTGATGTGTCGTTGTTTTGCCTGTTAGCTCTAGTGGGGCCATTCTCTATCTTCAAAAACACTTCTTTTTGGGGCGTCTAAATCTGTTGTTACATAATGTTGTTCTACATGTTGTTGCAGAACATCCTAACCTTACATCTACACCAAAATTCCATCCTTCGTAAAAATAAAAGAACATTTTAATGACATAAATTAACTGTAACATACCGTATCAGCGTATTCGGAACAACAAATCTAAACCCCTTTTGGGGAGGTGTGCAGATTTGCTGTTCTAAATTGTTGTTCTGGCCCTATTTCATTTAATTGGTGTCATAAAAATTCCTAATTATTCTTTTTAGGGGTGAGTCATTGAAGTAAATGGAAGGCTAAGATTAAATACAACAACCATTGCAGCAGTAAATCACAACAGCAGATGTAAGGGCAATGTGCCCAACATATCCTGATCTTACACTTCACCATGGGCCCTACATTTCAAGGGATCAAATGTTACAGAACAGGGGCGGAAACAGAAGATTGGTACGGAAGATTTTAACCCCTTTTTGGGACCCTGCTTGTCTACCTTTCCTATGCTTTCTTAGGATACTCTATGTCAAGGGAGCTTTCTCTTCTTCTACTTGTTCAACTTCCTACAAGCCACACCCGACTCATTTTAATATGACATGGTCTACGTCGGCGCCTTCTTCCACCCGTCCTCCTCCACAATTGCAGTGTGCTCTCTATCATTCACCATCTTCATCCATCACCCACTCACCTCTATGTTCCAGACGTCATTGTTGTCATAACAACTTGCAACATTTTTCAGTAGTAGGCTGAAGCTAACTGATGCATCGTTTGGAAAATCGATTGAATTCATCGTCAATGACTCATCTCTTATGATTCACTATAACAATTAAGAAATGACCATTCGGTAAAGTTCGTCGAACGTGCATTAAGGCAAGAGAAAATAGTGTAAAAATGAGAGATGTGAGCAATCATGTGTTTGACAATGCGATTGGAAACGATTCACTCGCTGTCCGTGATTGGCCATCGCTGCCCGAACAATTACATCCGCCTTGCCAAACGAAGCATGAATGGGGAGGCAACTTGGAGGAGGTACAATCTAACATAAGGTGGGTTTGTTATGTTGTTTAAGTTGTTGTCGTCAGTCAGAAGTTTGATCCACATTTATTAGCGGTTGTTGTTTCTTACTTGATGTTTTCGCTTACATAGGGAAGGTAGGATCAATAAAATGACCTCATGACTTGATCGGAAAAAAAAAACAGTGACAACCATGACCATGCCAAGTGGAGATAGGCGATATGCCAACATAACGACAGATGGGGGAGGGTTTATAGGAGAAATAACAGACCCGTTTATTTATCATATTAAGTCAAACCACGGTCTGGTAGATCAAAGAAGGGGAATAGTTATTACCAAATTAACAGAAACCATGAAGGCCTTAACCCGGTTTTCTGAACATAACAAGTTATAAGAGGACGATCAAATTGTGATGGTGGGAGTAACTATCAAAATGCCGGGCTCATGTCCATAGTTCTGCTGAAGGCAATGTGGTAACGCATAAAATATCACTCAAACCACAAGACACAAAACAAAATTGCATTTACTTTGATGACGACATGATAAGAGGAAGGGGCCTCAGCGACATTTAAAAAAAAAAATTGGCAGCGACATCCCTGGCACACGGATAAAATACTGCTCGTGCTATTTGGCATCTTATAAATCGCACCCAATGTTTCTCGCCAATGAGAAACCAAGGAATTCGTTTTTTTTTTTTTTGCTTGAGAAACTAAGGAATTCTTAAAGTTGAAAGGTACCTATAACTTCTCAAGGCTGAAATTCATAACAATACATCATGCAACATATCATTAAATTGTCTATATAACACACGATTGATGCCTAAAATACACCAATTTTATAATATAACTTCCAACCATCAATACCAGTTTATATGATTTAAGATTTATAGTAATGATCATATCACGATACTAGATAGTGTCAACATGTTACAATTATTTGATAATTTATTCTAACTATTAGTGTCAACCTGTTACGATTATTTGGTAATTTATTCTAACTAATACACTAGTGGTGAGGAACTAACCCACCTAACATCTGCAGTTATCAATATACAGTTCTGAAAAACATACAATCTGATTTCGGTATATCATAAAATCTCACGGCTACATCACTCCACGTATGTGCATTATGTATGTACCAACGGTGGTAGGCCGGCATATTCTCTGTAGCATGTGCACTCGACTCCGTGCCAGAGGGCTAAAAGACAATTGGATAAGGAATGAGAGTTGAGTACACAAGGTTTTATGATAAATTTTTAATAGACTTGACAAACCAAGTTTGTTATTCTAAGCTTGTAACATATCTATTCAAGTAAGAAGGGATCGTGTATTATGGCAAAAATTATCTTTAATGAATAAGATATAGATGATGAGTAAGTTATATTTGTTATGTTTTGTATGAAGTTTTACTTTTCAATTGGCTCACTTCTAAGATACTCTTATCATACCAGTAATATCAAAGCGTGCAAGGGTGGGTGGGAGTATATACAATGGATTGTGATGCAAAAAATGAGAGGGAGGGAGAGTGAAAAACAAGGAATAAAAGAAGCAAGATTTGATGCATGCATGCAGTCCTCCTCTAAGAGCCTGTCTGTGTGTTTTTTAGTCAAGCTTATTTGTATGTTTTAAATGCTAGACAAAGTCATTTGGCTGTTAATTGAGTTGCCTCTTTTGACGGGTTGTATATAAATTATTATATCAGTACCGAAAAATATTTTTGAATTTAGATTTTGGTAATATTGGTAGTGAAATACTACAGGTTGAATGAAGTCAGTTAATGTCAACCAAATGTTTGTGCGTGTGTTATTTTGAAAAGCAATTAAAATATCTATTCAAGCAACTGGCTTTAGGTTCTCTAGGCCAACTGTTATTTGAGCATATTTTTAAGCATGTGTAGTACATCATATAAATGTTATTGTAGCATAATATTTATCCTATCATTTAGTCAAAATCCATTCACTTTTCAAGGTGACAGATCACGCCTCTGAATTGTCGTCATCATCTTTTTTTAGTTTGAAGAACCTCTACTAGATAATATCATAGTAGACCAACAACAAAGTAATTGCATGACCATACATATGTTGGCAAATCATCCCGTATCATAAAGTACAACTACTACTCAAATAATTAACTTCTGATTTTTAGTTCTACAAAAATGGTGACAACTACTTTTAGAAATATTAGATTTTTTGACTTTTTCCCACAAAAAGATATGACAAACATTGTTGTTACACACTACAATATAATTCAAATGGTAAGTATTGGGCTAAAGTTTAGATACAACTATTGACAACAAATTTTGTTCAACTTTAAAGTCAATGTAAATCTAATTCATGTGCCTAGCACATGTTTTATTAGAACTGTAATGGTAAACAAACATATATCAACGAGCATAGCTATTATTATACAATTTGTTTCTGATTTTTATTCCACAAAAGTAATGACAACCACTATTTGAGAAATGAAATTTTATATCAATACTATATATAACAAGGCGCTTTGGATTAGTTTTGCATTTTTTTTCAAGACTGTTTGGGTCTTCAATGCAATTTTTGCAGATGTTTTGTAAATTGTAACTGCATCGGGCCAGACTGTTTGGGGTTATCTTTAGAATCCTTTTCAACACGAGGGGTCCTGTGTAATTTTCGTGTCGTTTGTTTGGAGAAGAATACAGTATTCTCGGCATCGTTGACTCGTTGGGTGCTGGGGCTAGGCGCTGCCGACCAATCGCAGTGTTGCTTGAGGAGCGAAATTGGAAGTTTGTTGTCGTTCTTCTATCTGACGATGTCTTATTGGAGTAGCTTGGTGGAGGTTTCTCGAGGCACCGCTGGTTGCAGTCATTGAAGGCGATTCTGCTGAGTTCCTAAGTAATCATTCTTCTTCACCTATTGTTTGGCTATTTTCGCAGTGCAAATCCTTGTATGAGAAGCCAAAACAAAGCAGTAGTAGTTGTATCAGGAGGAGCCTGCAGACACGATCATTTTCATTTTGATCCGGACCCTTGCAATTTCTATCTCTATCATTTACCCACGAGAACCGGTCTTCTACTTACCTGTCTTTTTCCGTTTCAACTTGTTGATACCACAGCTAGAATTTTCTTGTGTGGCTGACCAGCCATGGCTACCGGTGGCTGCCCGGACGTGCTCTGGGTCACCGACACTTTTTTACTGCTTTTTATGATCCCCGGGACTTCCTACTGCCAATAGGTTCGGATTCGGTCCGCAGGATTATAATTTTAAGTTCCCGGGCAGAAGTGTAGCCGTCCGATCTATGCGGGGACAACTTAGTCTTTGGCCCCCCATTAACACTGGTCGTGGCGCCCCTTCGTCTGCCAGCAGACTCGATTAAACGACGAAATGATGACAGTCCTCGTCAGCAAGCCTTCTACGGCAAACCTTCTCCAGCAAACTTTTCTGTTCTCCCTCCCGAACAACAGCACCAACGACGATCTCTTCTCCAGCAGACGAAACAACAACAACAACAACACCGACGACGTTCAGCATGGCGGACGAAAAAATCCATCACTTGATATTCCTCTCAAGCGACGATGAGGAGCCTATCCAGAAGGAAAGGAATTTCTCAACGCCCCCACCGGAGTTCAAAGAGAACAAGGGGTTTCCGGTTGATGCTTGCACTGGCGACGCCGAGAATCAGTGTGAAACAACTGCTGCCGCCGAGGTCAAAAGTAAGAGAGGGTGTAAGCGCTCAGACGATGTCAAGGGTAAGCGACCTGAAATCGGTTGCAGCCGCCGTATGCGAATAGTTAGATTTTCTACATCAAGTAAAGATGAGGAGGACGTGTGCAGTCCATCAAAGCTGAAGACGCGTCAGTGCCTAACTGAACCTTGCCGCCAAAAATCTAAAGGGTCGTTGTTGAAGCGGCGTTCCGCAGGATGCTTGTTTGAACGCCTGCACTCTGAAGGCTTGCGCTCTGAGTTACCTGCTATCCTCCCGTTGCATATTGACATGCTGAATTGGATTTGGCTCAACAACATTCCAAAGTATATAACGCTCTACTTCGTTCTAACTACCTTTCTTCTGACAAATCAGAAAATATACTGTTATATTTTGTTTTGCAGTTCATACGTCTGCTACCAGGAGGACGAAGCACTATTAACCCTAACGACGGAAGATATCCGCTCTTGCATGGAAGGCTGCTACATCACCACGAGATGATCGATGCACACATTCATGCAATGAACAGAAAAAATCTGGAGCAGACAAATGGAAGGGTCAGCAGATTTAATGTTCTGATGCTTCTATGTGTACGTGACTTGTTCCCCTCCCGATTCTCTTAGTCATCTTACTTGTACATTTTCTGCCCTTCATTGTTCTTTTGTCCCAATACTTGATCCGTTTTTCATTGATCACGTTCCTTTGATACCGCTCGTTGTTCCTTTTCTTCTCTTCATTGCTCCTTTTGTTGGCTTAATTTTTCCTTTTTTGGCTTCATTGTTCCTTTTCTTGTATTGCGCAATTATTTTTGATGTGCTACTTCTTCGTTTACTCGCAATTCATGTTCCCTTTGTGCTTGGTTGTTGTTACGTTTCTCTTTGTTCCTGGTGGCATGGTCCTTATTCCAGTTTTGTTTGTACTTATTGTGTAGCCGATTTGTGTTTTTGACAAATCCCTCTTGTTTGATGTATATGTTTTCTTATTTTGTAGAAATATACTATTCTCAATCTTAAGTCCGCCGAGCCAATCAGCGATGAGCGTCACCTCACCTTTATCCGCAATTTCTTCGAGTTATACGAGCAATATTGTCCGCACTTAGATCATTCAACTTGTGATTATGTAAGTATTTTGTACATATATATATCTTGGGAATTTGGTGGCTATTCTCAACTGTACTCTAATTGCGACTCTAATTACACCGTTTCAAATGCAGTACATGATTCCTATTTTTCCACCACGATCATTTTTTCGTCGTTTGTTTTGACTTCCCCACGGAGCAGTTCGTTTTGCTTAACAACTTGGACACTCGGGATCCAACTAAATTAAGTCTTTACAAAGAAATTTGTGAGGAGGTGGTGAAGTACTTGAAGATCTTCCTCACTATCACAAGAGGGGTGGAAGACTGGAGCAACTGGAAATGGGATATTCCAGTTGTTCCCGAACAGAGGGACGAATATAGCTGCGGGGTCTATACGATGTTGTTCATGAAACATTGGAACGGTGAAATCCAGTTGAATAAATTCATTCAATGGAATGATCCGCAGTATATTTCACAAATGCGTATGAAGATGGCTACAAAGATAGTATGTAGTCGTCGAAATTTATGTTTAGATTTAATAGTTAATCGTACATTGGAAGCAAAAGACAATGGCTATTAATGTAATATGTTATTCCCCTTTTGTGATATATATTTGTTAAAAAAATTCTTATGTCAGTGTGTTGCCATGTCAACGTGTATTTCGCGCAAGAGCCTACATTATTTGCAACGATGAAAGACTAAAGGATATGCGTACAGGACAACAGGAACAACGATGAAGGATGAGAGGATATAACAGGAACAACGATGGAAGGACGTGAGGATACATGTTTACGAAAAAGGGAACACGTAAGGTGAGAACGGTAGTAGATAAGAGGAGAACGGGATTGAGGATGGTGAGATGGGGAAATTAGGAAAAAGCCCGGAGAGTAGGGTATCGACAAAAGGATACGTGCAAGGGAAAAGAGGAACAACGATGACAGACTAAAGGATACACGCACAGGACAACAGGAACAACAATGAAGGACAAGAGGATACAATAGGAACAACAATGGAAGGACAAGATGATACATGTTTACGGAAAAGGGAACACGTAAGGTGATAACGGTAGCAGATAAGAGGAGAACGAGATTGAGGATTGTGAGATGGGGAAATTAGGATCAAGACTAGAGAGCAGGAAGTCCGTCTATCGACAAAAAGATATGTGCAAGGGAGAAAAGGAACAATGATGACGGATTAAAGGATACACACACAGGACAACAGGAACAACGATGAAGGACGAGAGGATACAACATGAACAACGATGGAAGGATGAGAGGTTACATGTTTATAAAAAAGGGAACACGTAAGGTGATAACGGTAGTAGATAAGAGGAGAACAAGATTGAGGATTGTGAGATGGGGAAATTAGGAACAAGCTCGGAGAGTAGGGTATTGACAAAAGGATATGTGCAAGGGAGAAAAGGAACAACGATGACGGACTAAAAGATATGCACACAGGACAACATGAACAACGATGAAGGATGAGAGGATACAACAGGATCAACGGTGGAAGGATGAGAGGATACATGTTTACGAAAAAGGGAACACATAAGGTGATAACGGTAGCAAATAAGAGGAGAACGGGATTGAGAATTGTAAGATGGGGAAATTAGGAACAAGCCCGGAGAGCAGGATGACCATCTATCGACAAAAGGATACGTGAAAGGGAGTAAAGGAACAACAATGGCAGACTAAAGGATACGCGTACATGACAACAGGAACAACGATGAAGAACGAGAGGATACAACAGGAACAACGATGGAAGGACGAGAGGATACATGTTTACGAAAAAGAGAACACGTAAGGTGAGAACGGTAGCACATAAGAGGAGAACGGGATTGAGGATTGTGAGATAGGGAAATTAGGAACAAGCCCGGAGAGGAGGAACATGGTCTATTGACAAAAGGATACGTGCAAGGGAGAAAAGGAACATCCAACGGTTTTGTCAGTTAAAAAAAACAAAAAAATATTTTATCACGTTATTTCTTTATGTCGGTTCCTTCAGCTACCCAACGGTTACTTTTAAACGGCTAGACAAAAAGACGTCGGACGAACTGCCAGAACCAAACTAGTGCTATAAGCTCAGTTGCAGCACTGTGTGATCGCTTCATTTCCACTTGATTCTTTCTGGCAATCTGTAAGAACTTGTGGAATTAATTTTTCCTGACAATATGTGATAACGAACTTGTCATCCTGATATTTCTATTTTCTCCCCTCTTCCAAGCACAGTTCCTCAAGAATTCCCAAATTCACAAAATAGGGTTTTCACGAGCAGTAAATAGCCAGGTTCGATTCTTACGTTTAATCTTTTAATTCTTTGCTATTTTCCTTTTGCGTTTCTAGATGGCCAGCCGATTCCAGCACAGGACGAGGACAACATTTGTTTTCGAGCTAAACAAAAAATTCAATACACTGACCAGCAGGGAAGAAGTAATTCAACATCTAGATATAGTAGGTTTTTCTGGGCTGCTACATTTGAAGCTGCATTCCCTTAATCCGCAAGTTCTCAACTTCCTCTGCACTACTTTTGATCCAGAGAGAATGGATTGGCCGAACC
This sequence comes from Alisma plantago-aquatica, assembly GCA_963693085.1. Taxonomy (NCBI): domain Eukaryota; kingdom Viridiplantae; phylum Streptophyta; class Magnoliopsida; order Alismatales; family Alismataceae; genus Alisma; species Alisma plantago-aquatica. The sequence goes on from OY856411.1 coordinate 582,427,915, forward strand.
TCGGTGGCGAGCGATTGAAGTTGACGACAAACGACGTCCGCCGAGTTTACCCCATCCCCTCAAGTTCCATCATGGTCGATATGGAATCCAGAGATAATGTTACAAATAGAAAAGTTCAAGAAATAGTGAGAAGGATGGGTCTTCAACCTAACAAGTTGTACTACAGCGACATCAAAGTTGCAGAATGGAAGATGTTTGAGTTAGACAATCCTGAAGATATAGCCCGACTGTATATTTTAATCGTCTTTGCATGCGTACTTGCGCCTACAACGGGACCGATTCAGGTTTACTACCTCAAATATATGGATTCTCTCAGTGGAATGTGGAACCTGAACTGGGCAGATTACATCCTCACAAATTTGAAGAGTCATCTGGTGACTTTCAAGAAGAATAGATTCATCGGAAGGCCAGTTGGAGATTTTCACCTTCTGATGGTATGTAAGGATCAATTGACAACTGTTTAGTCCACTTTAATACTGTTAATTGTACTCGTACTATCTGTTTTAGGTGCATTACTTGGATCTATCTTTCAGCGGAGGACGATCACAACTGCCACCGACATGCAAAATTTGGACTTACTTACCAAAGATTGATAGTATCATGAGTGGACAGCAACCTGCTCTTTCTCGGGAGGAGGACGACGATGATCACCTGTTGGCCGAAACATCAGACAATGAAGACACTGGAGTCAGTTCAGACGCAGAAGCAGGGGGTCGTGTTACTAAGTTACTGGAAAAAATCCATGAGGTAATTACTACCTTGCACGCACATTCTGAAACCATAGTATGTGTTACCTTATAAACGTTGTATACAATAGTGTCTTGCAGAAATAAAGATATACGAAAGAACAGCGCAACAATTGTTGATAAAAAAGAAGGCTGCTGAATGTAGATTGGAAAGATATAAGAAAGAACTTTGACAAAAACAACAGGGTTCACTTGTACCTTCTCCAGATGACATTCCAATTGCGGAGCCTCTGAAGACCTTGAAGAAGAGGAAAATTCCGGGAAAAATGTCGTAAGAAATCGTGCCCGCTGTTCAGATATTTGAAGAACACCTGCATGGTGATGTACCCTTCAATGTGCATATGAGTAATGCCCTTGCCATTGCAAAGGAGGTAACGTTACAAGCTGCGGAATCAGTAAGACAAGATAGCAAGAACATACGAAATAGGGGGAAGAAAAAGCGGGCGACTTTGTCAACTGTGGTGGCCAGGACCACATCTAGTGTGGTGGCCAGCAAGACAAAGTAGGTTGCTAAGTCGAAGAGAAATGACAGGACCACATCTAGTTCAGTAAGTCAGAAACCTTTCTTATTGTTCTCGTATTGTTGACGTACAGATAGTGAATGATAATTGGTTTCATCCTCTCAGAAGAAGGAAAAGAATGATGAGCAGGAGGAAAAAAATGACGAGCAGAAAAGGAGCACATAAGGGGAGAAGGAGGAGGCTATTAGCAAGGAGGGGAAAAGGGAGTGATTATGAAGAAATAAGGAGGGAGGAAGCCAAATTCGAGAGAAACACACTTGTGGAAGGGGTGATGGAGGAGAAGCGGGAGGATGAGGAGGACAGTGGCATTAACGAGGATAAAAGGAACGAGGTGGGAGAGAAAAGGATGGAGGAGGCCGAAGCCGGGAGCAATGCACCTGCAGAAGAGATGGAGGATAAGCAGGAGGAGGAGGCAGACACAAGGATGGAGGAGGACAAAAGGAACAAGAAGGGAGAGAAAAGGATGGAAGAGGCCGACGCTGGTTTCAAGGAGGGGGACAAATGGAGCGAGAAGGGTCACAAAAGGAGGGAGGAGGAAGAAGCCAATTTCAAGACAACTTCGAGAGAGGAGAATAGGGAGGATGAGGAAGACAATAGCAAGGAGGGGGAGAAAGAGAGCAAGAAGGATAAAGAGAGGAGGGAGGAGAAGAGGGAAAAAGAGGACATAAAGAAGGAGGATGAGACAAAAAAAGAGGACGAGAAGCGGGAGAAGGAGGATAAAAATAAGGAGGAGGAGAAGCGGGAGAAGGAGATGGACACAAGGATGGAGGAGGACAAAAGGCAGAAGGAGGTCAAAATGGAGGAGGAGAAGCGGGAGAAGGAGGAGGACACAATGAGCAAGGAGACAAAGGAAGGGGTCGAAATCGATGAGTTCGGTAAGGAGGATAAAAGGGAGAAGGGTGATGGCAGTAGTATGGAAGGGGAGAAAGGGAGCGAGAAGGATGACAAAAGGAGGGATGAGCAGGGAAGGGCTGAAATCGATGAGAACAGCAATGATGATGCGAAGGAGAAGAAAAAGAGGAAGAAGGTTGTGGAAGAGAAACAGAAGGTGGGAGAAGAGAGTGAAGATGATGACAAGCCACTTATCATCCGCCGAAGAATTAGCAAGAAAATGGTGGTAGAACATACGCCAAAGGTGAAGTCACTTATCATCCGCCGAAGATTTGTCGATGAAAAGGTGGAACACGGTAGGAAGGTGGGGGAGGAAAGGAGTGAGCAGATGCTGAAGAAGAAGCCGATGGGAGATGCGTGGAAGAAGAAGATGAAGCCGGACGCGGAAGAGAAAAAAGTGGTACAATAGATGCGGGGAAGAAGAAGTCTCATGACGGAATCCGAATCAGTTGGACATCCGCCGCCGAGAGTAGAGAAGTTGTAGATCCGTTGAAGTGCAAGAGTCAACGAGCAACAAGTGTCTTCTACAACTGTCGATGCACATGTTCAAACCTGCCCGCCTTGCCAAATTATGTTATCTGTTCCTAAGAAGCCAAGAACATCATCGTCAATAAGCAAACAGGAAGACCTATCTGTCGAAGCTATTGAGCGGAGAGTATGTCAATTTGCATTGAACTTGAAAATCAACTTGTCTCAACTTCTGTTTGACGACGGAACGATCAAACTATACATCAAGGATTTATATACTCTCAGACTAAGAGAATGGTTGGTGGACAATATAATTGAAGCATACAAACACATGATCAACATGCGAGAATTGCAGTCAACTTCAGGAATAATAAAGCGAGTCTGCATCCCATTCAGCATTAGTGTAAGTTATTCCTAAACATTTTTTACGGCTCAATGTACCCACCAATTTTCCTAATTACTGTTTCCGTGGAATTATATGAATAGAAAAATTGTCAAACAGACTTGCAAAATGCAGACTACGAACAGACCCGCAAACATACAGAAGAATTTGCTCAAATGGAAGATGTCTTCCTGTTCGATTATTTCAAGGATGGGACAGTCGACCATACCCAATGCGATTACGTGAGTCGTTGTTCTTTACTCGCTGTTATCGTTCCTCCGCCCACTTGTTATCATTCCTTCACTCGCTTTAATTGTTCCTTTATACATTGTTATTGTTCCGTTACTCAATGTTATCGTTCCTTTATTCGATGTTATTATTCCTTTACTCGTTGTTCTTGTTCCTTTGCTCACTGTTGTTGTTCCTTTATTCCTTTAGTCATTCTTATTGTTACTTTTGACTTTGTGATTGAACCTTTACTCCGCCACCTTGATTATTATCTCACTATGTTCATTATCTAACTTACCATTGTGCAATATTTCTTCCCTATTGGATGTAAGGGTCATTTCTATGTGATTGTCATCGACTGTCCACAGAAGAAGTGTTTTGTACTGGATAGCATGCCAAGTGAAGTTTCTTTCAAAGTGGATAGAAAACCGCTAGCAAAATAGTTGTTGAAGTTCGTATCTCCCTACCTGGAAGTTACAAAAGTGTTTAAAGACATAGATGTATGGGAAGTGCACGTAGCATCAGTTCCAGAGCAACCAGACGGCTTCAATTGTGAAATCTTTTGTATTCTATTCATGCAGTATTGGATAGGAGAAATCCCAAAGGAGAAATTCGATCTTTGGACCCCCGCCTTCCTATCTTCGTTACGGAAAACCATTTCAGGTAGACTCCTTCTATGCACCGATAATAAAGACAGAGATGACATGATCATCCATGCTCTCAGTTGTGATACAAGTAGGCCGATAAGGAATATCTCCTTACCCCCTCCTGGAGATGATGTAACAAACATTATTTAATGATTAACAAAAGAAAATTGTATTAACAAACTCATTCTCTAGTCATTCTCTAATAACATAATTTATTATTCATTGTCATTCAATAGAAAATTTCTCTTACAAGGTCGAAGTGTAGAAAAAGATCAACATCTATGATTAAAGTAACATATTGTCTGAGTAAATTAACATATAGTTGCTTGTAAAGTAGCAATGCCAGACAAGTAACGGAGGATAATCTTCATTCTCCTCCGGTGGACCAGCGTTTCCTTCTCCTCCGGTGGAGTGGCTTGTCCTTGGAGAGCTCGTCTTTTTACTCTGGTAAGTACATAAACAACAAGAACATGAATGACATTAAATATCATAAATTGTCATTCAATAGAAAATTTCAGAATTACAAGGTAGAAGTGTAGAAAAGGATCAACGTCTACAACTAAAGTAACATATCGTCTCTGTAAACTAACATATAGTCCAAGTGAAGTAACAATGCCAGACTAGTAATGGAGGACAATCTTCATTCTCCTCCGGTGGACCAACGGTTCCTTCTCCTCGTTTTCATCGTCACCCCCAATCTGATCATGTTCTCTCGCTGTATTGGTTCCCGTACTCCCAACTCTAGCTCCTTTTCTCCCCAGTCTAGTTCCTTTAGTCACCGTCCTCGTAAGGCGACTACGAGATGGTAGAGGAGGGGATGAGGATAACAAGGAGGAGAACAGGATGGCCAAGATAAGGTTTTCATGTTGTCCATTCCAGCACCAGTGGCAAGTCACGAGTGCAATTACTGCTGTTGTTGCATCATCAGGGGAGCAGGTAGATAAAACCGGGCTGGACAGTACCGACTCTGCTTCCTAGTTTTCATCATCGCCCCCCATCTGATCCCATTCTCTCACTGTACTGGTTCTCGTACTCCCAGCTCTAGCTCCTTTTCTCCCCAGTTCAGTTCCTTTAGTCGGCGTCCTCCTAAGGAGACTACGGGATGGTAGAGGAGGGGACGAGGATAACGAGGAGGAGAATAGGATGGCCAAGATAAGGATTTCGTGTTGTCCATTCCAGCACCATTGGCAAGTCACGAGTGCAATTACTGTTGTTTCGTTGCATCATCAGGGGAGCAGGTAGATAAAACCGGGCTGGACAGCACCGACTCTGCTTCCTCATTTTCATCGCCGCCCCCCCATCTGATCCCGTTCTCTCACTGTACTAGTTCCCATACTCCCAACTCTAGCTCCTTTTCTCCCCAGTCCAGTTCCTTTAGTCACCGTCCTCGTAAGGAGACTACGAGATGGTAGAGGAGGGGATGAGGATAACAAGGAGGAGAACATGATGGCCAAGATAAGGATATCATGTTGTCCATTCCAGCACCAGTGGCAAGTCACGAGTACAATTACTGCTATTTCATTGCATCATTAGGGGAGCAAGTAGATAAAACCGGGCTGGACAACACCGACTATGCTTCCTCATTTTCATCGTCGCCCCCATCTGATCCCATTCTCTCGCTGTACTGGTTCTCGTACTCCCAGCTCTAGCTCCTTTTCTCCCCAGTCCAGTTCCTTTAGTCGTCGTCCTCGTAAGGAGACTACAGGATGGTAGAGGAGGGGATGAGGATAACAAGGAGGAGAACAGGATGGACAAGATAAGGATTTAGTGTTGTCCATTCTAGCACCAGTGGCAAGTCACAAGTGCAATTACTGCTGGTCGCAAGTCACGAATGCAATTAATGATGATCCCATTCTCTCACTATAATGGTTCCAATACTCCTTGCTCTTGCTCACATCCAGTCTATAAATTGAGGCCAATGGTAGTACCAATACCATCTCAGTGTAGGATGTGCCACCTACTAGAAACACAGCCAAATCTCCACCTACTCCACCAAATATGCACCGAAATGGTACCGTCTCTGAGACTCTTCCTGAAGGCCACAACCAGTGTCCATTGGAGCTCATGGGATCGGAAGATTTCTTCTGTTCGTGATCGTAACTCCATCCCCTTTTCCCATGCTTCCTAACCTAAAGCTGTATCTGTCCAGGTGTTACTCCAAGCATTTCCCATACTTTCTATCCTAAGAGAAAGGATAAAAAAACATGGTGTAACACCCGGTCCAGCTTATGGCATAAAAAATTCTTCTTGGGTTGGACTACAATCATAGTCCAATCCCAAAAGAGGCAGAAAACTGCAGAGCTATCTGGATCTGCAGTCTTATCCCAAGGGTCTCTTTAGAGACATCTGTGTCTAGGGGGTATCCGTGGGGATATCATGTGGTGTGATGCAGATGCTGCATAATTGTGTAGGATTGCAAATCTGCTTGACCATGTTCAGAAACGACTGACCATGTTCAAGAAGATTCATAATCATGCACATTGTCACAGTACTTATGTTACTGTACTGTATCCCAATCTCACCATACATATTACCATTGTTCATGTTATTGTTCCTTTTCTCGCCAGTCTAGTTCCTTTAGTCACCGTCCTCACTGTCACCCGAACAATGAGGAGAAAGGGAATAACGAGAACAGGGTCAGAGAAGGGTATATGAGGAAAATGAGGAAGAGAACATGAGAAATGAGATGTGGATTTACTGATGCCGCTTCCAGCACCAATGGCAAGTCACGAGTGCAATTACTATTGCTCGCATGTATCTGAATATGTAGTTTGCATGTATCAACAATTGTACCTGTAAATGTAAATGCAACGTGATTTTTTATTATTATTACTTGAGTGACATGTTTGAGGAAATCAGTGTTACATTAATTACTAACGCTACAACTCTTGTTACTGTACTCACCCTCCACGATCCTTTTCTCATCCTCCGTGATCCTGTACTCCCCAGTGTTGTTCCTGTAGTCATTATCCGTCAAGTCCCAAGTCAAAATTGGGCATTTATCCTTGTCTGGACTGATTCTCTATTTGGCGACGGATCTTTGACTGTTTTCTCTGTCTCACATTCTCCAGAATACCAATCAATCTTTTTCTTGACCAGATTGAACCTGGACGAACCTTTATTGACTTGCCTTTAAACTGACTTCCAGGAGGAGTCAGTTCATCATCAACTGTATTCGGCTGAGAAACATGATATGAAACATCATTTTCATTACGTTTGCCCCTGAGTGAGTCAGCCTTTGAGCATAATAAATTAATCTCGTTGACTACCATTTGGTAAAGATCATCGTCCATGCAAACTGATGTCGCTAGCTGAACCATTTTGCGGCACATATGTTGAAAGTGTTCCCCATATTCTGCTGGTTTATTGACATCGACAGAGGAGTTGAGTATACTAATCCCAGTCTTAGCAAGCTTTGTCCAACGACCGGCTATGTAGTGAGGGGGGATTGTTCGCAAATGTTGTCTCCCAGAGAGCCTAGAATCTCAAAAACTTTAAGTGTTATGACCCGTTCCAAAGTTTATTGGTAAGCATTATGATTTGAGCCTAATTAAAGTTATTTGAGTTAACTTATATTCTTATGAGGTGGTTAGTGTGTTAATAACTTAATTTTGTTGAATCAAGCACATAATATTAATTAGTGTATAATTAAGATGATTAATTTGAGTAAAGTAATAATCGGATGCAATTGGAATTTTGAACCAATAAAACAGTGTAATTAACATGTCTCCATGCCTTGGGTTTGTAGTGGGCCTCATTCTTGAAGTTTCGCAAAAGAAATCATTTGAATTGGATATTCGAGGCAAAAGATACGAGAATTTCAAGTTTTAAGGTTGGAAATGTAATTTTTCCATTTAATAACCCATTCTTGAGAGTCGGCAACTTGTTGTTTATCATCTTCCTTCTGCTTTTGTTCCCAATAGAATAGGACCCGCGCAGAGCGGCGCCCAACTGCAGCGCTCGATCGACCGCAGCCAAGGGGTGAAGTCAGGACAATTTTGAGCGATTTTAACCGGCGATTTACCTCCGCCCACCCTTCCTCTATGCTTCTTATTCCTCTAGCTCACCCTAGCAGCTCCACCATCAGCTTGCCCTAGCTAATTGGGCGGCCGGCCAGTAGCTACAGCTACGTGAGCCAGCGGCTGGGAGCCCTCCTGGGTGCGGCCATCACCACCAATTGCTGCTCTTGACTCCGACCAAGAGCACAAGGCAAGGAACCGCTACAATTATGCCATATTGCGCACACCTGCAAGGGCGACGCCCCATCCAGTTCTAGCAGCAGCAACTGGTGCAATCACGACTAGGAAATCTTGGGCGAGCAGCAGCCCAAGCAGCATCCCCGACTTCGGCCATGGATCTGGAACTTGAATCTATAGCCAACAAGCTACGAGCAGTAACGTTTGCTGAGCCCTACTTTATGTGTGTGAGCGTGTGCACCTGCTGCGTGAAGTAGATTGTTCCTGAGTAATCCAAAGGTAGAAGAAGACCAGAAATCTCCCGAAAACTGGTCCTTAGACGCAATTCCGGACGAACCCGGACAGTTCGAAACGCGGTGAGTAGGGTTTCATTTATTTATCATTAATAAACTCAAGCGTTTGAATATTTTCTATTTTGTGCGTGAATTACGCTGATAACAGGCGTTATCAGGCGTCGGGCAGCGTTTGGCGTTGCCCGACCTTTTTATTTCATAAACTACTTCTAGACACTGTTATATGATTAAATTTAGCATTTGAGCAGTACAGATTGAATCAGTAGATTTATATGGTTCATCAGAACCTATATTGTTCAGTGTGAACGTTGAAATTAGAAATACACGCCTGAAAATGGTACAGGTTGGGTATAAAGTTAGACAGTATAGATTTTAATAAATTAGCATGCATGATATAAGGATAGGGTGTTGCCATGTGATAAGTGAATGAGGTAACTGAAACCCTAATGATAGGGTGTTCAATGAATCATGTCATGGTAATATGAAAGGTCTCGATATGAGATGTGGTGATACTTAACTATTGAATTGTATGTTTCTAGTGCATTTAACTTTATATGCTTGTTCTCTCTGAATTGATATCTACATACTGCAGGGCTTCTTATTTTCAATACATATCTCGTAAATTGCAGGTGATGAGATATGACATGCCCTAGAAAGGGATGTTACTGAGACATGATATATGTTGAATACATGAGTTATGATGTTTCTTATGATATGATATGGCATGCCGTCTGAGCCTTGTGAGAAATGTTAAATGAGTTATGATTTCTGTTAAAAAGGTACCTATAATGTTAATGTTAGACTTAGGTGCCCTGAACACCGTAGAACCCCTTTGAGAGGTCTGCACCTTAGGGGTGAAACTCGTGTCCAACATCAACCGGTTGAGTAATTCTGGTGGCACGAGGACAGAAGGGTTATCCAACACCAACCAGTTGAGTAATTCTGGTGGTAACCCAGTGTTGACTCCCTGCACCTGTGTACTCAGGTTAAAGGAGGAGTCTAGAGTACACTCTTTTGAGAGTGCAGTGAGGCCCTTGTGAGCCTGAGGCCCTTGAGCGCCTGAGAGTCCTGTGCAGACCAGGACGAGAAGTCAGACTTAGCATTTCCCGGGTGTGTCGCTAAGTCTTGTACGGTGTGGTCGTAGTGCACTGCGAGGCTCTATGCAGAGTACACTGCATAGATCAGGGCATAAGCTAAAATATGATCATATAGGTTCACAAAGTTCCTTATAAATGAAAGAGTTAAGGAAGACTAGAGCATAGTCTTCTAGTAGTTATTCTTTGGATGCAATATTTACATTCTTTATTATTTCAATAATATTGTTTTAGAACTTCTCAGTGTAGTATTTCTTGTATATTAAACTGAATAATAAACTTAACGAGTTGTTTAGTGATAGTTAAATGAAAAACTATTCACTGAGCGAGTAGGCTCACTCCTCTACTCAAACATTTTCAGGTCAGCGAAAGTTCCAGGAATCTGAAGGATCTTACCACCCTAGTCAGTAGAAGGTATATGTAGTTAGTTAGATAGTGGTCTCTTAGTCCTTTCCCCTCAGTTCTTGGGACATGGTGTGGGTGAGAGAAAGTATGTATGACGAATGTGTAAAAGATGTAAATTAACTGTTATGTTTACTTTCTGTTAAACAACGTTACATGTTGTAAACTCTATTTATGTTCTCTAGCCAGGTTAATTGAAATGCTTCCGCAATAGTTTATTTTGTTTTAGTTTACAGAAATAATCCGGATATCATTACGAGGTTTTAAAAAGAAAAAGTTCTCAGTGATTTGTTTATGTGATAATCCCTCCGTCGCGCCCTAATCTCATGATTAGTGGTTAGTGTGAGATCGGGGTGTGACATCTTGGTATCAGAGCATAGGTTGTGTATATGAATACTCTAAGTCAAGGTCAGGGGACGATAAGAGACCAATAGGATTAGGACTTAGGTGTCTTCCTTCTAACTGCAATTTTCTAACAGGAAGTATTCTGTTATACTATTGCAGATGGCAGGAAGAGGATGTGGTCACGAGAACCAAGTAGAGAGATTAGGCTGAGTCGTCAGGGATCATTAGGATCAAAAGATAAAGTTATAAGTGAGGAAAATAAGAAGTGATATGTTTTTAGCTCTGGGAGGTCTGAGTGTTTAGATACCCTGGCCAGGTGTCTGAATACTTAGATTAACCAGTATCGAGATACTCTGTCTATTCTTCTCTGGATGCCCTGGCCAGGTATGCAGAGGAAGGATAGGCTAGAGAGAAACCCTAGAAATCATAGGGTTAAGAAACCGGAAATTTATGTAAGAGTAAGAGATTAAATATAAGATGCGATACAAGTCTTGCTTTATATTACTTATTTGACTAAAAATCACTAGAAATGCTCTTATATGCATGAAATTAGATTTTCAGTTTGTAAAGTAAACATGATTCTTTTATGTTGATGTGTGTTATGAAATGATTTATTTACTATTTATATTCTTTGTATTAAGTAGACCAGAAGTTATGTTTAAATGAGTTTGCCCTAAGTGGATATTCTTTCTACATGTTTGAGATTAATAGGAGTTGGTTAATCCTGAGTAGCTCTTGGCTTCAGGACTACAGGTTTGGCCTGGTCCGGCTGGCAGGATGCGTTACTGAGATCTAATGACTCCTATTAATAATATAATAAAAGTAGATTCTGGATAATTTAGACCCGAATCATGGTGAAAAATGTATATACACTAAGATGTTGAGATATAAGGGAAAGATTAGAACAACTAAGAATTAGTTGGAACCGATATCGGAGACCCAACATTGGGACCTCATATGAGCAATCCTTAATTAGAAATAAAGGAACACAATAAGGGTCAGATTAAATTTAATGATTAGGTAAGAAATACCCTTAATGGTACTAATCAATAATGCATAACCAATGCATGGATCCAATACATGATTAGTAAACCCTAGTGGAGGGTGTATCATTGTGAAACCCTAGTTGAGGGTGTATCATTTTGATTGTTTATAGGAAACTTTATAAGTTATGCCTTAAACTAAGATAAGTCCATATCATGGAGATAGATGGACAATTATAATGTGTGGCCTATGCATTATATGCTAAAGGTGAGTATTCTGTGATGGAATGCATTAAGAGGGGAAATACCTTAATACAAGATAAAATTGGTTAACTCAAGAGGGTCTGAATTAATGAGAAATGGGGAACCCTAACCCTAATTTGGGGAAAAGGGAATGATAAGCCCTGTTTGATAGTGAACCCTAATTCCTGGTCAAGGAATGATGGTATTACTATTGTATCACATGATGTGATGAATATCTTGTATGACTAATATCATGCCTAATAACCATGCAGGTATGATGAGATGATGAATATAGCCAAGTTTGGGCTGTGACATTTATATAATAAATGTTGATTGGCTTTTTGTGTGTTGATGTTGTTGTTGCTTAATAAAAGTAATAATGTGTACGGATTTTATGAACCATGTGAATAAGTTGTTGCCTAGTGAGAGGTGACAAGATATGAATGGCCTTGTGAGCCATGTGTGATGCTTGGGTAACAAGTATCATGTTTATTTGTAGCATTTGTGTTAATAAGTTATGCTAGAGAACTTGGCTGATGTTACATTTCTGTTATATATCTATAGTTCATTGATGATTATTCATATCTGTTGTATCCATTACAAGTAGATGGATGAACTTATGAGATCTAAAGTTTGATTTCAAACTAAGGAAGCAAAGTCACATCACAATAGTGCTATGTTACTGATAAGGACCAAACCCTAGAATGTTTCGAGTTGAAGTAGTTCAAGGAACGTCGCTAGTGATTTGAACTTGAATACTAGCATCTCTATAAAACAAAATCATGAGATTTACACTATGATTGGTAAGCTAGCACTAATGAACTCCAGGGTTTAAAGGTAGTTAATCTGATAGGTAGATAAACAATATGAAAATGACTTGGAGAAAGAGTGAGATATAAATTGGAAATGTAACAAATGTGTTTGAAACAAAAGAAGAAATATAATATAAGTGAAGTGCGATATGAAATAAATTCTTGCAATAATAATAAGAATGAGGAAGAATCTATTCTTACCTTGTGTGTCTCAATTTTTTTTGGGATGTTTCTTCTATATGATCAAAATGAGAAGGATAAGTAACAAGAAGCAAGTAGCATAGAATGAGGAGTACTACCTTGCATGATCTGAAGTTAGCTGATGTAATCCATGCTCTTAAGATACAACATCACTATCTTTATGGTGAGGCGTGCCAGGTGTTTATAAATCATAAGAGCTTGAAATATATCTTTACCCAGAAGGATCTGAATCTTAGACAACGGAGATGATTAGAATTGATTAAGGATTATGATGTAATGATAGATTATCATCCTGGAAAAGTGAATGTGGTAGCAGATGCCCTCAGCAGGAAATCAAGTTCAACAACTGATGCATTCTCTATGGCATGTTTCAAGAGAGACCTACTAGTAGAAATGCGGAAGTTGAACATAGACTTAGGGGTGATAGAGTAGAGCGGTTTGACTGCACAGATGCAAGTCAAGCCTACTTTTTACGATCAGATTAAGGAACTATAGTAGGGTGATAGTAAGTTGCAACAGATGCATGACATGTCAGGGGGAAAAGGCCAGAGTTTAGGTTTTCAGTTGATGGATTGTTGTATTAGCATGACAGGTTGCATGTACCTCGAGATAATAATTTGGAAGAATAGATTCTTGAGGAAGCACATGCATCGATGTATGCCATGTATCCAGGTAACACTAAGATGTACATGAATCTCAAGGAGTTGTACTGGTGAACTGATATGACAAAGGATGTAGCTGAGTATGTGACTAGGTGCAGTGTGTATCAGCAGGTTAAGGCTGAGCACCAGAAACCTACATGTACCTTGCAATCTCTTCCTATACCTGAGTGGAAGTGGGAACATATCACAATGGATTTTGTGATAGGGTTTCCTAGGACACCTAGAGGTTGTAACTCTATATGAATGATTGTGGATAGATTAATTAAGTCTGCTCACTTTCTTCATATTAAGTCAACCTTTGTTGTCTTGAAGTTGGCTAAGATATACGTGGATGAAATAGTCAGATTGTATGGTATCCCAGTTTCAATTATATCAGATAGAGATCCTAAGTTCACATCCAGGTTTTGGAATCAGTTGCTTTGTGCTTTGGGCATAAAAATTAAGATTCAGTACAACTTATCACCCACAAATGGATGGTCAGTCTGAGAAGACCACTCAGACTCTTGAGGACATGCTGAGAGGAGTAGAAAGCTGCTCAGAATAGATAGAAGAGTCATGTCGAGAAGAGGTGTTAACATCTTGAGTTTCTGATATGTAATGAAGTGTATCTGAAAGTTTCACCATGGAAGGGAGTGCTGAGTTTTGGTAAGTGAGGTAAACTGACTCCTAGGTTTATGGGCCTATATCCTGTCATTGAAAGGATTGGATCTATAGCCTATAAGTTGGAATTTCCATCTGTGTTGACTAGTCTACATGATGTATTTCATGTATCGATGTTGAAGAAGTGTTATCCTGGTACAGAGAAGATAGTGGATCCATAATCTGCTCAACTCAGACCAGATGTATCTTATTTTGAGGGATCAATACAGATAGTTGATCGAAGAAATCAAGGAGCTCAAGAATTGAGATACCGTTAGTAAAAGTTCTGTGGAGGAATCATAACCTAGAGAAAGCTACGTGGGAGCTTGAGTCAGAGATGTGTAACAAGTTTCCTTTTCTCTTTTAGGAATTTCGGGATGAAATTCTTATAAGGGAGGGAGATTGTTATGACCCGTTCCAAAGTTTATTGGTAAGCATTATGATTTGAGCCTAATTAAAGTTATTTGAGTTAACTTATATGCTTATGAGGTGGTTAGTGCGTTAATAACTTAATTTTGTTGAATCAAGCACATAAGATTAATTAGTGTATAATTAAGATGATTAATTTGAGTAAAGTAATAATTGGATGCAATTGGAATTTTGAACCAATAAAACAGTGTAATTAACATGTCTTCATGCCTTGGGTTTGTAGTGGGCCTCATTCTTGAAGTTTCGCAAAAGAAATCATTTGAATCAGATATTCGAGGCAAAGGATACGAGAATTTCAAGTTTTAAGGTTGGAAATGTAATTTTTCCATTTAATAACCCATTCTTGTGAGTCGACAACTTGTTGTTTATCATCTTCCTTCTGCTTTTGTTCCCGATAGAATAGGACCCGCGCAGAGCGGCGCCCAACTGCAGCGCTCGATCGACCGCAGCCAAGGGGTGAAGTCAGGATGATTTTGAGCGATTTTAACCGGCAATTTACCTCCGCCCACCCTTCCTCTATGCTTCTTATTCCTCTAGCTCACCCTAGCAGCGCCACCATCAGCTTGCCCTAGCTACTTGGGCGGCCGGCCAGTAGTTGCAGCTACGTGAGCCAGCGGCTGGGAGCCCTCCTGGGCGCGACCATCACCACCAATTGCTGCTCTTGACTCTGACCAAGAGCACAAGGCAAGGAACCGCTACAATTATGCCCTATTGCGCCCACCTGCAAGGGCGACGCCCCATCCAGTTCTAGCAGCAGCAACTGCTGCAATCACGGCTAGGAAATCTTGGGCGAGCAGCAGCCCAAGCAGCATCCCCGACTTCAGCCATGGATCTGGAACTTGAATCTATAGCCAACAAGCTACGAGCAGTAACGTTTGCTGAGCCCTACTTTATGTGTGTGAGCGTGTGCACCTGCTGCGTGAAGCAGATTGTTCCTGAGTAATCCAAAGGTAGAACAAGACCAGAAATCTCCCGAAAACTGGTCCTTAGACGCAATTCCGGACGAACCCGGACAGTTCGAAACACGGTGAGTAGGGTTTCATTTATTTATCATTAATAAACTCAAGCGTTTGAATATTTTCTGTTTTGTGCACGAATTACGCTGATAACAGGCGTTATCAGGCGTCGGGCAGCGTTTGGCGTTGCCCGACCTTTTTATTTCATAAACTGCTTCTAGACACTGTTATATGATTAAATTTAGCATTTGAACAGTACAGATTGAATCAGTAGATTTATATGGTTCATCGGAACCTATATTGTTCAGTGTGAACGTTGAAATTAGAATACACGCCTGAAAATGGTACGGGTTGGGTATAAAGTCAGACAGTATAGATTTTAGTAAATTAGCATGCATGATATAAGGATAGGGTGTTGCCATGTGATAAGTGAATGAGGTAACTAAAACCCTAAGGATAGGGTGTTCAATGAATCATGTCATGGTAATATGAAAGGTCTCGATATGAGATGTGGTGATACTTAACTATTGAATTGTATGTTTCTAGTGCATTTAACTTTATATGCTTGTTCTCTCTGAATTGATATCTACATACTGCAGGGCTTCTTATTTTCAATACATATCTCGTAAATTGCAGGTGATGAGATATGACATGCCCTAGAAAGGGATGTTACTAAGACATGATATATGTTGAATACATGAGTTATGATGTTTCTTATGATATGATATGGAAGGCCGTGTGAGCCTTGTGAGAAATGTTAAATGAGTTATGATTTCTGTTAAAAAGGTACCTATAATGTTAATGTTAGACTTAGGTGCCCTGAACACCGTAGAACCCCTTTGAGAGGTCTGCACCTTAGGGGTGAAACTCGTGTCCAACATCAACCGGTTGAGTAATTCTGGTGGCACGAGGACAGAAGGGTTATCCAACACCAACCAGTTGAGTAATTCTGGTGGTAACCCAGTGTTGACTCCCTGTGCCTGTGTACTCAGGTTAGAAGAGGAGTCTAGAGTACACTCTTTTGAGAGTGCAGTAAGGCCCTTGAGCGCCTGAGAGTCCTGTGCAGACCAGGATGAGAAGTCAGACTTAGCATTTCCGGGTGTGTCGCTAAGTCTTGTACGGTGTGGTCGTAGTGCACTGCGAGGCTCTATGCAGAGTACACTGCATAGATCAGGGCATAAGCTAAAATATGATCATATAGGTTCACATAGTTCCTTATAAATGAAAGAGTTAAGGAAGACTAGAGCATAGTCTTCTAGTAGTTATTCTTTGGATGCAATATTTACATTCTTTGTTATTTCAATAATATTGTTTTAAGACTGCTCAGTGTAGTATTTCTTGTATATTAAACTGAATAATAAACTTAACGAGTTGTTTAGTGATAGTTAAATGAAAAAATATTCACTGAGCGAGTAGGCTCACTCCTCTACTCAAACATTTTCAGGTCAGCGACAGTTCCAGGAATCTGAAGGATCTTACCACCCTAGTCAGTAGAAGGTATATGTAGTTAGTTAGATAGTGGTCTCTTAGTCCTTTCCCCTCGGTTCTTGGGACATGGTGTGGGTGAGAGAAAGTATGTATGGCGAATGTGTAAAAGATGTAAATTAACTGTTATGTTTACTTTCTGTTAAACAATGTTACATGTTGTAAACTCTGTTTATGTTCTCTAGCCAGGTTAATTGAAATGCTTCCGCAACAGTTTATTTTGTTTTAGTTTACAGAAATAATCCGGATATCATTACGAGGTTTTAAAAAGAAAAAGTTCTCAGTGATTTGTTTATGTGATAATCCCTCCGTCGCGCCCTAATCTCGTGATTAGTGGTTAGTGTGAGATCGGGGTGTGACATTCGGAATGTGCCTACACAACATTGCCATGCTTTCGTACATACAACAGGAACATTCGAATACCATATTGGCTGGCTGGAATAACATAGTTCTCTCATCTACTGTAATATTGTCTACGATTTTAAAAATAGTATATGTATAACTCCCTCCAATAGTGTCTTGAATCCTAAGGCGGATTACATACTCCATCATTTTCTTAAACTCTGCCTCAAAGATTGCAAACACATTAGGAGTATAAACCTCAGTGGACCTTTTTGCAATTGGGCTGTAGGAAAATATATCTTGAAACTCTTGTTCCTTTTTGTTGCTCCTCCTTGTTGCAAGCATTCTATTGAAGTGTGTGAAGAACTGAACCAAGTTGTGATTTGGTTGTAGAAAGAGCCTCATTACAACATTACATGATTCACTGATCTGGGTCGATTTCTTACCCGCAGTAAAATGTTGTCTTACCCAAACTGAGGACCATTGTTTGCGATAGCCATGTATTCTGACAATCCAATGGCGTGGCCCATTAGGAAAACATTCTTCAACCATCTTTGTCCAACCAAAATTGAATTCATCTATGTCTTCAACTTCATACATAAGGAGATTAATATGGTTTTGCAAAATAGGTGTGAACAACTGAGTGAGGTTCTTCTAAGCATTTTGTAATATATGCCATGTACACAACACATGGAATGTATCAGCTAGAAGATTCCTTATCGCTGCAGCCATTGCGGCGTATTGATCTATGAAAATAGTTAAAGGTGAATTTGCTGACATGCATTTAAGAAACGTCTGAAATAACCACTCAAAGGACTCAATAGTTTCATCGTAGAGGAGGGCTGCACTGAATATGACACCTTGACGGTGGTGGTTGAAACCTACAAATAAAGCTACATAAAAACAATTGTCACCTCGACTTAATGGAACAAGATATGGTTTAATACTGGAACAATCATGTCGAATACAGGAACAAATGAGACGAATAATGGAACACATGAGTTGGAATACAAGAACAGATATGTTTCAATACTAGACACATGATCCGAAGGTCGGATACTGGAACACATATTACTGGAACACATATTGTAGAATAGTGGAACAAAAATTTCTAATACAAGAACACATGATATCCGAAACGGGAACAATGTTGCATACTAGTAGAACAAATAGAGCTGCATAAAAAAAATATCACCTCGGCCTAATGGAACGACATATGGTTCAATACTGGAACATGCATGTTGGATACAGGAATAAATGAGTCGAATAATGGAACACGTGAGTTGGAATATAGGAACAGATATGTTTCAATACTAGAACACATATTGTCGAATACCGGAACACATAATTTGAAGGTCGAATACTGGAACACATATTGTAGAATAGTGGAACAAAAATTTCTAATACATGAACACACAATATCTGATACGGGAACAATGTTGTATAATAGTAGAACAAATAGAGCTGCATAAAAAAAACTTGTCACCTCGTCCTAATAGAACGACATATGGTTCAATACTGGAGCATGCATGTCAGATACAGGAACAAATGAGACGAATAATGGAACATGTGAGTTGGAATACAAGAACGGATATGTTTCAATACTGGAACACATATTGTCGAATACCGGAACACATGATTCGAAGGTCAGATACTGGAACACATATTATAGAATAGTGAAACAAATAGAGACGCATAAAAAAAGAATTTGTCACCTCGACTTAATGGAATGAGATATGGTTTAATACTAGAACACGCATGTCGAATACATGAACAAATGAGATGAATAGTGGAACACATGAGTTGAAATACTGGAACGGATATGTTTCAATACTGGAACACATATTGTAGAATACAGGAACACATGATTCGAGTGTCGGATACTGGAACATATATTGTAGAATAGTGGAACAAAATTTCGAATATAGGAATACATGATATCATATACGGGAAAAATGTTGTATAATAGTGGAATAAATAGAGCTGCATGAAAAAAAATTGTCACCTTGCCTTAATGGAACGAGATATGGTTTAATACTGGAACACACATGTCGAATACAACAAATGAGACAAATAATGGAACACATGAGTTGGAATACTGGAACGGATATGTTTCAATACTGGAACACATTGTAGAATATTGAAATACATGATTCGAAGGTCGGATACTGGAACACATATTATAGAATAGTGGAACAAAAATTTCTAATACAGGAACACATGATATCCGATATAGGAACAATATTGTATATTAATAGAACACATGACTCTATTAAGTACCTAATGGTCGGTAGCTTGTGTTTGTCTGAAAAGTTGTATCAAAAGAAATCGCATCACCAAATAATTGATAATCAAGCTTCATCCTCCCGTCGGCCCAGAAGATGTTTGCAATTCTCTCTTCGCTATCAACCTCAATGATGTAGTAAAATGATGGGTTGTTGTATGCTTCATTGCAAAACTACTCTTGCAGAGCAGTGGCCTCACCAACTATCATTGTCTTTTATCTCCTCCGCCTCAAATGGTTCTTTAAATCAAAATTTTGAAACCCAACACATTCACATCCACCGGCCACCAATGAGATTGCATTGTAAGAACTTCTTAATTGAATTCCAACATCTTGGTTGATCTCTGCTACAGCTCCTTGGACTTCTAAAACAATGTGGTTGGATCTAAGAAGGTGTGCATATTCCTAAGGGTGAAGTGTGTGGTTATGACCAACATCCCATTTAGTAATCTTGTACACATTGAGCTGGCGATCAAGCTTTAGATTAATATGCGCTTTGCACCCTATCCTTTCTTCTCTGCGGCGCTTCTCAGCTCCTGATCGGTGATTTATCAATTCTTCGCCTGAACCAATGACATGCCTTATACTCCCCTTTCAAAAGCCTTGTTTATTGCAGACATATCACATAAATTGAATCTTTTCATGATCTGTATTCTTGCCCGTAAACTTCTTCTCCCATTCGATCATCGTGGCAAACCCATTCTGATGAGCATAATCGTTATAGAACTGATGTGCCTCGTGTACAGAGTTAAATTCAAGTTTTTCCCAGTAATCCTATTTATAAACTTCATCTGAGACCATGAAAGATAATAAGATTAATAACATCTTTTCAAAAATAAATAATACTCAACCAGCATGACAAAAGGAACAACCAAAGCAAATAATCATGATACATGTAGGGAGAAAAGGAATGACTGGAACAAGAATAGGAACGACTGGAACAAGAATAGGAACGACCGGAATGGGAATAGGAACGACTAGAATGAGAATAGGAATGACTGGAACGAGAATAGGAACGACTGGAAAGAATGAGAAAAGGAAAAGATGATGAAATCATGAATACAAGTATAGCGAGAAAGGGAACAGATCACGATGACAAAAGTAACAATAATCACGTAAAAATGAACAACGATAAGGAAAAAAGGAATTGTAATAAGGAACTAACCATCGGAGTCCACATGAATAGCTTTCTCACCAATGTCGTCTCCGTTGAAATCAGACGTCGCACATGTGTGATTCAAATCAATTTCAACCCGAACGACATGTGACTCCACATACAGATATGAGGAAGAGGGATTTGCAGAAGGAGTTGTGTCTTTAACATGATACAAATTATCTTCAACATGACAACTTTCTTCTGATATTCCTTGACAACCCTGTTCTTGAAAACCCATGTCATTTAGATCTACGTCAAACGAACATGTATTCCTAACATAATTTATCTGTTGGACATCTTGGCGTGATGACGCCGACATATAGGAGGCTAGTCCCTGTAGAGGTCCTTGGGGAGGTGATGATGGTAAAACACCAACTGAATCTTGGTGCCGTGAGGACACATCAGCTTATGAACGATGAGCATGTTGAAGGTCGTTTAACTCCATGTGAATCTGGTCCATCCATTCGTTGGCCATGATGTAACTAGCTATGATATTAAAGATCACTCTTTTACTCATTGTTTCCTTAACAATATTAACACAATAACATTCTTTCAATGAAAGAAAACAACTTTTTAAGAAATAAAAGAGTTTTAAATGAAACTGTTTCATTTTTCCGAGAAAAAAGTTGGGGAGAAGCAAACAAAGTTTACGAGAATAAAAGAGTTTCCTTTCATAAAAAAAGCCCATCACTTAAAGAAATGCAGTTAATGTAGAGGCAAAATATATGATTTGGCGATCTCACTTATATGCAGAATCACGTAACAACAACAAATCAACAACTATCCCGGTTGAGGCGTCGAACTCTGCTTGAGTGTTAAAATAACCAACAATAACCACGATGAGCATTAAAATAACCAACAACAACCACGATTGGTAAAGATTTTTCTTGCCGCCGCCGTATCGCCGTTGTCGTCGAGAGCCAACACCGATCTTAGTCTGGTGCAGGCGATGAAGGCCTTTTGAGCCTTAAGACAACCAACATCAAGTACGATCGCTCAAGATTTTTAGACAACCAACAACAACCACGATCGCTCAAGATTTTTCTCACCGTCGGGCCTTAAGACAACCAACAACAACCACGATCTCAAGATTTTTCTCATTGCTGGGCCTTAAGACAACCAACAACAACCACAATCGCACAAGATTTTTCTCTCCGCCGCCGTATCGCTCCTGCCGATGAAGAGGGATCAAGCGATCTAGGTTTTGGAAGGAAAGGGAAAATGAGAGAAATGAGAGTGAGCAAGAGCAGGAGATGAGATGACAACGACATAAACTGTTTTTGTATGGGTTGTCTCCACACATGGGAGAGAGAGGGTTGTCAGAAGATTGCCAAATCTTGGCACCAAAAATAAAATTTCGCCAACCTGGAAATGCCCCTGGATTTGATCTAACCATTCGTGAAAAAGAGACCTTTTCATGCGGCCAGGATGGAGTTCAGGACGTCCTGAGAAAACACCCACTCAGGACTGGATCTTTTTGCACTGGCAATGTGGTGCTTATTGGGAAGAACGTCTCCCTATCCTTTGACAACATAGAGGCTAACTCGGTGAGGATCACCCGCAACGCCTCCCTTCTTTTCTTATGGTTAAACCTTCACCCCCACTTACTGTTAATTGAAGCAAACACCTTTAAGTAGCGAGTGCTTTTCTTACTTGGCTATAAATTGAGTGGTGCTAGCATCGTAGTTTCCACTCCCTTTTTCAGGTGTAAGGAAATATCTAAAAATCTTTCTTTTTCATGGTTCCATACAACAAAAAGAAAAAAAATCTCACTATTATGTGAATACTGTCTTTGACTAAGTAACTTAATTTTACATATAGTTGTTGATGCCTGGAAATTCACTTAACAATGGACATATTTCATGCAAGGAAGCAAGCAAAATGGGAGACCTAAACTATAAGCACTGCAACTAAACATCAAATTTATCATGACCCCCTCCCTCTTCGATTGCACTTTCTTCTTATTATTAAATTTAGTAAAATAGACTGATGTAGTTACCTGCTTATTCTGAGCAGTTCTATATTACCTAACCCCTTCCCTCTTCAATTGCATTTTCTTATTACTATTGAATTTAGGAAAATAGACTGATGCAATTAGTTTATTTGTCTTCTGAGCAATATGTTGTTGTATATGCTTTCATGGCATTATTGTTTTTTTTACCCTGACTCGATTATCTTTATCTCAATATATCTCAATATTGTCTATAAAGTTCTATGGCATATGTGAGGCATTGTACAACTGAATTGAATGCACATTTAATAGACCCAATACTCAAAGTCTTATAAACTAGATCATCACCAAGTATGGGGCACACTACGTCTAACCTCAATGGTTAGACAAATTGGACAGATAAATCAGACTCCTCCTTTAACATGGATCCTCAAGCATGGGTTAAAATTTGAGTCTTCACTAAAAGATTTGATAAATTGGTCAAATATCATTCATCATGCTTACTGTAGGGTATTGATGAATCGGTACATGGTTAAGAATGTGGTCACTTTTTACTTTTTGTCAACTAATATTTTGATGTTGCTTATGTCTACGTTTCTTTCCCCTTAATGCATAATATGCACATTTTTAAGATCTATTTCAAATAACATCTGTTTGTTTCATGTAGTTAAAAAATATCTCTAGCTAATTTATAAGAAGTTTATTGAATCTGATGCTTCATTCGTTACTTGTCAAAATTGTTATAGAAAGAACACCCCTAAAAGATCTAGCATGTGCATATACTTCAGTGCTTATGATTTGGAATTCCTAAGGCAAGGAGCCCTACCTTAGATCTACCTTCAATTTATTTATTATAGAGAGAATCTATATATATAATATGGAGGCTTCCTAAACTACATAATTTTTTATAAATTCCTATTGCTATTTTAATTTTGAGTTTTAAAGGTGGCAACGAGGTGAAGAATTGGGCTTTGTATTAGAAAGCATGTCTTTTCTTCTTAAAAACAAGTAACCACTACATGGTTGTTGCTGTTGTTAGAATAGAGGCCCAGGATGATAATGTTCCTACAGCCAAGGCATGTCAGTAATAAGACAAGCAAGCTAGTCAAGTTTGATTATAGTATGTGACATGAGGAATGAAAATATTGATGCTTTCAGATGGGTGTGAATAGAGACAGTCATATAGAGGACAATTCAAACCCACATTTTATTGTGTAGTTTCACTTTAGAATGTCATTATATGCATGTGATGTATTCTATAAGAATGAAATTTTATAAGTTTTATGAGTGGTGTAAAGTTTTCGTGGTGATTGAGGTTTGTCGTATTATGACAAAATGTTATCGCAGTTATGTAAGGATATATATACTTGTTTGATTATTCCATAGAAGAGGCAAAAATGATGTGATGTTTAGGAATTCCACACGATCTTTAATATTTGCTTAATCGTTATTCATTGCTTGAGTAAAGGTTTTCCTGGTTCCAACTAACCCAAGATTATGCCTTATGTTTTGTTGGTTTTCAGGTTCCATAGGTAAGTACAAAATATGCCAAATTTTGAATGTCAGATTCATGCCTACATATTATTGCAGTGTTTGGCAACGCGTTTGGTGTGCCACCGCTTTGGTGCGGTGATATGGACCACCGCAAGATTTTTGTCAGGTGGAAAAAAGTTAATGCTAGTTATGGTTCCATACCTGAAAGTGAAGTAAATTATCCTATCAGAGTAAATGGAAATGTCATACAAATATATGGATGAAGGTATAAGTAATTTTTAGGGAAATAAAATCAAAATAACACAGTTTGCCAAAATATTTCCACGTATAGCACCTCCACGAAAATAATTCCCGATATAGCCCACTTTTTTTGAAAAATGACATTTAATTTGACATTTTCCAACTCAACAATGTAAAACGCCATTTGAATGGAGCTTTTAATTTAAGAATTAAAAAGGAGAAAAACGCCAAAACCCCAACGTTAAGGGGTGAAAACGTCAATCTATTTGATTTTTTCTCCTTTATTTTAACTAAAAGCTCCAAGTTAAATAGCGTTTTTACCCTTTTCATATTGAAATTGCCAATCGGGTGGCCTTTTTCACCAAAATGGGGGTATACTGGGAATTATTTTCCTAGAAGTACTATACCCAAAAATAAGTTCACAAACTGCGCTATTTTAGTTTTTTTCCTAAATTTTAATTGTTTACTCATCATGGTAGCTATAATACCTTATTCAATAAGGTATGATATTGTGTTGTACTTATTAGATAGATATATCTTTGTCAACATAACATTCATTTATACCAAAAATCATAACAACTTATTTTATTGATTTCATAATATGAACTTTTCAAGTTATTAACATTTGATGATAAAGAAACTACTTGCATATGAGCTTCTGTTTTAACCTTAGCGTTCTTTTGTTGTCTCTCTGCCTTTATCAATAACTAAACCAACCCAACAAGTTGATCAATATGAATCAACCAAGTACAATACGACAAATAGAAAAGTAAAATAAAATAAAATAGAAGACTTGTATTGTTATTTCAAATTAGCATTGTGAAATTTTCAGCGCTAGGTTGAGAAGTCACGAGATTTGTAGCAATGATTAAAGCTAGTCCGCTAGCTTCAACCTAAACAAACCGGCTAACTTCAACGTTAACAAAATAGATAAAGCAACAAATTGTTTTTTCTATTAAATGAAGGAGGGCGTACGATGCCCTCAAGGATGACACAAATTTTCAGCCTCCAATATCAACGTGAATATAAGGTATGAATATTTGTCATATTATTCAACTTCTGGTATCCTCCCCCTTTCATTTCTGATTTTGTTTGTCCAATGGGCCGCATGAATTGGATTTTTCCAGCGTCAAGTCACGAATCTCCTGGAACACCCTCAGATGGAAAGACACTTTAGAAGTGTGTTATTTCCCCCTATCTATGACTGAGTTATTTAATCAAGGAACGAAGAAGAAGAAGAAGAAGAAGAAGAAGAAGAAGAAGAAGAGCATGACAAGGAAGAAAAGAAGCAGAAGAGTAAGAGGGTAGAAGAAGAGCAACTATAGAAGAATAGGAACATACTTGCAGTACCCGCAGTCGGTGGACAAAGATGGCAGTATGAGTTACCCACAACGACGAAGACAGTGGCGACGTTGGTAGGAGCTGACAGTGGCACGTTGCGGACTGAATGAAAGGTGTTGGCCGGGTAATGATCTTCCTCTTCTAGGCTACGACAGCGAGCAGTGGCTCTCGGTGAGGGAGGTTGTCGGGTTCATGAGGGCATGACAAAATAGCAGAAGCGAGGACCCTAGCGGCAAACGGACAAGAAAACAATGGTAAAGAAGAGTTGAGATTCGGCCCCTTTTACATGTAAATATTTCAAGTAGGTCCTAGAACATTGTTTACAACTAAGGACTAATTTATAATTAGAAAAAATGAGTGTAAAAATTACATAACTTATCCCGAACATGCCTTCTTATATAGTATAGATAGATATCAATAACTAGTTCATGGAAAAAGAATCTAAGTATAGTCATTTTTTCATATACTAAAGAATTTACTTTCTAATTCTCAGTCGAAACATTTTTCCTCCGTCCAAATAGGTTGCTTCAAACAAATAGTTGTAATGATGTAGGGGGCTAGACAATGCGAAATTGCTAAGAAAAATTTTAGACAGTCACCTATACACGCCGACTCGATTCTTGAGTATGGGAGTGGACATTTTGTCCAGCATCAATAAAACAATAAAAGATGAGAGAAGTTGAAGAGAGAGAAAATGATTTTGTCCATAACTCTTAATCCATGAAGAAAAAAAACATTAATTTTTTTATAAAAAATATGAAGAAAAAAAACATTAATTTTTTTATAAAAAATATTTTCCAGTAAGATTAATGTTGATGTATTTTGAAACAGTAATATAATATCCATATTTTATATTAGCACACATGTTCTAGGTACAATTTCGTGTTTTGAGTACATAAACATTTTTATTGTATCTCAAAATGGGAGTAACGTACCCGAGTCACGTGTAATGTACCTGTTTTATTTATCTACCATATATATTGTGCATATTTTGGGGTTATTACTCTTATTGTTGGAGGTACATTACTAATATTTTACTTGTTGACGTATTTTACTCCAAAACGTGAGTATTATACTCAGTTTAGTACGAATATTTATTATACTCAGTTTAGTACGAATGTTTATTATACTCATTTTAATTTTAATATTTTACTTGATGATCAATTTGAGTACACTACTCATGTTTGCGGTGCAAGATCTATAATTTAGGTATATTACTTTTGTTTTGAAGGTACAATACTAATGTTACTCATGTTTGACGTACACTATATACCGGAAATTTTGTGGTTATTGTGCTTTTTATACTTCTCTCCTTTCTTGTTATACTTTTTTTATTATTTTTTTCTCAAAGTATGACGATATTGATCTTGTTGGAATTTTTTTTATTAATTTAATATTTTTTTCAATAAAAAATTTCTTACGACTTCGAAGTTACGAACAAAATATTCTCTATCTTAATTTCTCTCGTCCACAATTTATTTGATTTTTCTGCCACATCAGTATGGATCACGTCTCTCAACTAAACATGTGGATGACCGACCAGTGAGTGAGAGGGTGTGATTAGCCTAATTCAATTGCTAACGCGATCCAATGCCAACAATTAACAACGAATCCGCGGAAATTAGTATCCATGGTCACGTGTCAACTTCTGGCCCCTCTATCCAAGTCTCTGCGATTACGGGGCTACGGATACCAACCTACCTGCTCCATCCATTCTCCTATCTACAATCCTCCAATTCCTTCATTGCCGATCCCCAACTTCCGACAACAACCATCTTCGCTGCTCCTCCACCGACGATCTTCCTCTGGGACGCTCCTTTTTCTGGAAAGAGAAGACGACGGCGGCAACAACATCCCCGTCAGGATGTCCGGTGGAGTGGGGACGAGTGCCGATGTGGGTATCGGTAAGGTGAACGCCGACGACGGGCCGAAGCCATCCTCCGCGGCCCCGTCAACCCCTCGCCGAAGCTACTTCTCCTTCCAACAACTCAACGTCCTGGCGGTTATGATCGTTCTCTCCGCCAGCGGTATGGTCTCCCCGTCGGAGCTCGCCCTAACCGCGTTCTCGCTCATCTATATCATCTTCCTCTCCCGCGCCGCGTTCCCGCACCTCCAGCCGACCTCGGCGCCTCCGCCACCCGTCTTCGGCGCCCGGTGCCGCCCACTCGCCGTGTACGTCTCCGTCGGGGGCATCATCGGCCTCCTCCTCCCCGTCGCCTACATCCTCCACGGCCTCATCCAGGGCGACCAGGAGGGTGTCCAGGCGGCTGCCCCACACCTTTTCCTACTCTCCAGCCAGGTGTTCTTCGAAGGGATCTCCTTCGCCGCTGGGTTCTCGCTCCCTGTCAGGGCCTTCGTGCCCGTGTTCTACAACTCTGTCAGGCTGTTTGCCATCTCGGATTGGCTCAGGGCGGAGTTTGGTAAAGAAGACGGCCAACACGGGTCACCTCAGAGGCTGCTTGCAGGCCGCACGCTGGCAGTTGCCAACATGGCCTTTTGGGCGTTCAACCTCTTCGGGTTCCTGCTCCCTATGTACCTACCCAGGGCGTTCAGAAGCTATTACGGATATAAGGAGAAGGCATGAGTTCTGTGAGAGGCAGAGAGCACTTCCTGCCCCCATCTTGTCCTCCGCTTCTTGTTTAGGACGGGGTATTATATAGCATGCTTTCCTTATTACTTGTGACTGGTATAAGTATTGCTTCTCTTCGACCTTCAAAAATTGGAGAAGTTTTGATTCCTTGATGTAATAAATAATAGGTGAGGTACAACTTGATATGAATTCATGGACTAGCTAACGAAGTTAGATTTTCCCGCTCTTCATATATTCTTTGAGCATGTTTGGATTGTCGGATTTATGGTATATCATGCATTTACTTAATACCCAGGAATACAATGTATTTTCAGAAATCCAAGGTAAACTTGTGAGAACCCGTTACACTAAACGAGAGGTTAGTTAAAATATAAAACTCAATCAATCTCTAATTAATCACGTACCAAAAAATATGGGTAAATTAAAACTGATTTCAACGTCAGCACCTGCTCAGAAACATTTGCATAAGAGCCCAACATCTTTCTTATATCCATACTATGTCAATAATTTGATACAAACTGTTCTATCACCTTAGCCACAACATATATAACAAGATAACAATATTTGTATATGCCACACAAACAAGCATTAACATGCTAACAAAATTCTAATTCGTTTGAAACACCATATACAAACTTTTCCTTCTCGGACCTGAGAGTATATGGACGACTATAGGACACACTAGACATCTAATCAACTTTCTCAAAGATTCATTACTATAGCTCCTCTTTGATGCCACATGTTTATTTTTGTCACTCCCGATTACCTAAAAAGATGTGGCGAACCACAAGGGTGAGACCCAGTCCGAGCAAGAGAAACGATTAAATAGTTTAATCAAATATAACAAATAAGATCAGCAGTACTGATGATTAACAAAATACATAAATGAGTAGATAATAACTATCATCATTAGCCAGACTATCATCCTTTATCTTGTTGACAATATAAGTAATTCAGTAGCATATGCATATCTAGCATCATGAGCAAGTCTAGTAACATAGCATAGCTAACAACATGAGCATGTCTAATTGGTTGAATATATCAACATCATAAAAAGAGCTAACAACATTAGCACAACTATCTGGATAAGCATGATTAGCAGTATATGCATCTCTAGTTACAAAGGCATGACTAGCATGCCAAACATAACTAACAACATGAGATAGCTAGCATCATGATTATAATAAGTAGTAGCAATATAGTTATCAACACAAGCATAGATACTGTATGTACGCATCTACAATCTTAAGCATATCCACAACCTAAGTATATCTACGATCTCTTAATTGCAGTAAGTATCATCTTTATGTAAAGATAACAAATAAGGGTTATCATCCAATGTGAAATGTTGCGTATAACTCTAAACAAATATGCTACACGACTGTCTTATATCTTTTTTTATGCCCTGGGGAATTTGAATCGTACCATTCAAAATCCAACCGACCCATGCGAAGGGCTATTCGGTTCCGTACAAGATCTAGGAGTGTCGGTATCCTAAGATCTCTTCCCCTCGGTCAGTACGAGTAAAAAGGCAGTGACATATCAGTCAAAGTTGCCACCAGAACAACATATAGTCAAGCCACTAACCACTAGTCCACCCTTGATACAGGTCACAACACTAGAAACCATGATATTCAAACCCAATCACTGAGGTACAACCACAATTGTCCTCTAATCACATCATGTTATAATCACCGAGACACGACCACAACCGTTCTTAATCACATCAGATGTATGAGGCATGACCATAGACAACCTCCACAATCTGCATTGTGGATGACAATGATATATCCTCAACCTGCCACCCACAAATACTCAACAGTATGCGCTCTGAGTTTCTCTTAAGAATACTCGTTTCAGCATCCAACAAGTTCTGACACTGAAGATGGTTCTACGGCACATGATACTACATGATTAGAGTTACACTTGATTAGTTATACCAATTGGGTGAATTAAGGTTGCATCAAACAAGTGGACATACAAAACCTAATTAACTTCTAGTAAGTATATAAATATCACAACTTTTAAAAGATATAAAACATGTGAAGCATATTTTCTCATCTCATCATTACATGGTACTATTCGCTTGCCATTCACAAGACCACACTAGTCATCATACTATCACAAGATATAAATCCTTTTCACAATGTCACAGGGTATCAACCCTTATCAACATAAGAGGATTACACCTTATTCAGTGTTCAACCATGCCCAAAGGTCATTAAGACCATCATACTATTCCTTACAAGATCATCATTATCTTGCCATGCCTTATAACAAGGCCCAACAACATCACTTACATATAATACACCAGATAAGAACAATATTGCATTAATGAGCTAGGAGATATTCATAAACAATCATAGCAAGGTTAGCTAGCTCCCTTTGTTCCTACATACACATCCCTCCCCCTACAAGTGAGTGTGAGACCTAAGTGGCTTTGTATAACATTGGATTTCATGCTTAATGTTAGTTCAATCACTAGGTATGGACACATCAATATTTACTTTTACATATATGATAGATTGGCCATCTTGTATGTATGTCTTATATTTCTTGTACATACTGGGAAGGTGTACTTTGAAGTAAGGATATGTTATCGTAGCTTTATTTTCCTAACCATGGGAGTTGCTTGGAAGTGAAGGGATTTCAAGGTTTTTGGTAATTCTATTCTGTGTATATGCACGGTGGTGCTGTATAAGGGTAGAATAATTCTAAACCACTGGAAGGTTGTAGAACTCTAACCCCCCTTTGTGGTTTTTCTTCTTGTGAATAAGTTGTTGTTTCATGGAATGTTATGATAGTGAAACCATGTTATCAAGAATCCATAATCTAATTTGATCCTTAATGGAAGTGATTTATGTTTTAGTTTGTTTCCTTCTAAATTTCTTAGTAACATAGTAAAACCTCTCTTTTTAAAAAGATTTGGATTGTTGAAGTTCATCCCTCTTGTGTTTAATAGTACCATGCTCCTTGGACAATCTCAAATGTACTACACGCACCTGTATGCTTATAGGGTAGTGCTTGAGTAATAAATTTAAGACTTGTGCACATAGCTAACACATTTTTGGATTCTCAAGCGGAACCCAACTCTTTCTTGTTAGTTTGACTTGTTCTTCAAAACTTATACATATATTTTCCATATAAGATGGCTAAGCCGACCATGTATCATTCTAGCCTAGTATAAGTCTTATCTGGTTCTAATCGTCAGGTGTTATGTCTTTAAGAGGGAAAATTAACCCCATTTGGCATTCCACATGCACATAAGTCTATTTTAGCAGTCAAGCGCTAGAACCCATCCTTCGTTGTGTTATTCATTATCTAAAAGTAAAGAGAGCACTATCAAGAGAGATAGGTTCCATATTCACTATTCATTTGGCTTGGTCATCTAAATTCTATTCAACGATGTTCTATTTATTCTTCTAGTTAGCTTCTAGCCACTTTCGTTGAACATAATTTCTATCCTGGGTGTTTGAGTTGAACTGACGGATAATAGGATATACCCCTTGATTATGGTTGGTTTGGCTTGATATACTTCTTCCATTTCATTTAATTGATGTACGTCTTTGTTATTTTCTTCATCTTCATATCCATGATTCTTTTTTATTGAGGACAAGCAATGATTCAAGCTTAGTGGAATTTGATGTGCATGATTTTTATCGACTTTTTGCCTACTCTTGCATACATTTCTCAATCCATTTCTTCTTAATTTGCCTTTAATCATGCTAGATTTTCCAATATATTTATATCTTTACTTGCTCCATGTTTTGATTTTAGGTACAACACTTTGGCATCAAAATGGGGAGAGAAAGACCACAATATCATCCACCGACAATCCACATTTTTAGAAGATCAATGCTGCAAAAATAGTCAACAACATGCCTTATTGAGAATTGAAAACCGGTGTGAAAGTGCATAATTTGGAGTAGCACTCAACAACACGTTGTACTGTAGTGCAAAATTTGGAGCAACAGATCAACAACACACCATGTTGGATTGAGACACACCTGTGAAGATTAGCAACACGTCATGTTGAGATTTCAACATGTCATGTCACAATGTAAAATTTGGTTCCAGAACTTGTCAGAAGTTATTGACTTTAGCAACACATCATTTTGGGATATTGCACATCGTGTTTCTTTCATCAGATCAGTTACGATTGAAGTATTTGCAAGTGACACACCATGTAGCTCAACCTACACACAATATCACCTATATATTTCACTTAAACACAAATGTTTCAAATCAGACACTTGTGTATATGATCCCAATATATATTGGGATAGTTGTCATGGATTATTTCAAACCATTTGGAGAGTGACTCAAGAAAGGGAAAGCCAGGAGAAGTTGGAGGTGTTTCAAGGGAGAAGAGTTGGTTTCTCATGATAGAAACTCCTTCTTCTTCCTTCTTCTCTGCCAATTGCACCATGTACCTCCATATTCTCTTCTATCAACTCTAGAGTGAAGTTTTCTAGAGAGTTCCCATAACCAAGAATGGAGTTTTGTCTCTTTGAATGGTGTTCCAACTCCATCCTATGAACATTCAAGTTCATTTCCTCTTTATGATGTCTAGCCTTGTTTCCTACTACTAGTATCTACTTTCTACAACCATGGATGAGTACATTTCTTTGTTCTTGGGAATGGGAGAGTAACTCCCATGTCAGGACTTTGTGGAACATGAATCTCTTATTGAATGCTAGTTTTATCACTGTTCTAAGGTGAATCAGTGTTTGTTTCTTCTTACATGCTTGATTAGCCACCTTGTATGTATGTTTTATGCTACTTGTGTAATCTGGGAAGAGATACATAGTAGTAATTACCTCAATTACACCACCTTGACCATGGGAGTGGCTGGGAAGTGTTAGGGAACAAAGGTTTCATAGTCTAAATCTAAGTATATGCATGAGAGTTCTATATAAAGTTATGGATGTTCTACACTATCAGGAGAGGTGCAGGACATAAACCTCCCTTTGCTTTCTTGCTAGTATTTTTGAATTATATTGTTCTTCATGATTATGATGTGGAAGTGAAATCCTATTCTAAAGAATCCCAAATCCAATTTGGTCCTTAATACATGTGAATTTTATTTTGGCTTGTTTTCTTCTAAATTTCTTAGTTAGCATAAAAAAACCTCTCTTATTAAATTGATCTAGATTATTGAAGTTCATCATTCTTGCTTTTAACAACCTTTCTCCTAGGACGATCTCAAATATACTATGCACACTCGTATACTTGCAGGGTAGATCTCGAGTTATAAATTTAAGACTTTTGCATTAAGTTAACAGTAAGATTTGTAACTTGTTTAGAAATGGTGATGTTATACTTTTATTTCATTTTTGATGGATTGCTTGTTGGTTTATACTTGAAATCGCCTAGGATTCTAGGGAATTGGCTTGTATGTAACCATTTTGGGGATTTTCTCCTAGGTCCAACTAGTGGATATCTAGTTATCTACCCATATTCCTACATGCTAATACATTCCCCTACACCTAGGCAAGTGATATAAGTAGCTAGTTTAGAAGCATTTGGTGAAATTGTCTTGGATCAACCTAAAGGCTAGATGGTAGGTGATGTGAGATGTAAAACCCTCATATCCACCCTTCATTACTACCCTTGAACCTCAATTTCCCTAAGATATTCTATCATAGAAACCTAGATTTGATTAGATCCTAATATAATTCCACCTACACAATAATCCCAATGAGACTCACAAGGGTAGATAGCGAGTAGTTCCCCTATATACCACTTATTCTATCCATGTCTAGTTAGTAGCTTAGGGAAATTGTCTAGCATCTGACTTTTTTTTGGGTTTGATGATCTAAACGAATGAACATGGCTTGCATTTTATGACCCCCTAACCTTGGTTCTAGTCATAGTATCCCAAACAGCCCACACTTGCCACTAATTGCTTAAAAACTAATTGATTCCTTGCTAGTTAATGTGTCCTTAGTTAGTTGTTGAACTTTCCTACTTAGTTATTTGTCCTGTTCATGCTAGTTTAACTCGCTAGGATTGTTAGTGCTCTCTTGTTCTTGTTTGTGTTTGTTCGTGCTAGTTCTTACTCATTTAGGTCCTTAATAACTTTTTCCATAATTTGCTAGTCTAGTGTAGTTTCTTACTTAGTTTAACTCATTGCCATATCTAGGTTGTTAATTATAATTGTTTTTCTAATCTAGTGATATTTTTAGTTATAGACTTACTTTCTTAGTTCCCTTTCCTTGCTAGTTAGAATTATTCGTCAAGGGTTAAACTAGGTTTTACTTTTTTCTCCCCTTTAATTGCTTGTTGAATCATCTTAGTTTAATCAAATCAAAACCCAAGTTAAACCCTTCAACCGTAGACTCCTCTATAGGAACCTAGCTTAAATGGACATAGATCTAATGCTCCCTCTCTCCCTTGGGTTCAACCCTGACTTACAACTCTATACTAACTCCCAATCATGTACGCTTGTGATTTGTTTAAGAGCATGTCCATCAGGTCCTATAAATTTGAAATAATATGTTGTGTGCCCAAGGCGCATGCAATTAAAACTCAATTGGTTGGGAGTACTGTGGTGAACCTATCAATAGGTTGTTGGTCCAACTTGTAATGTGTTGGATCATCCACTGAGTGTAGTTCCAGAGAGGTAAGCTTGTGCCACTTGCAAATGAAGACTGATGTTTCGGTCATGATTATTCAAAACAACAAAACAAAAATGGATGGACATTGATGGATGAGTAGGGAAAAAGAAAGAAGAAAAGCCAAATTTGCCACCATTTTTACAAGGAAAAATCATGAAAATTGTAAATCAAGACTTTCGAATGTGTTCGGATAAGGAAATAGATCAACCAAATAATGGGTAAGGCATTACATTACTCGTGGAGAGGGTGTTAAGCATCACATGATGCCCTTTTAGTATTGCATATCAAAACAAGATCTATTACTTTTGTTTTGTTAGTGGGGATTTTATAGAAACAAGAAAAAATAACAAGGGAAACAACTTGCAAAATATAGGTTAGATATTATAATATAATAGAATTGTTAGATATAACAATTCTATTTTCTCTATTTGGTTTAGAGGCGGGGAAGGATAGACTCGGGTTTTTGGATTTCAAGAGGGAATCCTAAGAGTTGAGATCTAGTGTGACATTTGTAAATGAGTTTCCAACATGGATCTTTGGTAGCAAGCCTTTGTAATATCTCTCCCTAGGTTTCTAACTGAGTTCATGATGGCCACCTCTTTTCCTACATTCTAGGTCCTACAACTTGTGAATGGTGGTTAGGGAAACATAAATATAGGGGTTGGGGAGGTTAACTAGGGTTTAGGTTTAGAGAGGGACCACTCTTAGAATTAATTCGAGTCAAAGGTAGAGGAGGCATGCTAAGAGTATATCCCTCCTTCATAGTCTTATAGATGTATTTTGAACATATTTTGACTGACTAAGACAAATTATAAAACACGAGATGTGTGTTCCATGCACCCCTTCTTCTTGAGTCTTATATATGGTATTTGAATATTGTCCAACTGATTTGGTCAAATCAAGAACCATGGGGGGCAGTCTTCCATGTGATCCTCCTTTTAGAGAGAGCGTGCATTTTTTTGACCTAGTACAGACAGGAAACAACATGTGCCAATGATGTGGATTTTACTGCACTAAAAAATTCAACTAGGGCTACAATTCCTAAGTTTTTACCAAAACAACGTGCAATAATACCACCTGCAAGTGGATGGGTCTTATCGTAGTATAGTTAAGGATCGAATTTTATGAATCTTCTAGTTTGTATCTAGCTGGAATAAGACTAGTTTATAGAACCAATAGTTGATTTGGGTTAATCTAAACTAATTGCAAGGAAAAATGAAAGAGTAGGATTTAAACAAATTATAGGTTAATTATGGAAGTCATTGGGGGTGGAAACAAGTTTCACCACCACAACACGTTCATACACATAACATATCTAGGTTTGATACAACCATTCAAATGGATCAAAATCAAATTCCACCCCTTAGATGTTAGCAAATCATGTATATATCTCCTTGAGCTCGATGTCTCATTAGTCACGGGTCATGTACCTACTGCTTCGGAGACGTCCCTTCGAAAGTTCTTGTTTGAGTGTCAACCAAGTTAGTCAATATTCAAATCCTACATATTGAAGTTTCACAAGGTAGGAATATAATAGACTATGTGTAGCATGTTATCAATCCACAAAACATGCATAAATTGATTAGCATTGAATTGAGAGAGTTATATACAAGCCATGTAATATTAGGAAATGGAAATACAAGAATGGGTAGCGAGGGTAGTCCTCACACTCCAACAAGTAGGACTACTTGCTCTTCATGGAAGAAATAGAGAAAATAGGGGACAAGGAAGAATCAACCATAGACATGGTGGAGAAGAGGATCACATTTCAGTGAAGCAATTTCTATCTTCTATCACAAAGGCAAGGATGATCCAACAGAGAATGAAGATGGCTCCAATGGAAGGAGTCAATGGGGTGCTTCATTGCTTCTTCACTCCTAAAACTCTAGTTTGTCAAAGACGGGGGATTGTTGATGATGGATGGAGGCTGGTGTAGATCTAAACCCCAACCACTTTCATGGTTAGAAGATAGACTTGATGTAGTGAAGATGGGAGTGATAAGGGACACCACAAAGGCATCAATGACAATGGCCAATGGGATCATATTCCTTGGTTGGGTGTAGAGAGATAGCCTATCGACATGATGGAGTGGAGGATCCACCCTATCAAATGAAGGAGTTGGTGTGCAATTTATAAGCTATGGTTATGTGCAATAGATCCATTGGGCTTGGAGTATGATGTAGAGATTATGTCGCTTAGGATTCCCATTAGGGTGTTGATCCTTGTTAGGGTGATGAGATGTTGGAAAGCCATCGGTCGATGAGGCTATTATCTGTGTAGAATTTTTAGTATGCCCAGAATTCTAACCGCTCGTCGGTGCAACTCCAAGGGTCACGAGAGCAGGATGTTAGTCGGGAATAGTAAAGTCTTCATTTAGTATCACTTCATCGGTCGATGGGATGTAGTCTCCTTATTAGGTCTATGGTGCTTCAGCTGGAAACAAGACTTCTAAGCATGGTTGGCATGATGGGAGGGTAGACTGCTACTAGTCCTCCTCATCGGGTGACAAGTTTTTGGGTGAAAATATCATCGGTTACAGTGGTCTTGTTGGGTGAAGTCGTTCGTTGATAATTGTTCTGGATTGGAACAAATCCACCTGGGGGGGGGCTATTTTCTAGACATTAGGGGTCAGAATCAATGAAGGCCTAGGTCGATGAGGCCATGGGTCGATGAAATGACTGGCCATGGACATATAGGTGAAATTGATTCTAAAAGAACCTATTTCACCAAGTAGTGCAAATTTCTTCCTTTTTAGAATGGCTCCAGTGGCTACATTTATGTTAAGTCTGGTCGCTTGGGCCGTTGTACCTTTTGCCCTTCTAGTCGGTTAGCGGGACCATTGAGGCCTAAGATGGTGCACATGATGTGAAGCTTGATCTTTCTATGGAAAATGATGGGTTCAATCACTACCCGAAATATTCACAAAAAACTATGGAAAACTATATAGGAGCAATTTGAAAGGTAAATCAAGAGATCTAAATACAAAATAGAGCTAAAGAGACGACTAAAACTAAGATGAATATGCATTCTTAAAAGTACCCTAAACTTAAAACTTTCTTATCCTTGAATACTTTCCACCTTTGTGACTGCCTCCTCTTCACATCACATTGGTTTCTTTACTTCCAAGTATGGCTAAGTATCTCAACTACTTGGAATCATGGAAAACATCTTACAATATCTTTGTTCCTGATTTCATTTCCCAAAAAGCATTTCCTCCCCAATATTTCTAATATCAAACAAGTCTAAGAGCTTCGTGAAAGTTTAGAGGGACCTACATAACAACAAGCGTACATCTATCTAAAATTGGTATTTTTCAAGAGAATGATAAAATTGTGGCATTCGTTGTTCTTGTAGGTGGAAAAGGGAATGAAAGGGGGTATGGATGGAAGTAGCAAATCTCTCCTCTATTCGACTTGAGATTTTCATTTTATGGATGAGATTACATTGATTGTATTTTTTTTGTATGCAAGTCTCTCCTCTATTTGGCTTGAGATTGATTTTTCGTTGTGTGAACATTGCCATTGTTTCTTTGCTTTTAGTGGTATGACCCTATTACATAGTGAGGGGTATGGAAGAAGTGGATAGGTGGGGGGTATTCCACCCCGAACTTAGGGTTTGATGCTATTTTTGTGGATTTTTGTTTCTTTTGATGTGACTGAGAGGTACAAAGATAGAAGAAGTATAGAAGAGAGTTTGGATCATAATGCAACTTGATTTATAATTCAGTACACCAAGTCTTTCTCCTTGTCACACTACACTCAAATAATGACTTGATGGGGATCAAGTGGTGATTCCATTCAGTTGTTCCACTAGTAAGTAGGAAGCACAGTGTGTTTGATCCCTCTCAGTTCCTTAGACTTCCCCTCTTTTATCTATGAACATGATGTTAGGATTTAGTTAAGCTTCACAATGTGATTTCTAGCCATTGGGTAATTTCATAAGTTATTCCTCTTGAGGATTTTCTTAGAATAAGATAGGTATAATGATGCCAATTTGCATGGAAAAAGAACTAGCCGGCTAGACAATGGCTTGATTGTTTGAGAAACATCAAAATTTCATCAAAGTTCTATGCAATTCTACTTTGTAACGTTTTTTTTTAAATTTGATCAAAATTACAATGATGGAATCTTAAGTCTAAAACAGAGAGTTTTGGATTAAAAGTAAAATACATACCACCCACCCTCCACCTCAAACTTAGAAATTTGCTAATTCCTGAGCAAACACTAAATCTGGGATGGATGGGGAAATCATGCTGGTTGGACCACTAGTAAGTTTGCTTTCCTATCATCATCATTTCCTCCGCGATACATTATCTATTGGGTATGAAATTGTCTAATCTAGAACTAAAATAAAAAAACTAGAGAAAAGATCAGATTGCCTCCTAAAAGTGCATGTGTTTTATGTCACTGGCTCAACATGTTGAATTTATTGCCATGGAGGAGCTCCAACCGGGTCCTAAATTGGAATAATATACTCTCTTGGTGGCTTCATTTTTAGTCATTTTTTTTCCTTTATTTGATTCTTGCTTCTTATATTCTTTCCCATATGGAGCATCCAATGTCAGAAAACAAGGGTAAGCAGTTTGAGTTGTGATAATATGGTCTCTTCTTCTTAATGCAAGGTGATGAACAATTGTAGCAGATCGGAGAGGCTTCATTATTTGGGTAACACTATTGATTTTTGGAATACAATTCATTTATTGATGATAATTGTTTCATCGTAGTCGTGTTGGTTACTGGTCTCCATGGGGTATGGATATGGGGACTGGTCCTAGTAGAAATTATAATCTACATCCTAGGAGGTTCTCCTTCATTAACATAGGGAATCACAACGGTGTCTGATGGTCCTCATAAATTGGATCTTGTTGAGGATAGAAGATGGAATGATTACTATCCGTTGGGCTATTGGTGCATTCAAGAAGATAGTTGTCTCTAGATGAGATGTCTCATTGATATTTGAGGAAAGCATTCCATGTGTAGAAATAGGGGTGACAAACATCTCCTCCAAAGTTGATGGTATTTCATGTGTCTCTAAGTAGGATGGTACATCCTCAATTATGTTTGCATCATGGTCTTCCTCTAAAGGTACATAGGAATTGGTGGGTCTTTGAGGAAAAGAATTGTTGTTGCGTTTAGATAAATCGATTAACACAGATGAGAAAATAAATTTCTTCTTTTTTGGTACGTTCATTTGCACATCCATAAGCTTTGAAATCAAAAGATTGGTTTCCTACTCACTGACTCAAAATAATTGCTTAAATGTCAATCAGGGTTATAACAATAGAGAGGCACGACCTGCCAAAAATAGAGGTTAGCATAGATTCTCCTTGATGTACATTACTACAAAATCACATGGGATGTATAAATCCTCAACATTTATATAGATATCTTCTATGATGCTAATTGGGTTAGTTCTAGAGGAGTCAGCAAGCTCGATAGTCATTCTTTTGGGTAGCAAGTCAGTAAGGCCGAGTCTATTGCATAAGTTGGGTGGTATGATGGAAATACTTGCCTTGAGATCAACTAGACCTTGTTGGCAGGTAGAATCACTTATCGAGCATGAAATCCCAAAAGATCTTGGATCCTTATGCTTGTGAGATATCTTATTCTCAATAACAATTGATGATGTTCTTGCCAACTTCATTGTTTCATGTTCTTTAGTTTTATATTTGTGATTGAGCAAGAGTTTAAAGAATTTAGAACAATAATGAGGCATCCCATCAACGACATCTAATAGTGGAACATTGACATACAAATTCTTCAAAGCTTGTTTTAATTTGTTGAACTTAACATCGAGTCGGGTATGAGTTTAGTCAATTCTAAAATGGAATATGTGGCTTATATAGTGGAACATTAGGTTGTGGTAAGGTAGGCATAAAGTTTTCTATCAATTTGTTTTTGTGTTCTAAGTGATATTTACATCATCTTAGCTATCTATCGCGGGGATAGATGTATTCTTTCAGGACAGACAAGGCTAGAATGATTTGTCACAACTTTAAGCTGTTCAACATGCTTCAGGTTGTCTTTTGGTTGTCCTGCAAAAGCTCCTGTATGTGGGTGAATGTTAGTATGGAGTTGAGCCAATTGAGATTCATGTCTTTCTGATGAGCCTATTGATTTGCAATCATCATCTATTGTAACGGTAACATCTTCTGAATGGCTAAAAGATTATCATTAGGTGAGGGTGCATTTCCTATGGTTGTTTTTGTGGGGTTTGGTTAGGATTTTGTTACTGATTGTAGTTTTTGTTTTGAGAGTTACCTCTATAGTTTCCTTGATTTCTAAAATTTTGTTGCTAGTTGTCTTGGAAACCTGGGGGACCTCATTGTATATTTATATCTTGTATGAGCTATTGAGAGTAATCTACTCCCGTAGGATTGTCATACTGAAAGCCATGATGGATTCTTATTTGGTTGGGAGTATAGTACCCTTATCCAGGAATATTATGGGTGGATACCAGATCCTCCATTTGATTGTTGTCACCTCAAGCAAAAATATTGCTCACTACTACATCTAAAAGAATGTTACAACCCAATGTTAAGTGGTTAGTACCCTTCCATACTTCATAGAATTGGGTTACTACCTTGTCTTATTGTTGTTGTGGTGGAGATTTTATACTTCTATAAGCATTTAATGATGTCTAAAGACGATCTTGATTGAGTATTGTAACATCCCAGGATTTGAGGCATTGGATAAGTTGATCTTAAAAGGAATGATTGGACTACTCATATCACCATGGTGCACCTCCTTTTCCGGGAGCCCATCACTAAAGAAATCCATAGTTAAGCGTGCTCAGCTTGGAGTAGTACTAGGATGGGTGACCAGTCGGGAAGTTGATCCTGGCTTGCGCGTTAGTGTGGACAAAGTACGCAGTTAAGGCTAGTGGTGGTTTGTGGGGCCAATCGTCATTCCTGAAACTCTACTAGAGCCATGGGCAGTGGGCCCAATTGTTTACAAATGGTATCAGAGCCATAACCCCTCCATTAGGTGGGGCCCACATGGGCATTGCATGCCAGTCTTGAGCCATGCGGTCTAGGCATGTAGGAAAGGGCTGTCCATGGTTGACGTAGCCACCCTTGCGCTGGTATTCTGCGATCAGGAGATGGGTGTCCATGGGCCATTGTGGGTCTGCACTGAAATGGGGTCAGATTATGAGGCCATATAGTTGAGCCTTGACGAGGACGTAAAGAGTCTAAGTGGGGGAGATTATAACATCCCAGGATTTGAGGCCTTGGATAAGTTGATCTTAAAAGGAATGATTGGACTACCCATATCACCAAGGTGCACCTCCTTTTCCGGGAGCCCATCACTAAAGAACTCCATAGTTAAGCGTGCTCAGCTTGGAGTAATACTAGGATGGGTGACCTATCGGGAAGTTGATCCTGGCTTGCGCGTAAGTGTGGACAAAGTGCGCAGTTAAGGCTAGTGGTGGTTTGTGGGGCTAGTCGTCATTCCTAAAACTCTACTAGAGCCATGGGTAGTGGGCCCGCTTGTTTACAAGTACTGTAGTTGAAGAGATTCTAAAATAGATTTCAGCTCAGAACTAATTTTTTTGATAGCAGCTTGTAGCACTCCTTTGCCTACAGATATGCCCCAGTTGGCTTGATTTTCAGCTTCAAGGGTGACTACCTTCCATGCACTATCATAACTTTGGCACTTGAAGTTCCCTCCAAATGAGGAGTCTAGAAACATTTTGATATTGTCATCCACACCTATATGGAAGAACTCAATGAGCATATCTTTAGATATACCATGGTTTGGACACTTGCAGAGAAGCTTGCTGTATCTTTCCCATGCTTCGGCTAGAGTTGGACCTAGGTGAACTGTGTAATCTGGCCTCTAATGGTGTATGTGAGGGAATGAGGATAGAATTTCTTTAGTAATTTATTTGAAGTTGATCCCATATGGTGATGGGATCACATGACACGACATTGTACCAACTCCTTGCTTTGTTTGCATGATAGTATTTGAAAAGGTGGAGTCTAATAGCATCATCAAAGACTCCATTTTTCTTCTAGAAAACATGTCAACAAACTTATTGTGATATAAATTTATCTTTATTTCTTTTATTCTTTTAATTATATTTTTCCTTTCACTTAGTATTATGTAATATGGGCCTAAGTATAATAGGCCCATTAGGGTTTGCTTTGTGCTTTCTTGTTGTTTCCCCTCCTATTTATAAGAGAGGGTTGTACTCCTTTTTTAACATAGAAAGACAACTATTTTGAACATGGAATTAGATCAGGATGGATAACCACCTCAAGACCCCTCTTGTCCAAGTCAATGTTGTTGTTATCTCTTCCCCCATCTCCACTCATCATCTTCTTTCTTCTCCACTTCTTCTCATCTCACCAAGGGAGATCTAGTCTCCTCTCTAACCCTATCCTCATCCTAATAAAAGTATCGAAGAAGACTTCCTAAGAACTTCCCTTTGATCTTCTGTCCTAAAGATCGGTTGTTCAAAAATCCATATGACACCCTTTTATGGTCAACTACGACCACCTTCTATAGGGCTTTGTCCACATATTAACAAATATGATTGGATCTCTACAACATATCTCTAATACCATTGGTGATCCATAAGGTTCACCATCTATTGTGGATATTTTTAGGCAAAATTTGTTGTTTTTCCATCATACACGGCGTGTGCCTTACCTACACATCATGCTGCCACCAACTACTATGATGAATCTCTTGATGTTGAAACTTACCACAAGTGACATGGTGTGTTGATATTTGATATGTCATGTCTGATACTTTAAGTTCTATTCTGATACAAGTGACACATTGTGTCCACTTCCTGACACAATGTGTCAATGATTGCCGACCCCCATTTCTACTCTTCCTTTGCTTCTCCATTATATCTTGTATTGATATACTATGGGATCATCTTCTTCCACTATTGGGATGTACAAAACGCACCCCAATTGTGTAAATTCCATGAAATTGAATGACTCCAACCAGGTCCTATGGGCATACTCCTTTCAAATCTATGCACACTCCTAGGGAAAATTGGAACATCTGACAAATTTACCTCCACCAAAGGAAGATAGCTACGACAAGAAGAAAGCTATCGAAGAAGCATCTGAGCAATTGAAGGTGGATTTTTAAAAATGTGCTTAACATGACTTTCTAGTTCTCTCTTAGATCCTAAATAGTTTTAAATCACATATCTCTTCTAATATTCTCTTCATCAGCACCACCAAGGAGGCATGGGATCTTCTTGCCTAAGTGTATTCTAGCAAAAG
The DNA here is from genome assembly GCA_963693085.1 of Alisma plantago-aquatica. Lineage (NCBI taxonomy): Eukaryota > Viridiplantae > Streptophyta > Magnoliopsida > Alismatales > Alismataceae > Alisma > Alisma plantago-aquatica. The sequence goes on from OY856411.1 coordinate 582,471,803, forward strand.
AAATGCATCTTAAGTTTTTGATCAATACAGCCATTTCCATTCCCTTAAACTTGACGATAACTCTGCCTTTGCTTCACACTTCAAAAACTTTAAAGGGGTTTGGGGTGAATTCAAGCTTCATCACCCATTATCATCTGATCTTCTCAAGATGCACAATTAGTCAGAGGAAATACAACTTTGTCAGTTGTTCACATCCCTTCCTCCTAGTTATGAAGTTGTTGTCAGCAACTTTTTTCCTCTGAACTATTGCCGATGCTAGACGATGTATATCTATGCTATCTCGCTCTATATCTTACACTCCCATAGCTGACACAATTTTACTGTGTGTATAATGCAAGTGCACACGTCAGAGTAGTATAGGCCTTGTGAGGCCCGAGTCGAACTCATGGACACTGAACTATCGGTAGAATACTACTAACTGTTTGCGATCAGCTAGACCGATTAAAAGGTTTTGAGAGTTGTTTGAAAAATAAAAGAAAGAAGTAAAATAAAACAAAGCAATCAATTAAATGTTTAGTCTAACCAATTTAAATGAGGATCTTTAGGATTGCAGTTTCACCGCGGGTCTTCATTGTATGAATTTCCACATAGTTAAACACAATTATCTCTGAATCCGGGTAGTGGCCTATAATCAAAATTATTCACTTTCGTGATACAATTTACTACCTAAGTCTAGGTCGGTTCCACCATCGTAGTAACCTATACCTTAAACTAGGTGCATTAGAATCGACCTATGGGTTTCCACCATTAACTGTACATCACCTTGTTCAAGGAATTTGTGAGTTAATGTGAATTTTGCCTCTTTTCAACCGTTAATTCCTTTTTTCAAAGAAATTAAAGGCATTAGATTATCATTAGGGTGATCAAGCATAATGATATAATGGAGAAAACGAAATCATACCACGGATTTAAGAGACACAATATGAATTACTATGATAAAAACATCATACAATGCTTCCCCGGGCTACTCCCGGTCCTAAAGATAAAGGGGATTAGCCCCTCATGTTCATCTCAGAGCAAGACATGGTTGAAGAAAGGAGAAACATGGATAAAAACGTGGATAAAGTAATGAAACCCCTGAACGGAGAAGATCCAATCGTTCCTCGGCGTAGAATACGCGATCTACATCATTTCGGCAGTGGAAAGCGTCTTCTTCATCTTTCAAAACGGCTGGGGCGTGCTTCTGGGCTCCGTTCTTCTCTCCACACCTCCTCAGGACGTGTGCAGTGGCTAATGACGTGATACCCTGCTCTTGGACGCCGTCATTAGGTATAATCACCGAGTTAGGTTGCAAAAATATCACAACCGTTGGATTTGGGTTTATCTGAAGCAAACTCTGATCTGCCGGTGTCGATACCATTGACGCGGGTCGATGGTATCGACCCCTCGTGATATCGGCAAACCTTCTTTCTTTTTCGTCGTTGTTCTTGATGCTGACTCGTTACCATCAACGCGGGTCGATGGTATCGACACCCTTAGGCATAAGTTTTATCCCTTTTTCGTCGCTGAAGCTACACGTGTCGATAGTATCGACTGGCTGGTCGCTGGCAACCTGATGGTATCAACTCTACGCTGCTCCTTGCGGCTTCCTGCCTGTGGCTGTGTCGATAGTATCGACTGATGTCGATGGTATCGACAGCTACAGATATGTGTTTTTCCTGAAATTGCAAACCAAAACCACATCAGCCGAGATAAAACCTATTATTATAATCATTTATGCTCAAAACAATAAAATAAGAGGGAATTGACACTGAGAAGGATCATAGACTAAAGTAAGTGAATTATGCAATATTAACCACCAAAGTGACCAATAAACACATAAAATGCAAGTAAAACAAGTATATAAATGCGACTCAAAATCATCGCATCAAACTCCCCTAAGCTTGAACATTGCTCGTCCTCGAGCAACAAAACTCTAGAATATAATTGCGAGGATCAACTAAAAAAAATAGATTATCACAACAGACTGTGCCATATGATCCCCGCCAGACATTCACATTCCGGCCCTCACTAACCACAGAATGATAATTACCCTAAAGGCAATAATAATCATGAATAAAAGATATCTACCTTAAAATTGATGAACACTATCACATAAGGCAGTTAACATAATAAAATCCTCCAGTCCAGATTTGGTGCATCTTGTGATCTCCTATCTACGTTGCTCGCCCTAACTACCATCTACATGGAAGAAGCTCTCCTGGTATTAACAAGTGAGGAGAAAATCACGGTGGCCTACCAATTCAAGCAATGGGTGGATGGAATGGGTGGCTTGTGGAAGAAATGGAAGCATTATATGATTTTAAAATGCACAAAAACCATAATGACCTAAATGATGCATATGCAAATGAAAATGCCCTAATGCCTACATTTGGGTGGAACGATGCATGCACTATCATTCCGTCTCGAGGTGAGATGGAATATCTAAGAAACTACACCATGTGCTTATTCTTCTTAGTATGCAAGTGAGAACAGGTTCCTTTCTCCCTCTCATTCCTACTTACTTCTCAATTCTCTCTTTTTTTCATTTTTTTTCAAAACTTTTTTAAGCCCTTATTTTCATAGCTGACAATGACTTATTTGTCGGGCTCACTTATTGCTACATAACTTGTACATCTGAAGCATTCAGAAGGTATGGAACAAGTTCATCACCTTTTATGTTCAGAAGACATAACATGCATGATGTACTATATGCAAAAAAATGTGAATGCAGCTACAAAATGATAGTTATGCAACTAAATGACACACACGTAAGGATAATGTGCATGCATAACTAGTCTATTTTTTTCATTTTCATGCAAAAATATGTGAAAATAGTTGCAATGCATGACTTATCTACATGGGATGCAATCAAAGAGATGAAAACCGTAATGTACTTCCAGTTCTTAAGGTGGAGTATAAAAACAAAGGGGTGGATAGATCACAAGATTAATTGACTGAAACTTTGGAAAATATTATGTGTCCATCCTTACTGACCTGTGTAGTAATTAAGAGGTTTCTCTCTCTTATTTCAAATTAAGGTCTCATTATCATTTGGTCAGTTTAGGCTCAAACAACCAGTTCTGTCCACTTTTCATGAATCAAAGGAATGTACAGTTGTGATTTCCTGTTTTAGAGTTGACAAACCCAATTATTTCCTTAAGTTATGTGCTCAAAGTTAAACAACCCAAGCTTGCAAAAGCACTAAAAATTTTCAAATTTGCCCCTGATTCCCATGTACAAGCAACGAGATGACACAAGACATTAGACATCCACAATTACACTAGATAGAGTGTGGATCCTACAGAAAACTAAGAACTAAGAAAAATAAATGACAAAAGACAAAGTAATAAAAACTAAAAACTAGGAAAAATAAAGGATAGAAATTGTTCCAACTCCCCCCTAAGCTTGAATTTGACTATGGCCTCATAGTCAAAAACAACCTTAACAGGTGGAACAGTGATACCAATCATTCTGTAGGTGGAGGCGGGTACTGCGGAGCCGTGGGGTCCCAAGATGGGTACTGCCCCTGAAAACTCAGATCATACTGGGGCATTGGCGGAGGTTGTGGATACCCCCCAAAATAATTCTGGCTCTAGTAATTGTCGTAGAAGGGTTGTTGCTGCATCTCCATCCTGTGAAACATGTAATGGATGTTTTTTTGGTTTTCGAGGAGGAGGCGCTCATTCTCGAAAATTGCCCTCTGGTTCTCTAACAGCCGGTTCATTGTATCCTGAATACCGACGTATGAAGCTGTATGCTGCTGTTGGGTCTGATGAATATCCTGTAGCATCAATTACATCCCTTGCATGGAGTAGGCATCCTCTCTTTGATGAGAGGGAGGAGGTGGCAGAGGCTGTAAAGATGAAGATTTACCCGGGTGGAAGCGGGGACGCTTCCGGGGTGCTACTCGTGCCCGAAGAGGAGTGAAAGCCTCCTCTTCCTCTTCACGCTCGTTGCCATCATTATCATTGTCGTCATTGCCGCCGTCTTCATCTGAGTCATCAATGGCTATGATGGGCCACCTAAAATGCTGAGCGTCCTCGATGTTGAAGACGGGGTCTGGAAGCGAACACTCTTGATATTTGTGATTAACATGGCAATGTGCATATGCCAAGCCATCACGGAGAAGGAGGAGGTTGGAGCGGTGCAGATGCTGTAGGTTGACCTTGCTCCTGCTGGAAAGGGGAGTAAGCTGGGAGATATCCAACCCAAGATAGACGGCCAATGGTGTGATTAGCCCTCCAAAATGGACAGGAGCTTTCCTCGTACTCCTTTTCATGGCCACCACGCGCGTCAAGAAGAACACGCCCCAATTGCACTCCTCGCGCTTCAGTAGTTTGTGCAGGAAGAACAAATCCGTCTCTTGGAATTTTCTAAGAGATAAGTCACCGTGAGCAAATAGCGTGGTGCAAAGCATGCGGTGCAGAACTCGCACAAATGGATGCTCGAAGTCAACAACTGCAGCGTTGTGGTAGTTGACGGATTTGCCCGGAGGTGCAGTCACAAGATGGGTGAAGATATCATCATAGTCCATCCTATTGTCTGGCCTCCGGTGCTAGTAAGCATCATGATACCAGTTGTACACCGAATTGAACTGGGCGAGGGTAATGGTGTAGTTGTTGTTGAAGAGTCTGAACGACACTCGCCCTTTCTTCCACTCCCTGTCGGTGGCGATCAAGTCATTGGGCAACACATTGATATCCAATGATGCCATGAACTCCACCACGAGTTCCTTGTAAGTCGGCCACTCGCCGAAGAATGGTTGGCCGTCAGCGTGGTACTCCAGCTCGTCGGGCCTCCTAGTTGTGTATCTCACCTGCCTCTTCAATACGTAGGCAAGATTGTCATTGAACCCCAGGTCGCGGACCATCGTCCGATCGACGTAGCGTGTGGGCTCAATCTTTCTCTGCCAAAGCTCCTCGTAGACCTTCTGGATCTCCGCGGAAGGGTGGACTATCCTCGGACGAGGAATCGATGCGGGTCGCGGAGGAATGAACTCGGGAATCTCATTGGGTACCTCCCATGAAGATGATGCACCGTCTGTACGCACCATTGTTGCCGAGAAAGAGGAACAAAATATGGAGCTCGGTGAAGACGATCTCGGAGAAGACAATCTCCGCTCAGTGAAGACTCGGTGAAGATCATGCTCCTTGGATGCTCGTAGCCGGGCTCCGACCGCACAACAATACGCAAGGCACAAGTGGATGAAAAAGGCTCTGAAGGTGTGAATCAATTTGACAACAAAACCTCTGTTTTATAGCTACGGCCGTCGCTGCTGTGGACCCGTCACGGGTCGATGGTATCGACACCTGTAGCACAATCCAGTCTTCCGCTAGGATCGACGGTTGTCGATAGCCTAATGTGGGGGCTCGGATTGATGACGCGTCGATACCATCGATGGGTGTCGATGGTATCGACTCATCCCACATATCGATTCTCTTGATGTAGCAATCGCCGTTGATTCCTTCTCGCGGATCGGTGACATGTCGCGTCGATACCATCGATGCAAGTCGATAGTATTGACTCTTCTTAGGGAAAACACCCTCGCGAGGCCCGGCCACCGCTTTCTGCCTGTAATCGGGTCGATACCATCGACAGGCCCATCGATGGTATCGACTTCACTGAGACAAATTTCGTCTGAATATCTTCAGGGATCTCGCGAGTATCGACAACCATGTAGATACTATCGACCCCGATCTGGCGATATCCTCGACGTTACTGATGGTAGGTCGATACCATCGATGAGGCCGTCGATAGTATCGACTCAGAGAAATTTTTGTAGCCATCTAACTGTGCCCATGTCGATACCATCGACACAATGGTCTATGGTATCAACCCTGCCTCAGGCCTGCACACTGAACAAACGATCATGGTATCATTTTTACACTAAAAAAACAAATCAAACTAACTTACAAATGTGAAGAAACTAAATGAAACTATCAATGGCTGGGTTGCCTCCCAAAAGCGCCCTTATTTAACGTCTTAGGCTAGACGAAATCAAGCTCCTCATGCATCCATAAGTGCAATGAGTTTGACCTCATGCACTTTCCTCATGTAATCCTCACCGAAGTACAAATTCAATCACTGTCCATTAACTAAAAATGTTGTCTCGCCATCACACACCATGATTGCTCTGTGTGGCCTGACCTCCTCTATAGTGAAAGGTCCAATCCATCAGGATTTCAATTTCCCGGGATGCGTCTTCAACCTTGAATTGAACAAGAGCACACGATCTCCCTTCTTGAAGACACACATCCAAATGTGTCGATCGTGAATCAGCTTTGTTCGCTCCTTGTAAATCCACGAGCTTTCATATGCATTCATCCTCAGCTCGTCGAGTTCATTTAGCTCTAACAAGTGTTTCTTTCCTACTTCATCATAGTTCAAATTCAGCTTCCTTAGCGCCCAGTGCGCCCTATGCTCCAATTCCACCGACAAATGGCAGACCCGCCCATAAGCCAACCTAAAAGGTGTAGTATCTATAGGTGTCTTATATGCCGTCCGATATGCCCATAAAGCGTCCGGTAGCAGAGTACTCCAGTTCTTCTGTGTCGAATCCATTGTGCGCTCCATGATTTTCTTAATCTCTCTATTGGAGACTTCGACTTGCCCCTGTGTCTGCGGGTGGTACGGGGTACCAATGTTGTGCCTTACCCCGTACATTCTCAACAATGCAGTGAACTTTTGATTTCTGAAATGGGTACCTCCATCACTGATAATCATCCTTGGTACGCCAAATTTGCAGAAAATATAGTCCTTGACAAACCTGCACACTACAACAACATCATTAGTCCTAGTGGGTATTGCCTCTACCCACTTTGATACATAGTCAACAACCAATAAAATGTACAAGTTAGAGTTTGAGGACACAAAGCGTCCCATGAAATCAATACCCCACAAATCAAACACCTCAACCTCTTGAAATACATTGAGGGGCATCTCCTGTCGCTTTGAAATGTTACCTGCCCGTTGGTAGGAATCGCATCGCCGCACATAATCATATGCGTCCCGGAACAATGTAGGCCAGTAAAGACCGCTCTCAAGTACCTTGGCCGCAGTTCTAGAACTTGTATGATGGCCACCCATTGGTAAAGTATGACAATGACGAAGTACGCTCTCATACTCAACCTCCGGTATGCACCTGCGCAACACGCCATCCCTGCATTGCTTCAACAGAATGGGGTCATCCCAGAAATAATATCGCAGAGAATGGAAAATTTTCTTTTTCTCTTGATATGTCCAATCATCTGGGATAATTTTGCAAGCAAGATAATTAACAGTATAAGAAAACCATGGATCTTTAGATTTTACAGAAAGAAGTTGTTCATCAGGAAACGTCTCGGTAATGGGTATATGAATGTCCTTCTCGTCAACCCGTTCCAACCTAGACAAATGGTCTGCAACCAAATTTTCTATTCCCGCCTTATCTTTAATTTCAATATCAAACTCTTGTAACAATAAGATCCACCTAATCAATCTAGGTTTGGTGTCTTTCTTTTCCATCAAGTACTTTATGGCGGCGTGGTCCGTCCATACCACGACTTTAGATCCTACAAGATATTGCCGGAATTTTTCAAAAGAAAAAACAACGGCGAGAAGCTCTTTTTCAGTTGTCGTGTAATTCAATTGTGCTTCATTTAAAGTTTTGGACGCATAGAAAATCACAGCGGGTTTGTTGTCAACACATTGTCCTAAAACGACCCCTACTGCGAAATCCGATGCATCACACATCAATTCAAACGGCTTTGTCCAGTCCGGTGTTTGCACAACCAGTGCAGAAATTAATTTCTCTTTAAGCACATTAAATGCATGCAAACATTTTTCATTAAAATCAAAGACCGCATCTTTCTCCAACAGCTCAAATAACGGTTTAGCAATTTTTGAGAAATCTTTTATAAAGCGGCGATAAAAACTGGTGTGACCTAGAAAACTCCGTACCCCTTTTACCGAATTTGGTGGGGGTAATTTGGAAATAACTTCAATCTTCACGGGATCTACCTCCAACCTCTTGCTAGACACTTTATGTCCAAGAACGATCCCTTCACTAACCACCATATGACATTTCTCCCAATTGAGAACTAAGTGTGTGTCCTCACATCATTGTAAAACTTTATCCAAATTGTTTAAACATTCATCGAAAGACGCACCATAGATGGAGAAATCGTCCATAAAGACTTCCAAACAGCGCTCAACCATATCGGAGAAAATGGCAAGCATGCAACGCTGAAAGGTTGCTGGTGCATTGCACAAACCAAAGGGCATACAACGGTATGCAAATGTTCCATAAGGACAAGTGAAGGTAGACTTCTCTTGGTCCTTAGGATCAATGGAAATCTAATTGTAGCCCAAATAACCATCTAAAAAACAAAAATGAGATCGACCTGCTAATCACTCTAAAATCTGATCAATGAATGGAAGCGAAAAATGATCCTTCAACGTAGCAGCATTCAATCTACGGTAATCTATACACACACGCCACCTGGTTACCATGCGGGTCGTGACTGGCTCGTTTAACAGATTATGAGTAACAGTAATTCCCCCCTTTTTAGGGACTACCTGTGTAGGACTCACCCACGTCGAGTCGGATATAGCATAGATGATACCTGCAGAAAGGAGCTTGATCACCTCCTTCTTGACTACCTCCATCATGCTTGGATTTAGTCGGTGTTGTGGCTGAATTACAGGTTTGGCTCCCTCCTCGAGCCGGATCTTGTTCTGGCACAGTGTAGGGGAGATCCCCTTGATGTCCACAACTGACCACCCGAATGCACCTCAGTGGTTCTTCATCACGATCAGCAGTTGGTCCTCCTCCTCGGCACTCAGATATGCCGAGATAATCACTGGTAGCTTTTCACCCTCGGCTAGAAATGTATATTTCAAGTGAGGCGGCAGTGGCTTCAATTCTAACTCTGGCGGAACGATCAAGGATGACTAAAGAAGTGGTGGGAGATCTCCAAGATCTTCATAGTACCTAGCATAAAAGCACGGAAGCACCTGAAGCATCTTGACACACTCTTGTAGTGACTTGCTTCTCATCTAGTCATGCGTTATATTAACTAGGCAGGCTTCAAGATGTAGTTCTGGATATGCATTGAAGAAAGAACTTGCTATGGCCTCATCTTCAGTAGAAGGAGGGATGTCCTCCTCTTCATCATTCGGAAAACCCACGACCTTACTAAGAGAAACAACTTTGGTCTGCTCCATAATGTCTACAGCCAGTGTCCCCTTTTCCACCTTAGTCATTACATGAGCCATATCTAGAAATGGCTTCCCTAGACAAATAGAAATATTCTGATCAAAGTGCTTCACCATGTGGCATTGCTCCTTTGCTTTAGATTGTGTTGTGCTTGAGGGCATGACCATTTCAAACCGACAATCAGTGATACCCAAGGTCAAACAGCCTCTTCCCATCTCAAGTATCATATCTGCAGTGGCTTGGAAGGGTCGCCCAAGGAGTAACTCATTTCCTTGCTTGTCCTGCATTTCCATTACAACAAAGTCTACTGGAAATACAAACCGATCAACTTTCACCAACACGTCCTCACAAATGCTGTATGGCTTCACCACAGAATTGTCTGCTAACTGAATTGTCATATTGCTCAGCCTTGATTCTTTCAGTCCCAACTTCTTGAATGTAGAGAGAGGCATCAGATTTATACTTGCCCCAGAATAACACAGTGCTTCGCCGAATTTCACTTTACCAATGTAACATGAAATGTTGAATCAGCCCAGATCCTGCCTTTTAGGTGGGAATGTGCCCATGATGAAAGCACTCACCTGTTCCTTAAGAACCACGACCTCGGTATCTGGGATTTTCCTCTTCTTTGTGATTATGTCTTTCAGAAACTTGCCGTAAGAGGGAATCTTCTCTATTGCCTCTAACAATGGAATGTTGACAGAAAGCTTTCTAAAGCTATCTAGAAACTTCTTGAACTAAGCATCCACTTTCTTGGCTTTCATGCTATTTGGATATGGGACCGGGACAGTTTGTGCCCTTTGATGTGGTGGCACATATGGTGTCTTCTTCTGTGTCTCCTCCTCAACAATGATGGGTTCTGTTGCAACATCCTCTACCACATCCTCTATCGGCTCTGTGATTGGAATCAGAACCTCCTCTGCGGCCTCACATGTGGTTTCTGACTGGGGTTTGCTTGGTTCATCGACCTTGGGGTTTAAAATCTTCTTACCACTCCGTAGCAGAATTTCCTTAGCTTATTGGTTTCCTCCTGGAATGTTTGTATTTCCCAGAAAACCTTGCTGCGCTGGCTTTTTCAGATTTTCTATCTCAACTGCCATCCGCGCCAACGATGTCTCTATTGTCCTCATCTGAGCCTCGTGACTTTGTAAGGTCTACCCAAATTGATTCATAAATTCTCCTTGTTGCTTAATCTGCTGACCAAACATGCTCATTAGTTCTTGATTCTACTTGATCACTTGGTTGAGCAACTCATTGCTCTTATCCTCAGGCGATGGTTGGGGTTTTGCATCAGGGTCTTGCAAGAAATTATTTGGGTCTTTCCATGAAAATTTCTTGTCTTTCCTCCAAGAATAGTCGTTGTTTCTGTACCCCTATTGTTGTCGCATAAATTTTACTTGAGCTTCATCCTTAGATTCTGCATCTTCTTTTGCAAGTAGTTTCTTGGCTAGAAGGTCCATCTTCTCATTCAGCTCCTTGGTGGCCTTTGACTCCCCTGCAGCTCAAACCTACTCCACTGCGTCTCTGTCGCCCCAAGATTGCTTTTTGGCCATGTTCTTTAAAATTTTCCAACACCTTGTGCCTGTGTTGTTTAGGAAAAACCCCGAACCTGCTGAATCCAGATTACTTCTATCATGCTCGGAAAGAGAAAAATAGAAGATTTTAACTTGTTTCTCCTTGTCAAGCCCATGATGTGGGCACCTCCTCAACATGATTTAGAAACGCTCCCAAGTCTCAGAGTAAGTCTCCCCGGCCTTCCGACTGAAGTTATGAATTTTTCTTATAAGATCATTCATCTTCTCGGGCGGAAAGAATCTTTCAAAGAACACTTCAACCATGTGGTCCCAAGATTCCACATACTCATCATCCAGATTATGCATCCATTCGCGAGCATTTCCCGCTAGAGAACTAGGGAATAACTTCAGGTAGAGCACCTCCTGCGGAAACCTGTCTATCTTGATCATGTCATAGTTTTCTACAAACTGGCTTATATGAGTAGGGTCTTCATTTTTGAGCCCATGAAATGCATTGGATTTGACTAAATTGATTAGGCCAGGGTCAATTTTATAATTGGGGATGTTGATAGCATGCCTATTAATCGGCCCTTTTGATGCAGACGCAGAAGATGCCTTAATCTTTTCCCAAATTGTCTGTTCTTCTACCATGGCTTCTGCTTTAGAATCCGACTCTATATCTTCATGTTGGTCTTGATTGTTGTTCTCCTCATCGTCTGGTCCCAACGGTGGAACCTCTGGTGATAAATGCACGTAGTCTATGCTACGCGTCCTCACCATGCACCAGTACCTGCAAAATAATAATTTAGGTTTAGTACCATGCTAGATGATTACTAAATATGAAATATAAACTATACATTTCAAAAATGATATAAATAAATAAATAAAAAAAATATGGCCTAGAGTGGCCGCTTGCAGCACTCGTAGTGCTGAAAATTTGCCGTGTCCCCGGCAACGGTGCCAAAAACTTGACACGATTTTACCGTGCATATAACGCAAGTGCACGTGTCAGAGTAGTATAGGCCTTGTGAGGCCTGAGTCGAACTCAAGGACACTAAACTATCGATAGAATACTACTAATTGTTTGCGATCAGCTAGATCGATTAAAAGGTTTTGAGAGTTGTTTGAAAAATAAAAGAAAGAAGTAAAATAAAACAAAGCAATCGATTAAATGTTTAGTTTAACCAATTTAAATGAGGATCTTTAGGATTGCGGTTTCACCGTGGGTCTTCATTGTATGAATTTCCACATAGTTAAACAAAATTATCTCTCAATCTGGGTAGTGGCCTGTAATCAAAATTGTTCACTGTCGTGATACAATTTACTACCTAAGTCTAGGTCGGTTCCACCATCGTAGTAACCTATACCCTAACTAGGTGTATTAGAATCGACCTCTGGGTTTCCACCATTAACTGTACATCACCTTGTTCAAGGAATTTATGAGTTAATGTGAATTTTGCCTCTTTTCAACCGTTAATTCTTTTTTTCAAAGAAATTAAAGGCATTAGATTATCATTGGGGTGATCAAGCATAATGATATAATGGAGAAAACGAAATCATACCACAGATTTAAGAGACAAAATATGAATTACTATGATAAAAACGTCATACAATGCTTCCCCGGGCTACTCCCGGTCCTAAAGATAAAGGGGATTAGCCCCGCATGTTCATCGTAGAGAAAGACATGGTTGCAGAAAGGGGAAACATAGATAAAAATGTGGATAAAGTAATGAAACCCCTAAACAAAGAAGATCCAATTGTTCCTCGGCGTAGAATGTGCAATCTACAGCCTTTCGGCGGTGGAAAGCGTCTTCTTCGGCTTTTAGAATGGCTGGGGCGTGCTTCTGGGCTCCGTTCTTCTCTCCACACCTCCTCGGGATGTGTGCAGTGGCTAATGACGTGATACCCTGCTCTTGGCCGCCGTCAATAGGTATACTCACCAAGTTAGGTTGCAAAAATATCACAATCGTTGGATTTGGGTTGATCTGAAGCAAACTATGATTTGCCGGTGTCGATACCATCGACGGGGGTCGATGGTATCGACCCCTCACGATATCGACAAACCTTCTTTCTTTTCTATCATTGTGCCTGATGCTGACTCGATACCATCGACGTGGGTCGGTGGTATCGACACTCTTAGGCATCGATTTTATCCCTTTTCCATCATTGAAGCTACACGTGTCGATAGTATCGACTTTGGGGTCGATAGTATCGACTGGCTGGTCGCTGGAAACCTGATGGTAACTCACTACCATCGACTTCACAGTCAATGGTATCGACTCTGCGCTGCTCCTTGCGGTTGCCTGCCTGTGGCTGTGTTGATAGTATCGACTGATGTCGACGGTATCGACAGCTGCAGATATGTGTTTTTCCTGAAATTGCAAAACAAATCCACATCAGCCGAGATAAAACCTATTATTATAATCATTTATGCTCAAAACAATAAAATAAGAGGGATTTGACACTGAGAAGGATCATAAACTAAAGTAAGTGAATTATGCAATATTAACCACCAAAGTGACCAATAAACACATAAAACGCAAGTAAAACAAGTCTATAAATGCGACTCAAAATCATCGCATCAACTGCCAAAGAGCCTGCAACCCCTGTTGATTTCGGATGAGGTAATCTTGGTCATGGTCGGGGAAAAAATCTCAACAACACTGGGAGAGGATCCTCTTCTTCCTCATGCCAACCCACATTTTGTAATTTCTGCAAGCATACTAAACAGAATGAAGTCAAATGTTGGAAAAAGCATGGGAAACCTGAATGGGAAAATAAGTTGTCAACTATTGATGTTGATGGAGACTCTACACTTGTTCCTCGTGTTACTAATCCTTAGATGGTGACATTGAGTTGTTCTGACCTTGAAAAATTGATCAAGGTTTCTTTTGCTACTACTGTTACTCAAATAAACATTTCTTAGCTCTCAGGTGACCCCTCATGTCTGGAAGCTTCTTCCTCTTCATCCAAAGATGATTGGGCTATAGATTCAGGTGCTATAGCCTATATGGCTAGTAATAAGAAGTTGTTTACTTACCTGAAGAAATTTACTTATCATCCTTCTGTGCGTCTAGATGATGTGACCACTTCTTCGGTTGTTGGGAGAGGAGATGTGAACAACAATCTCCTTAAATATGTCTTGTTTGTGCCTAAATTCTATTAAACTTGATGTTTGTTAGTGAAATTACCAAAACCTTAGACTGTAGTGTAACCTTCTTTCCTTAAGCTGTCACTATGTCAGATATCAAGATGAAAAAGATGATTGATGAGGGATATGAAGGTGGGGATGGTTTGTACTACCTGCAGACTTCGTCAAACCCTGCTACAACAACTCTTGTACCCCAGTCTAGTTCCCTTCGTCAATGGCACCTGCGACTCAGTCACCCCTCTGCTTCCAAATTAAAAAAAATATTTCCAACTTTGTCTACTGAAAACTTTTCATGTTAGCCTTGTAAGCTTGGAAAACATTATCAAACAATATTTCCTCTCCATCATAACAATACGAATACAAGTTTGTTTTACTTAATTCACTCTAATGTTTGAGGACCATGTCATATTGCTAATTGTACTGATGTACGTTATTTTTTTTACCTTTATTAATGAATGGTCTCATGCTACTTGGATGTATTTGTTAAAAGGTCGTTATGAAGTTTTAGATGTTTTCTCTAAATTTCATAATGAGATAAAGACTTACTTTTCTACTACTAATAAATTTGTCTCCACTAATAATGCTTATGAGTATGTGCAACATGATTTTCAAAATATTTGTATTGACAAAAGGATTGTTCACCAAACTTCATGTCTTTATAGCCCACAAAAAAATGGAGTTATTGAAAGGAAGAACATGGATCTTCTTGATGTAGCTATCACTCTCTTAATTGAAATGAAAGTACCTAAATTTTACTAGGTTGATGAAATGTTTTTAGCCAATTATCTCATAAATTGGATTTATTCTTCTGTGCTTCAAGATAAGATTCCTTATTACCTTATTTGTTTCCATAAACCTCTCTTTTCTTTACCACCTAAAGTTTTTTGATATCTATGTTTTGTTCATAACCCCCAACCTGGGAATGATAAACTATCAGCTTGTGTTTTTTGTGATTGTTTTCTTGGTTAATTTCATACACAAAAGGGGTATACATGTTTTGATCATGTTTCACATCATTTGTATCTCAATGCGGATGTTACCTTTTTTTAAGATACATCTTTCTTTTTTGAACCTAGTAACTAGGTGCCACTTTCAACTGCGCCTATTCCTAACCTCAATGTTTCTGCACCTCTTTGTGAAGTATCCCCTACTTTGACATCTTCTGAGACTGATGGTCCACCTCAAGAAAATGGTAATATGATTGACTTTGTTACAACTTTAGAGTCTGACATTCCCATTGCATTACAAAAGGGGTGACGATTTGGTGCCAAATATTGTATCTCTCAACATGTGTCCACATACCATTTGAATGCTTCCATGACTCGATTTACTATTTTTTATCTTTAAATTTCTATTCCAAAGAACGTTCAAGATGCACTACTACACTTTGGGTAGAAACAAGCCATGGATGAGGAGATGGATGCACTTCATTGTCATGGGACATGGGACCCTTTTGATCTCCCTACATATAGTAAACCTATTGGCTGTTGATGGAATTTTACTATGAAATATTTGCCTGATGGGATAGTTGAACATCTAAAGGCTAGACTTGTTGCTAAGAGATACATACAAGAAGTTGGGATTGATTACTTTGAAACCTTTTCTCTTGAGTTTGTCATCTTAATTTTTTCCACATTTTTATTTTTGTTGCTATCAATAAAGGTTGGCATTTGCATCAATTAGATGTTAATAATGCTTTTCTATATGGAGATTTACAAGAGACTGTCTATATGTCACAACCTCCATGTTAAGTTTCTCAGGAGGAGCACTCTGGGAAATTATGCCTTCTACATAGAGCTATTAATGGGCTCAAATAGAGTCCCCAAGCTTGGTTTGACAAGTTATCCCTTATGCTGCACAAATTTGGCTTCATGTGGTCCCAACGTGACCACTTTGTGTTTATCAAAAAAACTACCTCTAGAATTATTGTTCTTATTGTTTATGCGGATGATATCATCCTGTCTAGAAGTGATGTTGTAGGAATTGTTGATTCAAAGAAATATCTTATGAAGCATTTTGTAACCAATGACCATGGGAATCTACAATTTTTTTTGGAATTGAGGTAGCACACAACAAGGAAGGAGTAGCCTTATCACAGAGGAAGTGTACTCCAAACTTAATTACTAACATGGGATTGCTTGGTTACAGACCTACAGTCTCCCCTATGGATCAAGCTCATGACCTATGGGAAGAATCTACTCAGTCCTTAGCAGATAAATTTAGATATAAATGCTTGGTTGGCATATTTTTATATCTTACTTTCACTACAATAGATATATGGTTTCTTTTTGGTGTTCTTAGCCAATTCATAGATGTCCTACACAATTTCATTGGGACGATACATGTCGAGTCTTGAGACATTGGAAGAATACACCTAGAAAAAGATTGTTTTACAAAAGAAATGGGCATCTAGATGTGACTGAATACTCTAATTTTGACTATGCTAGGTGTAAATGTGACAGGATATCCACCTCTAGCTATTGTACTATTTTAGGGGGTAACTTGGTTACCTAGAGAAGTAAGAAAAAAATATATTTACCAGATCCAGTGTAGAATCTGAGTATTGTGCAATGTCACATACTACTTGTGAGCTATTATGGATCAAATCCATTTTGTCTGACTTTAGGCTTACCATTACTCATGCTATTCCTAATTGATGTGATAATTATGTTGCTACCTTCAATGTTAGTAATCATGTCTTTCATGAAAGAACCAAGCCTCTTGAGTTGGATTGCCATTTTCTCTGAGATGATGTGCTGACTAAGAAGAACACTACCCATTTCCTACCTACTCTTTAGCAAACTATAGATGTTTTCCAAAGCCTCTCTATGTAAAAGGAGTTGCAGAGCTATGTTGCAAGCTGGGCATGATTGATATCTATGCTCCATTTTGAAGGGGAATATTGAAATACATATTTATCTTTAGTTGTTTTGTTCCCTTTTCAGTTTTCCTTTCACTTAGTCTTATGTAATGTGGGCCTAAGTATAATAGGCCCATTAAGGTTTGATTTGTGCTTCCTTGTTCCCCTCATGTTTATAGGAGAGGGTTATAGTCCTTTTTTAATATAGAAAGATAGGTATTCTCAATAAAACTTTAAGATGTGGTCTTGACAGTCATATCCTTGTTTTCTCAAGAAGGGGTTGTTTTGTAGAAGTGTGATCCGAAGCGTCCTAATTTTAAACTTAGGGTCATTGATATGAGGTAATACTGGATGTCAATGTCATTGATAGCCTTAGGGATTGAGAACTCCCTAAGTTCCTCCTATCACTCAGCTTCTTGAGCAGCAACTTCGGCTGCACAGATTTCGTTTTGAAGAGCAACATGTGCTTCTTGTATAAGTCTCTCTCTTTGTGTTGCAATGTTTAAGTTCACCCCTTAGGTGACTTCTTCCTTGGCCATTCTGGCTTGGTTCTCTTTACTCGGATGATGAAAGATTCATTCTATTTCAAGTTAAAGCTTGATGCAAGTCTGATGCTATTAGAGCCACACATGCACTAGTTTTGAGGTACCTAACATGGACAGATCTTTTACAAGCCAGATGGATGTAAAAGAGACAAATTCAAGTGATTGTGAAATAGTATCAATGGTAAAAGTAAAAACCTGAATTAATTTTAAAAGAACTAGATTAAACTAGATAATTTTGTTATCCTCAAAAATGCCACCAAAATTTGACGTATGTTGTACTGCACTAACAAATTCACCTACGGATGAAATCCTTAGGCTTTTACCAAAACAATATGTAATAATAGTACCCATAAGTGAATGAGTCTTATCACAATATCGATAAGGATCGAATCCTAAAAGACAACAATTTTAAGAATATTCTAGTTTGTATCTAGTTGAATTTTGACTATTATTTAGAACCAAGAGTTGATTTGGATTAATTTAAACTAATTGCAAAGAAAGTAGAAGAGAAAAATTAAAACAATTTCTAGATTAATGATAGAAGATCACTAGGGAGGAAACAATTTTCACCACCTCTACACACTCATACACATCCATAACATATACAGGCTTGATACTACCCTCCAAATAGAGCAAAAGCAAATTCCACCAGTTAGGTGTTAGAAAATCGCGCAGATATCTCTGTGAGATTGATGTCTTATTTCTCTCTTGTCATGTACCTACTTCTCTAGAGACATCCCTTCAGAAGTTCTTGGCTGAGTGCCAACCAAGTTAATCGATATTTAAAACCTAAGCATTAAAGTTCTTGCAACATAGGAATATCATAGACCATGTAGACTAGGTGATCAATCCACACAAAATGCATAAAATGATTAACATTGAATTGATAGAGTTAAATACAAGCCATGGAGCATTAAGAAATGGACATATCCGAATGGTAACTGGGTCTAGCCAACAAGAAGGAGTACTCACTCTTCATGGAAAAAATAGAGAAAACATGGGAGAAGGAGGAAATCAACCATAGCCATAGTGGAGAATAGGATTACATCTTGGTGAAGCAACTTATGTTTCCAATCATGATGGCAATGATGATCTAGATGAGAAAGAAGATGGCTCCAGTGGCATGAGCCAATGGGATTGATTGCTTCTTAGCTTCCTTGCTCCTAGAACTTTGGTTTGTCAGAGAAGAGGGATAGTTGATGGATGGATGGAGGCCAAAGTAGATATGAACCCCAAATAATTTTGTAGTTAGAAGATAGATCGTGATGGAGTGGAGATGGGAGTGAGTGGGGGAGCTACAAAAGCATCAATGACAGTGACATATGGGATCAACTTCCTTGGCTAGGCATAGAGCAGTAGCCTATCAGCGTGACGGGGAAGAATACCCCCCCAAATGGAGGAGGTGGTGTGCTATTTGTCAGTTGTGGTTATTCACATTAGTTCCATCGGGCTTGGAGTATGACACAAAGATTTCATCGGCCAGGATTCCCATCAGGGTGCTAATCCTCATCAGGGAAATGAGATGTTGGAAAGCCATTGGTTGATGAGTTTATCCTCTATGGGGAATCTTTCGTGGGGTCAGAATTTCTGTCAGTCAATGGTGCAACTAAAAGGGTTGTTGATCGTTCTTGACATGAACAAACCCACCCCATGGGGGTATTGTTTGGCCATCGGGGGTTAGTGTCGGTGAAAGCCTAAGTTGATGAAGGGGCTGGCCTTGGATAAATATGTCCAAAATATGGAAAACTTCTTGGGCCTACTATTCGATTAGTAGGGCCACCATACCTAAGATGGGGCACATGATGTGAAACTTGATCGATGGATTCAATGAAAACCTAAATTATTCAAATAAAACTAAAGAAAAATATATAGAAGCAATTTGAAAGGTAAATCAAGAGATCTAAGTGCACAATAGATCTAAAGAGGTGATAGAAACTAAGATTAATATGCATTCATAAACCAACTAAGTGTAAGATATGCCTTTTGAGTCTCATCTTAGATGAAATCGTATAGATTAAAGACAAAGTCATGGTACATTCCATACCCCAAAGTGAAGTGTGTTCCTGGTAGGCACACTACCTAACCTCAACCCCTTGTGGGTTTTGGTCTGGATATGGTGGCATTTAATCCTGGACATGATCAAAGATCATGTAATGGTGATTTTTTAGGTAAATAGGAAGTGTAGGATTTGAGAGGTCATCATGGGATCATATATCATGGACATGTATACCAGAAGTTACATAAGAAAATATAAACAAATCTTTTCATTCATACAATTTTCTCAGAGTACATGGTGTCTTTTTCTCATACAAATACATTGAATATTAACATTTTAGTTTATCAAATCTTCATCTTTTACAAGAGTGCTATCTCATGCAGTCTCTTTTAGGTCTTCTTTGGTCACCTTCCCATGAGTTCCCAGGAGGAACAAAATCAACATGGGCCCCAATAAGGGAAACTGAGGTCAGCAAAGCTAGTACAAAATAGATATTTGGAAAAGATAAACAATATGAACCTAACTATAAATAATATTTATGCCACAAGGAAAATGAATGAACAACATAGGTAAGTATCAAAAGGTAGAAAAGGGTTTTGAAATTCAGTGAGATTCAATATCCAATTTTTGAAACTAGTAATTTAATTTTTGAATAGATAGCACATGTCAATGTCTATGTTGTCGGGGAAGCCATATGTTCTCTTCATGATATCGATAAAACACCGACTGTGTTTCCCAACATATTGAGGGACCTCATGTCCTTCCCTTTGCATAGAGTCGTGGAAGCATTATTCCATTAAACTATGGCCACAAACCTGCCCTTTTTGGCCTTTGAACAATGTGCTACTATTTTCTAGGATTATTTGTTGGTGGATTTCAAGGAGGGATAAGTTTTACAACAATTAAAAGCCAACCAACCTATCTAATTATGCATGCAGTCAATGAGGGAAATAACTTTTCAAATAGAAATAGAAATTTTCTACCTTAAAACAAAACATACAAAATTCAACCATTCCATGAATGGGGCTCTAATATTTAATGTAGAGAGAGATATCTAGAAATATAGTGTGACATTGGTTACTATTGACTTGGAATCAAGTTTGTTTTGATTAATGTTATTTAGGATTTATTTTGGATCGCTATTCCATATTTTCCCCATAATTATCATACTAGGATTTGTTAATAAGTTCCATATGATGATACATATTACATACTTAAGTATATTATCATGAATATTATTATCTACGTCTTGATTATATGCCTAATAGAAGTATGTGAAGTATGGATAAAAAAATAAGTAGATTCAAATAAAACCCTAACCAAGATGTCATCTAAGATACTTTTTTCCAAATATTGAGTCATCTTCATATGTGTTTACAACACCTCTTTCTAATATCTATGCATATATATGTTCTCTCTTCTTTTGATCCAAAGATTCTAATAAAGTATAAAAAGATAATCATACTCCCTAGTATTATCAAATTATATGAAATCTAGCATTTTTATTGTTAACGACAATAATATTGCTAAAGCCTCAAATTTGATTACTAATAACTATTCAATTCATGAAATCATAATTCATCAATCAGTTAAGGCATATATATAGACAAATATGTTAATACTAATGTGACAAATATTTATTTAGTTCATTAGCTAGGATATGTCATCACTATGCAAATATTCATATGTATAACATAATCAAATCTTTTATACAATATATATGGGCTAACTGATTCCTAAAATAATAAAATTTATAGATTTGCTATTAGACTAATACCAATACCTTGGTTATCAGAACTGGATCGGTCATCGTACTGGTGAGGCTACCGGTTCCCGGTTAACCGATCCAACCAGTGGTTGGACTGGTTCAATCAGTGACATCGTCAATGAGGTCATATATAAATATATTATGCTAAATATATATAAGATGTGAAGATTAGAAGAATATGATCCAATTGGAACTATCATGAAGCAACTCCAGCGATGAGGCGCCCAACTCACAATCTCTACCCTAGAGGCTAAGAAGAGATTCCCGACATTTCCCCTTGTTACTTGGCTTTCATATCCGACTATAGGACGTCATTTCACTTGAGATGGTAAAAAAACACCTTTGGGGGTTTTGAGATTGGGAATAAAGCCCTTTTCAGAGCGAAATCAGCAAGTCTTTTTTTCCCACTCTCTATACACCAATGTTTTGACATACTCCCAAGTGAGATCAAACTTTGCCTGCAAAAAAGACTCCTTACAACATAGTGTCATTTCTACTCTTTACAAAAGAACACAAGGGTTAATGTAAACAATAGTTGGGCGGTAATGCAAATAGTAGATGAAGCATGAATTGATGAGGGGAAGAAAATAAAAATAGGAAAAATGACGATAACAATATGGAAAGGTGTTTAGGAAATGAAGAAAAAACGTACAAGATGGCAACACAACAGGTGAAGGGGAGTAGGAGAAGAAGAAACAAAAAAAAATCCAAAAATAAAAAAGAGCAGCTC
This sequence comes from Alisma plantago-aquatica, assembly GCA_963693085.1. Taxonomy (NCBI): domain Eukaryota; kingdom Viridiplantae; phylum Streptophyta; class Magnoliopsida; order Alismatales; family Alismataceae; genus Alisma; species Alisma plantago-aquatica. Next base: position 582,493,545 of record OY856411.1, read on the forward strand.
AACAGGTGAAGGGACTGAAACCGGCCGGTTCTGTCTAACCGGACCAGTTCTCCCAGTTCACCGGTTGGATCGGCCAGTTGGTCGGTTCGTGGGTGACTTCCGGGTTTGGAGCCTAACCGGACCGGTTTCGCTACCGGTTTCGTTTCAACCGGTCCAACTAGCCAGTTCAATCTGATTTTAATAACCATGACCAATACCCTCTAATGTATACTAGTAAGATTTTATTCATCGATCAAGGGATCTGGTTATGCTATGCATGTACGATACGTATCTTGATTTCCCTTGTCCTTTACTGGTCTTCGGGCCATGTATATGCGATGGTTATAATTACTAAGGCACTAGTTTGTTTTGGCTTCACTTTCAGATCTTTTGAATCGAGAAAAGGAGAATAGGGGTCCAGGTACCTTGTTGGAGGGAAGTGGATGTGGAGTGTTACTGAGGTTCAGAATTCATTGCAGCAGCGTCGCCCCACTGTCGTCTAATGGTTTGAGCTCCACTGAAGCCAGCAGCATCGTCGACTGCAGTTTCAGCAGTGAGGTCGAAGAACTGTCTACTGCATCTTCCGAGCAAGGTGGATGATCTATGGTTGCCGACTTCCCCTGAGCGAGTTTGAACAACTCCAGGGTTGCATGTGGTTGTCAATGTGGCTGGGAGAAGGACAAGTGCCATTGGACTTCCAAGGAGGAGACCACCATTGGTCGCCAATCAATGAGGAGGTGATCAATATTTCAATTCTAGTGGTTAGGCCTGTGTTTCTTTCATAGCGTTTGCAGATCCGTGCTTCCCTTGCTGATGAGGAGATTTGGGATTCAGCCGGTTGCGAGGGCTTTGTTTGATGGAGCTAGGGTTCTGGAAATCGACTAGGTGGTCGAAGGGGAAGGCTATTATGCCATGGTGGTTAAGGCCGTGGTGGACAACCTGTTGTGTTGTTGTAGGTTCGTGATGGCGAGGGCGAACTACTAGTGGGTCTGGCGGAGCCACCACAGCTGGGTGAAGGCCGTCCATGCTAAGGAAAAGAAGAGAGGCTAGGAAGATGGTCAGATGAAGCGGATGGGTGAGGTGTGTTGGTTGTATGTGCAAGAAGGTAGAAGAGTGATCTGGGAGGTGGCTTTGCACCACGGAATTGAAGGGCCTGAACTCTGCAGCTAGCGGCAAACTGCAAACCCGTCGATTTGCAGGTCTACTGTTTGTGAGGTTTTGGCGTTTGTTCAGTCAATGAGGGAGGAAGAGTTTATATGGAATCATGATTCTTCTAGGGTTACAAGGATCTTTACTCGACAGTGGGGATTTGTGGAGGCCGTTGGCGGCAAGGCAACAGTTAGGTCACGAGTAACTGCTCAGCCGTTTCTCGATTATGCAGTCAGACCATGGCGACACATTTATAGCAGGAGATATATGAGTCCAGGTTTGAAGATGGTGCACTACTGGTCGAGGAAGGAAAAGTCAGATCGCCTCAAGACTAACGGCTGTTGTTGTCACTTTTGTACTGGCAAGTGAAACGGCCGGGACACTATCAATCTCAGAGGTGATAACCACAGGTTTTCTGGATAGAGCAGTAATCAACATTGACCGTGTTGATGTTTCTTGATCAAGAGAGAGAGAGGGTTTTCATGGCGTCTCTATGGTTGGGGGTGATCACGTAAATGTCGCTTTTTAAAAGAGGGGAATTGTAGGTTTGTTGAAGGCAATCATTATGTGAGGAAGGGGACGAGTTGTTTTTCTCTTCTTCCAGTGAAAGCACACATGCACATGTATGTGACATACAAAATTTTTTTAGAATTGTAATAAAAAAATATGATAATATTAATATTGTTAATTAAGAAAAATTGAATTTATAAATGTATGTGATGTGTAGACAATTTGTTTTGAAAACAATTTCATTTTGTAACTAAAATTTCATTATTTGACAATAATCTGTAGATGACGCGAGGCGTATGCTTTTCCATCCAGTATTGAAGTTTCGTGGGCTCGTCCTCATACGATGTATCAAGGTGAGGTGGATACATGATTTAGGAAGAAAGTGTCAAATTAATAATTTATTCAAAATAAAAAATAACAATTAAATAATAATAATATCTCACTTTTTTATCAATGCATGTGCTCACATTTTGGTAGTTTAATCCTAAATATTTATAATTTGATTTTGAACCTTTCACATACGAAAAAAATAATTAGTGTAAATATTTAAAAATTGTAATAATATAATCATAGTTGGAGTCAAAATACTTATGGTTCTAGTGACCATTTTGGTAAAATGTTGTGTTTCAATTTTAATTATTGATAATTTTATATTTGTTGTCACACGAAGCTTTGGAATGACTTTTGTTGTAATATATGAAAATATCAAACATAAGAATATGGTATAATAAATCACACCGATGAATATATTATAGGGAAAATAAAAGTAGCATTTCACACTTCAGGATAGATACTAAAAACATCAAAAAATAATTTTGTTGTTAATATCAAATAAAAGATTCATACATTCTTCCTTAATATCTAAAGGAACTACATCTTAGACTTTGCCATTTGCTTCAAAGGGTATTGGCGCCCCTTGTGCTTCAAGTAGAAATGATTGGGCATCCTGTGCTTTGATACGAAAAATCATCTGATTGCATTACATCTTAGATAGTACGACATCCAACATATCTTCATCATTTTTCTATATTATTAGACCAATTAAATTTTGCTACAAATATAAAGATCATGAATTATCTATATTTTGGTAAGAAGAATAAAGTACCTGTGTGTAGATATTTTTTTATCTCTATAATAGAATAACCTAATAGATGGTGTGCATCCACGTCAAATAATCTTAATCTAGTGGAATCAAAAGCATCCATGACTTCAACCCTCATAATGTACCTATAATCAACAAAATATAATTTTAATTTACAAGAAAATTATAAAATATAGATGTATTTGATAAGAAAAGAAGATAAAATTGCCTACGGATAATATCTTTTGCTCCACAGTTGGTGCATACTTTGCCTTGACCATTTTCATCATATACTTTCTTGCTACAGCTCACACAAGCATTGTACCAAAGGGTTCAATCACGATAAATCCATACAATTATCGCCTTAATTTCATAAATGTGGTCCTACAAATTTTTAACATGTTATTCTGATAATATACATTGAAGTATTTGTATAAGTTATAAACTACCATTACTTACTTTGCGTAGTATCCCACTCTATAAGGATTCATGCAATATGGCAAGATTGATCATTATTGTCTTTATATTCTCTTTATGAATCGAAACTTTCATAGGTGATGAAAAACTATCACTACTGTCAGACAACTTATTAAATTGTAGATGCCAATTTGGAAAAAAAGTATATATTAACTACCATTTGAATATCTAATGTATGGAAATAATTACCTTATCTTCATTTCCTCGGCTCGTGGCAGTGGGGGGTTAAAGACAAGTCTTGTTGTGTAAGTGCTTGAAAGGTACAAACCTATAATTAAAATAATAAATAATTGTACCAAAAATAAAAATAAAATTATTAATTATGTCTTACCTTAGAAGCATCGAACTTGCAATCCAGTAATTACAACTATATTCCCCATTTCATAGTTTTATTTTAAGTTGTCATATGACATGACAGCTGATTCACTCCAAAATGTACACTTAGCCATAGTATACCTAAATACTAAGGATAAATATAAGTGTTAGAAAATAAATACTTTCTTTTAATCATTGAGTAATTAATTTTTTTTATTAATTACATTTCATTTTGCAATGTGATGTCACACTTGGCAACATGTTGACTGATTTCTTTGTAATGATTGGAATCTCATTAACATTAGTCATCATTCCAATATTATCTTCAATTAACATAGAAAATAATATGAATATTATACGATGATAGTATAAAATGAAAATAAAGTAGAATCTCCTATAACAAATGTCTTCTTATCTTGAAGACCCTGAAAGTCATCAAACGTAGTAAAATTGGAATGAGTACAAATGTATTTTATCACAATCTTCAGATGTTTCAACAACCAAATATTTTTTTTTGATTATGCACTCTTCATTCCTCTTTGCATTTCTGTAGTCATTGTAGAATTCTTCAACACAGACATTATCCAATATATAATAATTTCCTTCTTCGAAAGTATTACTGAATTGTATCGACTAAACTGGCTTCCATACTCTCTCCCTTAGAATAAAAAATCAATATTGAGGCATTACATAAACACACAAACACATAAATGTATTCTAAGTAAGAATAAATTAACAATTGTAATTTAATATACTTATTCATCGATAAATAAAAATTTATGCTTCTTTCTTCCCCTTGATATTTCATGTGCTTTCCATTTAAAGGTCGAGTGAACCTTTAATTTCCAATTTTTTTGGAACAGATGTACACATCGAAGGGGGGGGGTAATTACCTTTTTTCATCTTGTTATTACAATAAAAAATGTTAGTTTTACAAAGTAGTACTCACAAATAATCAATATGAAATACTAAATATAGAAGGATACCATAAATAAAGGTTAATACTTCTTTGTATACAATATTTTTTGTAAATATTCCACCATTGAACTTCTTCACTCCTGGTTTAACCAGGAACTTCATTGTATTTTGGGATGTCCCACTTGATAGTGCTACATACAACTGTCTGTGAGAGAATACAGGATGGGGCAAATAAATTCTGACATTGGGATTAATTGACCATGTGACATATTTATTGTCATTCCAAAACTCAAACACATTGGAAAATATTTCCTTTTAAAATAAAATAGAAGACCATCATTTTCTGGCATGATAAGAGGTATTCTAGGTATGCAAACTATTTTTCTTAGTGTTTGAACAACAGTGAATTTTGTGTCAATTGCATTTTTTTTAAACCCTTTACAAACTAGTCATGTACCATTGCATAACCTATTTTCTGAATCAATATTTCACAACAACATTATATGAAAGTTTTTCTTTAGCCGCAATACATGAGGGGGCAAACCGTTTGGAACCAGTGAATTAAAGAATTCTCTAGGGTAGTTATAATTTTCATCATCAACATCACTACCAAAACTATAATAGGTGATTTCCTCCCTGAGAAACTATTGTATGAGATCATTATTCACTACATCAACATATTCATTCTTTGTGCATAATATTGCACGACTCGTCATGTAGTCATTCGATGTTGAATTATCACCAAGAGATGGCAATAAATATTGTATGAGCCTTTTCTTAGAGGTCGTGTCATCACAAGTATGTTACATAAGATACAAATACCTTCACCCTTAGGATAGCCTTCACCTAGAAGTAGTCTCACCAACCTTGAAGCAGCCTTCCTTGAAGTAACTCCAAGCTCCCCCTTGAAGTATCCTTTCTCTTGAAGTAGCTTCCCGTTGAGACAACCTTTTTGAAGTAATCCTAAGTCCACCGAGCTACCTTCACCACTAAAGAAGCTCAAACAACCTCTTTTCTGCAGCCTCCAACCTAGGAGTAGCAAAGGAGAACAAAACACAATAAAAGGAACAAGATTGGAAGAAGGAAACAAAGTTACCAATTGAGTACAACGTTTTGATCCTATATCAAGCGTTTGATCTCCTAACCAAAGTAGATGGACGTGGATGTATAGTGGATAGGAGATATCAGCCTATAGGACACTAATGTAGAGCTCAAGGAAAATAGATTGCAAGTGTAGCTCAGCTTGTTTGCTCACAAGGATTGAATCTCAAGTGTAATTATGTATGCAAGTTGTGTTTTGAGGTGTCCTATGGATTTCCTATTTATAGGAGTGGTTTGCTAATGCTTGGGGACGTTCTAGACACCTTCTAGGGTGTTCTTAGTGCTCAACTAACCGTTAAGTATCCACTAATTGTATTTGTAATGGCTAGTTAATTTATCTTGAAAAGTATAGACAGAAACCTTCTCGGTCGAGAAGTTTGTCGATCGAGTGTCTCTCGGTCGAGGAATTTGTCGACTGAGGGTGAGTCTGTGGAAAGTGTATTGCAACGTTCATCTCAACTCCCAACTACTCTTTCTAACTCATTCTAAAAGCTATGGGGGTCTATTCTCGGTCGAGGAGTTTTTCGACCGAGAGTGTCTCAGTCGAAGTTTTTGTCGACCGAGAATATCCCTGATTCAATGTATTCATTTACTGAGTGTGTGTATCAATGTACAATTGTGATGCTAACTTAGGAGATGACCTGTCTAAGTGTTGTGTGTGGATAGGGAAGATCTAAACGCTTGATTTACATGATATCTAAGTACTTGTACATTATAAACTTGTACAAGTTTTTACATTTGATTACAATCATGAAAATAAAGCAATTTTAGAAAATTGATCTTCTAGTTCTTCGCTATCCACCACCTTATATGCTTGTCCATGAAACACTCAAATATCAAGTTAAAACCACAAGAAAGAAATGTTTGTCATCATCAAAATAAAGGGATTATGATAATGTCCAATTTAACCAACAATCTCCCTCTTTTTGAATATGACAAAACATTTCATAAATATAAATCAAGACAATATAAATCATATGAGTTTCATACCTGAAGTTTACCTTTTGTAGCCATTCTTTTATTTGCAAGTATGTGCTATACAAAAGATTATGAAACTCATTTTTCTTTATGTTATTGATTTTATATTATTCTCCCCCCCTTAGTCATTTCAAAAAGATAACCAGGCTAAACATTAATAATGAATTTTATTTCTCCCCCATAATTTGATAATTTAATACTCAATGCAATCCACTTATTTTTATGTCAAATTTAGCCACAATTTATTTCTCAATCATTTGCAAAGGATGTTAAGCCTTGAAATGATATGAGATCCTTTTAGATTCATGGCATATGTGTTTTGATTTCTCATCCATTTTACAAGGGATGTTAAGCCCTAAAAATAACATGAGAATCCTTTAAGCTCATGAATATATTTAATAGTTTTCTCGACCATTTACAAGGGATGTTAAGCCCTGAAATGATATGAGATTCTTTTAAGCTTATAGTAGAATCAATGAATGCATCTCTAACCAAATACACGGGATGTTAAGCCCTAATTTGTTTAGATAATTCCATTAAGGACAAGATATACATTATATTCATAAATATTGTAGATTCCTTTATTTTCATAACCAAGATTACTTTAAAGATACTAAGGTCATAACTAGTTTCAAACTTTCTTTATGATATTTACAAAGTTTTGTGAGCTCCTTCTTAATCTTATAGTCAAGATAGTTTTTGTGAGGTCCCCCTTAATCTTATAATCAAGATAATTTAAGGATTCTAAGCATTAGATCATAATAAGTTAACCTTTTATGAGAGCTATGCACAAAAATCTTGTTTTCAATATACTAAGACTGAGTGCAAGGAAATGATTTACAGTTAAGCATTTTTTCAAGCTTATTTTAGGTCGACCTTGACTTCGACCTGGGTGCCCCTCAGTTGATTTTATATTTTGACCGAGAGGCAATTTCTGCAGATTTCCAGTTTAAGTATTTTCAATGATCTACTTGATTGAATTTTTGAAACATAGCTTACAGAGTATCATACAAAAAGTATTCATGTATAACAAGGATGATACCATTTTCCATAATCTAGGCACAAGATAATCATTTAACTAATATGTCAAAATGCATTTGTGCCATAGAGATTTATCTTAATGCAAAAATTGCATTTTCAATGATAACATCATATTTATGTGTAATGAGCTGAATCACTATGATCATTTTGAAAACAATATCCATTCATGGTTTATATACATATAGATCAAAGATTATTTTTGGCAAACCAAGTAAAATATGAAACACAATGATCATGGTGAAATAGTAAAGGCATATCTATAATCACAATGATCATGATCATTTAAAGGAAAACACACTTCCCATACCATAGTAGTATTTTTCAAGGGTCACTAGCAAAAAGATAACCAATTCTATTTTCATTTTGTAGGTTACAGCTTCTTATGTATCATTTTACCTTTTTCATTTCGGGTTCCTTGCCATTAGCATAGGAATCATCATGATTAACATATCTCATTACTCCTTCCTTGATGACAATTTATCCCACTAGTGTATGTTCTCTTATTTTATTATGTTTTTCAACCACTTATCAACAGGTAAAATCATCATATTCTTCAATGTCTTCATTAAACATGGATCATCTCCCTTAATTTCTTTCACATGCCATGCTGATTTTACATTAACACTTTCTTAGACACATTGGTTGGTCTGATATTAACTCATGTTCCACCTTATTCCTTTGTCATTGTTCCCATTTATCTTCTCATTTTTTACTTGTTATAGGAGTTCTTTCCATCTTATGTGGATTTCATACCTTGATTTCACTTTATAAGCATAGACTTATCTATCTTTTACTTTATTATCTTCTTGAATCACATCTTTAAGAACTCCTATTTTTCTAATTTGTATTCAGATTTAGATTTCATGGTGTTGTATCTTTCTCTTATAGTTACCAAACATTCAAGTTTTGATTGATTATGATGCAATTCTCATCTTCTTTAAGGTAGGATTGAGATATTCATACCATGATTTCTTATTAATTTTTCTCTTTAGATTGTCTCAAAATGACTACTTGATATGAGTAATCGGGAAGAAAACAATCTAAGAGTTCCATACTTACCCTTCTTCAATAATTTGAATACCTGGCCAGGGCATCCAAGTACTGAGATTAGGCAGTGTGCACCATGTTTTTGTGGCACGTTCCTAACTTAGACAACATCCTAGTTTTAAGTTCTAGTGTCCCTGTAGACTCAGTGAACCTAAAGCTCTGATACCAACTTGTTAGAACCCATTACACTAAATGAGATTACTCAAAATATAAAGCACAAACGATCACTAATTAGTCACATACCCAAAAATACGGGTAAGTTAAAATAGATTTCAACGTCATCACCCACTCAAAATCATTTGCATAAGAGCCCAACATCTTTCATATATCCATACTATGCCAAGAATTTGATACAAATTGTTTTATTGCCTTAGACACGCCATATATACATAGGAGAACAATATTTGTATATGCCACACAAACAAGCATTAATATGGTAACAATAGTCTGATTCGTTTGAAACACCATATACCTTTTCCTACCCGGACCTGAGAGTACAGGGATGACTCTAGGACACACTAGACATCTAATCAAATTTCTCAAAGATTCATTACTATAGCTCCTCTTTGCTGCCACATGTTTGTTTTCGTCACTTCCGACTACCTAAAAAAATTATATCAAACCACAAGGGTGAGACCCATGTCCCAGTAAGAGATATAACCTCCAACATTTATTGATTACAACATTTTTAAGTAATTAAATAGTTTAGTAGTTTAATCAAATATAATAAGAAAAATCAGCATTATTGATGATTAACAAAATACATAAAGGAGTAGATAATAACTATCATCATTAGCCAGACTATCATCCTTTATCTTGTTGCCAATATAAGAAATTTAGTAGCATATGCATATCTAGCATCATGAGCAAGTCTAGTAACATAGCATATCTAACAACATGGGCATGTCTACTTGGTTTAACATATCAACATCATAAGAAGAGATAACAACATAAGCACAACTATCTGGTTAAGCATGATTAGCAGTATATGCATCTCTAGTTACAAAGGCATGGCTAGCAATATTAAACATAGCTAGAAGCATCATCTTAACCATCTGTGTCAGTATATTTGGCAACATAAGCATGTTTACAACATGAGCATAACTACAACATAAGCATATCTATTATCTCTTATCGTACTATACATGATCTCAGTGAAAAGAATGCAAACAAGGGTTTTCATCAAATATGAAGTGTTGTGTATAACCCTAAATAGATATGCTACACAACTGTCTTACATCTTTTATCATGCTCTGAGGAAATTGAGGATACCACTCAAAATCCAACTAACCACTGCTAAGTTGAAATCAGTGCAATAAAAGATCTAGGAAGAGTCGAACTCCTAAGATCTTCTCCGCCCCCAGTCAGTACGGGTCCACCACAATGACACATAAGGTCAAGCTGCTAACAACCTAGTCCATCCTTGGTACAGGCCACGACACTAGTGAAAGGACACATACCCTACCATATGAGGTACAACCGCAGTTGTCCTCCAATCTTGTCACTTATATAATCACCAAGACACGACCACAGCCGTTCTCAATCACATCAGATGTATGAGGCATGACCATAGGCATCCTCAACAACATGCATTGTGGATGACAAGGATATATCCTCAACTTGCCACCCCCATATACTCAACAGTATGCACTCTGAGTTTCCCTTAGGAATACTCGTTTCACCATATGGCAAGTTCTTACACTCTGATGGATCTATGGAACAGGGCACTACATGATTAGAGTTTCACCTGATAAGTTATGTGAATTGGGTGAATTAAGGATGCATCAAACAAGTGTACATACAAAACCTAATTCACTTCTATCAAGCATATAAATATCACAACTTTTAAAAGATATAAAATGTGTGAAACATAATTTATCATCTCATCATCGCATGGTACTATTCACTTGCCATTCATGAGACCACACTAGTAATCATACTATCATAAGATATAAATCCTTTTCACAATATCACAAGGTATCAACACTTATCAACACAAGAGGATTAAACCTCATTCAGGGTTCAACCATGCCCAAAGGTCATTAAGACCATCATACTATCATAGGATATAAATCCTTTTCATAATATCACAGGGTATCAACCCTTATCAACACAAGAGGATTACACCTCATTCAGGGCTCAACCATGCCCAAAGGTAATTAAGACCATCATACTATTCCCTGTAAGATCATTGTTATCTTTGCATGCCTTATAACAAGGCTCAACAACATCACTTACATATAATACACCGGATCAACACAATATTGCATTAATGAGCTAGGAGATATTCATAACCAATCAAAGCAGGGTTATATTAACATTAAGAACATTCCTTTATTACGTCAACATGCAAGGAATCTAGATATGATTAACCCTCATCATATTCATAATGCACATGTTTAGCATAAGAAAGTAATCACAATGTAGCTATGATAACCACCAATTAACATATTAAGGTTATGATCATATTAAGGAGGTTATTTCACCATCATTCCATCATATAAGAATGTTACACATGAATACTCATCTTTATCTATTTGAGTTATGGTTTGGTTCAACAAGATAAATTATATTAATGTTACCAACCAGCACATACCCAATCCTTAACTCACGACATCCCCATTTGATCATGGATGCATACGGTGAAGCATCACCATCACATTCCATACTATTCTCATGTATGAACCCACACATAAATCAAGGTGTAACCATCATTTTATAGCATACTAGGGGTTCAACAACAATAAGAGAGTACTCCATGATTGTATTAGTCATTCAAGGGCTATTCATACCCAATTGCCATCATTCCGTTTTATTAAAGCTAGGTATAAAAAGCTATACCTCACTAGGGTTACATATCAACACAATATGGTAATCATCCCTTCTATTCATATGAGTGAATAGGTAAGACTACCTTATTAAGGGTAACCTTCAGTTTGTTCCATCATCATTCAACCCATATCCCCAAACCACAATGTCACCCAGAACCATTGGATGTTTAAAAGGTAATACCATTGGTTGTTTACATAAGTAAACACCTTGGATAAACCACCTATGAAGTCCTTGATTTGTGCTCTGGAAATAGTCACCATTTAACCCTATACATCCCTTGATTAACAACACAAAAAGTTCCATTGAGAGTAGGATAAAACCCACAATTGACTGTTCATTTAAAACAAGCCATCCATTGTCAACAAGTAAGCTCCTAAGTTGATCATAGAAAGAAAACCATATTAGTCACATTATTAGTACCAAAATATTACATTATCCATCATTCCACTTTATTAGAGGAATAAATAGTAGATATTGACCATTGGGTCAAGTTCATATGTTAAAACCATCAACTACAGTATAGGTCCGACCATTGCATCAAGTGACCCAGGAAACCATTGGTCTAAGGCTTAGTTGATGTTGCAACTACAATGCTTACCTCAACATAGGTTGTATAGACCTGATCCACCATTATTAGTGACCATTAAATCACCATAGGTTGTTAGATCAACACTATGTTCATTAATCAACATCAAATATTAAGCTAATGTCATCATTGATTGATAACATCAGTAGGGTACTTAATGGTTGATCATTAAACTTCTAATTAAAACCTGACCTAGGGGGTGACCATAGGTTGTCACCATCATCTTACACCTTTGATATTGACCATCAGTTATCATGATGACAACACCATAGGGTTGTTAAAATGGTACCATCATCGGGTGATGGGTTTATAGAAGAAATCAGCTTTAAACCTTAAATTTACCATTGGTTGATAGGTACTTAGCACCATAGGTTGTCAAACCAACCTGATCCAAGTCATATTATACCTTAGGAATAACGTACACATGATCATAGGTTCATCCAGAACTTAAATCAGAATAGGGAACATTATAAAAATCAAAATCTAAGTCAAGCATAGCTTTTAAGTGCATGAATCATAATTTTCAAGCAAGAACATGATCTAGAAAGCTTATGGTAAGCAATAAACGTGGAGAAAGTTATAAAACTTGCCTATAATGAGAAGATAAACTCCCACACATAAGAAAACATGAGCAAGTAGGGCAGAAAATCCAATCATAAGTTGTGAACTATCCATCTAGCACCTTTCTTCATCAATTGAGCAAACCCTAAGCATAAGGAGCAAGAAAGGTAGGGTTTTAGAGCTTTAGAGCAATTTATACCATGGAACAACAAGGTTCTGACCTGGAGAAAGGTAGGAGGAAGGATAAAAAAGAAATAAACGGATGAAATAAGGGGATTCTTACTCTTTTAGGTCAAGATCACTAGAAGGAATCTTTTTCAACCCTAAAAGGAATTGTGTCTTTCCTTTATAGGGCACAACTTTCAAGTGGATCATTGCCACTTGGTACGTGTGGATGTTTTGCAAACATGAGGGTGGATAGCTTATTATAGCATAAGGTTGTTTGGACTATGGTTCCAAAATCATAAAGTTTGTGATGATTTTTCTTTTGAGCCTTCCAATAATTAGGAAGACTCCTCTTATATGTCTTGATATTTGTTATGTTGGTAAAAATGGATGAGATAATGTTGTGAGTTCCTTATAGCACATGAGGTGGATACCAAGGTAATGAATCCTAGTATCCAATATGTATCAACAATATGAGAAATATGTGAAGGTTGGAGATGTTTACTAGATTAACATATCAAGTATTCCTCCCCCTTAAAGAGAGGGAGAGAGAGTTGAGGATGACCCTCTAAATGTTGCTTGGAAGGAAAAATAAAAGTGATTCTATAATGTTGTATATGGTTCAGTGATAGAAGGACAAGAACACTATCAAGGATAGATGGTTTGTTGGTCAATAGATATGTGATATCGTGTTCCTTTAAGATAAACCTCTGATCAAATATCAATGCATAAGAGTAAGATTGATTGACATAATTCACATGACCATGATGAGTTTAGAGTTATGTCCTTTAGGCTAGCCAATGTACAAATAGAATTTATGAATAGGAGGAAAAAAGTGTTCCAGTCATGTCATACAAGTTATATCAAGCTTTAAATGATGACTAGTCAAAGTATTTTAAATATGGTCAAAACTATGATCAATATTTCTTCAAAAACCTTAGGGTTGTAGAAGCAGCAATAACTATGATACAAGTTGAACAAGAGTGAGATGGGGTTGATTAAGTGTCTTTATGGGATCATGATATGTGTTCTAAGTAGGTTGTGTAAATCCTAGTAAGGTGAAGATAGTGTTGTTGTTTCACGCCTAACAAGGTTGACTAGGAATGATGTTTCCTTGTATGGAATGATAGGTGCCAGTATCAACATTTCTTTTGATGCTAAAAAAGAACTGACAAGTGTTCCAGTGTCAGAAAAAAAGGATGGATACATCACCTTTCTTATGCTTCAAGGAATGGTACGGGACACATGCCATGATTGGTAAAAATCTAGAAAGTATGATTTTTGAGTTATGTGTTGATACAATAGATATAATTTTAGTATGATAGCTATAATTTAAAGTTGAACATTACTACTAGAGTTGTACAGATGACACAACAAGTTTCTACATTCCATATTGAGAATGTCTTCTTAGGTGGGGGTTTTTGTGCTGACCCAAGAGGAGATATGTATGAATGATGTGACATTACCATGATATGCAAGTAACCATGTGAAGGTAATAGGACGAGGTGCAAAGTAAGTACCCATCTTTGTTTACCTTAGATTTTGGGGGTGAAATCCCTGTTAGGGGTTTATAGTTGTAAGGCCCCTAAACTTACTTAATGAGTTCAATAAGCTTAATTATCATAATTTAATTCTTATAACCCTAATATAAACTTTTTATATTATTTTAAATCATAAGATAAGATTAATTTTCAAATTTGGTCCAATTTGGACACTGTTTGAGCAAGTTATACAATTTTATGCACATTTTGGACTTTTCTACAATTTACCCAATTCAGAGGTTTTCTTTCGCAATTTATCACTTGAATTATGTTCCTTGGATATTATATCATCATTATTGAGCTTGTTGATCCATGGGGTGCTTATTTAAACATTGGTTTGAAGGTCTTTTCTCCAAGGGTATTTTAGGGTTTACCCCTTCATGGATGAGCTACCTTTAGTAACTATCCACTAATGAGTTATTTGTTTTGCTTGGAAATTCAAGAAACGAGGGATAAGCATGTATCTATGGATTGTGGGGGAGCTTCTTGTGTGTGTGCTTGTATATTCTTAATAGTTTAAGGCCATGGATTCTTGGAAAGATACTAGAACTTCAATTTTTTCTTTTTCTTCATCTTAAATCTTCATATACTTATCCCTAAGCACCAAAACGAGAAATTTACTCTCCACCACTTCCCTATTTCTACAAACCTCGTCCTCCCTCTATGATTCTTCGAATTTCCTATCCAAGTAATAAGAAAGAGGGGACCTTCTTGGAAAAAGAATCAAGGGTTGCAATTGGTGTCCTTTTAGGGTTGAAAAAGCTTCCTTCTAGTGATCTTGAACTAAAAGAGTAAGAATCCCCTTATTTCCTCCATTGATTTCTTTTTTTATCATTCCTCCTACCTTTCTCCAGGTCGGAACCTTATTGTTCCATGGTAGAAATTTCTCTAAAGCTCTAAAACCCTACCTTTCTTGCTCCTTATGCTTAGGGTTTGCTCATTTGATGAAGAAAAGTGCTAGATGGACGAGTTCACATATTATGATTGGATTTTCTACCCTACCTACTCATGTTTTCTTATGTGTGGGAGTTTATATTCTCATTATAGGAAAGTTTTATAACTTGCTCCACGTTTATTTCTTACCATAAGCTTTCTAGATCATGTTCTTGCTTGAAAATGATGATTCATGCACTAAAAAGCGATGCTTGATTTGGATTTCAATTTTTATAAAGTACCCTGTTCTGATTTCAGTTCTAGATGAACCTGTGATCATGTGTATGTTATTCCTAAGGTATAATATGACTTGGATCAGGTTGTTTTGACAACCTATGGTGCTAAGCACCTATCAACCAATGGTCAATTTTAGGGTTTAAAGCTGATTTCTTCTATAAACTCATGACCCGGTGATGGTACCATTGCAACAACCCTATAGTGTTGTCTTCATGATAACTGATGGTCGAGATCAAAGGTGTCATATGATGGTGACAACCTATGGTCACCCCCTAGGTCAGGTTTTGGATCAATTAGAAGTTTAATGATCAACCATTAATTACCCTACTGATGTTATCAATCAATGATGATAATAGCTTAATGTTTGATGTTGATTAATGAATATAGTGTTGATCTAACAACCTATGGTGATTTAATGGTCATGAATGATGGTGGATCAGGTCTCTAAAACCTATGTTGAGTTAAGAATTATAGTTGTAGCATCAATTAAGCCTTAGACCAATGGTTTCCAGGGTCACTTGATGCAATGGTCGAACCTATATTGTAGTTGATGGTTTTAACATATGAACTTGACCCAATGGTCAAGATCTACTATTTTATTCCTCTAATAAAGAGGAATTATGGATAATGTAATATTTTGGTCCTAATAATGAGATTAATATGGTTTCCTTTCTATGATCAACTTAAGGAGCTTACTTGTTGACAATGGATGGCTTGTTTTAAATGAACAGTCGATTGTGGGTTTTACCCTACTCTCAATGGAACTTTTTGTGTTGTTAATCAAGGGATGTCTAGGGTTAAATGGTGACTCTTCCTAGATCACAAATCAAAGACTTCATAGGTGGTTTATCCAAGGTGTTTACTTATGTAAACAACCAATGGTCTTACCTTTTAAAAATCCAATGGTTCTAGGTGACATTGTGGTATGAGGATATGGGTTGAATGATGATGGAACAAATGGAGGGTTACCCTTAATAAGGTAGTATTACATATTCACTCATATGAATAGAAGGGATGATTACCATATTGTGTTGATATGTAACCCTAGCGAGGTATAGCCTGTTATACCTAGCTTTAATAAAACTAAATGATGGTAATTGGGTATGAATAGTCCTTGAATGACTAATACAGTCATGGAGTACTCTCTTATTGTTGTTGAAACCCTAGTATGCTATAAACTGATGGTTACACCTTGATTTATGTGTGGGTTCATACCTGAGAATAGTATGGAATGTGATGGTGATGCTTCACCTTATGCATCCATCATCCAATGGGGATGTCGTGAGTTAGGGTTTGGGTATAAGTCTAACTAGTAACATTAATATAATTTATCTTGTTGAACCGAACCCTAATTCAAATAGATAAAGATGAGTATTCATGTGTAACATTCTTATATGATGGAATGATGATGAAATAACCTCCTTAATATGATCATACTTAATATGTTAATTGGTGGTTATCATAGCCACATGATTGATACTTTCTTATGCTAAACATGTGCATTGTGAATATGATGAGGGTTAATCATATCTAGATTCCTTGTATAATGATGTAATAAAGGAATGTTCTTAATGTTAATATAACCTTGCTATGATTGTTTATGAATATATCCTAGCTCATTAATGCAATATTGTGTTGATCCGGTATATTATATGTGTGACATCCCCGGATTTTCTAAAACTTAATCTGATGTGTGACGTCCAAATTGAAACCCTCACCTCAGTGAGAATACCAATTTAAACATCCTACACTAGGCCAAGAAGAAGAAAATCAAGGGAGTCAGAAGGAAACAATCAGTAGCACATGTACATGAACAATAATAAAACCATACACACATGTTCACCATTCAACATATAATTACATCATGAATTGTTATAACATTTGATATTACATATTGAACAACAAACTTATACATATACATGTACTACTACTAAACTACAGGATCTTAAGACAACAGGTCCACCTGTACATCAACTCGCCACACAACTCTCACTATCCTGGATCTTTAAGAGCATAACCACAACCTAAACAAAAGATTACATGCGGTACACGTCAGCACAATATTCAAGAATATTGTACTGAGTACGCCTACGTGTCTTTTATATACCTCTCATCATATCTTGGCAATAAGATAAAACTAATACTTGGTAGTAATAGAAGAAATATAAGAAAATCATATACTTGCACAAAGATATTCATTAGCAAAAGAGAACACATATTTTAAGCACATTTTCCATTATATATCCATGCATTTGCCACCTGAGGGAATAATGCATCATCTCTGCTACCAAAAGAGAATGAGATGTGAGGCCTTATGATCTACTACCAAAGAGTTAGATCATTGTACAATGTGATCTACTACCAAAGAGTTGGATCACTTCCAAGTACTTTACTACCAAAGAGTTGAAGTACTTGTTTTCCAGGACTTTACTACCAAAGAGTTGAAGTGCTTAGATATAATGGAACAGATGTATTATGTTTCATGTGTTCATAGCAATAAGTATGGAAAATCATGCAACATATCATACAAGAATAATCATTTCATCCAATATCATATGCCAAGTATTTTACTACACATATAACACAAGCATATTGTATAATAAGCCAAGTAAGAGGTAATGGCGTACCTTCCAAAGTGATAGATCATTCTAAACCATATTCCTGATGTCCTCTATATCTTTGTTAAACCTGATCAAGACAAGATCATATACTATCATCAGGTTCTCGTCTTCTTACATCTCATCTTAACCCTATTCATGTTCATTAGGGTTTTACTTAGTCTCTTTAGAATATGTGTATCATTACTTGTATTCTTATCTTATGATTATCTCACATATGTCATTTTCAAAATTACATCTCATTATCAAAGTTCATCATCTGAATATTAGGTTCCATATCCTTTTTGTGCACATATTAACCCTAGGTTACATCATTAACCTAGATTAGGATTTTATAACATGTATTAAGATTCATCTTCATATAACTTGGATTCTGTTCATCATTATGATCTCGTAATTAAAACTGAGGTTTAGCATAAGTATATAAGCTTATACTGTAAGTTTCATCATTTATTAAGCATGTATGTACTAATTGCATTATCTTTAGTGTTATTAGCCATAATTAGCCATATTAATCAAACTATATGCTTTCAATTATCAACATCATGATTATTGACCTTATATGAACTAAAAACATGATTATAGACTTACTGACATTTTTCCATAATTTTATGTCATCATTTTCTATTTATTATCCATTAAATAAGCATTACACATCTTACATGATATCACTGACATTAATGCATAAAAATGTTGAAATCATGCTTCCATATTGTTCTACACATTTTTCTGAGAAAAACGGTATCTTGTTTGTATTTTTCTAATAATCAGGCTATTTTCTATGAAATATATAAGATTGCATAATTACTGGGATTTTTGTTACCTTTGGGCCAATGATAACTCACAAAGTGTCCATAAGGATGGGCGGTTTCTTGCTCTTTTGCTGGGCAAGGACTTGAGGCGGGCCAACCGGTTCTCTGAACTAGATCTTGTTTGATCTTGGATCGGCCGGTTCAGGGTTCTCGTCCCCACCCTTCCTTCTCCCGTTCAACACGTTCTGCTCGTGTGTCCTGGGCTAGAGCCGCCGCCGCTGGGGTTCTCATCCGGCGAGCAATCCGCCGTTTGTGTGTGCTCGTAGCCGTCTTCTTAGGACTCCCTCAGCTTTTGCTACCCCCTTCTTAGGGTAAATAATTCGAATTTTTGGTAATTATTACCTCAATATATGCCTAATTTCATCATTTTCAAACCTTTATAACTCCATCTAGGAACATCCAATTGCCACCAAATTTTAATCACAGCTTCACCACCTCTCAAGCTACATTCTACTCAATTTTGGTGACAAAACTCTGCTATTAGACTTGTCAAATAAATTCCTCAAAAGACATTAAATATAGGGATCTTAATCATGATATGAACATCACTCACCATCCAAACCTTGCCAAAGCACTTGTAACACTTACGATAACTTAACATACATGAATTAGCCTATGTCATTAGTTATTCAAGGATTCCAAAAGTCCACTCCATCACATCCTACACACCTTAAAAGAAATTTCGTCCTCGAAATTAAGTTAGAAATCCAATCTATCACATCATATACATATTAAAAGAAATTCGTCCTCAAATTTAAAGCATCCTCTTAATCCGAGGAAAACCAAAGATCTCAAATCCACATGTGGGCACCATTCTATGTGTAACATATCCAAAAACAAAGCTCCACCATCATATCCAAACCACTTTTAGGAGGTTTTAAAACATCTAAGGTGAAACCTCACTTCATAGAAGGCTCAAACAAGGGTTTAGAAGCTTAGGTTATGTCATTACATATCTCATATGTTAGGGTTCCATCCTTATCTTTACCAATTCCTTAGGGTTTCCAACATCGTATTATCATGTTCCAAAGGAGTTAACCAAAGTTAACCCATATATCAAGGTGTCATTATCATTTTATTTAGCTCATTGTTAGAACATGTTCATCATTAACATATGCCTTTTAGGAGGGAGTTAACTATCATTAACTCACTTTATCCATCTAGATTACATCAAGGTGTCATAATCGTTATGTTGTGCTAAATGTCAAACTTTATTTCATCTTTATATAGCACTAAGATTAATATCTCATGTAACATATTTCATTCATATGTTCTTATTTCTATGCTCATAATAAATTGCAACCTTTCTTAGTGATTTCTTCACAAGATTAGCCAACAATATCACATTATTATCATTGTTCATGCACATGATTAATCGTTTATGCATTGATGTTTATTAAACCATCTCTAGGTTTCCATCATATCATGTCTATATACACATCTCAAATCTCGAGATTAGATCACATCCTTACATATATATTATATCATGGTTGTGCTAAACAAACTTATGAAAGTGACTTTTCAATCATATATCAAAACTACATCTAGTCCAACTGAGGTCCTAACCCTTATCATGAGGGTAATACCATGCGCAGTCTCTCTGAGCCAACTCAACTCAATGAGTATCTCATATGCATATACTTTATCTTTCCTTTGGGATCTAGGGTTATCAGATTACCTCATTGACACTATTGATAGCTTCAATAGCTCTAGTCACATAAGCACAAACCAAAACATGCTATGATATTATCATCATAGATCTCTACCTATGAAACATGCTTACCCAAAACTCTCTTATATACACCACTAGATTCCTATGTGGGAAACCACCAACCCGAGCATGAGGCTTCACAGAAACTAACATAGCTACCTCCTCCAGGGTCTTGGGCTCTCTCCCTCACCCATATGGCAGGCACTCATATTGATGTTCACATATTCATATAACCAGCCTCTGTCTGACTCTAGGGTTTCGTCTTCCCAAGGACATCTAGGGTTCAAGAAGACTATAGGAATCATGCATTAAGCAACACAACTCATTCACTCAGGAGTAATTTAATTTAGAACATATCATATCACATATCTCAGAATTCTCATATCATGGAGTTTAGGTTCTCTAACCTTCTCCCAATGGGTCTCACTCTCTCTAGAGTTAACCCTAAAACTGGTCCTAACACTAGAGGTCCTCCTTTGTAAAAGAGATTGAGGCTCGTGCTGACTCACAACCTAGTCTTAGCTTAAGACATCTTATCTCATAAAAGCCTAGTTACTTTCCTCATCAAAACCTATCTCAATCCTCAAAACTGAACTTACACTCTCAAAGACAAACATAGGTCATCAAAAACCATCTTATATCATCTATATAAGTCTTACATCATATCATCAAAACTTATATCATCTATTTCATCTATCATATATTCCAACAAGGCTCTAGACATCTAATCTAGAACTACTCTCTCTTCTAGACTGATGTCATTCACTTTCACTTAGGTTGCATGACCACCTCCTATTCGTACATGTGTGGGGACACATTTTTATAATACATATATGTAATAAAATATTATATAGTTTTTCTCCGATAAAACAAGCTTCAGAGAAAACTATCGAGGTTCGATTCGTTTAGAATCAAAAACCAAATCCTGAAAACGAGTGTCCCACACATACTAGAGAGTCCATTGTCATGAAAACTAGTGAAAAGGGTGAGAACATGGTGTAGACTAGTGTAGCTACTCTAGACAACGTGCACAATATGTCTAGGGTTTCTCTTTCCTTGATGCACGTCATTTCCAAATAGTGCAACGTCCCATACCGCTGCACTACAAGGAAAGTATGACATCTAAGGACTTGCTATACAACAAGCACCAGTCTAAACCTAGTTCTCGGACATCTAGGTGCTAACCTAGAGGCTAGGTCAGATCTAGTCTCTAAAAGATGACTAATCCAACTCTAAAATATTATTAAGTTCAAGGTTCTTTGTTTTGAGTTGCATGATGAGCAAATGTCATGCTTTGCTATTGTTCATGCTCTGATACCACCTGTGACGTCCCCAAATTTTCTAAAACTTAATCTGATGTGTGACGTCTAAATTGAAACCCTCACCTCAGTGAAAATTCCAATTTAAACATCCCACACTAGGCTAAGAAGAAGAAAATCAAGGGAGTCAGAAAGAAACAATCAGTAGCACATGTACATGAACAATAATAAAACCATACACACATGTTCACCATTCAACATATAATTACATCATGAAATGTTATAACATTTGATATTACATATTGAACAACAAACTTATACATATATAAATGTACTACTACTAAACTACATGATCTTAAGACAATAGGTCCACCTGTACATCAGCTCGCCATACAACTCTCACTATCCTGGATCTTCAAGAGCATAACCACAACCTAAAAAAAAGATTACAGGAGGTACACGTCAGCACAATATTCAAGAATATTGTACTGAGTATGCCTACGTGTCTTTTATATACCTCTCATCATATCTTGGCAATAAGATAAAACTAATACTTGGCAGTAACAGAAGAAATTTAAGAAAATCATATACTTGCACAAAGATATTCATTAGCAAAAGAGAACACATATTTTAAGCACATTTTCCATTATATATCCATGCATTTGCCACCTGAGGGAATAATGCATCATCTCTTCTACCAAAGAGAATGAGATGTAAGGCCTTATGATCTACTACCAAAGAGTTAGATCATTGTATAGTGTGATCTACTACCAAAGAGTTGGATCACTTCCAAGTACTTTACTACCAAAGAGTTGAAGTACTTGTTTTCCAGCACTTTACTACCAAAGAGTTGAAGTGCTTAGATATAATGGAACATATATATTAATTTTCATGTGTTCATAGCAATAAGTATGGAAAATCATGCAACATATCATACAAGAACAATCATTTCATCCAATATCATATGTCAAGTATTTTACTACACATATAACACAAGCATATTGTATAATAAGCCAAGTAAGAGGTAATGGCGTACCTTCCAAAGAGATAGATCATTCTAAACCATATTCCTGATGTCCTCTATATCTTTATTAAACCTGATCAAGACAAGATCATATATTATCATCAGGTTCTCGTCTTCTTACATCTCATCTTAACCCTATTCGTGTTCATTAGGGTTTTACTTAGTCTCTTTAGAATATGTGTATCATTACTTGTATTCTTATCTTATGATTATCTCACAGATGTCATTTTCCAAATTACATCTCATTATCAAAGTTCATCATCTGAATATTAAGTTCCATATCCTTTTTTTGCACATATTAACCCTAGGTTACATCATTAACCTAGATTAGGATTTTATAACATGTATTAAGATTCATCTTCATATAACATGGATTCTATTCATCATTATGATCTCATAATTAAAACTGAGGTTTAACATAAGTATATAAGCTTATATTGTAAATTTCATCATTTATTAAGCATGTATGCATTAATTGCATTATCTTTAGTGTTATTAGCCCTAATTAGCCATATTAATCAAATTATATGCTTTCAAGCATCAACATCATGATTACTGACCTTATATGAACTAAAAATATGATTATAGACTTACTGACATTTTTCCATAATTTTATGTCATCATTTTCTATTTATTATCCATTAAATAAGCATTACACATCTTACATGATATCACTGAGATTAATGCATCAAAAGGTTGATATTATAATTCCATATTGTTCTACACATTTTTTTGAGAAAAACGATATCTTGCTTGTATTTTTCTAATAATCAGGCTATTTTCTATGAAATATATAAGATTGCATAATTACTGGGATTTTTGTTACCTTTGGGCCAATGATAACTCGCCAAGTGTCCATAAGGATGGGCAGTTTCTGTCTCTTTTGCTGGGCAGGGACTTGAGGCGGGCCAACCGGTTCTCTAAACTAGATCTTGTTTGATCTTGGGTCGGCCGGTTCAGGGTTCTCATCCCCACCCTTCCTTCTCTCGTTCAACGCGTTCTGCTCGTGTGTCCTGGGGTAGAGCCGCCGCAGCTAGGGTTCTCCTCCGGCGAGCAATACGCCATTTGTGCGTGCTCGTAGCTGTCTTCTTAGGACTCCCTCAGCTTTAGCTACCCCCTTCTCACCTCCACGGCCCATCGTCACTTTGGGTTTGGCTGTGCAGTCCATCCTCCGCTCATGCGTCGTCTCTGTTGGTCTCTGCTACGACAGAGACAAGGGGCTACATGGACCTGGTCGTCCCCTCTCTAGTCAAAGGCTACCACACCGTTTGCAGAACCTCCTTCGACCTCCCGACACCATCCAAGCACCTCGAGGAAGTCCCAAAGACCTGTTTCGAACTCCACCATCTTCTCCAGCCAACCGAGATTGATCTACTGCCAATGCCACCTCAAGAGTTCATGGGAACGACGGGGTTGGAGTCCCCTGAATCCTTGCTCTCTTTCTCCTTCATTGTCTTCCTCAGAATAGCCTTCTAACTTCATTTCCTTCTTCCGCCTCCCACCTGTAAAAAGTGGCAGAGAAGCAGTGGTGGTAGAGAGGTGGAACTCCCTCGTTTCAGCTCCATTTTTCCTAAGTGAGGGGTCGGTCTGATCCTCTTGCCAAATGACACACGTATAGCCACTCAGAACTGGTCTTCATCCCACGATCAACGAGATCCACGACGAGGTGGTCATCGCTGAGAAGATGGCTGTAACCGCAAGGAGAGGGATGAAATCTCGACCCTCGATTATTCATGTACAACTGCGATGGATCCCAAACCAAACTAGATCTGTGGCTTCCCTTCTCAAAGAAAGCATGACATATCTCATATCAGAGCTTAGGGTAAATAATTCGAATTTTTGGTAATTATTACCTCAATATATGCCTAATTTCATCATTTTCAAACATTTATAACTCCATCTAGGAACATCCAATTGCCACCAAATTTTAATCACAACTTCACCACCTCTCAAGCTACATTCTACTAAATTTTGGTGACAAAAATCTACTATTAGACTTGTCAAATAAATTCCTCAAAAGACATTAAATATAGGGATCTTAATCA
Organism: Alisma plantago-aquatica; assembly: GCA_963693085.1. Classification (NCBI taxonomy): domain Eukaryota; kingdom Viridiplantae; phylum Streptophyta; class Magnoliopsida; order Alismatales; family Alismataceae; genus Alisma; species Alisma plantago-aquatica. The sequence goes on from OY856411.1 coordinate 582,518,465, forward strand.
TAGTATGAACATCATTCACCATCCAAACCTTGCCAAAGCACTTGTAACACTTATGATAACTTAACATACATGAATTAGCCTCTGTCATTAGTTATTCAAGGATTCCAAAAGTCCACTCCATCACATCCTAAACACCTTAAAAGAAATTTCATCCTCGAAATTAAGTTAGAAATCCATTCTATCACATCATATACATATTAAAAGAAATTCATCCTCAAATTTAAAGCATCCTCTTAATCTGAGGAAAACCAAAGATCTCAAATCCACATGTGGGCACCATTCTATGTGTAACATATCCAAAAACAAAGCTCCATCGTCATATCCAAACCACTTTTAGGAGGTTTTAAAACATCTAAGGTGAAACCTCACTTCATAGAAGGCTCAAAGAAGGGTTTAGAAGCTTAGGTTATGTCATTACATATCTCATATGTTAGGGTTTCATCCTTATCTTTACCATTTCCTTAGGGTTTCCAACATCGTATTATCATGTTCCAAAGGAGTTAACCAAAGTTAACCCATATATCAAGGTGTCATAATCATTTTATTTAGCTCATTGTTAGAACATGTTCATCATTAACATATGCCTTTTAGGAGGGAGTTAACTATCATTAACTCACTTTATCCATCTAGATTACATCAAGGTGTCGTAATCGTTATGTTGTGCTAAATGTGAAACTTTATTTCATCTTTATATAGCATTAAGATTAATATCTCATGTAACATATTTCATTCATATGTTCTTATTTCAATGCTCATAATAAATTACAATCTTTATTAGTGATTTCTTCACAAGATTAGCCAACAATATCACATTATTATCATTGTTCATGCACATGATTAACCGTTTATGCATTGATGTTTATTAAACCATCTCTAGGTTTCCATCATATCATGTCTATATACACATCTCAAATCTCGAGATTAGATCACATCCTTACATATATATTATATCATGGTTGTGCTAAACAAACTTATGAAAGTGACTTTTCAAACATATATCAAAACTTCATCTAGTCCAACTGAGGTCCTAACCCTTATCATGAGGGTAATACCATGCGCAGTCTCTCTGAGCCAACTCAACTCAATGAGTATCTCATATGCATATACTTTATCTTTCCTTTGGGATCTAGGGTTATTAGATTACCTCATTGGCACTAGTGATAGATTCAATAGCTCTAGTCACGTAAGCACAAACCAAAACATGCTATGATATTCTCATCATAGATCTCTACCTATGAAACATGCTTACCCAAAACTCTCTTATATACACCACTAGATTCCAATGTGGGAAACCACCAACCCGATCATGAGGCTTCACAGAAACTAACATAGCTACCTCCTCCAGGGTCTTGGGCTCTCTCCCTCACCCAGATGGCAGGCACTCATATTGATGTTCACATATTCATATAATCACCCTCTGTCTGACTCTAGGGTTTGGTCTTCCCAAGGACATCTAGGGTTCAAGAAGACTATAGGAATCATGCATTAAGCAACACAACTCATTCACTCAGGAGTAATCTAGTTTAGGACATATCATATCACATATCTCAGAATTCTCATATCTTGGAGTTTAGGTTCTCTAACCTTCTCCCAATGGGTCTCACTCTCTCTAGAGTTAACCCTAAAACTGGTCCTAACACTAGAGGTCCTCCTTCGTAAAAGAGATTGAGGCTTGTGCTGACTCACAACCTAGTCTTAGCTTAAGACATCTTATCTCATAAAAGCCTAGTTACTTTCCTCATCAAAACCTATCTCAATCCTCAAAACTGAACTTACACTCTCAAAGACAAACATAGGTCATCAAAAAACATCTTATATCATCTATATAAGTCTTACATCATATCATCAAAACTTATATCATCTATTTCATCTATCATATATTCCAACAAGGCTCTAGACATCTAATCTGGAACTACTCTCTCTTCTAGACTGATGTCATTCACTTTCACTTAGGTTGCATGACCACCTCCTACTCGTACATGTGTGGGGACACATTTTTATAATACATATATGTAATAAAATATTATATAGTTTTTCTCCGATAAAACAAGCGTCAGAGAAAACTATCGAGGTTCGATTCGTTTGGAATCAAAAACCAAATCCTGAAAACGAGTGTCCCACACATAGTAGAGAGTCCAGTGTCATGAAAACTAGTGAAAAGGGTGAGAACATGGTGTAGACTAGTGTAGATACTCTAGACAACGTGCATAATATGTCTTGGGTTTCTCTTTCCTTGATGCACATCATTTCCAAATAGTGCAACGTCCCATACCGCTGCACTACAAGGAAAGTATGACATCTAAGGGCTTGCTATACAACAAGCACCAATCTAAACCTAGTTCTCGGACATCTAGGTGCTAACTTAGAGGCTAGGTCAGATCTAGTCTCTAAAAGATGACTAATCCAACCCTAAAAGATTATTAAGTTCAAGGTTCTTTGTTTTGAGTTGCATAATGAGCAAATGTCAGGCTTTGCTATTGTTCATGCTCTGATACCACCTGTGATGTCCTCAGATTTTCTAAAACATAATCTGATGTGTGACATCCAAATTGAAACCCTCACCTCAGTGAGAATTCCAATTTAAACATCCCACACTAGTCTAAGAAGAAGAAAATCAAGGGAGTCAGAAGGAAACAATCAATAGCACATGTACATGAACAATAATAAAACCATACACACATGTTCACCATTCAACATATAATTACATCATGAATTGTTATAACATTTGATATTACATATTGAACAACGAACTTATACATATACATGTACTACTACTAAACTACAGGATCTTAAGACAATAGGTCCACCTGTACATCAGCTCGCCACACAACTCTCACTATCCTGGATCTTCAAGAGCATAACCACAACCTAAACAAAAGATTATATGCGGTACACGTCAGCACAATATTCAAGAATATTGTACTGAGTACGCCTACGTGTCTTTTATATGCCTCTCATCATATCTTGGCAATAAGTTAAACTAATACTTGGCAGTAACAGAAGAAATATAAGAAAATCATATACTTGCACAAAGATATTCATTAGCAAAAGAGAACACATATTTTAAGCACTTTTTCCATTATATATCCATGTATTTGCCACCTGAGGGAATAATGCATCATCTCTGCTACCAAAGAGAATGAGATGTAAGGCCTTATGATCTACTACCAAAGAGTTAGATCATTGTACAATGTGATCTACTACCAAAGAGTTGGATCACTTCCAAGTACTTTATTACCAAAGAGTTGAAGTACTTGTTTTCCAGCACTTTACTACCAAAGAGTTGAAGTGCTTAGATATAATGGAACAGATATATTATGTTTCATGTGTTCATAGAAATAAGTATGGAAAATCATGTAACATATCATACAAGAACAATCATTTCATCCAATATCATATGCCAAGTATTTTACTACACATATAACACAAGCATATTGTATAATAAGCCAAGTAAGAGGTAATGGCATACCTTCCAAAGAGATAGATCATTCTAAACCATATTCTTGATGTCCTCTATATCTTTGTTAAACCTGATCAAGACAAGATCATATACTATCATCAGGTTCTCGTCTTCTTACATCTCATCTTAACCCTATTCGTGTTCATTAGGGTTTTACTTAGTCTCTTTAGAATATGTGTATCATTACTTGTATTCTTATCTTATGATTATCTCACAGATGTCATTTTCCAAATTACATCTCATTATCAAAGTTCATCATCTGAATATTAGGTTCCATATCCTTTTTGTGCACATATTAACCCTAGGTTACATCATTAACCTAGATTAGGATTTTATAACATGTATTAAGATTCATCTTCATATAACATGGATTATGTTCATCATTATGATCTCATAATTAAAAGTGAGGTCTAACATAAGTATATAAGCTTATACTATAAATTTCATCATTTATTAAGCATGTATGCATTAATTGCATTATCTTTAGTGTTATTAGCCCTAATTAGCCATATTAATCAAATTATATGCTTCCGAGCATCAACATCATGATTACTAACCTTATATGAACTAAAAACATGATTATAGACTTACTGACATTTTTCCATAATTTTATGTCATCATTTGCTATTTATTATCCATTAAATAAGCATTACACATCTTACATGATATCACTGATATTAATGCATCAAAAGGTTGATATTATGCTTCCATATTGTTCTACACATTTTTCTGAGAAAAATGGTATCTTGTTTGTATTTTTCTAATAATCAGGCTATTTTCTATGAAATATATAAGATTGCATAATTACTGGGATTTTTGTTACCTTTGGGCCAATGATAACTCGCCAAGTGTCCATAAGGATGGGCAGTTTCTTGCTCTTTTGCTAGGCAGGGACTTGAGGCGGGCCAGCCGGTTCTCTAAACTAGATCCTGTTTGATCTTGGATTGGCCGGTTCAGGGTTCTCGTCCCCACCCTTCCTTCTCCCGTTCAACACGTTCTGCTCGTGTGTCCTGGGGTAGAGCCGCCGTCGCTGGGGTTCTCCTCCGGAGAGCAATCCGCATTTGTGCATGCTCGTAGCCGTCTTCTTAGGACTCCCTCAGCTTTGGCTACCCCCTTCTCACCTCCACGACCCCTTGTCACTTTGGGTTTGGCTGTGCAGTCCATCCTCCGCGCAGGCGCTATCTCTGTTGGTCTCTACTGTGGCAGAGATAAGGGGCTACATGGACCTGGCCGTCCCCTATCTAGTCAAAGGCTACCACACATTTTGCAGAACCTCCTTCGACCTCCCGACACCATCCAAGCACCTCGAGGAAGTCCCAAAGACCTGTTTCGAACTCCACCATCTTCTCCAGCCAACCAGGATTGATCTACTTCCAATGCCACCTCAAGAGTTCATGGGAACGATGGGGTTGGAGTCCCCTGAATCCTTGCTCTCTTTCTCCTTCCCTGCCTTCCTCCGAATAGCCTTCTAACTCCATTTCCTTCTTCCGCCTCCCACCTGTAAAAAGTGGCAGAGAAGCACTGGTGGTAGAGAGGTGGAACTCCCTCATCTCAGCTCCATTTTTCCTAAGTGAGGGGTTGGTCTGATCCTCTTGCCAAACCACACACGTATAGCCGCTCAGAACTGGTCTTCATCCCACGATCAACGAGATCCACGACAAGGTGGTCATCACTGAGAAGATGGTTGTAACCGCAAGGAGAGGGATGAAATCTCGACCCTCGATTATTCATGTACAGCTGTGATGAATCCCAGACCAAACCGGATCCGTGGCTTCCCTTCTCAAAGAAAGCGTGATATATCTCATATCAGAGCTTAGGGTAAATAATTCGAATTTTTGGTAATTATTACCTCAATATATTCCTAATTTCATCATTTTAAAACCTTTATAACTCCATCTAGGAACATCCAATTGCCACCAAATTTTAATCACAACTTCACCACTTGTCAAGCTACATTCTACTCAATTTTGGTGACAAAACTCTGCTATTAGACTTGTCAAATAAATTTCTCAAAATACATTAAATACAGGGATCTTAATCATGATATGAACATCATTCACCATCCAAACCTTGCCAAAGCACTTGTAACACTTACGATAACTTGACATACATGAATTAGCCTATGTCATTAGTTATTCAAGGATTCCAAAAGTCCACTCCATCACAATATGTAAGCGATGTTGTTGAGCCTTGTTATAAGGCATGCAAAGATAATAATGATCTTACAGGGAATAGTATGATGGTCTTAATGACCTTTGGGCATGGTTGAGCCCTGAATGAGGTGTAATCCTCTTATGTTGATAAGGGTTTATACCCTGTGATATTGTGAAAAGGATTTATATCCTATTATAGTATGATGGTCTTAATGACCTTTGGGCATGGTTGAGCCCTGAATGAGGTGTAATCCTCTTGTGTTGATAAGGGTTGATAGTTTGTGATATTGTGAATAGGATTTATATCTTGTGATAGTATGATGACTAGTGTGGTCTCATGAATGGCAAGTGAATAGTGCCATGTGATGATGAGATGATAAATTATGTTTCACACATTTTGTATCTTTTAAAAGTTGTGATATTTATACACTTGCTAGAAGTGAATTAGGTTTTGTATGTCCACTTGTTTGATGCAACCTTAATTTACCCAATTGGCATAACTAATCAAGTGAAACTCTAATCATGTAGTGCCCTATGCCATAGATCCATCTGAGTGTTAGAACTTTCCAGATGGTGAAACGAGTATTCCTAAGGGAAACTTGGAGCACATACCGTTGAGTATGTGGGGGTGGCAAGTTGAGGAAATATCCTTATCATCCACAATGCAAGTTGTAGAAGATGGCTATGGTCATGCCTCATACATCTGATGTGATTGAGAATGGCTGTGGTCGTGTCTCGGTGATTATATATGTGACAAGATTGGAGGACAATTGCGGTTGTACCTCGGATGGTAGGGTATGCATACCCACCTCCTTTCACTAGTGTCGTGACTTGTACCAAGGACATACTAGGTTGTTAGCAGCTTGACCTATGTGTCGCTGTGGCGGACCCGTACTGACTGGGGGTAGAGAAGATCTTAGGAGTTCAGCTCTTCCTAGATCTTTTATGGCACTGATTTCTACTTAGCAGTGGTCAGTTGGATTTTGAGTGGTATCCTCAATTTCCTCAAGGTAGAATAAAAGATGTAAGACAGTTGTGTTGTATATATTTAGGGTTATACACAATGCTTCATAGTGGATGAAAACCCTTGTTTTCTTTCTTTTCACTGAGATCATGTATTGTACAATAAGAGATAATAGATATGCTTATGTTGTAGTTATTCTCATGTTGTAAACATACTTATGTTGTCAAATATACTGACACAGATGGTTAAGATGATGCTTCTATCTATGTTTAATATTACTAGCCATGCCTTTGTAACTAGAGATGCATATATTGCTAATCATCATTATTCAGATAGTTGTGCTTATGTTGTTAGCTCTTCTTATGATGTTGATATGTTCAACCGATTAGACATGCTCATGTTTTTATACATGCTATGTTACTAGACTTTCTCATGATGCTAGATATGCATATGGCACTGAATTGCTTATATTCGCAACAAGATAAAGGATGATAGTCTAGCTAATGATGATAGTTATTATTTGCTCCTTTATGTATTTTGTTAATCATCAGTACTGCTGATCTTATTTGTTAAATCTGATTAAACTGCCTAACTATTTAATTACTTAAAATGTTGTAATCAATAAATGTTGTTGGAGGTTATATCTCTTGCTGGGACATGGGTCTCACCCTTGTGGTTCGCCACATTTTTTTAGGTAATTGGAAGTGACGAAAACAAACATGTGGCAACAAAGAGGATCTATAGTAATGAATCTTTGAGAAAGTTGATTTGATGTCTAGTGTGTCATGGAGTCGTCCATGTAATCTGAGGTCTGGGTAGGAAACGTTTGTATATGGTGTTTCAAACGAATCAGACTTTTATTAGCATATTAATGCTTGTTTGTGTGGCATATATAAATATTATTCTCCTGTGTATATATGGTGTGGCTATGGAAATAGAACAATTTGTATCAAATTCATAGCATAGTATGGATATAAGAAAGACGTTGGGCTCTTATGTAAATGTTTCTGAGCGGGTGCTGACGTTGAAATCGGGTTTAATTTACCCATATTTTTGGGTATGTGATTAATTAGTGATCGTTAGTGCTTTATATTTTGAGTAATCTCATTTATTATAACGGGTTCTAACAACTAGCATGTTAAGGAAACATTTAAAGAGAGAAAAAAAATAACATGCAATCGTAAAGAGTGCAATAATAGTGGAGGTTAAGAGTTATATAACCCGCCTTAAAGAAGATCAACTCCAAGGAAGGCAAGCTCGAAGCACACAATTACCAAGGAAGATCAAGCTCAACAAAAAGCTCCAGTTTTAGCCATAAGATCACCTTAAGAAAGAGGAAACACCAAGGTTAAAGCATAGATCAAGAAAGAGGGCAAGAAGTTCAAGGAAGAACCAAAAGAAAGAAGGGGGGAAATAGAGAAGAAACCCACTCTCACTTGAGTGTTGTCTTATCAAAACATGGCCTATTACCCTTGTAATGAGGAGCTTACTCTCAGGAATGACTACCATGTCAAAAATGGTCTAGGGCTGAGAAAAAGTAAGAAGATGAGGTATAAGATAAAATTAAAACATTAACAAGGAAGATGAACACTCACCAAGGTTGAAGATGACTAAGGATCACCACAAACACCACATGTAAGGGTTGAACCACCTCCAAAGCACTAAGAGCAGATCCTTCTTGCTCCACAAAGCTCCAAGGTCATCCAAGCAAGGAAGGAGAAGAGGATGGCTGAAAAAAATCACTTGCATGGAGAGAATATGGTTTATATAGCAAAGGAGGAGAGAGGTAGGGCAAGGGATGAGGTGTCAACAAGACAGGGTTCCAAAGGGACACTTGTCCTCTCAAGAAACTAACATGAAACTACATAACACCCACATGCAAGAGATGGTGATACACTCTTGGTTGGATCTCGATCACCTAGGCCACCCAACTCTCATTTCATGACCGTAACACACCAAGGGAACCACCCATGGTCACGACACACCACAAAGGGCCACTAGGTCGCGACACAAGGTCACCACAAACCCTAGGTCGAGATACTCTACATAAGAGCACCCATTTTGACCCAAGACACCCAAGACCATATCAGTTGTGACAACCATACCTAGGGGAGTTGTCTCGAATGTGACACCCTCCAACCAGGCCCTAGGTCGAAATAAACCAACAAGGGTCACATGTTCAAGGCACACCAAACCCTAGAAAACCCTAATCAACACTAAGGGTGATACGACTTAACTAATGGTCCACCAAGGCACCCCAAATAACCACAACCTCCCTCATGAAGACAAGAGAGATAAGGAACACTCTATAGGTGGCCAATTACAATAATACCCCTTCTAATGGGAAATTTGCAATTTGCACCAAAACTAGCACATAATGCACAAACAACCTCCAAACAAGCTCAAACTGGAGGCTTAAGCTCTCCACATGCTCTAAGATCATCTCAAATGATTAGAGCAAGGATCTAAGAACAACATAAATCCAAAACATAGGCCATGGGTCTTACAAGTCATAAACCCTATATAAAGATTTTGCCCCCAAAATCCTAATAAAAAAGAGACGGGTACTTCTTCTGCATCTCTTCCTCAAGATCCTGTGTGGATTCCTCAATGCCACAGTGATGCCACAAAACTTTCACAAGGACTATCTACTTCTTCTTCAACTTATTCACCCTCATGCTAAGGATCAATAGGGGCCCTTCAACAAGGTCATGTCCTCATCAAGCTCAACCTCAACTGACTGCAAAACCAACTCGGTATCAGGGTGACACTTCCTTAGCATAGACACATGGAATGCTGGATGCAACTTGTGCAACTCAGGAAACAACTTCAACCCATAGGTCACCTTCCCAACACATGCCATGATGCAACCCTATTTTAGGGCTTCATCCTGTGCCATTTTGTACTTTATTCACATCTAAACATAGTAGAATGCAAGTTAAATTCCCCAATACATGTATTATTGTCAAATGTAGTTATGGACATTCTTTGCATACTTTTAAGGTACTTGGACCATGCTTTGGATGGATGAGAGAGAAGGAAGTAGTTCTAGGGTTCCTCCACTCATGGAGGGGTCCAAAGAAGACCCCATAGCTCCCACAACCTACCCCTAATGGCCAATGTTTGGCATCAAGAAAAGAAGTCCATTGACCATGAAGATTGAAGTTAATTTTTCTACTGAAGACCCCAACACAGTCGTGGTGCCAAGGAAAGACTGTACTGGCCAATGCACAAGTTACAGGGAAAATCCCAAAAATTTGAGCTACCATGAAGCACCCAAAACAGTTGTGCTGCCCAGCACGACCGTGCTAGATGAAGATATATAAAATGGGTGTGTTGAAGGGAATGACCTCACCTCCAACTCACTCACCACGGTTGTATTACCCAGCACAACTTTTCTACCTAGCCTTCACCACGGTTGTGCTATCCAGCACAGATGTGCTACCAGCCTCCATTTCACCACTCAAACTTGTGATTTTTCCTCTTTCTTGGAACGACCATTCCACACCACCACATGCATTCCCATCTCTACCCACCACAGCCGTGCTACCACCTAAACCCTACCATTTTCTGCACTATTTTTCCAATAATTACCCTACTTACCCTAGCACTTTCACCACCACCTATATATGCATGGGTGGTGGCTACAACACTAGGTTAGCTGCCATTACTCCTATCCACCCACCCTTGAGCATTCATTGTAATCCCCTTGCATTTATGCTCTCCACCCACCATTTCCACCATAAAAACCTAGTTTTCTAGGTTTTCTACCATGATCCCCTTCATTTACATGCCCATCATCCACCTTGGAGGAGGGAGGTTTCCCTAAAGCACGTAGGAGGTGAACGAGAAGGATCTACTTCAAGCTCCATGAGAGTCATATCCCATTCTTCCCCTTTCTTTTATCTTTTCTTTGATTATGTCTAGATAAACCCCTAGTGGTGGGATGTTTGGGGTTAAAATGTGACTTTGATACCATGTTGGGGGAAAATAACTTGTAATGAACATAATTTCATTCTATGATGATTTCCTTTGCTTCTATCTCATTTCCCATTATCTTGCATGTGGTTTTTTTTTATAAACATAAATTGCTTGCTTTGTGATGCTTGATGACACTTAGCTTCTAGGAGGAATTGGAATGTATGTAGTAATCTTAAGAATGGATCCTAGGTCCAATTAGTGGATCCCTATCTAGCCCCCTTTGTTCCTACATACATCTCCCTTCTTCCACAAGTGAGTGTGAGATCTAAGTAGCCAGTGTAAATGTGATTAGTGAAATTGCCTAGAGATTCCTAAAGGCTAGATGGAAAGTAACATGAGGTGAAAAACCCTTTTCTCTACTTCCATTTCTACCCTAGGCTCTCAATTTCACGAATACCACTTACCCTAGAAACCTAGACTTGACAAGTCCTACTAGAATTACACCTAACCCTAGTCCTCCAACTAGTAGTATTGGGTACATTCTAATAACACTTGCATTGTTGTTTGGTTTGGTAATCTAGATTAAATTGTGAGATTTGCATGCCATGTAGACACCCCCAACTAATATCAAATCACATTCCCAAATGGACCGCCTATCCAATCCATTTCTTAAAACCTAACTTGTCATATTAGCTTGTTAATGCTAGTTTAGCTTAGTTGCCTTTATTCATTCTAGCTAATTTCTTGGTCTTGCTAGTTAGGGTTAACCTAGATTATTGCTTGTTCTAGTGTTTACTTAGTTCTTAGTTGCTAATTGCCTTTCTAGAGTAGTGTAGATCATCTTGCTCTTGTTTAGTTGATTGCTTAATCTATTCTCTTAGACCTAACTTGCTTAGGATAATCTAGTTTTTAATAATCTAGTTTCCATATTGCCTTTACTTGCCTTATTTCTTAGTGTAATCAAACCAAACTCAAATTTAAACCCTTCAACCCTAATCTCCTCTTTAGGAACATATCCAACACCAACTAATCTCTAGTTCCCCCTCTATCCCTGTGGTTCGAACCCAATTTCTTGTCTCTCATCTATGCTGTAACATGACCCCGTGCGCTTGCAGGAGCATATTTTAGTGTTGTGAGTACACATTGTTTGGGGAACCTATAAAAAAGCTTAGTGCGTTGTTGCACGCACATGTGATCTTTTGAATTTATTGGTTCCCCAAACAATGTTCACTCACTACACTAAAATATGCTCCCGCAAGCGTACGAGGTCAAGTTATGGCATAGATGAGAGGCAAGAAATGGGGGTCAAACCTCAGGGATAGAGGGGGCAATAGATCTTAGTTGGTATTAGCTATGTTCCTAAAGTAGAGATTAGGGTTGAAGGGTTTAAAATTGGGTTTGGTTTGATTACACTAAGAAAGTAGGCAAGTAAAGGCAATGTGGAAACTAGATTACCGAAAACTAGATTATCCTAAGCAAGTTAGGTCTAAGAGACTAGATTAAGTAATCAACTAAACAAGAGCAAGATGATCTACACTACTCTAGCAAGGCAATTAGCAACTAAGAACTAAGCTAAACGCTAGAGCAAGCAAGAATCTAGGTTAACCCTAACTTGTAAGACTAAGCAATTAGCTAGAATGAACAAAGGCAATTAAGCTAAACTAGTATTAACAAGCTAAGATGACATGTTAGGTTTTAAGCAATTCATTGGATAGTTGGGCCGTTTGGGAATGTGATTTGATATTATTTGGGGGTGTCAATGTGGAATGCAAATCTCACAATTTAATCTAGATTACCAAACCAAACAACAAGGCAAGTGATATTAGAATGTACCCTATACTACTAGTTGGAGAACTAGGGTTAGGTGTAATTCTAGTTGGACATGTCAAGTCTAGTTTTCTAGGGTAAGGGGTATTAGGGAAATTGAGAGCCAAGGGTAGGAATGGGAGTAGAGATGAGGGTTTTTCACCTCATGTTACTTGCCATTCAGTCTTTAGGAATCTCTAGGCAATTTCACTTATCACAGTTACACTAGCTACTTAGATCTCACACTCACTTGTGGAAGAAGGGAGATGTATGTAGGAACAAAGGGGGCTAGCTAGGGATCCACTAATTGGACCTAGGAGCCATTCTTAAGATTACTGCATACATTCCAATTCCTCCTAAAAGCTAAGTGTCATCAAGTATCACAAAGCAAGCAATTTATGTTTAAAAGTAAAAACCACATGCAAGATAATGGGGAATGAGATAGAAGAAAAGGCAATCATCATAGAATGAAATTATGTTCATTACAAGTTATTTCCCCCCAACATGGTATCAAAGTCACATTTTAACCCCAAACAGCCCACCAATAGGGACTTAGCTGGACATAATCAAAGAAAAGATAAAATAAAGGAGAAGAAGGAGATAGGACTCCATGGAGATCGAAGTAGATCCTTCTACTTCACCTCCTAGTTGTTGTAGGGTGACCTCCCTCCTCCAAGGTGGATGATGGGCATGGAAATGAAGGGGATTATGGTAGAAAACCTAGAAAACTAGGTTTCTATGGTGGAAATGAGGTGGAAATGGTGGGCGGAGAGCATAAATGCAAGGGGATTGCAATGAATGCTCAAGAGTGGGTGGAGAGGAGTAATGGAAGCTAACCTAGTATTGTGGCCACCACCCATGTATATATAGGTGGTGGTAGAAGCACTAGGGTAAGTAGGGCATTGTTGGAAAAATAGTGAAAAAAATGGTAGGATTTAGGTGGTAGCACGGCCGTACTAGGCAGCACGGTTGTGGTGGTTAGAGATAGGAACAACCATGGTGGTGTGGAACAATAATTCCAAGAAAGTATAAAAATCATAGGTTGAAGTGGTGAAATGGAGGCTAGTAGCACAGTGGTGTTGGGCAACACGATCGTGGTGGAGTCTAGGTAGAACGGTCATGCTGGGTAGCACGGCCGTGGTGAGTGAGTTGGAGGTGGGGTCATTCCCTTCCGCATGCCCATTTTGTGTTTAGCTAGCACGGATGTGATAGGCAGCATGAATGCTTTGGGGGCTTCATGGCACGACCGTGCTGGGTAGCACGGTTGTGGTGGTTGAGTTGTTATAGCTTGCAAATTTTTGGAATTTCCACTGTAACTTGTGCATTGTCCAATATGATCGTTGCTTAGCACCACAACCGTGTTGGGGTCTTTAGTAGAAAAATCAACTTCAATCTTCATGATCAATGGAATTCTTTGCTTGATGTCGAACCTTGGCCATTAGGGGTAGGTTGAGGGAGCTTTGGGTTCTTCTTTGGACCCCTCCATGAGTAGAGGAACCCTAGAACTCCTTCCTTCTCTCTCATCCATCCAAGCATGATCCAAGTACCTGAAAAGTATGCAAAGAACGTCTATAAGTGAATTTGACAATAATACACATATTGGGGAATTTAACTTGCATTCTACTATGTTTAGATGTGAATAAAGTACAAAATGGCACAAGATGAAGACCTAAAATAGGGTTGCATCACCACCCCAAACTTAAAACATACTTGTCCTCAAGTATGCTCCAACTTAATCTCTCTCTTCAGTTTTCTTTCAATAAAAAAGAAGGACAAATGCATAGCAAAAGATGATTATTGACTAAATGGTCTTAAAAGTGACTAAGTGCATGTGTTTCATCTCTCTTCTCTCTCCTCTCTACTTTCATGAACCAATCATGAAATGAGCATTGAGCATACAAACTTCAAATATAAAGCGTAGAATACACAAGCTTTCCATATGTCCTTCGTATCATTCTGGGTAAATTATTTCATGTTGGCATTAATCAATAATGACTAGGAGTGTTGTTTCACTTTCATGCATTCAACCTTATGCCTCAAAGCACATAAAATGACCCACATGGCTATAGAAAGGGTAAAGTGAGCTATATTTGATGTTTTCTAGCTCAATAGGTATGAAAATGGAAGAAAGGGTTGCGGTAAGATTTTGGAGTGCTTTTACACACTCATCTTTTCTTTATTTAGATGCTCTTAAACATGAATATCTTTTTATTTTCTTTTTTCCTTTTCTTTTCTTTTGCCCTTGGTGTAGGTAGGGCATATGGTGGATAGATTGAAGCAAAGAGATGTACATATGGCCACCCCAAACTTTTAGAGGTGGCCAAGGCTAAATATGTTCTCTAAGGCATCCTTTCATGAGGTGGAGGGGTATGAAGATGGTGAGAGAAGAGTCGGGTCAAAGGGGGGTCATTAGTGTAGTCCTTAAGATAAAATTTCCTATATGAAAACTAATCCAACACCTCATCAAATGATATCACACCACATGATTAAACACCATGAGATTCACATTTATATCAAGTGATTCCATAGGCTCTAAGCATTTATAGCTTGATCAATTAACAATTCAATAGAAACATTCACAAACTTGAGAGAAGTGATGCACATGTAAAAAGTCAACAATCAAGACCATGTAGCAATAAACTCTAAGAAAACGACATACATTTGTCAAGGACCAAAATTTTCTTTTCAAACAATGGAGATTAAGTTAAACATGCTTTTAGCCAAGAACATTCAAGTTTAGGTAAAATTGGCCAAAATGGTGCCAATTTACATTCAATCACATCTAAACCTAACTTTAGGGAAATTAAGACATAAAGTAGCAAATCCTAATTAAAACCACCCAAAAATTACCAAAATCTACATGAGAATGCAATGCATGACATAGAGAACCAAAAAGAGCAAAATTTTTGAAAAATTATGCAAAAATGCATGAAATTGAACTACATGTATGCATGGATGCAAGAAAAAGGAAATCTATACTAAAAAGAGAAATCAACAACTAAACAAAGATCATGATAGACAAACATCAACAAAATAAGCTAAGAAAGAGGGCATACCGCCCTACCACCCCAAACTTTTGAACGATGTTGTCCTCAGCATGAAACTAAAGCTTAGGAATGATAGGGTAGACATCACTGCTCTGGCGGTGTAGGGTTCTGTGGTGGGCCTGAATGCGGAGGTGGATGCTGGTAATAGTGGCCCCAGTAGCCCGCCTGTGGAGGCGGGTATGTCTCATGGTAACCAGACAGTCCTCCCCAAAAATCCTCCCCCCATTGGGGGTTCCTCTACACTTGTGCATGGTGATACTAGTACATGTAATCTGATGATGCATCTACTACTGATCTAACCTCATGGCATGTTGTGTCTACTGAATCGCCTCCAACTGTGCATGAATGGCTGACATGTTGTATGCATTTGTTGGAGGTGGTTGTGCATCAAAATCCTCAAATCTCGGACGTGTGTGGCGTGGCTACTCAAGAATATGATGCTACTCTGGCACATTCGTCTCTCCTCCTTTAGGAAAGTACACATTTGGTGTTTTGAACCCCTCTCTTGGATGCTCCTCCTCATACTTTTCTATCACCTCAGAAAAATTCTCTGGTGGTCCCACATCCATGAGTTGGGGGTGGCATCGCATGGGAGCTCCAAGGTGATTCTAGGCTACCCAGGGTTTAGAACATAAAAGATTTTGCTATCTTTGAGGGATATTATTTGGGACCTAGAAAGATAGTTTAGATCAACATATTTGCTTCCTTCTACCTTGGTAAGCCCATCTAGATTGTAGCCCACTGCCTTTTCCATTGTGGTGATAATCCCCCTCAACGATGAATGTATTTTTACTCTTAGAGGGGATTTTCTTCAAGTGGTCAATCACCATGACTCCAATGTTTACAAATCCCTTACTTGCTATTGTGTCCATCACATACAAATCTTTTTGTGAACAACAACCTTGATTGTCATAATGGCCAAACAAGGTGTTTTCTAGGACCTTTTGTAGGTATCTCATGAAGGGGATGTAAATCTTGCTGATCTTGGATTTTTTAGCAAAAAAGTTGCTTGACCAGTAATAGCCTTCCACATCTTGGAGTAATCTACCTTCCCATTCGTGTCAAGTCTTCCCTCGTTGAAATTCTTTGTCATTTCTATATTGGGGGGCAAAGATAGCATTGATTTGGGAAACTTTGAGCACATGTGTTCCACTATTCAGCTTGAACCTAATGGCATCTTCATGTTGGTACTGTACTTTTTCCAAAGTTGCAAAGAACTCATGAGTCAACTCTAAGTATATTTCTTCAACCTCATTCAAGATCTTATAGACCCCACATTGGTTCATTTTTTTGTGATACACATAGTTGATAGCTAGAGCTTGCATGGTAGCCATACATGCATATCTAGTGGGCATCACCCTCCTCGTCAAACACTCAGGGTGGAGGGGTCTTGAGAAAATTTTCCTTGTTGTGCCTCTCCCATAAGAACTTTCCTCGTGTTGCTTCCCAACCCAATTCATCCTATCCTCCTCCAACTTGGACAAAAAGTCCAATGGCTCACCTTCCATCTCCTCACTCTCGGTGTCATCTACCTCCTCCTCTTCTTATGTATGTGACCCCGAACTTGTGTCCATCAAGGGCACCATTAGGACATATTCATCTTCAACCTCTTCCTCAATTACTAATCAACACCTAATGAGGTGTTGAGTGGCACGTGGTTGTGTCGATGACATGGAGCATCTCACCGGAGTCAGGCATGGAGGTCATGAAGATGATGCGTCAGTAGCCTTCTTGGCCCTCCTCTCTCAGGCCGGTGTGTCGATGTCCACCAAATCAATGATATTCTCCCTCTCTTCTTCTTCCTCCTCTTCTTCTTTGGGGTTTCTATAGCTAGGATCCTATGTGTGGCTACTGGAGGAGGATCGATGTTGTGATGCACTCATCAATGTCGACCATAGGAGTGATTGCAAAATAGAATTTTACGGTGATGATGTGGTGTGGGACTATTGCAGCTTTTACCTCTGATGAGGGTGTACGTCATCTTCTCTACCCCCTTCCTAATTTCTTTGCCTGTGATCTTTATCTATGCAAGGATATTTGGTGAAAAATGAGCAAGAACAACACCAAACGTGCTTCCGAATTATAGGGGCAGATTCTCCTTGGAGATGGAGAAATAGATGGTAATGGAGGGTGGAAAATGGAGCTTGAGGTTAGGGAAGGTGATTGGGGACCAAGGGGAACTCAAATTTAGAGTTTAAGAGGAAGAGGAGGTGATTTGGGGGTGAATGAAGCTCACCCTAATCACCACTCCATGCGGAACAGACGTTCTGGGTTGCAAGAATTAACTTTGGGTCGTGTTGGGTCTAGTAAAATTGAGCAACTTAAGTACTGGGCCTGGACCAGTACAGCCATTCTGGCAAGGTGCCAACACATCCGTGGTGGCCAGCACGGTCGTGCTTCCCCTGTCCAAAACAGGAAAATTCCTTATTGAAATGTGAAATGCTAGCGCGTCAGTTCCATGCTAGCACGGACATGATGGATCCTCCAAGTTCAAATTCATCAAATCATTCCATCATTCATACTCCAATCATTTTTATTGACCCAATCGATCTTGCATCAATCATTTTGCACTTAAATGTGCCTCATTTATCAAATTTCACCTGTCTCACCTATCAAATCATCAAAACTAAAACAAAACTATCAAGCACAAGTGTGTGTGTGTATTCTTGTAATTGTGTGAAAACAAAGTAAAAGTATCAAAAAGTGAAGGTTGGGTAAAATAGTTCCCAAACATACGTGGGTTGCACTAGTGCTAAATTTTACGCCTTCAGTCGAGCTTATTGATTCCTGAAGTCGATCACTTTCATGGGATTTTTAAAGCATCTTTGAAGTAGATATCTCTCTCACGTGCATTCAAGCACATCTCCTCATCAAGCTAGTGTTCCTCAACTAACATCATGATATCAAAACTTTGGTTTGCTCTATCTGGACCAACATCCACAACTACTTTCATCCTTTGACCATTCATAGTAAATTCTTTTGCTCCTTCTTTCTCACAAATTAACACAGCCCCAGATGGATAAACCTTTTTGATAATATAAGGCCCTTCCCATCTAGACTGGAGTTTTTTAGGAAAGAACTTCATCCTTAAGTTATACAACCATACCCATTTCCGGGCTCAAAGTCTTTCTTGTTGATCATCTTATCATGTAGAAACTTTGTTCTCTCTTTGTAGCATTTGGTCATTTCATAAGCTTCATGTCGCATCTCCTCTAATTCATTCAGTTGAAACTTCCTCTTCCTTCTAGCATTCTCTCCATCAAAGTCCATGGTCTTCAAAGCCCACAATGCCTTATGTTGCATCTCAATCGGTAAATGGCATCTTTTCCCATAAACAAGTTTGAACGGTGTGGTGCCAATCAGGGCTGTATATGCAGTCCTATAAGCCCATAAAGCCTAATTGAGAAGTAATGATCAATCTTTGTGGTTTGGCCTCACCGTCTTCTCTAGAATGAGATTTATCTCCTGATTGGTTAACTCAACTTGACCACTTGTTTGGGGGTGGTAAGGAGTAGCCACACAATGATTCACCTCATGTTTCTTAAGCAAGCCTTTTAAAAGTGTGATGGATGAAGTGACTTCCCCCATCACTAATCATTGCTCTTAGAATACCAAACTAGCTAAAGATATTTGATTTCATGAAATCACACACCACTTTGTGATCACTTGTTCTAGTTGCAACAACCTCAATCCACTTTGACACATAATCCATGGCAACCAAAATGTAGACATATCTGAAGGAGGTGGGGAAATGGTCCCATGAAGTCAATTTCCAAAACATCAAACACCTCCACCACAAGAATGGGTGATAGAGGCATCTTGTCCCTCTTAGAGATAGTGCCCATCTTTTGGAATTTCAAACAACACTTGCAAAATTCATGAGAGTCTTTAAACAAGGAGGGCCAATAGAATCCACTTTGGAGAACCATGGAAGTCATGCGTTTTCCACCAAAATGACCTCCACATACTCTGGAATATCACATACATAGAATCTCTTGCTACTCCATCTCCAGTACACATCTCTTAATGAGTTGGTCAGGGTAATATTTGAAAAGATGAGGATCATCCCAAACATAATTTTTGACCATAGAAAATAGCCTTTTGCTTTCCTCCCTTGTCCATGTTCTTGGTATCCTTCCACTAGCTAAGAAGTTAGTTGTATCCTTCCACTAGCTAAGAAGTTAGCTCTGTGTTTATACCCTGGCCTTTGAGTGGATGAGAGTAGGAAGAGTTGTCCATGTAGCATTGTTTCTTTAATTCAGCTTGTATCATCAAAGGGTGCTTCAATTCGGGAGAGATGACCGACGACTGAATTTTCCACTCCCTTCTTGTCCACAATCTCAATATTAAACTCTTGAAGCAACAAAATCCACTGGATCAACCTTGGCTTTTAGTTTTTCTTTGCCATGAGATACTTCAATGCAGCATGGTCTGTGTATATCACTACCTTGTTTTGCAAAAGATATGATCGAAACATGTCAAGAGAAAAGAAAATTGCAAGAAACTCTTTTTTTGTAGTCGTGTAGTTCCTTTGTGCTTCGTCTATGTTCTTGCTAGCATAATAGATGGCATGCAAAATCCAGCCAATTCTTTGGCCCAGCTGATGCGATGATTTTGAGTCGCATTTATAGACCTGTTTTATATGTGGTTTATGCTTTTATTAGTCATTTCTATGGTTAATATCGCATAATTCATCCATTTTGGTCTTTGCCATCATTTTATGTCAAATCCCCTTAGTTTCATCATTTTGAGCATTCATTATCACATTATTACTAATTGTGTGGATTTATTTGATTTTGTCTTTAAATTTCAGGAAAAAACAAGTATCTGCTTCCGTCGATACCATCGACGGAAGTCGATACCATTGACAAGACCGCAGGTTGCCAGCTGAAAGGAGCAGCAAAGAGTCGATACCATCGACGCTGATGTCGATGGTATCGAGACGTCTTCAGATTGCTGGCAAAGGAGCAGTCGATAGTATCGACACCAAGTCGATACCATCGACACATGGAGGCTACAACGTCGCAAAATGATAGAACCGACGCCAAAAAGAGGGGGGTCGATACCATCGACCCGCGTCGATGGTATCGACACCGGCAGATATGCGTTGGATTTAGATTGATTTCAATCGGACGGCTGGAGTTAATTGACGACCTAATTAGGGACTTATACCTAATGACGGCCACCCAGACGAGATCATCATCTAATTTTCCATTGAACAAGTGCCAAGGAGGGAGAAAAAGGAGAACGGAGGCCAGAAGTTCATACCTGTCGATCCGGATGTTGCCGAAGACGGATTTCACCACCGAGAGGCGGGAAAGCTCGTGTTCTATGCAAAGGATCAACCGGTTCTCCTCCGTTCAGGGAATTTCCCATTCAATTCACGTTTTTCATATGATTTCCCCTATTTCTACCATGTATTTGTGCGAGATGAACATGCGGGGCTAATCCCCTCCATCTTTAGGACCGGGAGTAGCCCGGGAATGCATTGTATGACAGTTTTATATCAATAATTCATATTTTCTCTCTTACATCCGTGGTATGATTTCGTTTTCTCCATATATTGTTATGCTTGATCACCATAATAATAACCTAATGCCCTTAATCACTTCGACAGAAGGATTAACGGTTGAAAAGAGACGAAACCTACATTAATCGATAAATCCCTTGACAAAGGAGGTGTAAAATTAATGGTGGAAACTGAGAGATCGTTCGTAATGCACTTAGTTTAGAGGATAGATTACTACGACGGTGGAATCAACCTAAACCTAAGTAGTGAATTACACCACGACAGTGGGTAATTCTATTTTCAGGCCACTACCCGGATGGAGAGAGAATATTGAGGAATTATATGAAACCTAATACAATGATAACCCGCAGTGAAACCGCAATCCTAAAGATACTCTTTTGAATTGATTAAATTAACCTTTAATCGATTGTTTGCTTTGTTTTATTTTTATTTTCTTTTAAATGTTGACAACAAAACCCAATTTGTTATTCGGCTTAGCTGATCGCAAATAGTTAGTAGGAGTTTCTGACAATTCCGAGTATCCCTGTGTTCGACTCGGGCCTCACAAGGCCTGTACTACTCGACGCGTATACTTGCATTTTTAGCGCGTAGTAAAATACATGTCACCAGCACAACCCCCACTTCCATATCGAATGCATCAATCATGATCTCAAATGGAAAAGAGAAATCCAGGGGCTGCATTATAGGAGCAGAAATGAGATTTTGTTTCAAGTGGTTGAAGGCTTCAACACACTTGTCATTAAAGTGAAATTCAACATCTTTTTCCAACAAATGACATAGAGGTCTTGAGATTTTGATAAAACCCTTGATGAAGCAACGATAGAAACCTTCATGTCCCAAGAAAGATCGGACATGTCTTACGGTAGAAGGAGTGGTAATAGTAGAAATGAGGCCCACCTTGGCCCTATCAACCTCAATACTATCTTTTGAAACCTGGTGACCTAGAACTATGCTTCAGGCACCATGAAGTGGCCTTTTTCCCAAGATAGAATGAGGTGAACCTTAATTCATCTCTCAAGAATGGCAGTCAAGTGGAGAAAACACTAATCAAAGGTTTTACCAAAAATTGAGAAACCATCCATGAATACTTCAAGTGACGAATCAAGCATGTCAAAAAAGATTGAGGTCACGCATCTCTGAAAAGTGGAAGGGGCATTACACAACCCAAATGGCATTCTTCGGTAAGCAAAAGTACCACTAGGGAAAGTGAATGTCATCTTTTCTTGGTCCACAAGATGCACGACAATCTAGAAGTACCTGGAGTATCCATCAAGAAAGTAATAGAATTAAACTTTGCCTTACTAACCTCTCTAGAATCTGGTCAAGAAATGGAAGAGGATAGTGGTCCTTCTTGGTCTTCTCATTGAGATTTCTATAGTGTATACACATTCTCCATTTGGACTGTTCTCTAACAGGCATCATCTCACCATCAACATTCTTTGCCACTGTGATCCCACCCTTCTTTGGTACAACTTGGATGGGAATCACCCATGTTCTATCAAAAATCAGATAAATAATCCCAACATATAAAATTTTATGACCTCTTGGGTCACAACTTCCTTCAGCTTTGGCTTCAACCGCCTTTGCATTTTGCGGGTTGGCCTTGCATCATCTTACAAATAGATCCTATGCACACAAATGGAGGGGTCAATACCCCTCAAATCAGTAATGGACCATCCAATGGTCCGAATTTTCATTTTTAGGACTTTCATCAATGCCTCTTCTTGTTTCAGATAGAGAATAGAAGAAACGATCACCGACAGGGTGTCATTGGAGCCTAGAAATGCATACTTCAATCCTTCAGGGAGTGACTTGAGTTCAAGAGTTGGAGGTTCTTCAAGAGAGTTCCTCAATGGATCAGAAATTGATGGGAGGTCCTCACTTGCAGCCACCAAGGCTAGCTCGTTCACTTCATCCTCTTCATCATCATTATCAGGGAACTCAACAATGGGCTCTAAACCTATACCTTGAGTGGCAGTCTGAATCCACGCAGGTAGGCACTCCTCCACAATCTCATCAAGGCATTCAACAAGATAACAATCTTCCTCTGTGGCGCCTATCACCTTGGTTGTAGATGAAGACTTGAAGATATTCAACCAGATCTTCATGTGCATGAATGTCACATACATAGTGTCAGTTCTCACGTGATCACTACGTCAACTATAGACAAGAATGGCCTCCCCAAGATGATCGGTACTCTTCTTGTGCCATTTTCGATATCCAGTACAATGAAGTCAGCGGGGAAGAGTGTGAAAGTCTCATCATCAAGTTTAACAAGCACATCATCAACACTCCCTCTAGGCGTCTTCAGTGAGCGGTTGGCCAACTGCAAAGTGCAACGAGGTGGACCCAATTGTACCATTTGGAGCTCGACAAACACATCATATGGCATCAAGTTCACGCTTGAACCCAAGTCTAGAAGGGCTTAGTCTATGCGATGTGCTCCAATGTAACGTGAAATGATGGGAGCACCGTGGTGTCTCCTCTTTCTCAGCATGGTGTGCTGTAGAATTGAGCTCACTTGCTCGATGAGCTTGACCTTCTTGGGTGTTCTCCCCATCATTTTCCTTTTAAACGTGCACAAATATTCCAGAAACTTAGCATAGGAAGGGATTTGATTGACCGCATCAAGTAAGGGAATGTTTATCTTCACTTGTTTGAAGGTTTCCATGATATCTTCACTATGTTTCTTCTTTCTTATCTCAACACAAGGCTCCTCAAGAGCATCAGGAAATGGGGGGAGTAGGGCTCCCAATCGGATCAGATAAATAGAATCATCAACTGGAATCATGATATCACTTCTTGGTATCACGATATCATTGCTCGATATCACGGTATCACTTCTCGGTGTTACAATATCAACTCTAGTTCCTGTCACAGTATCACCTCTATCCTCACTGGCTGCCCTATGAACAACTGTACAATGGGGCTGCTCTAGGGTCTGACCACTCCTCAATACCATCACTGCCTTCACACGATCATGGGTAGTGGAAGAAGAGGCTTGTGGAGGGGGTTGTGGCTATTGAGGTGGTGGTGGTCTTTGGTGGGGTGAGTTGGGATTTTGAAGGATGAATTGTGGTTGTGGTTGTTGTTGTGGTTAGGGGTGATATTGCAGAGGGGGTTGTTGGAATGAGTGAGGTGGAGGTGGAGCATACCAGGAACTTGAGGAGGTGGTGGAGCATAAGGGTTTGGTGGTGCTTGATATGAAGGTGGAGCATATGAACTTTGAGCATTTCCTGTGAAAGTTCCATCATTGTTCAGATTTGGCATTGGTTGAGATGGGAGTCTCCCTTCCTCCCTTCTAGCAAGTGAAAGTGATATTTGGTCCAATCTTTTCTCAAGATGGTTAATGGACTACCCATGAGAGGACACATCTTTCTTTAACTCATCCAAACCTCTCAATCTCCCAAGCACTTCATCTTCAAATTTTGAGCTATATCTTGTCCTTGGCTTCCGTTGTCCTTGAACATCCTCATTTTGTTGTTTCCATGAAAAGTTGGGATGGTTTCTCCACTCGACATTGTAAGTTTTGGACATAGGACATTGGTTGTTTCGGCTGCCAAAAGAGTGCAAAGCATGAACTTCTTCTTCTTCAGCTTCAACTACCATGGTGGATTGACTAGAAGAACTACCAGCTTGTCTTATCATCATATTCATCATGTCCGTCAACATTTTCATCATGTCAGGGTTGGTAGCGGTCCAGGCTAGAGCTACGGGAGGAGGTGGAGGGATGTAGTTCCATCCACAATATTCCCCTTTCGTAGAAGCCCGATGGAGTGAATTCTCAGCAAGGTACTCAAATAAGGGACATAACTCCTCATGGGGCTTTGCCATGAAGGTGCCTCCACATGACAAATCAACATTGTTCTGGCTCAACTCTTCCAACCTGATGTAGAAAGCTTGGACCAGCTTCCAAAAGGGTACCTCATGATGGGGGCAGTCACACATGAGCTTTTGTATCCTTTCCCACGCCCCATGGAAAGGTTCATTTTCCTTTTGGGAGAAGGCAGTGATACATCTTCGCATTTGGATCAACTTGGCAATTGGAAAGAACTTCTTAAGAAACTTGTTTTTGAATGCATTCCACGTTACCAACTCCGGCTTTGAGATGTACCATTCTTTGGCCTTTTTCTTTTAGAGATAAAGGGAAAAGTGTCCTCCTGATGGAATCATTGGTGGTCGCGGGTGTGCGGAAGGTGGAACAAGTCTCAAGGAAGGCATCGATATGATGGTAGGGGTTTTCATTCTCCATTCCATAGTAGATAGGGAGGAGTCCAAGAAGTGTGAGTGGAATGGAGAATTATTGACCTGACATTTGGTCAACAAGGGTGGAAATGGGGTAATTGTAGTTCCCCGGGGTGAAATACTCGTGGAGGGGGCAATTGGGTAGCAGCGGTTGAGCATTTCCATGAGGTATTTTAGCTTCACGGTCACCCATCTCAGTTTCTTGATGTTGGTTGCAGTGGCTTTGGCATCTCCTTCTACCTATCTCTGGGTCGTACAACACCAAGTTAGTGCAAGTAGAATGCGTATGATGCATGCACAACTGTCACCTGCACAATACACAAACAAGCAACAAAAACCAAGTTAGAATGACAATATGCAAAAGTGAACAAAGAATAAAGTATAGAAATGATGAGGGCAATAGGAAAGGCTAAGCTATACTAACTATCTAGGACGAGCACCTTTATCCCTGATAACAGTGCCAAAAAGCTTAGTGCATTGTCACACATGTGTGATCTTTCGAATTTATAGGTTCCCCAAACCATGTTCACACACAACACTAAAATATGTTCCCACAAGTGCACGGGGTCATATTTTAGTTTTGTGAGTGAACATTGTTTGGGGAACCTATAAATTCAAAAGATCACATGTGCATGTAACAACTCACCAAGATTTTAGGTGAGAGAATATCTAAGTTTTCTCCAAAATATCAAATAAAATAATAAATGATTCCAAAAGAGGACAATATTCTTGGATTCATAATTTACATAATAAATATAGCCTTCGGGTGAACTTTCATGTAATTTGGATAATCTTTAATATACATGTGAAATCAAGAGAGAGAAAGTGTGCAGAACCTTCAAAATGTTAACTAAATAACAAACAAGTCCAATATGTAAAATTAATGGCAAATTCATATCCAACACATTAAATACGACTTGTGGGTGAAGTTTCATCAAATTTGGAGAATCTTATAATCATTAATGTGTGAGGAAAGATAAAATAGGATTTGGTTTATTTAACACAATAAAAGTTCCCCAAAGGCAAATCTAATTGCATATTTGGATTTCTCATATCAAAAATAGGTTGGGTGTCAAATTTCATCTAATTTGGAGTTTGTTTGTACCACCAAAAGAAGAACGAGAAAAAGGAAATTAATGCGATGCCACTTTATTAAATTAAATTCGATTTTGTCGGACTGTCACACGCCTTAGTTTCTTAATATGATTTTTTAGATGATCTGGGTCATTGATTTCTTGATCCAAATGTTGGGGCATCGTCTCCTACCTCAAGTAGGAGACTGACCGCAATAGTTGTTTTCACAAATCCTTCTCCTCCTTTGTTCTCTCTCCTCAGTGCACGGTTCCATGAGATTCTTTCGCTTATGAATTCCTCTTTCAATTCTAAACCTATTTATCCCTTGTGTGAGCCCTAATTCCATGTAAATAGGAAAATCCCAATTTGGTTTTCTCCATCATTTTACACAGAAGCTTTTCCGTCGCCTCCCATCTTTGTGCAAGTTCCCAGAATCGGTCGTTGGACCTTCTATTTTGCTCTGCAACCCCCAATTGGTTTGCTTGCTCGATGCCTTTTCGCAGTGGATCCTCTCTTCATCGATGGGTCCTCTTTTCTCTTCAAGCCACCTCCAACCTCTGGGATCAAATTCCTTGTGTGGTGAGTTTCCTCATTCACCCAACTTCATTACCAATGCTCTAGTTACCTATGTGGTTTTGCCTGTTGCTCTATCCTCAAATTCGACCCCTGTATCAGGTTCATCAGCTCCTGCTATTCTTTCTTGGTATCTTTTTTGGTCTTTTTGTCTAGGGGTTGTTTCCCCTATGTTCGTCATGACCTTGCAAAGTCAGCCTGTGAGTTATTTTTGTTAACCTTTATCCCGTTCTTGGTTTTGATTTTCTGCCTACACCCTCTTACCAAGCCATGGTAGATCGGGTGGTAGTTGCTACGGAACTCCTTCCACTTATGGAGTTTGAGTCTGATAGAGCATAGAGAACCCTAGACCGATGACACCATCCTCTACTGATCATCGAATCTAATAACCAGTTCTGGTTTGCCAATGTCGAGCTCTAATGATCCATCACGCTGGAAATCCATTGAGGAAGATGGCCCTAAGAGAAATTACTTACCAGCCCTTGACTCTCCTTGGTTCTTTCTTTTGGTCTAGGGGTACTATCATCATTTTTTTGTTTTTATTGGTTTATGAAAGAACCAATGTTGGGGGGGCTACAATCCTGGGTGGCCAACTCCTATTTGACCACCTCAGTATTTAGTATCTAGATTTTGAGTCTACACGTGGTTTTTCCTAGGTTTCTTATTGGTCAGTGTTTCTAAAATCCATAACTAATTCCCTACTTATCCAAAAATTACAAATAAATAGTCAATAAATTCATAAAAATAATAGATTTCTAATGGTGTTGGTTTTTCCCCCAAATCTAATGATTAATAATAACTAATTTTAATGGATTAATCTAAATAAGTAATATCTTGTTAAATTCATAATTAAATATACTTAAGTCAAAAAAATATAATAAAATATGGTTTGGACTCATAAAAAGGTAAACTAACATATGGCATGGTTTTGATAACCTAATTTACTAATAATAAAAAGGCAATTTTTTCAGGGTTTGAATATTCAATGTGGAGTTGACCTAAAATCGATATATGTTCTTATTAGGTTCTTTGGAGGCCTAGCCTTGGACCTAGACTTGGCTTTGAACAAAGTAGACTCTGAAGAGAGGTATGTTTACATCTCCTATTATTCTATGTTGAGAAATTCACCTAAATGTTCTTTCTCTTGGTCCTATGAACATTAGCTTATAAATAATGTCTTTTCATTTGAAAATCATGGTTCATGTAAACTACCTTATTTGTTATTGATCATGTGATCATGGATATTCTTTTGGACTCTCTGTTATGCTTTGAGCATGTTGGACTTATTTTATGATATGTGACCACTTTGAGGTGGATGTTTATTGTTGATATGTGCTTCTTTTCCCGCCATGGTAGTGGATGTATATATGGCACATTATGTGATGGATATTTTTGGATGGATGTTCTCATCTTTTCTATTCTCTTATATTTTTGTTTATCTTTTTATATGCATCATGTGGCGACTACTAGTACAATGTTAAATGTGCTTTTATGTGGATGTGAAAATTCCCACATATGAATGCAGATGTGAAAATTCCTGCATAATTATATACAAGGGTAGATGTTAAATTCCTACTTGGCAGATGTTGACAAACCATGCCACCACCCTATTATAGAGTAGATCTATACAAGACCATGCTCGCTCTACTTTTTTGGTAGATGTGTATTTCCTTCCTACATGATATATTATTCTGGTTTTGTCACCAATGTTACACATGTATGCCTTGTTTATATATTCTTTTGCTTCATTCTTATTTTTTTTATATTCTTTAATGCCCAATTGGGTAGTATTTATCTTTTCTATGGGAAGCCTTTTATCTTGATGTCCTATATTCTTTTAAATTTCTCAATCTCCTATTTAGTATGCACATACCAACCTTTGTTGATGTTATCTATTTTTTTCTTCTTGATGGGGTATGCTTCCAACCCTAGGTGAAGGACTTAGATGATATGGCATGAAGATATGGACATAGCTTAAGGAGTTAAAGCTTGGAGACAAAGTTGTTATGGTTTAGATTTCCCTCTACTAGATCCCTATGATGTACCCTTTATGTAAACCCTTATAGAAGATGATGTTGAGGTACTTTTGTAATCTTATGATAAATTGAATATAGTCAAATATTTTCCTCCGCTGCTATACTTTGGTGTTATGATGCATTCACGTTGAATAAATTGGTTTCATCCCTTTGGCAAAAAATTTATGTTGGTGTTTGGTTTGGAATGTTGCCTTTTTATTTTAGTAGGGAGTGGTTCCCTTATGGGATCCCACTCCTTACAGCATGGTATCAGAGCCCATGGTAGTTGGAATCTAACTATTTTAATTTTGTCTCTCTAGTTAGAACCTTTGCATGCATAGTCATCCTTTAGATGAGATTTTTCCCTATAATTGTCGAAGTGCACCATTTTGAGATAAGGTTTTAGATGATCTACCATATAGATTGATTATGATTTGTATCTCTTGATGCTATGAGGCTTGACTTGAGGATGCAATTATGTTATGAGGAAGTAGTAGGTAAAGAAGACCTTGTTATGGATAAATTGTGACTTGGTTTATCGCATTGATTTTGTTACCATCTTTGTTTTATCTCCAATGTTTCTTATCGACAACAATTATTTTCATTATATTACTATATGTACAAAAAATTTGTGGATTCCATTGAAGTTTTCTTAAACTAAGTCACAATGAAAGGATATGAGAAGTTTTGGTAGTAAAACCCTAAACCTAGTGCTAACCCTAGTTTTGACTTTGGAGTTGTGACTATGATTGATATAAAGGTGTAGATGACTTACCCTATGACTTTTGGATGTTTGTGTAGGGTTGTTAGGTTAGTGACACAAGGATCTAAAACTCAACCCTAGGTAGTTCTGACTTTTAGTTGGATACATGAATAACATAAATATCTAAAACATTCACAATTAAAAGATATGTGGGTAACCCCAAAATTTGTTAGTTTGACTTGTTAGGTTAAACCTTTTAAGGGGTGGAGAGTAGTTGGTTGTTGATGTTTGGATCAATAGATTTCGAGGATGAAATCCTTTTAAGGGGTGGAGTGTTGTAACATATCAGATCCTGGACCCTACCCTAAAAGTTTGATCTCTTAAGCTTAGCCAAACAAGGTTGAGGATAGATCTAGATGAAGTTTAGTATAACCATAACGAGTTAATGCATTCATATCATCCTAATATAACATAATGTTCTCACATTAGTTTTGAGCCAACAATAGACATATAAAATATGTTACATAAGATAATATAAAATTTCATGCTAATGATCATACATAATTCTCTTGGAGATAATGCTATCATAATCAGATGAGAAATAATAATAGTAGTGAAATAATATAATAACCTAAGTAATAAAGTGATATTAATGGCTCCAAATTTTAATTGTGTCATAACTCATTAAAAGGAATCCCAAAAGTAGCATCTACATTAAGAAACGTGTTCCCTGGGTCCCAATTCCCTTGTGAGTCAAGTTTCATATTATTTACATAATAATAATTAATTTAATTCTTTTTGGAAAGACAAGATCTAAGTTTTCTCGAAAATATCAAATAAAATAATAAATGAATCTAAAAGAGGAAAATAATATTGGATTCGTAATATACATAATAAATATAACATTTGGTGAATTTTCTTGTAATTTGGATAAACTGTAATATACTTGTGAAATTAGGAGAGAGAAAGTGTGTAGAACCTTCAAAATATTAAATAAATAACAAACAACTCCAACATGTAAAATTAATAACAAATTCATATCCAACACATTAAATATGACTTGTGGGTGAAGTTTCATCAAATTTGGAGAATTTTATAATCATTAATGCATGAGGAAAGAGAAAATAGGATTTGGTTTATTTAACACATTAAAAGTTCACAAAAGGTAAATCTAATTGCATATTTGGATTCTTCATATCAAAAATAGGTTGTTTGTCAAATTTCATCTAATTTAGAGTATGTTTGCACCCCAAAAGAAGAAAGTGAAAAAGGAAATTAATGTAATATCACTTTATTAAATTAAATTTGATTTTGTCGCACTGTCACACACCTTAGTTTCTTAATATGATTTTTTGGATGATCTGGCCCGTTGATTTCTTGATCCAACGGTTGGGCCATCATCTCCTACCTCAAGTAGGAGGCTGACTGCAACAATTGTTTCTGCAAATTCTTCTCCTCCTTCGTTCTCTCTCCTCAGTGCACGGTTCCACAAGATTCTTTCACTTATGAATTCCTCTTTCAATTCTGAACCTATTGATCCCTTGCACGAGCCCCAATTCCCTATGAATAGGAAAAGCCCAATTTGGTTTTCATCATCATTTTTCACAGAATCTTTTTCGTCATCTCCCATCTTCGAGTGAGTTCCCAGAATTGATCGTCGAACCTTCTACTTTGCTCCTCATCCCCCAATTGGTTTGCTTGCTCGGTGCCTTGCCACAGCAGATCCTCTCTTCATCACTGGGTCCTCTTTGCTCTTCAGGCTACCTCTGACCTTTAAGATCAAATTCCTTATGTGGTGAGTTTCCTCAACCACCCAACTTCATTACCAATGCTCTAGTTACCCGTGTGGTTTTGCCTATTTCTCTATCCTCAAATTTGACCCATGTATCAGGTTCATCGGCTCCTGCTATTCTTTCTAGGTATCATTTTCGATCTTTTTGTCCATGGGTTGTTTCCTCTGTGTTCTTCATGACCTTGCAAAGTTGGCTCATGAGTTATTTTTGTTAGCCTTTATCCAGTTCTCTGTTTCAATTTTCCGCCAACACCCTTTTACCAAGCCATGGCATATCGGGTGGTAGTTTCTATGGAACTCCTTCCAGTTATGGAGTTCAAGTCCGACAGAGCATAGAGAACCCTGGGTCAATGACACCATCCTCTGCTGATCATCAAAGCTGATAACCAGTTTTGGTTTGCCAATTTCAAATTCTGATGATCCATCACACTGGGAACCCATTGAGGAAGATAGCCCTGAGAGAAATTACTTATCGACCCGTGACTCTCCTTGGTTCTTTCTTTTTGTCTAAGGTACTATCATCATTTTCCTATCTGTATTGTTTTATGCAAGAACCTGTGTTGGTGGGGCTACAATCCTGGGTGGCCAACTCCTATTGGTCCACCTTAGTGTTTAGTATCTAGATTTCGAGTCTACACATGGTTTTTCCTAAGTTTCTTATTGGTCAGTATTTCTGAAATCCATATCTAATTCCCTACTTATCCAAAAATTATAAATAAATAGTCAATAAATTTAGAAAAATAAGAGTTTCTAATGGTGTTGGTTTTTTCGCCTAAATCCAATGACTAATAATAAGTAATTTTAATGGATTAATATAAATAAGTAATAACTTGTAAAATTCATAACTAAATATATAAGTCATAAAAATATAATAAAATATGTTTTGGACTCATAAAAAGTTAAACTAAGATATGACATGTTTTGATAACCTAATTTACTAATAATAAAATGGAATTTTTTTTAGGGTTTGAATATTCAATGTGGAGTTGACCTAAAATCTATATATATCCTTAATAGGTTCTTTTGAGGCCTAGGCTTGGACGTAGACTTGGCTTTGGATAGAGTAGACTCTAAAGATAGGTTTGTTTGCATCTTATATTATTCTATGTTGAGAAATTTACCTATATTTTCTTTCTCTTGGTCATATGAACATTAGCTTATACACAAAGTCTTTTCTTTTGAAAATCATGGTTCATGTGAACTACCTTATTTGTTATTGATCATGTGATCATGGATATTCTTTTGGACTCTCTCTTATGATTTGAGCATGTTGGACTTATTTGATGATATGTGCCCACTTTGAGGTGGATGTTTATATGATGATATGTGCTTCTTTTCCCACCATGGTAGTGGATGTATATATGGCACATTATGTGATGGATAATTTTGGATGGATGTTCTCATCTTTCCTATTATCTTATATTTTTGTTTATCTTTTGATATGCCTCATGTGGTGACTACTAGTATAATGTTGAATGTGCTTTTATGTGGATGTGAAAATTCCTACATATGACCACAGATGTGAAAATTCCTACATAATTATATACAGGGGTAGATATTAAATTCCTACTCCGCAGATGTTGATAGACCCTGCCACCGCCCTATTATAGAGTAGATGTATATAAGACCCTTCTCACTCTACATTTTTGGTAGATGTGTATTTCCTACCTACATGATATATTATTCTAGTTTTGTCACCAATGTTACACATTTATACCTTATTTATATACTCTTCTACTTCATTCTTATTTTGTTGTTTATATTCTTTTTTGCCCAATTGGGTAGTACTTATCTTTTCTATGGGAAGCCTTTTATTTTTATGTCCTTTATTCTTTTGAATTGCTCAATCTCCTTTTTAGTATGCACATACCAGCCTTTGCTGATGTTATTTATTTTTGTCTTCTTGCTGGGGTATGCTTCCAACCCTAGGTGAAGGCCTTGGATGATATGGCATGAAGATATGGACATAGCTTAAGGAGTTAAAGATTGGAGACAAATTTGTTATGGTTTATATTACCCTCTACTAGATCCCAATGGCGTACCCTTTATGTAAACCCTTATGGGAGATGATGTTGAGGTACTTTTGTAATCTTCTGATAAATTGAATATAGTCAAATATTTTCTTCCGCTGCTATACTTTGGTGTTATGATACATTCATGTTGAATAAATTGGGTTCATCCCTTTGGCAAAAAATTTATGTTGGTGTTTGGCTTGGGTTGTTGCTTTTTTATTTTAGTAGGGAGTGCTTCCCTTATGGGATCCCACTCCTTACAAGAACCATCTTGAGACGCTTGTCCACATCCCCTTCCACTACCACTGAACTGTTGTCTCTGCGAGCCCTGATGGCTCTACCTCAGTTGCTGGGTGACTTCTTCATCCTTTGTAGGGTAGAACAACTTCGTATGCCCCTCCTATCTATACTTGTAGCACATCCTACTCTCATACCATGGCCTCAATGGCCCCGTCACCGATGCTGATGCTACACTCTAAGCGATGGTGGAAAATTGTGTCATCTTCCCTTATTGGGTGACCACTACGTCTGTGCACTGGACCTCTACTGTGCTGGCGATGCAAAAAACCTAGGTTTCTTAAAGCCTCTCGATGACTTCCTCAAGACTACACCAACCTCTTCTAGACACTCCTCTCCAGCTTCTTAACCATAGACCGTTCAATCCTCCTGATAGACTCCACAAACTTTGCAAACTTCTCACAATTTTTGAGCGATGCCACCGCCATCATCTCCTCACCGTTCAAACCCTTCTCAAAACATATGATCCTTTCCTCATTTTTCGACGCCATGTGAGGATAGAACCTTAATAGCTCCTTAAACTTTGATTTTTACTCGTTGGTCGACATGGATTCCTGCCGGATCTACTCAAACTAACTAATCTTTTCATCGAGATAGGTTCATGGGAAGTACCTGCTGAAAAACTCTCGCCTGAACTCCTCCAACTAATATCAACACTTGGTCATTTCTCCTCTTCAATGGCCCACCAATGGCCAACACTCCTGATAACACCAATTTTTGTGATGTTTTAGACTATTTTTCTGTTATCAAAACTTCCCTTTTCTCGCATTTTCCTCTCTTTTATATGCATTTTCGCAATAATTAGCCAAGCAATGCTCTCAGTCCAATATTTCTATCTTTTGCAGAGTTTCCTCCTATTTTGGCCCATTTTGGCACCAATAAGGCCGATCTGGCCCGCATATAAGTCCAAGACTATCTTGGCCCCTGACGCCCGATACACACACTGACCGAAAGGGGTGCGCGATACGACGACGCGCGACGCAAGGATGTCGCGCGAGAGGGTACCGATGGACGACACGCCTCTTTACCCGACAGGGAGCCGAGCACGCCGCAACTACTCCATGTGCCGCGCGATATCGACCACCCACTGGCAGGTGCCTCACGCCACGACGCCCGACAACCGACCTCCTTGTGCCAGGCGGTACCGGGCGATACCCACGTCAGCCGACCACCGACTGAACGGTGGAAAGGAGGACACGTGGCGCTTCGAGCACCATATCGTCTCACGACCAGCTGCCTATAAATAGTAGCTACAGGTAGTCGAAAAGACAGCTTAGACAATTCGAACAAGCTTGGCCACTCCAGGTTTCGGACGGTCGAGTGATCTTCGGAGGAGGCTGCGAGAGCAGGCGTATCGTGCTCCAGTGTTCGTACCGGACGACACTAGGTGAGCTCTTCCTCATCCCGAGAGGGAGGGGACTGGTTCACCTAGAACTGTGTCGGGCGACACTGGGAGACGATATCGACCGATGTAGATACACGACACGAGTGCCCGACACCAGTGTCTGGCAGTAGGATACGCAGCTCCATGCCCAACATGATAACAAACCCGATACGCTCCGCCCGTCAGGCGTGTCGCCCGAGAGGGTGTGCCGCCCAACTTGAGCGTATCGGCCAGGTCCTTGAGCGATGCAGTCGATCGTCACGGTGTGCCGCTTGAGAGAGCGTGCCGCCTGAAATGGCTGTATCGGGCTAGGCCCCTTGTCCGATATCGGGCGGGATGGTTACTGTAGCTTGTCGTCCTTCTACATCAAGAAGACGACACATATCTTTAATTCTGTTATTTAAATTCTTTACTCATGCATTGTAATTAAGACCTTTAATGCTTATAGAAATAGAGATGCTTACTTACTTGCTGCTCTATGCTTGGTGCAATATGTTGGATGATTGCTATGATTTGATATCTGAATTCTAGCTTGCATGTTTTGGATCGTGTTTCGCTTAGCTACCGAATCGTGTTTTTCCGTCGCAACAACTTCGAGAGTTGTGTTGTGGCTCTAGTGTTTGGTCCGATTATGGAGAACGAGAGTGCCCAGAACAGAGTTGCTTTAGTAACCTTTCCACTCTAATTTGAGTCTGGTGACCCCGAGAGTGGAACCGATGCCTTGTTAGAGGTGCCCGCTTCAAGAGGAGGGGTACAGGATTGGTTCTACCGCCACTTGTTTTATCGCAGTTCTATCCTTCGTACCTCGCCTTAGCTCCAGGTATATCCTTCTGTCTCTGTTGCATGAAAACCCCTAAAAACTGCTAAATGCTTAAAACCTTAAATCTCTCTCGTAACTCCACTTGGAGATAGTTTTCTTGTTTTGTTCGTGACATCTTTAATGCTTCCCTCCTTGGGAATTTATCATCTCTTTATACCTGCCGGAGTGTAGCGTGTCGATTCTGGGTTCTCAACACTACCCCCCTTGTCCCTGTGTTCGACCCCGTATATCTATTTCGACCCCGTAAACAAAGTTGCGGGGGCCTAGAAGGATTCGGGTTTATAAATGTTAAAGCTCGACTACCTCAAATCCGCCTCCAATTTTAGGACGCGCGATTTAGGCCAGTCAATTTTTGGCGCCGTTGCCGGGGACAAGGAAAAAATGGTACTGTAGATGAATCCGAATCTACTAACTACACTCATGTGCCTCAAGCTTGAAAATGAGCTTGACAACACCCTCTTTCTCTTCTTTTTCCCTGGTATTATTCTTTGCCTAAGCCAAATAATTCAATTTTGATTTTTCATGCCATTCTTTTAGGAACCCTGAAGAACAGATCACTGTTCCACTGGGCTCCGACACCATTCAACCAATCGACATAGCACAATCATCGACATTATGCCTCCCTGCGTCCACCCGCAACACGTCGAAGGGGAAAAGCAGGGAAGGCCTAGGGATGAATCGCCTCCGCCAAGCGACAATGATCGCTACGACGGAAATGAGAAGCAGGAAGATCAGAAATTGGAGCACTCCGAGGAAGGCCACCCCCATGTCAGGCGTCGTCACCGTCATCGACACAGGCGACACCAGCGCCAAGAACAATAGGGAGGCAGCAACAGTGATGACTCAGACGAAGAAGAGAAGACTCTGAGGGAGCTAGCCTCCACTAAGGCTAGTAATTCCAGATGCCCTGTCGTCGTTCCGTGATTCAACGCCGCAAACTTTGAACTCAAGCCGTCCGTCATCTCCATGATTCAGAACAAAAGCTTCTGAGGGAGTTCCAAGAACGACAATCCCTATCACCATTTGGATGCTTTTAAGAACATATGTGATACTATCAAGATGAGGGGAGTTCCCCAGGAGGTAATCTATTGCAAGGGCTTCATCTTTTCTTTGGAAGATAAAGCTCTATCATGGTACCTAGGGCTGCCCCACCAGGCTATGAATGGATGGGGAGCATTGGTAGATGCATTCGTAAATAAGTTCTACCCAACTGAGAAGACAGTGAGAAACAGACAAAGGATAGCGTC
This sequence comes from Alisma plantago-aquatica, assembly GCA_963693085.1. Lineage (NCBI taxonomy): Eukaryota > Viridiplantae > Streptophyta > Magnoliopsida > Alismatales > Alismataceae > Alisma > Alisma plantago-aquatica. Next base: position 582,555,508 of record OY856411.1, read on the forward strand.
GTTCATGCAAAAGCCTAATGAGAATCTCCATGACGCTTGGGAGCGATACCCAGAATATCAGAGGGACTGCCCTCACCACAACTAGAAGAAAGGGTTCTTGATCACTACCTTCTATAACGGCCTGACTCCAGAGGAAAGGGTTTCGTTGAACGTAGCAGCAGGGAGCGACTTCCTAGGGAAAAAGCCGAGCAGGTATGAAAAGATCATCAAGAACATGGCTGAGCTGCAAGCCGGAACTGACTATGACAGATCTGACTGGGGCCAAGCTAAGAAGGTTAGTGAAGGATCTTCTTTTGAATCCAAGGCGTTGGAGACAATCACTTCTCAGATCTAGAGGATAGCTACGGATGTAAAGCAACTAAACGAATCTGGCAGAAAGAGTAAGAAGCAAGTTGAAAAGGTAATGAAATGTGTAACGTGTGGAGAAGGCAGACATGGGGTAGACAATTGCATCTACACCCAACCAGACGCATCAAGTGATTCAGAATCCGAGGATGAGGAAACTGAGAAGGTGGATTTTGTGAATTTCAAAAGGGCGGACCACCCTGGTTTCAGCTATGGCAACAAGGATGCAGCTGAAAATGTGCATCAGTTGCAAGGTGCCTCCAAGCAACCTCAAGCTTTTGAGCAAAGGGGAGGACCAAGCCAATACCCCAAAAACACCCATTTCCCATCAAACAAAGGGAACTTCCAAGCACATGGGAAGTATCAAGGGCCTAACCGAGAACAAAGCAAGGGCACGGGCCAGGCAGACGTGGTTGGCCAGTTATTTGATTTTGTCAAGAAGAAGGATACTATCAACAATCAGCTGGCGCAGAGTACGTTATCAAATTCCAGTGTCTTGAACTCGTTGTAGGTACAACTGGCAAACATGCAGACACACCAACGCCAGATCGACCAGCAGCTAGCTCAATTGGCTGAAATCGTGAAGAACCCATCATGAAGGATTCCGTCAAATACCGAACCGGCAAAAAGAACAGGACAATGACCGTAGAAGCACGGATGAAGATGCAGGATGAAGATGCAGGATGAAGAAACCTTGAGCGTCCAGCTGAAGATGAGAAACGCAACGCTTCTCGAGAGGCAACCCGAGTTGTCTTTTTAATTCCTAGAATAGGACGTTTTACTTACCTGCAAGAAAAACATTACAAACATTTTGGGATGTAATAAGGCCCGAGTCAGTGCATGCGCCACATGCGCTGACTCTGTTTTATGGGTCACCGAAGTATTCTATAGGACGGGATGGGTAATGCTAGCTGAGGTCGGGACCTTAGTTTTGGGCCAGTGATGTTTTACTCCTCTAGTTTCCTTTTCTTTCTTCTAGCTTTTGCTCCGAAGGTCGTTAAGGAAAACAACCCTACCGACAGGATATGCGCAATATCGTGCAAGGGATGTTGCGGGCATCGCTAAAGCCATGTCAAAAGACGCTCCTGGACGGCATGAGCCTGTGACGATCGTGCCAAAGGACTGATCACTCTTAGGCCAACGGATGGACTGTCCGTCTCGGGAATGAAACGCCTATCGGCCCATGCATGCCCAGGATTGCTTGCTGCATTTTCACCGTATCAAAAAACCAAGGTTGAGTTCGCTATATATATACGAACATGTTTTACCATGTCGGGCTGCTAAATTACTATGCTCATGCTCCTGTATCATGCAAAGGACTTAGTGCTTTTTGCTCCCGTGTTGCGCGATACCCCCTTGCCTTCGTAACGTGCGGAAATCCCGAAGCTCTGTGAGGTACAGCCCGACAGACCTATCACCCGGTAGATCTATCGCGCAGTAGTTATGCCGCCCGACACGTTCTCTGTTTACATGAATAGATTATCGACCTTGATTAGCTTAACGATTTCGTATCGCCCGACATGCATATCGTGCAACGTATCTTTTAGTAACTATTGTCCGATATGCCATGTCAGGCGAGAGTCATGTCGTCCATTTTTGTATCGTCCCAAAAATTTTGTGTCGGGTGACACGCCGTTTCCTTTGTGTATATATACGAGCCGTATCAGGCATCTTTTATCGCCCGTCACGACCGAGCGTTTGTCGCCCTATCGCCTAATCCATATCGGGCGATACCCATTCCTAGTATCGGCTACATGACCTCACCTCAGAACCTTGTGTGTCGCCCGATACTGGGGGGAGGGCATGCAACCTTTGTACAAAAACACCAGGCCACACATTTATTCTTTATTGTATACTTCTTTCAAAAGCCAACATATTTAATCAAAGTATTTCTTTTGTTGTCTTACAAAGATGGCCCGCACCAAGATAACTGATGTCCCCGTTGACTCTCAGGGTAGGAGGATCCACCCTGAGAACACGGTTGAAACCTCCAACGCCGGGCGGAAGTGTCTGAATCCAAGACCAGTCGAGGCCTCTACGATAGAAAAGAGGGCCAGGGTTGGAGAAATGGCAACTCCAACTCCAGTTTTAACTCCAACTCCCCCAACCGCAGCAACAATCCCAGAAGCCTTGGCGGTGAGTTTCGAGCCAAGGAACGACGAGCATACTCGCCGGTACGCTGAGCTGGTGCCCAAAGTCTACCGCCCCAGCAGGTTCTTCCACAAAGCCTCATTTGCTGATCTGGGAATCGAGAAAAGGCTGAAGGCCGTCCTCGCCGTGGCGGGACTGAAGAAAATCTGCTTCAGTAGGTCCTCCTCGTACACTAGGCTGACAATAAAGTTCATGTCTTCCCTCCAACGGGTGAGAAATTCACCGGCGGAGAGAAAAGAATTCGGAGGGCCAGACAGACTCCGAGCCCGACTCTACAACTCGGAGTGCACAATCTCCGAAAGGTTTCTAAACCAGATCTTCTCTTCAAGCGAGGAGGAGAGGAATGTGATGGACAATGGTGAGAGAATCACCGAAGGAGACAGGTTCGATCCCATGAAACTCTGGAACAAGTTAACCAGCGAATCTTCATTCAAGCCGGGAAATAAGGTAGCTACTATGCACTCATGCTTCTGGAGGATAGTGCACAAACTGGTGAAATGCCTCTTGTTTAGCAAGTACGAATCCAGCAACATATACACAGAGGAGCTCCAGGTCATGTGGCACATAATGGAGGGCCGAGTGATCAACCTTAGACAATTTTTGCTGAACAGACTACATCCGATGAAGGAAGCTACCAAGGAATACTGCATGGGTCTCATCGTCAACCTAATCGCAGTAGGACTCGGGTACCCGAAAGTGCCACGCAGCCTTTCGAGGACGCAGGGTGATGAGGTAATTGACACCAAGTACCTGATCAGGGCCAGTATCATCAGGAAGGAGGGGACAGACTTTTTCTATAAGTTCGCAAGGATGAATATTCTCCTCCCGCTCCATCGCTTCACTGACTACGACGCAGAAAAACTAGTCTTCACCGTCGTAAAAATTGAAGCTGTGGCGGCCGACACATCCCTAGCCGCCACCACAAGAGTCCAGGAGAGGACAACTCCAGAGTTACCAACAACCGCTGCTGATAGAATTTTTGCCACTCCATCCACATCAACTACCGCCCCCGAAAGGACGGTGGCAGCTGAGAAAGAGTCGGTGATCGTAGAAGTCACTGAGACATCAACTCCGGGAACTACCACGGGAGAGGCAACCGCAGCCCCCGACATCCCTGAAGGGCCTGTAGAGGCAGAAGAAGCACCCGAGCCGGTCACCAGTAATGAGGTGTTCGCCGAGATCCTGGGAAGGGAGCTCGAAGGTGCGCGACTGACACCAACACCGACACCGGTGTCCTCTGTCAAGGCTGCTGGAAGGATCGCCGAGGACGTAGAGGTGGAGCAGCATCCGCCCACACCACGACCATCTCCACCAAGATATGAAGGCGAGGCAGAGGCGGCCGCAAGAGGACCAACACCTCGCCCAGCAACATCTGCCACACGAACAATTGAGATATGCTCTACCTCGTCTGGTGGGCCATCTCGCGGGCAAGATGCCGTGAGGATGAGAGGGAGGCCCACAGGAACCCCTCTGTTGCTCGGAATGACGCTCGGGCACGAGCTCGACAAGTTGCGGGAGGTAAAAGATACCAACTATGATATTTGTACATCCCTAACCCAAAAATATGCGTCTTTACAAGACAGGCTGAGCAGCCAAGAGAGAGAGTTGCTGAGCAGAGTAGAGTCCGTAAACTCAATAATGCAGCAAGTTCTCCAACGCCTCAACAAGATCGAGGAGAGGCTGGATAGAGGGGACAACCATCCGCGTCGAAGGCAGCCGAGGCGATCGCCGTCACCTCTGAGTCGTGGCTCTCCATCATCTTCGTCAGCGTCTCCCTCGACATCAGCGTCACCCTCCTCCTCCAGCGGGCGATCCTCGACACCCAAAGAGGGGACGCAACTGAAGTCCACCGACGGACCTCCAGGAGGACAGGTGAGCTCCGTAGTTCCTGAGGAAGAAAATCCCTCAGTCCCCCTGGATGATATTGAAGATGACAATGGAGCTGTCAGCATCGGAACAGACTCGTCTGACGAGTCAGAAGGAGAAAAGGGGGACGTGTACGAAGCCAATGAAAGACACTTCCCTCGAAGGAGACGCTCGATGGCAGACATGTTTCGTGAGCCATCAGAGATACCATCCTTCGAGATGGCCAACTTCGACAGAAGGGCCATCGGCTACCTGTCGATCAGAGACCAGAAACTGCTAGACAAGGTCCTAAGATCGTAGGAAGATGAAGAAGACGTCGTCTGGAGTGACAACTACTTCTCCGTACGACGGGGAACTCTCCGCAACATGTTCCGCTCACCGGCCGTCGTCGGAAAAAGGCTATTCAGGGTCCTCGAGAATGCTATAATAGAAAATATCGCTAGTAGGACTGGTCAGAAGAAAATATACTGCGCCACCCCGACCCTGGCAAGAAGGTTGATGTGCAGAGAACTAGACTCCTCTGCAGTGTCCAACATGCTGCAGCACATCGAGGAGCACAACCCTAACCTCGTGTTGACACCGTATAAGCACCGCAACATATGGTTCCTCTGCGTAGCAGACCTAAGGAACCACGAAGTCTGGCTCCTGAATTGCAGCCACAACAAGGTACCGCATTCCGGGATCGCCTTCAGCCGCCCGGAAGACAAAAACCTGAGGCTTCTACCGGTGCGTCTGCAAAGAGTTATCAAGCGAGGAGCCAAATGCCACAGCTGCGTTTGGAACTTCTTTTCTATTCGTGACTTCCCCGTCCAGGTTGAAGAGGGAAGCGGAAACAGCGCCCTAGTCGTCTTGAGTGCCATTGAGGTGCTCAGTACATTTGGCAACTTGAGGGCCCTTAGGGGCCATTTTTTCTATCAACGTAGGGGCATCTACGCCATGTTGCTGATCAAGGACAAGCGCTATTTTTGGGATGCAGGGGTACCGGAGCAGCTGCTGGACAGTGACCTAGATGAAGACTCTTCTCAGTCCAGCAGCCCCTCAGAAAAAGAAGAAGAAGTGGCGACCGTCAGACATGGGGAAGACAAAGAACTGATGGTCCTTAAGAAAGTGTACGGGATAGAAGAAACTGCTTCGCCTAAAGCCACCGAAGGAATGATCAAAAACTTCGACCGTTTCTCGTGCGCTACGCTCACGCAGGAGCAGGTAGATGAAATCCTTCTAAAGTTAGCAGATGCTACCCCGAGGAATGTCATTTACAAGGAGGGCAATGTCGTAGTCCCTATTGATGAGCTAAGGGACGTGGTTAAAGGAGGATGTTTGGCGATATCAGTATTAACCGCTTGCATCCAAATATTACAACAAAAGTTCGACCACACATATATAGCCCATCCTATGTTGTTTAACGACGTTTGCCTAGCTGACGAAACAGGAGCACAGAAACTTTTTCTGGAAGAGTTGGAAAGCGGAGTCCCCAACCAAATCTTTCTGCCAATTCTTCACTATAACCATTGGACACTCCTAATGGTGTACACCCGGCAACGAGCAGGAATCTTTTACAACAGCTCGGACGACAACAACAACCATCCAGTGCCATGTACATCAGAACCGCTGTCATCCGTCGAATGCTTAACTCAGAAATACTATGACGGGGTGACAAAGATAATACAACCATTCCTGGACACACAAGCAAACAAATGGCATGAGCTTCAGTTCTTCCACCGCAGCCCATAGTAGATCCCATTATCCAACGACTGCGGTATCCACGTCCTGTAATGGATAGCGAATAAAGAGACACCTGACCAGCTCCATCACATCGATTACCACAGTAAAAGAGGAGAATATGTGTGGGAGCTTCTATCTGACAAAGGCGCGCTCATCGGCTAACCCTCACTGGATTAGCATTACCTTGCCTAATTTACTTCACAACTCTGGGACAGAGTGTGGAGTAAGTTTGGGGGGTACCATGGTACCAGTGAGGGAGGTACAAAATTATGTCAAATTTTCTAACTTAATCTTTTGATTCTTTTGTCTATCATGTATACACATATACTTGTTCATATAAAACTCTTTTATACATATACATGTTCATATAAAATTTTGCTTTGCTTATTTTGTTCCCATGCATATGTACAAAGTCTCTATATTAGTAAAAACCTGATTCAACTGCTTGCAAAGTTTGTTCTCTGTATGCTTAATGTGATGCAAGTCCTGTTACATCTTTCTGATAATGCTTCTTCAAATGAACAAAAGAATATGTTTTGCCATGTCAAAAATTTTCAAAAATACAATAATCTCGCAAACAGCTAAGAGACAAGTATGGAGAAGGAAAAAGCTACCCAAATAGCAAGAATCTCTTCATTTCCCCGTACCCGACAAAAATCCTAAAAAGAGAGAGAAACCTTATGAGTGTGAATAAAAGCAAGAGAGTTGTGCCCAATAAAAGGAAAAGAAAAAAATTATATACACACTTGTTTTCCAAAAGTACCCATCTTTAGGCGTGGTAGATCCGGGGCAGTGGTACGTAGGATGTGAAATCACTGCTCTAAAGCCAACTGGCTTGGACTGTAGGGACCATTTGCCCGTTAACAGACCCTTGCCTGGATGGACTAATGGGAAACAAGAAGAAAACCCAAAAAGCCTTAGCCTACCCTTTACACAACTTTCTGCCCCGAAAATAAATTTATTTGGTGTGTAAGCTAACTTCAGAATCATACAACAAAGTCTCGCCAAAGCTGTAGAGAATAATCTTACTTAAACAATAAGGCGAGAAAGATGAAGTCTTTTGTTCGTAATGAAGCAGCATTATCTCTAAAGGCATTACGATACTTGTTTTACATCTTGGCCTGAGAAGCATACTACGCAAGAAGAAGCATCGCCAAATAAAGTTTAAATATAATATTGATTGAGGACAATCAAAAAGCTAAGTTTGGGGGAGTTGATAACACCAATTTTTGTAATGTTTTAGAATGTTTTTCTATTATCAAAACTGCCCTTTTCTCGCATTTTCCTCTCTTTTATATGCATTTTCGCAATAATTAGCCAAGCAATGCTCTCAGTCCAATATTTCTATCTTTTGCAGAGTTTCCTCCTATTTTGGCCCATTTTGGCACCAATAAGGCCCATCTCGCCCGCATATAAGTCCAAGACTGTCTCGGCCCCTGACGCCCGATACACACGCTGACCGGCAGGGGTGCGCGATACGACGATGCGCGACGCAAGGATGCCGTGCGAGAGGGTACCGATGGACGACACGCCTCTTTACCTGACAGGGAGCCGAGCACGCCGCAACTACTCCATGTGCCGCGCGATATCGACCACCCACTGGCAGGCGCCTCACACCACGACGCCCGACAACCGACCTCCTTGTGCAAGGCAGTACCGGGCGATACCCGCGTCATCCGACCACCGAGTGAACGGCGGAAAGGAGGACACGTGGCGCTTCCAGCACCATATCTTCTCATGACCAGCTGCCTATAAATAGCAGCTACAGGGAGCCGAAAAGACAGCTTAGACAATTCAGACAAGCTTGGCCACTCCAGGTTTCGGACGGTCGAGTGATCTTCGGAGGAGGCTGTGAGAGCAGGCGTATCGTGCTCCAGTGTTCGTACCGGGCGACACTAGGTGAGCTCTTCCTCATCCCGAGAGGGAGGGGACTGGTTCACCTAGGACTGTGTCGGGCGACACTGGGAGCCGATATCGACCGATGTAGATACATGACACGAGTGCCCGACACCAGTGCCTGGCAGTAGGATACGCAGCTCCATGCCCGACACGATAACGAACCCGATACGCTCCGCCCGTCAGGCGTGTCGCCCGAGAGGGTGTGCCGCCCGACTTGAGCGTATCGACCAGGTCCTTGAGCGATGCAGTCGGTCGTCGCGGTGTGCCGCTTGAGAGAGCGTGCCGCCCGACACGGATGTATCGGGCTAGGCCCCTTGTCCGATATCGGGCGGGATGGTTACTGTAGCTTGTCGTCCTTCTACATCAAGAAGGCGACACATATCTTTAATTCTGTTATTTAAATTCTTTACTCATGCATTGTAATTAAGACCTTTAATGCTTATAGAAATAGAGATGCTTACTTACTTGCTGCTCTATGCTTGGTGCAATATGTTGGATGACTGCTATGATTTGATATCTGAATTCTAGCTTGCATGTTTTGGATCACGTTTCGCTTAGCTACCAAATCGTGTTTTCCCGTTGCAACAACTTCGAGAGTTGTGTTGTGGCTCTAGTGTTTGGTCCGATTCTGGAGTACGAGAGTGCCCAGAACGGAGTTGCTTTAGTAACCTTTCCACTCTAATTTGAGTCTGGTGACCCCGAGAGTGGAACCGATGCCTTGTTAGAGGTGCCCGCTTCGAGAGGAGGGGTACAGGATTGGTTCTACCGCCACTTGTTTTATCGCAATTCTATCCTTCATACCTCGCCTTAGCTCCAGGTATATCCTTCTGTCTCTATTGCATGAAAACCCCTAAAAACTGCTAAATGCTTAAAACCTTAAATCTCTCTCGTAACTCCACTTGGAGATAGTTTTCTTGTTTTATTTGTGACATCTTTTATGCTTCCCTCCTTCGGAATTTATCATCTCTTTATACCTGCCAGAGTGTAGCGTGTCGATTCTGGGTTCTCAACACTACCCCCTTGTCCCTGTGTTCGACCCCGTATATCTACTTCGACCCCGTAAACAAAGTTGTGGGGGCCTAGAAGGATTCAGGTTTATAAATGTAAAAGCTCGACTACCTCAAATCCGCCTCCAATTTTAGGACGCGCGATTTAGGCCGGTCAACTCCCCTTCAGAAGATACATTATGTGCTTCACCCTATCGACCACGGGGATATTAAGGATCTTGAAAGCCTTTTCCAACTCTATCAGCCAAAGATCAACATCTATTGGATCAACCGTACCGACATACTCCACAACACCAACATGTCTTAGCCTCTCAAAGATCGTCCCCACTCCTGGAGATTCGGCACCGGGGATAGCTACCCTAGGCTGAGGGGAAGGCATCCTATCTGCCACGTGCATCATTGTCACCATAAACTGTCCAAATAGAGATACTGGAAGGTAGGGTTCTCTACCGTGGAAGGGTTAAATTGGGGCTCATCAGGCATCTGATCTTCTCTAGCATGAGCCCTCACACCACCACCGGGTGCAGCAACACTGCTCTCTGAAGCATGTTCTTTGTGTTATGTAGCAACCTTTCTACTCTTCTTCTTCTTCTGCATAAGCAAAAGTCACTATATGATAGACTGGAGGATACTAGAACATACAAAAACCCTAGCCCTAGGTCACTATAGACTCATCAAACCTAAATCTCTGATACCAACCCATCTTATAAATCCTTCATGCGCCACAATGCGAGATTACTCAAAACCAAATGCAGAAATAACACTAAGCAAGCGGGTTACCAAAAAACACAAGAAATTAAAATCAATTTCATTAAATCACCATAAGCTAAAAACTTATAACATATGAGTCCACAAGCCTGCCAAATGCAACATACACATATCACATGTTGCTTACATCACTATAAATCTACATTCGTCTCATCAACCTGTTACGTAAGATATTGGTTCCACATATACAAGTATAGTTGTCATAACTATACAACCATGACACCCAAACTAAAACCTCATATCGCTCACATAACCACAAAACATCTCAAAGAAAAACTTCCTAGGACCTGAGTGTACAAGGATGAATCTAGGACCCTAACACCAAAAGACTAGCAACCTATCCAACATTATCAGTTACTACTCTTGTTGCTTCTCTTCCTCAGATGCATGACCTCTACCTCTTCATGTATGGTTACTTAAAAGATGTGGAAATCCACGGTGTGAGATCAAACATCCCAGTGAGAGATATAACTCCCCCCCAACACTGTCAAAGCACCTGCAAGATAAGTAGGTAAAACAACATACTAGCAAGTTGAGAAGATTTAGCTAAATGATATGTATATATCAGGTAAAGAGATTAGTCAATATTAGGCAGCCACCATTGAGCAATAGATCAAGTTATATTCTAATAAGGAATACAAAGAACATGTATAACAGTTGAGTTCGCTTACCGTCTTATAATTCAAGAAATTAGTAAAAAGATAATTCAAGGGATGAAACAATGTGAGATGTATCTCACCATAAGCACATGTACCACATGGTTGTATTACATCTTTTATTACGCCTTGAGTATTTGAGTCGCACCACCCACATCCAACTACCCCTGCGAAGGGAAACCGACGGTGCCATACAAGGTCCATGGAAGAGTCTGAATCCATGCCCTCTCCTAAACCTCTTGGTTAGCATGAGAGAACACGCTAGAGACATACCAGTCAACTACAAAAGAGTTACATATAGTCAGCACAGGGATTAGTTCACACATGGCCGTCCATATATAAACACCTAGCCCACCTTGGTACAAGTAACAATGCTAGAAGAATAGGCTCGTGAATGGCCGTTCTTAAAAGGAGTGGCTCACTCATGGCTATCCATATCACAAGGAGATTGACTCACGCATAGTCGTCTCACACAACCTGTAATTGTGGATGCAAGGAGATACTCGACTTGCATCCCCACATATTCAAAAAATATGTGCTCCAAGTTAAACTTGTTTCACCAATCCAACAAATAAAGATGACACTGGAATTGGATCTATGGCACAAGGAAAAATCATGATTAGGTTTTACTTGATTTTCTAGCCAATTGGGTGACTTTTAGCATCAATCAAGTTACAAAGTATAAAGCTAAAACAAACTCAACATGATTACGGGTGTGTTGCAACTTCAGAAGATATAAAATGTACAATGTGTGAACTTATCACACAACCACCACATAGTACAACAAAGCTTTGCCATAAGGCAATCATCAATGTCACATATCATCACGGGATCACAATCCCTCAAGCACATCACTTGAGGATATCACCTTTCAATAGGCAAGAAGGCATCACCAGGTCATATTAAGTCATACATGTTCATCATCACATTATTGTCTCATTAGTGTGCATAAGCACCCCCTATGTCACATAATCATCACCTAGCATACACAAGACATGGAATACATATAACCTCCAAGGTTAGAACTTATAAACAAGAGAGAGAAAACATTCTACATGATGAACATCTCATGAGAGAGAAAGCAAACACATAATTTAGGATTAGGGTTAGCGTTCCAAGCTTTAGCCGATTATGGTTTTCTAGGTACATACAAGTACTAAACCCTGGATATAGCATCTCCCACATTCCTAGAATACTTAGGGTTAAGAAGCATGATTAAGGTTAAGCAAGCATCTATCCACATAGCACTACACATGGCTCAAACATTATTTATACCAGTGCATTAAATTTGGGTTCAAACATGTGACTCAACCAACCATCAACCACATGTCGCGACCACCACCTTGCATGGGTCGCGGCCATCACCATGATAGGTCGCGACCACCATCACTAATGGTGTTATGATCGCGGCCAACCTATTCCATGTCACGACCAACACACCAAGAATGTACCATGTCTCGACCACCATCACTAATGGTGTTATGATCGCGGCCAACCTATTCCATGTCGCGACCAACACACCAAGAATGTACCATGTCTCGACCCACAAGCAACCAAGTAGCATCTAGCTAGAGTTAGGGTTTCACCCACCTGAGGAAGCATGTCGGGACCTAAGAACAAGGATCATCTCAACCCACGACAAAAGCATAACGCAAGACCAAGACATCACTACTACATTTTTGGCCAGTAACGTCGCTGCCCATAACGTCATTTTTATTAGAATAACCGACCTAATAGACTATTGCATCGGTTTTATCATAAAAACTGACCTTACAGGTTTCCTGCGGAAAACATTCACGCGATTTTGGCTTCGCGCGTCGATCTATATCATCGGGTTTTCCAAATATCCGATGCTATAGCGTCAAACAAAAATGCGGGCACCGCTTTGGAACTCTAGCGTCGGTTTTTATGGATAACCGACCTTATAGATACTGACCTCTAGGGTCGGTTTTTTAAAATAACTGACCTTATAGATGGTTTACGAAAATTCGGGCACCACTTAGGCTGTAGCGACGGTTTTCTGGAGTAACCGACTCTATAGAGATGACTTGTAGCGTCAGTTTTTTCAGTTGACTGACGCTACAGGTCTAGCAAATACACACGCGACCTAGGACCTATCGACTTCTGTTTCATTTCGTTTTTCTTGAAAGCACGGCGCTAGAGACCCCTCCTTCTGATGTCGGCGTCCATCTCTGTATCCAAGGAGCCCATCTCCGCTTCCGACGCCGCCGCCCTGTCCAAGGTGTCCAGTCGTGTGCCGCCGTCGAGCCGTGTTGTGTCGCCATCAAACCGTGCTGCCGTCGAGCCGTGTTGTGCTGCCACCAACTAAAGGTCGCAAGGTACATTCTATTAACCAAAAATCGGTCACAAGCTTCTCGGTTGTACGTGTTGTGCCGCCGTCGAAGAGATTTCTTGGTTGGAAAGGAGAGGCGGGGTAGGTGGGGGCTGTTGTGGTTGGGTAGCGATGGGTGCTGGTGGTAGTAGCACGATCGTGCCATAACCACAACCGTTTTTCTTCTTATTGTAATGTTGCGATTGAGGAAAGGTTCAGAGTGAATGTATTTGTTAGGTAGCACGGTCGTGGTGGTTGTGGCTGAGTGAATGTATTTGTTAGGTAGCACGGCCGTTCTGGGTAGCACGGCCCTGGTGGTTGGTAGCAAGGCCGTGGTGGCTGTGGCTGAGTAAATGTATTTGTTAGGTAGCACGGCCGTGCTGGGTAGCACGACCGTGTTGGCTGAGTTGCTGAACTGCATTTGTTAAAATCTTTCTGCTCCTCTAATATTGATGTATATTGACCCTAATGCCTTACATTATAAGAGAATTGAATCATGAATTTGTGTTGTTGCAGGTGTTGTTGACTTGCATATATTTCTTTTTCAGCTTTCAAGTGAGGTATAATATTCTCACTCTCCCAATGTGCCATTATGCTTCATTTTGATTCAAATATTTAATACATGTACGGTAGCGCTTGGTAGACATTCCAGAAATATGAGGGTAGACATTGTGTAGTCTCATATTGACACTTTAGGATTTATATATGAGATCATCGAATGCATGATGTTTAACTTAATATATAAATAAGACAATAATACATTTATGCATGTATCAACTTAGAAACTCGTTCAAAATTTACTCATAGGAGTAAATATTAGATAGTCCCCGATTTGGGACTATTTTTGGATATTTAATCTCACTTAGGATGTAACTGTATAATGTATGTTTAGTTTTTAAGAAAATTTTAGTAGTATTTCCTCATTTGTTCTCTGGGTACATATGCGAGTGGTTATTTACCATTTACATCGGTGTACTTGGAGAACTTAGGGGAAATGCTGCTGAAATTTTCTTCAAAACTAAACATACATTATACAGTTACTAATGAGATTAAATATTCAAAAATGGGATAGGTGGTACACTTTAGTATAAAAGTAATTAACTTCCTATCAATAAAAACTTACATCTTATAGTATCAATATTAAATGCTTAGTTTTATAATTAATTTTTAATGTGATATACAAAATGGATCGAAGTTGGATGTCTATCAAGAACTGTTGTAGTTCAAAGTTTGCCAAAGGTCTTGATGAATTTATCAGATTTGCTGAGGAACATAGGAAACTACCTACAGATAAGTTCTATTTTCCATGTAGAAATTGTGGTAACAATTTGAAAGTTGATATTGCTGAGGAAATTAAGGATCATGTCATATGCATTGGGATCATACAAGGTTATAATGAATGGTATTGGCATGGAGGGAAAATTAATAATGGATCAGAAAATGTCGATACTAATAGTCGTGGCATAGAAGATATAGATAATGATGATAATTTCAATGATGTACCGATTCAGGATGACCCAATTCAGGATGATATGGTTGATGAGATACTATGCAGTTGTCGGGACAATGTCATTGATCCACCTTCTTTATTTGCAAACATAGTCCATGATGCTGAAAAACCTTTATGTAAGGGTTGTACTAAGTTCACGAGGTTGAGTGTTGTTATGCGATTATATACTCTTAAAGCTCAAAACCGGAGGAGCGATAAGAGTTTCACTTCACTGTTGTCTTTGTTAAAGGAAATTCTTCCTGAAGGCAACGAGCTTCCAATTTCAACATATCAAGCAAAGAAAATAATGTGCCCAATGGGAATGGAGGCTAAGAAGATTCATGCATGTCCAAATGATTGTGTGTTATTTCAGAAGGACTATAGTAATTTAATAAATTGTCCAAAATGTGGTGCGTCAAGGTATAAGACCACAAATTCAGCTAAGGCTAAAAATGGCTCTCTTGCCAAGGTGATGTGGTATCTACCAATAATACCATGATTTCAATGCTTATTTTCTAATACAGAAGATGCGTAAAATTTGTCTTGGCATGGGGAGTTAAAGGCCAATGATGATGGCGTCCTACGACATGCATTTGATTCACCACAATGGAAGAAAATTGATTTATTATACCCTCAATTTGGTAAAGAACCAAGAAACTTAAGACTTGGACTCTGTACAGATGGAATGAATCCCTATGGTACATTAAGCAGCCAACATAGCATGTGGCCTGTTATGATTGTTATATACAATCTTCCTCCTTGATTTTGTATGAAAAATAAGTATGTCATGTTGTCAATATTGATATCAGGGCCCAAGAAACCTGGAAATGATATTGATGTTTACCTTCAACCTCTAATAGATGACCTAATGAAACTATGGGAAGAAGGTATTATGACATATGATGCTTCACGTAAAGAGACCTTCAGTTTGTGTGCTATGTTGTTTTGCACGATTAATGACTTTCCAGCTTATGGAAATTTGTCTGGATATAGCATAAAAGGTTACAAAGCATGTCCTATTTGTGAGGAAAATACTGATTCAATCAGACTAAAACATGGTGGTAAAATTGTATATCTTGGTCATCGGAGATTTCTCCCACCAGTGCATCCTTATCGAAGGCAACGCAAAACCTTTAATGGGTCAATGGAGGAACGAAGTGCTCCTAAACCTATACCAGGAAATGTTGTATATGATAGGGTGAAACATATTGTTAATGAATTTGGAAAGAGTTCAAGTAGTCATACACTCGCATGTGACAAATCTCTATACAAGAAGAGGTCAATATTATGGGATCTTCCTTATTGGAGATCTTTGGCAATTAGACACTGCATTGACGTCATGCATGTTGAAAAAATATTTGTGATAGCATCATCGGTACACTATTGAACATACCAGGAAAGACTAAATATGGCATCAAATCTAGAAAAGATTTAGAATTAATGGGTATTAGAAAAGAATTATCAGTGGAGATCAGGAGTCGCCGCACATATTTGCCACCGGCTTGTTACACTTTGTCAAAGAAGGAGAAAAAGACTTTCTGTGAGTGCTTGTATAATATTAAGGTTCCACAAGGATACTCTTTTAATATTCGTAGATTGGTATCAATGAAGGATCTAAAACTGATAGGTCTCAAATCTCACGATTGTCACACCTTAATGCAACAAATTTTACCTGTGGCTATTCGATCTATATTGCCGAAGCATGTAAGGTTTGCAATCACAAGACTCTGTTTCTTCTTCAATGAAATTTGCAAGAAAGTGATACATCCTGATACTCTCGATAAATTATAGAAAGATGTAATTGTTACCATGTGTCAGCTTGAAATGTACTTTCCTCCTTCATTTTTTGATATCATGGTTCATCTTGTAGTACATATTACAAGAGAGGTGAAGATGTTGGGTCCAATTTTCTTACACTGGATGTATCCATTTGAACGCTACATGAGTGTTTTTAAAGGTGATGTTCGGAATTGTTATCGTCCTGAAGGGAGTATTGTTGAGGGTTACGTGGCAAGGGAGGTGATGGAATTTTGTAATGATTTTTTGAATTTCAATAAAACTTGTAGCGATCTAAAAAATTCCCATCACACTGGATCTTATTGTGGCAAAGGAACTCTGGGAGGACGAGTGAAAGGAATCAGTCGTGAGTTGTGGGAACAAGCACATTTGTATATTTTACACAACATCGATAAAGTTAGTAGCTACATCACATAACACAATGATCTTATCAAGAGAAATCATCCACGATCAAGTTCAATGTGGCTTGCAAGAGAGAATAATCAAACATTTATTAGGTGGTTTGAAGAGAAAGTATTTAATCAACTATCTGAATCACCGAATAATGTTGCTGAGAACATAAAATGGCTCGCCTTTAAGCCAAAAATGGATGTCATGTCATATGAAGGTTATGACATAAACGGATTTTCATACTACACAAAGCATTAAGATGAAAGTAGTGTAGTTCAAAATAGTGGGGTCACTGTTCAAGCTTGTTCGTTGTATTTTGCTAGTGCCAAAGATAAAAGACCACGCGAAGCTGAGATGTCATATTACAGCGTCATTGAGGACATATGGGAAATGGACTATACAAATTTTCGAGTTCCTATATTTAGGTGTAATTGGGTTGACAACAACAAAGGAGTTTTAGTGGATGAGTTGGGTTTCAAATTGGTGAATTTTGAAAATATTGGTGAGAAAGATATGCCATTCATCATGGCAGACCAAGCAAAACAAGTATTCTATATTGATGACCCGGCAAACAAAAATTGGTCTGTTGTTCTTCATGGAAAAAGAAAGTTTACTGTAGATCCTATAAATGAAGAAGAATACTACAAAAAGTATGATGATTCCAGTCCATTCTCAGTTGGTTTGCCAAGTGTAAATGTTGAAGATAACACCGATGAATATTATAAACGCCAAGACCATGCTGAAGGAATTTTCCTTGACTAACAACTCAACCAATACTAGAGGCATGTATTCCTTAAATTATTTATTTTATTATCATTCAAAATAAAATTTTCCTTGAATTACTAGAGGCATGTATTCCAATACTAAAGGCATGACCTTATCACTTTTGCTTTTATTATCACTTATTTTTTTATCATGTATACTTGCAGGTTCTAAAATGGCGAGTGAAGATGAACATTTTGAGCATGAGCATGAGCACCATGAGGATGGTAGTGGTGATGCTAAGAAAAGTAGAGGTCCCACACTAATGCGTAGGTTGCAGGAGCTCAGGGCTAAAGGGGAGAAATTGCCACTCCCGTTTGATATCACAGGAGCACCTATTGGGGAACATGCTAGTGCTTTCAAGCATTACATAGGGGCGACCGCGCGCAGTAAGGTGCCAATAGATATAGAAAATTGGCATGATGTTCCTAATGCCAAAAAAGACCTCATATGGAAAGATATATCTGTGAGTGGAAGTGATATTATTTTAATATGTTTTTTTATCTATTGATTCTAATTTAGTTTGCTTGGAATTAATTTCTTTTCAAAATAACATTATTAATTGCTTCTTTTGTATGTATAGGGTGTTTTTCATCTAAATGAAAAAGATCACAAGAAAAGAGTGCTACAACGTTGTGGTGTACGATGGAGGGGTTTTAAGACATATCTCGCAAGGGAATGTATAGATAATCCTAAACAAAAGAAGAAAGCAACAAATGTATATATTTTTATAGATCCTGAGGTGTGGGAAAGATTTGTTGCAGCTAGGAGATCGGAAGAGTTTCAGGTAATAAAGATTGTGATGTATTTTATGAATCTTTAATTTTATACAATTAAGGAGGTGAATCTTTTTATACATGTTTGCCAAGTCTAAATTGCAATACTTCATTTTAAATGATCAGGCTATCCACCAGGCTCAAAAAGAAAGATGGGCCAAAAATGTGCATGACCATCGCTTGGGGCCCGGTGGTTATGCCTTCTGCCACCAACTACAAGAGAAGCAATCCTTTCTGGAGAAGAATCTAGTACAACTCAAGTTGAGCGTCCACCCTGACACTTGACATGGATTGATGCTAGAAAGAATCGAGCACGTGAAATTGTCAACCCTGTAACTAAGGAGGTGGCACAAAAGATGGTAGGTTTATCCCAACTACGTAAAGAGTAACTCCCACAAACTTAGATTTATTTATATCTAATTGATATTGTGTTTTAATATTTTTATTAACTATGAATAGATTGATCTCCACGAGCAAAGGAAGGAAGGAAAGTTCATCCCAACTGGCCACATGGATGAACTATCAGTTGTGCTTGGTACAAAAGAGCATCCAGGCCGTGTTAGGGGATTAGGAGCTGGCATAGGATTCAAGTCTTATTTTGGCCCTTCACAATCTAAAAGAGGTCGTGCAGGAGGTCTTACACAAGAGGAGGTTAAAGCATTAGTAGTGCAGAAAGTAAAAGAAATAATGTCTTCATTTCAGCCTACTCAACCTTCTCAACCTTATCATACTGTGTGTCTC
Source organism: Alisma plantago-aquatica (assembly GCA_963693085.1). NCBI lineage: Eukaryota > Viridiplantae > Streptophyta > Magnoliopsida > Alismatales > Alismataceae > Alisma > Alisma plantago-aquatica. The sequence goes on from OY856411.1 coordinate 582,574,209, forward strand.
TCAAGTGATGAGGTACAAGCCCATGCTCCAGTTGTAGAAGGTCATGGGAGCACTCCCGATGACCCACCACAACAATATGTAGTAAGTTTTTGTTCTATATGATAATATATATAGTTGTAACAGGTATCTATTCTACTTTTTCTTATATAACCTATAGTATATCTATCTAGGTTGGTATGAACTGTAAACTTGCAGTGGAGGTTCCAGAATATAATGTTGTGGCAGCGGGCAAGGTGTACAACCTTGGTGGAACATTGCATTGCCAACAAATTACTGATGATATTTTCCGTGTGTCCATCCATCTTGTGTATGACGGAATGGGGGACAAACCACTACCCATACCTAATCCTGAATATAGTACAGTTGAAGAAGCAGAGGGTGCTATGGTGGGTTGGCCTAGACACTTGGTTATCAATGACAAGGTATACTTGAATTCTACCATGTTTTTCATATTTGACTGCATATATGAACTCGTGTAATAGAAGTATGTAATTTAATTAACAGGTTTGCAAACCAAAAAGTAAAAAATCTACTAGTCATCCTCCTATGCCCAAGCCATCTATTATTCCAGAATCCACATTCGACGAGTTGGGAAGTAAATGTAAATGTTTGTGTCGATACTTAGCCAACCAAAGCTCTGGACTACAAATGTTGATCAATTTAATAGAAGATGCAACTGGAAGGGACTTTGACAATTATATTTTTCTTGATGATATTATAGAGTTGTTCCGTTATGATTGGTTGAATACTTCGATATTATAAGTATGGATAAGGTAAGGATCTATCAATATAGAAAATTCCAATACACATTTTTAGCTTATTTCTACATATCAAAATAATTACAAATGTTTAACAACCATTTATATACCGAGGCCACAAACTTTGATATAAAGAATGTTGGATTCTTAGTTCCTTCGGTCACTAGTCAGGTGGAGACACATATTGAGGAAGTGAGTGATTACTTTTCTAATGCATTCAAATATTTTGCTACTGTGGGAAAGGAAATTATCCTAATTCCTTTTAATGTCGAGTAAGTATTATTATTCAATATAATTTTAATAATGAATAAATGTATTTTATTTTAATGTTTGTTTTATTCTTACTCAGATCTAGACATTGGGAACTAGTGGTGATTGTCCCAAAATTGATGACTCTTTATTATCTTGACCCAATGGGAAAAACAACAAGGGGTCACAAACTGAAATTGCCAGCTATGGCGTAAGTATATAAATAGTCAATGCTTCAACATGATATTTCTATTTAGAATTTCTATTTTACCAACTATCGTTTAATTGATAGGGGTATAAAAGCTCTTCGTGAAGGTGGAGGACAAATACCCACAAAACTAAAGATATTGACTTTGAAAAATGTCAAGGTAGCTACTTTGACAACTTCTTAGTCTTATATGTATTAATTTTCAACTCTTATATGTCAACTCTTATAGTCTTCTGTTTATAGTACGTAGTTACTAACATTAAGCTATAATTCGTTATTTGTAGTGTCCTATACAAAATAATGACTGGGCTTGTGGTTACTATGTAATGAAATTTATGCAAGCTATTGTCAAACAAGCATCAAATGACATTTAGACTATAGATCAGGTAATAAAGAATAACATCATAAATTTACAAGTGAGTTGTAGTCATTTTATAAAATATTAGCATATGTGCATTTTCTATTACAAATCTTTACAACTCAGCCTTACACACGTGAGGACTTAAATGAATTTCGAGAAGAGTGGTCAGATGCTTTTCTAAATGAAGTCAATATAGCATTGGAATAAACATGTCAGTTACGTTCCATTTATGTATGTGGTTTCAGTACTCTTTCATATTTACTTTTGTATTTGACATTTAATATATATCATCTCAGACTTGCAATCTATCATTTTCTAAATTATGATGTGACTATGTGTACTCAACTCAATATATATGAATCATTTTTGTTATGAATGTGTGGTTTGGAATGGTGACGGTTGAGCATCAATGCTCCCCTCTCCCATATCTTATATATTCTTGTTCTTCTATTTTGTTCTGTTCAGTTTCTGTAGAAAATAAAAAAATCGACACTATAGCATCGGTTTTCTTAAAAAACTGACGCTATAGGTGTTTTGGCCGTTCAACATAGAACGGTCGTGCTGCATAAAATGGTCATGTTGGGTAGAGGTAAAATGGTCGTGCCGCGTAGAACGGTCGTGTTGAGATATGGTAGAACGGCTGTGCCATCTAGCACGGCCGTGTTGAGATATGGTAGAACGGCTGTGCCATCTAGCACGGCCGTGCTATTATAATAAACATGGCCGTGCTAGGTGGCACGACCGTTCTACATCTTCCCAACACAGCCGTTTTATGAAGCATGGACGTTCTACGCTGAACGGCCAAAACACCTATAACGTCGGTTTTTTAAGAAAATTGATGCTATAGGTTCTTAGATATAATCTATAGAGTCAGTTATTTATTAAAAAACTGACGTTATATGGTTCAGGTACAGTTTCATTTCTCATTTGGGTTTAGTTTTTTGGAGCCTATAGGGTCGGTTGTTTTCTATACAAGGTCGGTTTTTTTAGGTTAAAAAAATCGACGCTACAGAGCAATTACTGTAGCGACTGCCACTTAGGCGTCGTCTGAAAAGTAACGCTATAGGGTTAAAAAAACCGATGCTATAGACCATTTCTATACTAGTGCATGTCATGACCAACCAAGGGAAAAGGGAAACATCTCGACCAAAATGAAGGTGTTTTTCAACCCTCAAGGAAGTAGGTGTCACGACCATCTAGGAGAAGGATGTCACAGCCTCCACAAGGTCAGTCGTTGCAACCCAAAAACTCAAGAAAAAGAGATGCCGTGACCCAAGACAAAACAAGGCATGGTGACCACCAAGGGTCAAGCCACCACCAAGACAAAGAACCAAGATCAAACCAAGGTCAATATAGAGATAAACCCATGGCTAAAAATAGGTGACACGATAAGGGAAACCCATCATCACCATAGATGAAAACCTCATGCAAAATGGTCATCAAACCCTAAAACAAGCGTCATGAAATCACCACAAAAAAGGAACCTCAACAAGGAAGAGAAACCAAGATATTCATCATCAAAGCCAAACCAAAACTACATAGAACTCTAAAACACTTGATCATCAAGCATGCAACTCAACCAAGGTCAAGAATGGAATGATAACCACCATGCACCAAAAACACTAGAAATCTAGTATAAAGGAATTAGGGTTTCAGATTACATCCAAATAAAGCATGATCTCAACATCATCCAAGTTCTAAGGTCTATCACCATCTATGAGCATGTTAAGTAATTATTTATAGAGAGAAAAAGTAACATGAAAGCATAAAGATTGCAATAATAGAGGAGGTTAGGAGTTATATAACCCGCCTTAAAGAAGATCAACTCCAAGGAAGGCAAGCTCCAAGCACACAATCACCAAGGATGAACAAGCTCCACTAAAAGCTCCACTTTCGGGAAGAAAATCACCTCAAGAAAGAGGAAACATCAAGGTCAAATGATATCTCAAGAAAGAAGGCAAGAAGTTCAAGGTCAAACCGAAAAGAAAGAAGGGGGGAAAGAGGGAAGAAACTCCCTCTCACATGGGTGTCGCCTTGTTAAAACATGGCCTATTACCCTTTTGATGAGGAGCTTACTCTCAAGAACGACCATCATGTCAAAACATGGACTAGGACTGAGAAAAATGAAGAATATGGTGTAGAAGATCCAAAGAAAACATTAACAAGGAAGATAAGCATTCACCAATGTTGAAGATGATCAAGGATCACCACAAGTACCACATGCAAGGTTTGAGCCAGCTCCAAAGCACCAAGAATAGATCCTTCTTGCTCCACCAAGATCCAAGATTGTAGAGAAAGATGATGGAGGAAAAATATCACTCGCATGGAGAGAAGAGGGTTTATATAGAAAAGGAGGAGAGAAGTAGGGAAAGAGATGAGGTGTCAACAAGATAGGGTTCCAAAGAGACACATGTCCACTCAAGAAACTAATATGAAACTACATAAAGACCACTTTCAAGAGATGGTGATACACTCTAGGTTGGATCTCGAACACCTAGTCCACCCAACTCTCCTGTTGTGACCATAACACACCAAGGGAACCACCCATGGTCACGATACACCACCAAGTACCACTAGGTCGCGACAGAAGGTCACCACAAACCCTAGGTTGAGATACTCTACACAAAAGCACCCATCTCGACCCAAGACAACCAAGACCATCTTGGTCATGACAACCATACCTAGAATAGGTGTCTCAACCATGAAACCCTCTCTACCCTACCCTAGGTCGAAACAAATCAACAAGGGTCACATGGTCAAGGCACACCAAACCCTAGAAAATCCTAATCACCACTAAGGGTGATACCACTCAACTAAGGGTTCACCAAGGGGTACCAAAGCACCACAACCTCCCTCATGAAGCCAAAAGAGATAAGAAACACTCTAGAGGTGGCAAATTATAAGAATACCCCTTCCAATGGGTAATTTGCAATTTGCACCAAAACCAGCACAAAAACCACAAACAACCTCCAAACAAGCTCAAATTGGAGGCTTAAGCTCTCCATGTGCTCTAATATCATCTCAAATGATTAGAGAAAGGTTATAAGAACAACATCAAGCCATAACAAATAGGGTTAACCCAAAACACAGGTCAAGGGTCATACAAAACTATGTGATCATACTGATCTGGATTGACGATCTTGTAGTCGTGCTTCATGATGATAAGAATGTGTTCATGCAAAAGTCCTATTTTATGAAAGTTGATAAGATGAACATGTGCCGCTACATTGCTAAATACATTTTTCTTAAATATTTTATCCTTTAAATCCTCCAATTTTGTTCTAAAAACTCTATTTGTTAAATTAGGTCTATTTTGAGCAAGTTGTCTAGGGAATAACTATGATTTTATCTCATCCCAATCTGGATTACATTTCATTGATAAAAATATATCAGATTTACCATATCATTGTATCAATGCCATGGCATCCATGTATCTATGATGCATATCATGTGGTTCTCCAATAAAGGATGAAGGTAACACAATTATTTTTCCAACCATGCTGCTATGGACTCCCCCTAACCTAATGCTATCAGTGATTTCTTGATACAAATAAGCACATATTCACCTTTTCTCGTTTGTGATATAGTTTAAATGTGTTGATTTTATCTTGATGTACTTGTCAACAACATATTGTTGAAGGAGACGACCCAATAAGATTGATTTGTCAAGCATACAAATTTGTAGCTTATAACAATAGTATTTTCTCACAGATGTCTTGTTCCTACTGCCACCATCTAAAAATCATAAGAAAATTGATGTTAAATACAATTCATGTGATATTAGAACATGATTTATGAATATATATTCTACCAAATTGCTACATTCATGCCCATCACATCTTCAACATAATGTAATGAGTTATGTAGCATGGAATCCCATGGCACACCAACTTTGGGGAGGTGTGAATGCCAAATGAATTCCCCATTAGGAAATAATAAGGGATATGATATAGGATCATAACATCCTAAATATGACTGCACTATACGTGGTTCACCTAAATTGGCATAAACAACTATGCTTCAATGTTGTGCACCATTAACATCATTGCCCTCAATCCAGATAATCACAGGTTGTGAAGCAGTTTGAGGATTATATGTACTCTGATCTAGATGGGCATATTTGTTGATGATAATACTAAAGTTATCTAACATTGGAATATCCTTGAGGCTCTAAAAAAATTGGGCATATGAATTTACTGACAATACGTGCATCAGTTTAGTAACTAATTCACCATTTAGAGAAAGAGTTGCCTTCATTCTATTATATACCTCACAATCAGGGTCATAAAAATATATTTATAGGTATTTGGGTCCATCACTCCTAGGTAGTAATCTATTTATGAAATGATACACTTGACCCTGCGCTCAAAAAGTATATATGCCATTCCACATACTACACAAATTTTCATCCATACGGATACCATGTGATGTGAATGTGAAGTGACTATTTAATTTGGAATGGACCTGAGAAACTCCAAAAAAATTGGTGTTTGCCATATGCACAAATCATATAGTTGTGTTGGAATAAGATCGTAACTAAATGTACCTTTCCCTTCATGCAACAAAAACTTGGTGGTTCAAATTGGAAGCTTTTGGCACCATAATATTTGCACAAACTATGTGTGGATAACTTATGTGGTTTGTTGAGAAGAATGTCAAAAATAGGATCAGAGATGTCATCAATGGAAGGATCTACTACATTTTGATTTGTGCTTGATATATAGAAATCATTTGTCTCTTCCACAATACCTGCATCTATTTTGTTATAACACAAGATGAGAAAAGAAATTTAACTCGTACAATAATGCATGAGGTTTTGTAACCATTACCTTCACTACACGGGATTGTCAAATCATCAACCTGAGAAGGATTGTGGCACTCCTCAAAGGCACTATCATAAATTGTAGGGTCAGATCCAACATGCATATCAATAGGATCTCCATTATAAACAATGTTAGTGCGAGGAAGATAGGAAGTGATCGGTTGTTCCAATGAATTTCTTGCAACATCGCTCAACTGTGATGCACATCATTTTAGGAATTTGATCAAGTATCTTCATCGCCTTGCTTGCCTATGAATTCTACTAACAACATTATCCACATGATGTTAAAAGTTGTCATTGTTTGAGATAACAGGCTAAAACAATGATCTTTGACCTAGTGCTGAGTGCATGCCTTCATTGAGAACTTAACTAACTTCACTGACCCCTTCAAAATATGGATGCATATCAATATTATCTTCATATAGGGTAACTATTGTAAATTCCAACATATCTTGAAATAAGTTCTCCACCACCTTTAGATCTGGCAGGCATGTGCATCTGTCTACTTCTAATAAACATTCAACGATGGTATATACACATACGTTGGGTGGACCTCAACTCATCATGGAAAGTAAAACTTTGAATTTGTTGAGATCTACGTCACTCTATTTTTGACGCCCCAATGTGCCATTAATGAGATTACTCAAAACCCAAATGCAAAATTAAAACTAAACATGCAGATTACTAGAAAACATAGGAAATTAAAACCAAATTTCTCAAAAGCATCATAAGCCAAAAAAAGTATCACAATAAGTCCACAAGCCTGTCACATACATTACATTTCATATCAAAAGGTGCTTACATCATCTTACATTATCATTCCAATCATCAACTAGTTACATGAGGTACCTATTCAACATATATGCATATACACATGCCATATCTTGCATACATGGCTCACAAGACCAAAAACCTCGTATCGATAACATATCCACAAAACACATCGAGAACAACCCCAAAGACCTGAATGTACAGGGATGACATCTAGGACTCTATCACTAAAAGACTAGCAACACATCCAACCTTATCATCTACTACTCTTTTTGTTGCTCTTTCTCAGTTGCACGATCTCTACCTCTTCATGTATGACCACATAAAAGATATGGAAACCCATGGGGTGAGTAAAAACAACCAAGCAAGAGATATAAATCTTTTCCAATGTCTACTAAATCACATATAACTAAGCAGGTAGATAAATTTACTTAGCAGGTTGAGCAGATTCATCCAAACAATATATATCTAAAATATAAAGAAGATTAAGCAAAACTAGGTAGTTACCACTAGTAGAGAAATTAATATTTTAATAAGGAATATGAAGAACATGTATAACAATTGTCTTCTCTTACCATCTTATAATTCAAGACATTAGTACAAGGATAAGATAAAGGAATCATCTAATGTTATTCATATTTGACCCTAAGTAAGCACACTACATGGTTGTGTTACATCTTTTAATATTTCCCTAAGGATTTGTGTCGTACCACCCAAATCCAAATAGCCACTCCTAAGTCAAAATAGGTGTCATACAAGGTCAATGGAAGAGCCGAAATCTACGACCTCCCCAACACCTCTTGGTCAGCAAAAGAGAAAACACCACTAAGATCAGTCAACTGCAACAACAACATATCATCAAGCTGAAGGATTGGCTCACGCATGGCCATCCATATATAACAACACCTAGCCCACCTTGGTATCGACACGATGCTAGAAGAACAGGCTCAGACATGGCCATTCTAAAAAGAAAGGATTGGCTCGCGCATGATCATCCATATCACAAGGAGAGTATCTCACGCATGGCCGTCTCACACAGCCTGTATTTGTGGACGCAAGGAGATACTCGACTTGCACCCCTACATATTCAAAAATATGCACTCCGAGATTCCTATATGAATTACTCATTTCAGCATCTAACACTAACACTGACACTGGAATGGATCTATGGCACAAGGCACATACATGATTAGAGTTTCACTTTATTTGTTACATTAATTGAGCGTCTTTTAGCATCAATCAAGTTACAATGTATACATCCAAAACAAACTCTACAAAGATAAGGGAATATTGCAACTCTAGAAGATATAAAATGTGTAAGGTGTGAACTAGTCACATCATCACCGCATGACACTTGTAGAACTACCATTCACAAGGACATCACCTATGTCACATCACAGTGGGATATCAATCCCTCAATCATATCACTAGAGGATGTCACCTCACAATAGGCATAAAGCCTTCACTAGGTCATAGGACCCAACCACATAATCCCTGCATGTACACCTTCACACTATGCCTCAAGAATGTGCATAGTCACCATCCTATATAATATAGAATTCACCATAGCATTCACACAACTATGTCATTCAAATTCAGATTATGTGCAAGGTTAGGGGTTTATAAATAGGAGAGAGGAAAACAACATAATATGATAACCACTTCAAGAGAGAGAGAAGTAAACACATCACATGGACCAACATTAAGGTTAGGTCTTCATACATTTCCAATTAGGGTTTTACAACTTTATTCAATCACCAAACCATATGTGTACCACCTCCCACTTTCTTGGAGCATATTAGGGTTAGGAAACATGATTGGTGTTAACCAACCAATCATCTAAACAACACTATACATGGTTCATTACTTGCTTACTCATACACATGTGTTGACTATATGTTCAGGTATATGTCTCAACCATCTACCACATATGTGTCTTGAACACCCTCAAGCAAAGTGTCTTGACCACCTTTATGCAAGGTGTCTCAACCACCATAGATTGAGGTGTCTCTGCCACAACCAACTAGGTGTCTTGACCGCAAAAGATTGAGGTGTCTCGACATCAAAACAAGATATGTCTCAACCTCAAACCAAAACAAGGTCTCAACCAGCACAAGTCATGAGTCTTGACCAAAACTAGGGCACTTGTCTTGACCCAAAATAGGAACAACATCTCGACCAAACACCATAGCAATGTGTCTTGACCCAAGAATAAATCAAGGTGTAGCGATCACTAAGGTCAAGATACCACCAAAGCAAAAGACCTTCATCAAAATAGGGATTAACCAAGATCAAAATAGAAGTATTCACAGCTTAAAATATAAGATAACACCAAGGAAAACCACCATCCTCAAGGAGAGAAACTTCATACAAAATTGGTCACCAAAAACCCTAAAACATGTGCTATGAAACCACCATGAAAGAACCTCATTCAAGAGAGATAGACCACATTTAACACATCTAAAATAGAGCCTAAACTTCATGATACAACAAGGTATGCAAACCTCATACATGTGGTCAAAACCAAGGTCAAACGATAGGAAGAAAACCACCATTACGCAACCATATCCAAAATTGGGTACCTTGAAATAGGGTTTTGGATTCCATGCAAATCAAGAATGATAATCACATCATTAAAGTTCTATAGGATGTTATCATCTACTAGTATATTAAGGGCATGTTTTAGAGTGAGAAACAACAACATGCATGTAAGGAAAAGTGCAATAATTGAGAGGGTAGAGTGTTATATAACCCACCTTAAGGAAGATCAACTCCAAGGATCACAAACTCCAAGCACACGATCACCAAGGATGATGTTGATGCTCCACCAAAGGCTCCAATTTTGGGCACAAGGTCACCTTAAGAAGAAAAAGACACCAAGGTAAAAGATAGCTCAAGAAAAGAGGGCAAGAAACCCTAGGTTGAACCAAAATAAGAAGGGAGAAAGAGAGAAGAAACTTCCTCTCACTTGGGTACCCCTTTGTCAAAACATGGCCTATGACCCTTATGATGAGGAGTTTCCCTCCAAAATGACCAGCATGGATGATCCATGGTCTAGGGCCAAGAAAATAGAATGAGATGGGTTAGAAGATCAAATTAAAGTGTCACCAATGAAAGGCAAACACTTACCAAGGTTGAAGATGACTAAATGTCACAACATGCAAGGGATCACTATCACCAAAACTCCAAGGATCAGCTCTCCTTTCTCTACCAAGATCCAAGGATGAGAAAAAGAGAGGGAGGAAGAAAGAAGGCTGAAAGGTTTACTTGCATGGAGAGAAAAGGTTTTATATACTTGAGGAGGAGAGAAGTAGGGTGGAGATGAGGTGTCAACACCTAAAGGCACCAAAGGAACACTTGTCCACCCAAGAAACCATAATGCAACCACTATATACATGTATGCACGAGATGGTGATACAACCAATGTTGGGTCTTGACCACTTAGGTCCCCAACACATTGGTCTTGAGTGAGACACACCAAGGGGTCGATACAACAGCATGACATACAACATGGTCGAGACAATAGACCACCAAGGTTGAGACACATCATAAAAGGACAACTATCTCGACCAAACCACTACAAAACCATCATGGTTGAGACAAAACCATCTAGAGAGGGTGTCTTTATTGAGACACTCACAAGGCACATCCTTAAGGTTAAGACAAGGGTCACTACACTCAACCATGCATACATGGTTGAGACACATCAAAATCGTAGAAATCCTAATCACCTTTAGGGGTGTCACCACTCATCCAAGGCTCAACTAAAGTGCCCCAAAGATCACACTCTCTCTGATAAAGACAATAAAGAGAAGGTACACATTAAGTATGGCAAACTGCAAGATAACCCTCTCAAATGGGTAAATTGCAATTTGACCCAAAGAAAGCACATAAAGCAAAAACAACATCCAAACAAGCTCAAACTGGAGGCTTAAGCTATCCACAAGCTCTAAGAACATCTAAAAGGATTAGAGAAAAATTCTAAACACTTAATCAAGCAGAACAAACAAGTTTAACCCAAAATATAGGTCATGGGTCTTACACTATTGAAGTAATACACAACGCAAGCGTGTTGCGACTTTGAGATGTAGTATTAGAAGATAGGCATATTTCCTCCATACTTTGCATGAATCCTTAAATTAATAATGAGAAAAGTCCAAAGAATATGAGAGATTTTATATGTGGTGCTATGACTCCTATAATCTATATTAAAAACATTATTTTTAGTAGTTTCAACTCTTATCAAACTAACCAAAATAGATATCTGAATGTATTTGAGTCGGACAGTTTGAAAGTTTTGTCAACCTTTTCTGACCCGGAATCCACATTAACTAAAATTTTGACAACTCTACTTAAAATTTCCACAAAAGAATACATTTAAAATTCCAACAAAATTATACATTAATGTTTAGCAAAACTTATACTTGTCGTATAGTTTCTACATAAAATATCAAGATTTCAAATCAATATATCAATGTTTGTAGTCAAAATACCAAGATTTATAACAAAAATGTATCAAAATTCAACCGTCGTTGGGTTGATAAATTTTTGACCGTGGGATTCACGCAAGACCAGATATATAATGTCCCCCACTGACATCTCACCCCCATTCCTCACTCCTTGACCCCCACACTACTTTATTCCCTAATCACAACAGCAGTAATTCCCACTCCTCATCCCTCGACTCTAGCCCTAATACAATCCCCTTCCTGACTAACATGTATCTCTACTCCTCATCCTGTGGTGATTTCTATTTCTAAAAACTGATCCCAAGCTTCATGCGTAGTCCATCTCCCATTGCTCATCATTCCCTGATCGTAGCCCAACTTCTCTATCCCCTAATCACATATACATTGATTTTTGGTTCTGAGAATAGATATAATCAAATCTACTACATGCATGATCTGTGTCTCACTCCTCCTCCTTCCCGACCCTACCCCTAATTCTTCAGTTTTTTATCGACTGATGCTAGAGTCTCTAAAGTTATGTCTGCTTTCATGTGCATTGCCTTTTGGTAGGCTGATGCTTGTGGGTCAGAAGATTTATGCAGTGTTGCTCTTTCTTTAGCTTGAATTTGAGCTATTGTTGGATCTGATGTTGCCCCGACCCTAGTGCTACTTTGTGCCCTACTCATAGAAACAATGATTCACACTCCTCATCCCCCGACTCTAGCCCTATTATCATCCCCATCCTGACAGACATGCATCTCTACTCCTCATCATGTGGTGAATTCTATTTTGGACAACCAATCTCGAGCTTCATGCACAGTCCATCTCCCACTACTCGTCATTCCCTAATCACAGCCCAACTTTTTTGCCCTAATTGCAAATGTGCTAATTTATGGTTCGGAGAGCATATCTCGTCAGATCTGCTGCATGCACAGCCCGTGTCTCACTCCTTCTCATTCCCCAACCCTAGAATTAATTCTTTGGTCTTGTGGTCGGTTGATGCTCGTGTCTCTGAAGCTTTATCCTACTTTCTAATTGGTTGATGCTCATGGGTCTGAAGATATTTTTGGCGATGCTCCTGGTTTGTCTTGAATTTGAGCTACTTCTTTGACTAGTAGTATGGAGAAACAATAAGATATGAATAATGACCTATGGATTTGGTTTGTCCTTCACTCTTCCTTCCCACTTCTAGCCAAAAAATGGCGATGAAGAAATAGATATATGCAATTTTACAGGGATACAATGTTAGGATTTCACTAGAGGTGAAAGTTGGTCACTGGCCAATAGTTGTGTGGCTAGATCTACCTCAAGTTTTATGTGTAGGTTGTCTTTCTTGGTATGATTTCTATACATTACCTCACATAAAACATTTGACTAGACTAGTTCTTACTCTCTGGTCACTCCTATTTTTTAATTTTTGGTTCAAAGCCTCTATTGAAATGGATGACACATTACACAGAATTGGTTGTAATATTTGTAAGCATCTGAAATCATTGTTTGGTTGAAATATTAACATGTTTTTCTCTTTATGTTTAAACCTCAACAATAGCTATATTTTTGTCTTAATGGGGAATCCTATATTGACCTAATATTGTTGCTGACCAAATCTACATCTAGGATGATACAAGATTGTCATAATTTAGTATGGGACAGGTCTACATTAGATCCTAATAGGTGTGAAATAGATTAGGAATTAAAAAATAAAGATAAATCACTTTAGGGGCAGAAAATAAATCTGATTTAGGTCAATTTAGGTCTAATTTGGGCAAAACCAAGTCTGATTGAGGAAAACATGTCATGTTTAGGCAATATGTAAGTCTGGTTTAAACATGAAACCAAATTTTATGCATGTGATGTAAATATTTTTATGTGAATGTGGCCATCAATTATGTCCTTAGGTCTTATCTAGAATTCATTTAAACATGATATCAAATTTTGTGCATGCCTTGTTGATTAGCGTGCTTATGCCCGTGTTATACCTAGCCTATAATATATAAGGTGATTAAAAACACTTTCAGTAATTTTAGTAAGCATCGAAAATTATTGTTTGGTTGAACTTGGCCAAGTATATTTTTTATTCAATGGGAAATCCTATGTTGACCTCATACGTTCTATCCCAAACCACCATCTCAACTGTATTTGGGTGCCTTAATTTGGTATGAATCTAGCTGTGTGTAGTCAATGTCATAATGTTCAAGGATTTTATTCAAGTTTGCACTTAGTCTAGTGTATGTAAGTATGTATTGCAATGCTTTTTTTCAATCTCAATGGTAGCCTTTGACATCAAATGATATCCAGATATAAATAGAATTATATGTTATACTTTACTTTAGAAGTGTTTAACTTTCTACTTGGATGTTGAATACTTGTGATACATGTGGTCCCAATTTGTACCACCTTCTTGAGGTAGTGAGGTTGTTATGGGTCACATTTTATATCCATGCATTTAAGACATCTCATATATAGTTTATAGTGTATGACACATTGATGGACTAAAATAGGTAAGTGTTTCTTCATATAAGATCCCTTCCATGGGATCTAATTAGTTATTATCCTTATTAACACATGTGATCTCTGGCCATTCATCTTCATTTTTTTATTCTTGATCCTTTTGCTTAACCTATTTAAGTGTTAACATAATATTTAGGAATTGAAATGGTTGAACATTTCCATCATTCATGTCCTTAGATCTTATGTAGAATCCATTCAAACATGATACCAAATTTTATGCATGTTGTGTTGACTAACATTCTTATGCTCATGTATACCTAGCCTATAATATGCAAGATTATTAGAAATACTTTTTGAAATGTTAGTAAGCATCTAAAATTACATGTCTTGTTGACTAAAGTTCTTATGTTCATGTATACCTAGCCTATAATATATTTTTGGTTCAATGTGAAATCCTATTTGACTTGTATTGGTCGTATCCAGTGCTTCTATCTAAACTGAAGCTGAATGCCTTAATTTGGTATGGATCTGGTTGTGTGTAGTCAATGTCACAATGTTCAAGGGTCTTATTCAAGTCTGCACTCAATTTGGTGCATGTTACTGTGTCTTGTAATGCTTTTTTAATCTCAATAGTAGCATTAAACATCAAAGGATATTCAGAAATAAATGAACTTCTATGTTCTACTTGATTAGAAATATTTTTAGAAACTTCAGTAAGCATATGAAATTATTGTTTGGTTGAGCATGGCCAAGCATATTTTTGATTCAATGGGAAACCCTATGTTGGATTTACAATGGTTCTAAATTGAAGTCAGATGCCTTATTTTGGTATGGGTATGGCAGTGTGTGGTCAATGCCATAATGTTCAAGGGTACTTTGCAAATTTGCACTTAATCTGCATATGTCACTATGTCTTGTAATGATTCTGTTTAAAGTTGTTTAGTGTAGCTGGCATTGTATGTCTGTCTTTTTACATTTATGTTCTCTTTATCATATATATGACTTTCGTTTCATTTGTATATACATCATAATTAATTACAAAATTATCTTGTAAAAGGATATTAGTCATTTTAAGGAAGAAATCAAAGTTGATCATGGAAATCGAGTATGTTATGGCCACATTAGACTAGATAATTGTGGCCCATATCTTGTTGCAAGTAGGGTCCCATCATCTATTAACCGCACATTAGCCAATGATTATTTATTGATAGATCAAATGAGGTTCGGTTTGGGATTAGGGGTCCCTAATGTTGTATCTAGTTTTAGAGTTTTTGAATTACTAATTTTAATTATTCTCCTTAACCAATATCATGATGTGGGTATAGGTCCCTTGATGTATAACCACCCATTGGCCTCTAATTGTTTTTTGATAAGGTCAAATGAGGTTGGTTGTTTGTTGATATATTACATGAGGTATGATTCAGCCTTAGGGGTCCTTCCAATGGCGTATTTAATTTTCAAGATTTTAATTTCTACTTGGTTACTAATTACATATAATAACAACTTGGTGATTAACATATCAACAAAGTTATGAAGGTAACACCTTGGTGATTTTAAGGCATTAATAAGAATTTCGATAGAGGTCTCTATTGATAGATTCCATGAGGTATGATTCCACCTTAGGGGTCCTTTATATGGTGTGTTCACTTTTCAAGGTTTTAATTTCTACTTGGTTGTTGATTACATTTGGTAATTGTTGCCTCTATCTTGTTGCAGGTACGGGTCCCTTTATGTATGGAAGCACATGTATGCTATGTGAGGTCTGGCTTCAATGACTCGATCTGGGCTTGTCAATTGTGTTCCCGATTGGGATATCAACAAATTTATGAAGGCAATATCTTGGAGATTTGAAGGCATTGATAAGAATTTCAATGACAACTTTCTAAGATACATAAGTAGTGTATACATCTGGTTAGTGTAGACTCCCTATGATGCAGGTATGAGTCCCTTTCTATATGTAACCACAAGGTGGAATTTGGGTCTCTATTGATAGATTACATGAGGTATGATTTGTCCTTAAGGGTCCTTTATGTGTGGTGTGTGTACTTTTCAAGGTTTTAGTTTCTACTTGGTTACTAATTACATTTGAAAATTGTGGCCTCCATCTTGTTCCAGGTACATGTCCCTTCATGTAGGGTAGAACATGTATTCTATGTGATGTCTAGATTCAATGACTTGATCTGGGCTTATCGGTTTTGTTCCTAATTGAAATATCAACAAAATTAAGAAGGTGACAACTTGATCTTTTAAGGCATTTATAAGAATTTTAATGACAACTTTCTAAGATACATAAGTAGTCTATACATCTTATTAGTGTGGACCCACTATTGATGCATGTATGGGTCCCTTCTTATATATAACCACAAGGAGGCCTTTGGCTCTCTATTGATAGATTACAAGAGGTATGATTCGTCCTTAAGGGTCCTATATGTGGTGTGTGTACTTTTCAAGGTTTTAATTTCTACTTGGTTACTAATTACATTTAATAAATGTGGCCTCTATATTGTTGCAGGTACATGTCCCTTCATGTAGGTCAACACATGTATGCTATGTGAGGTCAGGGTTCAATGACATTATTTGGGATTATCAACTGTGTTCCCAATTGGCATATCAACAAATTTATGAAGGTAAAAACTTGGTGATTTTAAGGCATTAATAAGAATTTCTATGACCACCTTCTAAGATACATAAGTAGTGTATACATCTGATTAGTTTGGACTCCCTATTTATGCAAGTATGGGTTCCTTCATATATAACCACAAGGCGGCCTTTGGGTCGCTATTGGTATATTAAATGAGGTATAATTCAGCCTTAAGGGTCCTTTATGTGGTGTGTTTATTTTTCAAGGCCCGTGACGTCACCGGAATTTCTAAAAATTAATCAAATGTGTGATATCAAAATTGAAACCTCACCTCAATGAGAATCCCAATTTAAACACCACACACTAGGCTAAGAAGAATAAAATCAGAGGAAGTCAGAAGGAAATGATAGTAGCACATGTACATGAACAATAATAAAACCATACAACACGAGTTCACCATTCAACATATAATAATAACATAAATTGTTACATCATTTGATATTACATATTGAACAACAAACTTTACATATGCATGAACTACCACTAAACAAAAAGATATTAAGACAATAGGTTCACCTGTACATCAGCTCGCCATACAACTCTCAACTATCTTGTTTCTTCAAAAAACATATATCCACATCACCTAAAAAAATTACATGTGGTACATGTCAGCATAATATTCAAGTATATTATATTGAGTATTCCTACATGTCTTTTTATATACATCTCATTACTAAGACTTGCCAATAAGATAAAAATAATACTTGGAAGTAACAAAAGAAATATAATAAAAGGCATATACTCGAACAAAGATGTTTATTAGCAAAAGAGAACAAATGTTTTAAGCATATTTTCCATTATATCATCCATGCATTTACTACCTGGGAGTTGAATGCATTAAGGACTTTATGATCTACTACCAAAGAGTTGGATCATTTCACAATGTGATATACTACCAAAGAGTTGGATCACTTCCAAGTATTGTACTACCAAAGTGTTGAAGTACTTACTTTCCAACACTTTACTACTAAAGAGTTGAAGTGCTTGGGTATAATGGAACAAATACATTATTTTACATGTGTTCATAGAAATAAGTATGGAAAATCAAGAAACATATCATACAAGAACAATCATTTCATCCAATATCATATGCCAAGTATTTTACTACACATATAATACAACCATATTGAATAGTAGGCCAAGTAAGAGGTAAGGGAGTACCTTGATCAAGACAAACCTAATCATATTCCTAATATTAGATATATCCTCATGTCAACTATAGCTTAGTCAAACCCCTAGTTAAGACAAGATCATGTACAATCATCAGATTCTCATCATATTACATCTCATCTTAACCCTAATTATGTCCTTTTTAGGGTTTAGCTTAGTTCATTAGGATATTCACATCACTACTTGTATTCTTGTCTTGTTCTTCTTGTTATCTTGGGTTGATATTATTGATGTTGTATTCTAGATTATAGTCAATTGTATGACTATTAGTTTCCATATCATTGTTTACATGTATTAACCCTAGATTGTATACATTAATTCAATTAGGGTTTTCTCATCATTATAGGATCCTTAAACAAGTAACCGTATTTACATGCATAATTATGATCTCAGAACTACATATTAGCTTCCACTTACTGATATGAGATTATTCTATAATTTCCAAGGTTTCTTGAGTGTAAATATATTTATTGTATTTCATGTAGTGTTATTAGCCCTAATTATCCACATGAAGAATATTACATGATTTCATGCATCAACATTACAATCTCTGACATCATATGCATTATAAACATGATTATGAATTAACTGACATATTATAATAATTTTAGGCCATCGTTTGATATTTATTATCCATGAAACAAGTATATAACATCTTACATGATATTACTGACATTTAAGCTTCAAAATACTAATATCATGGTCCCATGTTGTTCTACATATTTTTCTGAACATTTCGATAACTTATTTGTATTTTTATGACATTCATGGTAGTTCTATGAAATAAACAAGATCTGGGAATTTTACCTTTTTCGGCCAGTTAGATGCCGCCATGTGGCCACTAGGGTTTCTGATCTTCTTTGGCTAGGGTGACCCTGCGGTTCAGGTAAGGGATTGATGGTTCACTGCTAGATTGTTTGATTTATGGCTGGTTTAACTGGACCGGCTCATTCCCTTTGGTTCCTCTCTCTCGCATTTGATCTCCCACATGACGTGTCGAGCGTTCTCAACTCAATGCTTTGTTCTTACAGACTGATAGTGCCACCATTTTGAGAAAGATGGCGAGCGATAGGTCAGGGATCCTTCTCAAATTCTGTTGATACACTTCCTTCGCAATGCCTCCATTCTCTGTTTGACACTTCCTGAGTGTAGCCACAGGTCTGGGTTCCGTCATGAGGTTCTTCTTCGACAAACAGTTGGCAAAAAAATGCTACTCTTCACCATCATAGCTTTGCTTTTGATGGTGTCCTTTATTCAACCAAAACCTTCACGGATCCTTAGGCACGCAATCATGCCTTCAGATCCCCATACCTCAGTTCCTCTCTTTCTCCGCTCAATGCCTCCGTATGCATTCTCTCAAGCGCCACCCCACAACCTTCTCCTATTTTGACTCCTCCAGCTCATCATCTTCCTCATGAATCTGAACTCTTCAAAAACCCTCATCCTTCTCCCTCAGTACCTCGGGCCTTGAGGCCACCTCCACTATGGTGTCTCCTTGCGGATGGAGAAGATTGCCGCCACTGGTAGGAACTGCTACATCGAAGAAAAGAGGGAAACATCTTGGGCTCCTCCTACCTCAAAGCCATCGCCCTTGTCCATGCTGTAGGAGAAGTGGAACACCAATAATAGGCTGAGGCTCTTTCTCCCTTGAAAACTTCCTCTATCTTCATCCTCTATGTTGGGCCTTCTACTAAAAACCTTATTGGATGGTCGCGGGTAGAGAACTTGTTCCCTGTCCTCTCATCTTCAAAATTCTCAAATGAGGAGGTCGACCATTTCCACTCGTCATGACGAGACTAATCAATCCTCAGTTGGTTTCCCCTCTCACCCACATCCTCCATGCCACCACGTCATGGGCGGTCATTACCATGACAAGGACACAATTGCTATGAAGAGTAAAACTCATCAACCATATGATGTAGTATCCTAGAGCAGAAATAGACCCACACAACCAATACATGGCTTGCTGAACTCACCAGTTGCTTGACAGTTACACATCAGGACCTAGCAAAATATTGATTACCTAATTCATTAATACATCAATATGTCAATAATTAACTATACTCAAACCTACATAACTTCCTCTAGGAACATCAAAATGCTTTCAAACTTTAACCATAGATTTATTACAACTTGAAATCCATTCTATTAAATTTTTGTGCCCATAATTTCTTCTTTGATCAATCATTTAATTACCTTAAAAAGGCACAAACTTAGAGATATTCTTAATGATCCAAATATATGAATTCACTTATGTCAACAAACATTTAAGATTTCAAAAGATTAGTCCATGACATCATACACACCTTAAAAGAGATTTCACCCTTGAAATTAAGACAAAATTTAGTCTATCACATCATATACATCTTAAAAGAAATTTTATCCTCAAAATTAAGACATCCTCTTACATCAAGGAAAAACCAAAAGGTATGGATCCATATGTAGGACACCACTTTATGTGCAGTATATCCACAAAAAAGCCCCATAATCATATCCAAACACTATTAGGAGGTTTTAAAACATCTAGGGTGAAACACCCCTTCATAAAAGATTGAAATAATGGCTTAGAAATTTTGGTTATGTCATGACATATCTCATATGTAAGGTTTTCATCCTTATCTTTACCCATGCATTAGGGTTCCCACATCATATTACCATATTCTAAAGGATCTAACTAAAGTTAGCCCATTATATCAATGTGTCATCAACATTATATTGAGCTAATTGTTAGAACATGTTCAAAATTAACATATGCCTTTTAGGAGGGAGTTAACCATAGTTAACCCACTTTATCCATCTAGATCATATCAAGGTGTCATGATCGTTATGTTGTGTTAACTATAAAACTATATTTTTCATCTTTATTAAGCACTAAGATTAACACCTCTTGTAACATGTTTCATTCATATTATCTTATTTCATTGCTCATAAGAAATTGCAACATTTACTAGTGATTTCATCACAAGATTAGCCAACAATATCACATATCATCATTATTCTTGTATATGGTTAACCATTTATACATAGAGATCTATCAAACTATACTCGTTGTTCCATCATGGCATATCTTCTTATATCACATTTCAAGATAAGATCACATTCATACTTATGTTATACCATGGTTGTTCTAAAAATAACTTATACAAGTGGATTATAAAACATATATCAAAACTTTATCTAGCCCAAGTGAGGTTCTCCTAACCCATATCATGAGGGTAGTTGCATGCTCAGTCTCTTTGAGCTCACTCAACTCTATGAGTATCTCATATGCATAAATTTTATCTTCCCTCTCTGGTCTTGGGTTCTCAGATATACCTCATTGGCATTGGTCAATAGCTTTACAAGATATAGTCACACAAGCACAAACCAAAACAAAACATGAGATGGCATTCTCTTTGTAGGTTCTCTACCCATGAAACATCCCTACCCAAAACTCACTTATATATTCAACCACTAGATTCCTACAAGGTACCATCAACCTGAGCTTGAGGATTCACATAAACTAAAACATAGTTACCTCCTCCAGGGTCTTGGGACTCTCTCTCCCTTACCCAGATGGTAGGTTCTCATATAGATAGCCTCTCTCTGACTCTAGGGTTTGGTCCTCACAAGGACATCTAGGGTTCAAGGATACTACAAGAATCATGCATAACTCAACTCAACTCAATCACTTAGGGGTATTCTAGTTTAGGACATATCATCGCATATTTCTCATCATTCTCATATCTTAGAGCTTAGGTTCTCTGACCTTCTCCCTGTGGGTCTCACACTCTCAGGAGTTAACTCTAAAATTGGTCCTAATTCTAGAGGTCCTCCTTTGTAAAAGAGCTTGAGGCTCATGTTGATTCACATCTTTGTCTTCACTTAACATATCTTATCTCATAAAAGCCTATTTACTTGCATCATCAAAACTCATCTTGCATACTCAAAACTGAACTTAAGTCCACAAAGACAAACATATATTTTCATAAACTATCTTATATCATATGTATACATCTTAGAACCATCTAATCTTATTCCATTTATTCTATCTATCACATATTCCAACAAGGCTCTAGACATCTAATCTAGAACTACTCTTTGTTCTAGACTAATGTCATTCACTTTCTCTTAGGTTGCATGACCATCTCCTACTCATACATGTGTGAGGACACATTTTTGTAATACTTATATATATAATAAAATATTATATAATTTTTCTCTGATAAAACATGTGTTAGAGAAAACTATCGAGGTTCAATCTGATTGGAATCAAAAACCAAATCCATAAAATGAGTGTCCCACACATAGTAGAGAGTCTAGTTCCATGTCACCTAGTGAAAAGGGTGAGAACAGGGTGTAGACTAGTATAGCCACTCTAGACAACGAGTGCCATATGTCTAGGGTTTCTCTTCCCATGATGTACGTCATTTCCAAATAATGCAACATCCCATACCACTGCACTATAAGGAAAGAACTACACCTAAGTACTTACTATACAACAAGCACCAGTCTAGAGCTATTTTCACGATCCTAGGGAAAAGACGATCCCGAGGGCGTAAGCATTGGCGGCGGTGCCGCCACCACCCCATCCTCTTCGGTGTGACGCTCTGCCCACCAAGGGCCATCCCCTCCCCTCCGGATAGACACCCCATCTCCTGGAGTCCACCCAGTTACTTCTTGTCCCTTCTGCCCAAAGTCGGAGATCCCTGATCGAGCGTATGATGGATCGTCATGGCCATGCAGTTCCAACCCACTGCCAGACGTGCAATTTCTGAAAGGAGACGCATCTTCACGACTGATTCGATTCTGACGGACTATGTGATCCAAGACATCCAACACCTCTAGAATCACAATAGTCGCCCATCCAGCAGAGAGCAGTACGTTAATAGCAGCGTCAATGGAGACATGTCGATCATGAGTAGACAACAGTGAGATACCCATCTGAGAAACCCCTTCAACATTCCCTTAGACACATGTTATAGATGCTTAAGGCAAGGACACTTACAATCACAATGCCCCAACATGAAGGTCTGTTATACGTGCAAGATGCCCGATCACCTTGCAAAGAGATGCCGAAGTAAAGAAGCAAGACCAAGCGCCCCCAACATCAACTCTAGAGATATCTTCCCCCCTTTGTCGAGGGGTATGCCGGTGAGGGGAGGCCCAAAACACATCCCGAAGAGGGTGACAGTTAATCTCAAACCTAACTGCCCCATCAAATACGACTACATGAGATCCCTCGAGCTTGTCGTCGCAGTCTCATGGATAGCAAACCTCCCTTGGGCAGAAATATCTTCTTTTCTCCACAACAGATGGCCTGAAGCTATCGAAATTTTCAGATATGAAGATAAAAGGGCAGTGGTGTTTTTCCAATCATTGACAGAAGCATGGAAACACCTCCACCTCAGAACGCTTCAACTGGGTTCTTCAGTCCTCTCCTTACACTCTCTGCGTGAAGGGGGCATGCACCACAGGAAAGAAGCAGTGTGGTTCTGGCTCAAGAACGTCCCCCTTTTCTGCAGGAACATTGAATCCGTGAGGGAGATAGTCAATGCCTTTGGCAATCTCATTTGGATTTCCAACTGGCAACAATCCCCAAACAACGCATCCGGCATGCTTATCCTGGTCGAAGCTTTCAATGAAGACATCCCCCAATTCATATCTCTCTCGGAACATATTTACAGATCTGAAGTTCAACTTGATATCGTGGCCAAGGGACAGATCGGCAGCAATTCCTTCCATCTTACTAAGGTTGGCGTCGACCTTGGCTTCCCTACGGAAGCCTTACGCGTCCCACCAAATGAAGAAGTACCTGAGAACTCCCAGCAGCATTCAGTACCTAGCCATGACGAGCCACCGCCAAATCTCAACTAGCCACCGCCACCAAAGTCTGATTTCATCGCTGAAACAATCACACCTCCGATTCCCATATAGGAACAAATATCATCCCTACTCATTAGAATAGATAAGTCAGCAAAGGCAGACCCATACAATTCTGAGTCGAATACTCTAAGAAGAATTGTTATAGATGAAGATGGAGAGCACACTTTCCTTCCTCACAGAAAGCTCAGTGACTTCATCAACATAGAAACTGATATCCCTTGTCGGCGACGCAGTAGACAGAGACAACCCATGAGCCAACAGTCGATTATAGAAGATGAGCAGACATCCCACAAATAAGATGGCAGACCCGGCACACCCAAAACCCCCAGAGAGAGGAACAATAGAAATGAAGAAGAAGTTTTCTCTAACGATGGCTATCAAGAAGCTCGGAGAGAAGTCCCAATAGGCAGAAGCCTCTGATTGCTAGATCGAAGAACTTGGTCATTTCCTGTTTTATTATGAATCAATTAGATCAGCTTTTTTGGAATATACGTGGTGCCGCCAACAACCCCACGTGTAGAGTCCTCGCTAGACTTTGTGCCAGACACAAACCACCTTTCGTCACCCTCTTCAAACCCTTCATCCATGCGGAAAGGATGACCGAGTTGCTTGACATTGTCAGACTTGATTGGTCGGCGGAGAACAAAGATAATCATGGGAAGATCTGGCTTTTCGTTGATGATTCTCTTCATCCAATCGTTGTTAGACAGCACAGGCAACATATCACGATTAAGGTGTCCTCATCACCGTGCCAGGAAATCTTCATCACAGCTATCTATGCTAGTTGTCAGATGACGACCAGAAGAGAACTCTGGAATGAGCTGTTGGATTTATCCAACATTGCGGGTGACAAGCCTTGGCACATCGTCTGAGATTTCAATGCGATCCGCAAGGCATATGAGAAGAGAGGTGGCGACCCTCCGGACTTCCAATCAATGACTGATTTCAATAACTTCATCATCGACGCCGAACTTTGAGAAATACCTTTCGACGGCAGTCGCTTCACGTGGGTTGACAAGCAACGGCGTACTCCCACAACTTGGGAGCGGCTCGACCATGCCTTAGTTAACTTTGCCTGGATGGCCAAATTCCCTTCCTGTAGGACCACACATCTAACGAGGTTTTGGGTGTCTGACCACTGCCCTGTGCTCACTATATCTTCCGCTGCTCCTAGAAGTCACCATAGCAAAGAACCTTTCTCCTTCAACAATGCTTAGCTGCAGCATCCTGATTGCCTCCAACAGATTCGCTCAGCGTGGACGACTGAGATGCACGGGGACCCTTCCTTCATCTTCTTCTCTAAATCTAAAAACTTACACCGTCATCTGAAGAAGTGGGGTAGAGAGACATTCGGTAACATCAGACAGAAGATCCTTGACCCAGAAGACATCATTCACACGGCTCAGATCGCCTTCGACGAGAACCCTTTACCATCCAACGAGCACATTCTCAGGATCGCGGAAGCTGAGATGGACGAACTACTATAGCAAGAAGAATCTTTTTGGAAAGAAAGATCGAGGATTGACTGGCTCACCGAAGGTGACAGAAACACTGCTTTCTATCACATGATCATCAAGACGAAGAAGAGAAAGAGATCAATTCACCAGATCACACTCACAAATGGATCCAACATCTCTGATCTGATGCTTATCGCGGCTGTTGCGGGTGATCATTTCAAAACGTTCTACACCTCCTCTTCTGAATATCACCTTGAGGGACCCCTTCTTGCCCACCTTTCTCAAATGATATCTACAGACGACAATGTTACCATAGCGACATGTCCAACTATTGAAGAGATTTACAATACTATCAAAGAGATGGAAGCAAATGCGGCGCCGAGTCCTGACAGATTAACCCTTAGCTTCTTCTGCGCTACTTGGGACATCATTCACTCCGACTTCATGCAAGTCATCCAGAAGTTATTCCAAGGTGACCCATGCCATTGGAGTCTCACTGCTTGTCGTATCATGTTGATTCCTAAAAACAATGATCCCAGATACATCCACACTGACTTTCGTCCCATTGCTATTGAGAATGTCTCGCTGAGAATCATGGCTAGAATCATCAGTAACAGGTTATCTCAGATCTTGCCGAAGGTCATTTCAGAAGAGCAGGGCGCTTACATAAGAGGGAGAGACATCACACCCCATATCAAGCTTGCTAAGGAGCTTATCCATGATCTGAACAAAGGAAATGATCACCCTAATGCCGTGATTAAATATGACATGTCTTGGGCATATGATAGAGTGGAGTGGTCTATCCTCAAATCGATCCTCAATTCCTTCGGCATGTCCCAAACAATCATCCACCTTTGTCTTCACTTTTTCCATGACACATGGGATTCCGTCACCATCGGTGACCACACCGCTGGCTTCTTTCCTATTAGACGCAAGATGAAACAGGGAAATCCGATCTCTCCACTCCTTTTCACCATGTTTGAAGAACCGCTGTGCAGACACATCAAGCATCTTACCAATAATGGTACCATCGCACGCTTCAACACGAGAGGCGGTGGTGCAGCCCCACCGATCCTTCTGTACACTGATGATCTCATCGTTTTTATCAACGTGTCACCTAGTTCGACGAAGGCCTTGACTGACGCGATGCAACTTTACACTGAATCCACTGGTCAGATGGATAATAGCGCCAAATCTTCATGTCTTATTGGTAAGACAGATCATGCCTCAGCCATCTCAGTGATCAACACGTTGGGCGTGCCCGTCGCTGATAGGGCCATTCAGTACTTGGGGGTTCCTATTTGCTCCAACTCGACTAGATTGGCTGATTACAATTATCTTCTTGAGAAAATGATGAGGAAAACTACCTCTTGGAAAGCTAAACTCTTATCTTTTTCCGGGAGGAAGATGTTGATTGAACACACTTTGACATCGACGGCTATCTATTCAGTCACCTCTACTGGAATTCCCGCCGACATTGCTAAACGTATAGAAGCTATGTTCTCTAGATTCTTGTGGGTGAATCGATCTAATGAGAAGCATCGGGCTTGGATCGCATGGGATCACCTCTCTTTCTCCACTCAACATGGAGGCCTTGGTTTTACTCCCCTCAAGACAATCGAAGGCGCCTATCTTCACAAAGCCTGTTGGGAAATTTTGACAGGATCCTCTCTCTGGTCCAGTTTCTGTAGGAACAGGTACACCTCATAGTTCTCGAACTCTCATGGCTGCTTTCCACCTTATCTGAAGATGGGGAGTAATTCATCACCGGGTTGGAAAAAAATATGGAGAAACTTTCCCCTTTTCATGCCTAAGTGCAGGTGGATTGTCGGATAAGGGGACATCTCGTTCTGGGACAGCAGATGGTGCAAGCGCCCTCTTAGAGATCACGTT
Source organism: Alisma plantago-aquatica (assembly GCA_963693085.1). NCBI lineage: Eukaryota > Viridiplantae > Streptophyta > Magnoliopsida > Alismatales > Alismataceae > Alisma > Alisma plantago-aquatica. The sequence goes on from OY856411.1 coordinate 582,601,303, forward strand.
ATCCATTACAGTGACAGAAGTAGAGATTTTTTGATCTGTGACTACTGGTTGAACAATACCGGTTGGGATTGGTCGTCAATCGAGCAGATCATCAACGAAGGGGGCGTTCAACTCATTAGAAGAACACAAGCTGCCATCTCTCTGCACGCGGACGAGTTGATTTGGACACCTGATTATAGCGGTCAGTTCAATATCAAATCTTCCAAAAAGATGATAGATCCAGAAAGAGAGCAGATTGCCTCTTCTAGATGGAGGTGGATATGGGACACCTCTACTCCCAGAGCCAGCGCCATAGTTTGGAAGATTGGGCGAAGAGCTTTTCCCACTGATGACAACATTGCTCGATGCATGATCCCCATTGTATCTCATTGTTCGTGTTGCGGCCTCCACTCAATTGAGACCCCTACCCACCTGTTTCTTCATAGTGACATCGCAATTGCATTATGGTATAAGGTGGCCAGTCTTATTGACATCCCGGACTTTGCACCTTCATCCATTACTGAGATCTTCGATATCGGTAGCTCACAACAAAGAGGAACCATTCGCGGTTGGCTCATCATTGAACTGCTATCGCTTGTATGTTGGTCAATATGGAAAGCTAGATGTGCGCTCAGATTAGACAACCAACCTTTCAACCTCGGCAAACAATGGACAGACATCATCTTTCGTATTAACTCGATGATCCAGAACAATAGCTTCAGAAGATCTGAGGACACTAGTTTCTACAAACACCTGCAGAGAGAAGGCATTAAGCAACCCAAAATCAAGATTAGAAAGATTAATACAGTGAGATGGACCCCTCCTGATGTCAATAATCTCAAGCTTAACATCACCTCTGGCACTTCTTGTGATCCATCTAGAAATAGAAGGTGATGGATCGCTGGAATCATTCAGAACAAACATAGTTACATCAGGCTTGCCTTCCGGATGTGGTTAAATGCTACCGAATACATATCTGCATATATCAACGACATCTTAGTTGGTCTTAAAATTGCCGATGAGAAGAACATGACCATCTCCACCATTGAAGTTGATGACCAGTACACCCATCAGATTCTCTGGAACGATCATCCATGCCCTTGGAAAGACATCACGATCACCAGAGAGATCAGATCCATCCTACAAGATGAAGCCATCTTAGGCTATCTGGTTCCCGATATGGTTAACAACATTCCTAGAGAGCTCAACATCTGGGGAAGTAGCCTTGAGTCAGAATACATCATGACAGAGCCAACCACCCTTCCCATAAAGATCATAGGTATGAACATCCTTGAGTGGAGAGGAACCCCATACATTTACTTCAACTGGGTTGAAGCCCATTAGTTGGCAGCTTGTTTCTATGATCCGGGTTGTGATGTTTATCTTACGCCTGTTGTGTCTTTGGTTTTTTCATGAGTGAAATACCTACCTTGTTCGCAGGAGATGTATCTTTCTGATTGATTTTCCCACAAGAGAGGGTGGGATGAATAGAGTACCCTCTGGCTTCTTAAAAAAAGCACCAGTCTAGACCTAGTTCTTGGACATTCTGGTGCTAACCTAGAGGCTAGGTCAGATCTAGTCTCTAAAAGATGACTAATCTAACACTAAAGATTTGTTTTAAGTTCAAGGTTCTTTAGTTTCAAGTTGCATAATGAGAAATGTTAGGCTTTTCTATTGTTCATGATTTGATACCACCTGTGACATCATCGGATTTTCTAAAACTTAATCTAATGTGTGACATCTAAATTGAAACCTCATCTCAGTGAGAATCCCAATTTAAACACCCCACACTAGGCTAAGAACAATAAAATTAGAGGAAGTCAGAAGGAAACAACAGTAGCACATGCACATGAACAATAATAAAACCATACAACACATGTTCACCATTCAACATATAATTACAACATGAATTGTCACAACATTTGATATTACATATTGAACAAAAAACTTTACATATGCATGAAATACCACTAAATAATAGGATCTTAAGACAAAAGGTCCACGGGTACTTGAGCTCGCCATACAACTCTCAACTATCCTGGTTATTCAAATATATATGTCCATGTCACCTAAACAAAAGATTACACAACACAATACTCAAGAATATTGTACGGAGTACGCATACGTGTCTTTTTATATACCTCTCATTACTAAGACTTGGCAATAAGATAAAACTCATACTTGGCAGTAACAAAAGAAATATAGCAAAAGGCATATACTCGAACAAAGATGTTCATTAGTAAAAGAGAACACATGTTTTAAGAATATTTTCCATTATATCATCCATGCATTTACTACCTAAGAGTTTAATGCATTAAGGCCTTTATTATCAACTACAAAAGAGTTGGATCATTTCACAATGTGATCTAATACCAAAGAGTTGGATCACTTCCAAGTACTTTACTACCAAAGAGTTAAATTACTTACTTTCCAACAATTTACTACCGAAGAGTTGAAATTCATGGATATAATGGAACAAATACATTATGTTTCATGTGTTCATAGCAATAAGTATGTAAAATCAAGAAACATATCATACAAGAACATTCATTTCATCTAATATCATATGCTAAGTATTTTACTACACATATAATACAACCATACTAAATAGTAGGCCAAGTAATAGGTAAGGGAGAACCTTGATCAAGACATAACTAATCACATTCCTAATATTAGATACATCCTCATGTCAACTATATCTTGGTCAAACCCCTGGTTAAGACAAGATCATGTACTATCATCAGATTCCCATCATATTAAATATTATCTTAACCCTTATTATGTCCATTTTAGGTTTTAGCTTAGTTCATTAGGATATTCCCATCATTACTTGTATTCTTGTCTTATTCTTCTTATTATCTAGGGTTGATATTATTGATGTTGTATTCCATATTATAGTCCATTGTATGACCATTAGTTTCCATATATTTGTTTATATGTATTAACCCTAGATTATATACATTAATCCAATTAGGGTTTTCTCATCATTATAGGATCCTTAAACATGTAACCTTATTTATATGCATAATTATGATCTCAGAACTACATATTAGCGTCCACTTACTGATATGAGCTTATTCTATAATTTCCAAGTTTCTTGAGTGCAAATATATTTATTGTATTTCATGTAGTGTTATTAGCCCTAATTAGCCACATGAAGCATATTACATGATTTCGTGCATCAACATTATGATCTCTGACATAAGATGCATTATAAACATGATTATGGATTTACTGACATATTATTATAATTTTTTGCCATCATTTGATATTTATTATCCATGAAACAAGTATATAACTGTAACGACCCCGCTTCCCGGTAACCCCCAATTAAGGGATACCAAGAAGTCCGAGGTGTTATCCCAAAATAGGATCAATGGTTTTGCAAATAATCACAAATAATTAATAAATTCTACTAAAGTATATACTGAAAATTGGAATAAAAATTTTCTTTTAACATCCTTGAAAATTAGGTAACTAGGACTTCTACCCGAAGTAGGATTCTATCTACCTAAATCCTCCTTTAGTATATTAACTTTAATCTTCATAGGTGCCACTTTACTATTTGTCCAGTTTCAGATATTACCTAAAATGTTGGCAACCAAAACGGCGGTCAGTATAATAATTTATACTGGTATGTGGAGGAACCAATAATCTTGCATTTAATTGTAACAACATATTGCAAGCAATTATGATTTAACAAAACAAACTTTATGTTTCAAACATGACTACTCAATCCTTACATACCCTAGCCTCTGTGTTGTCCTTGCAGTGGACATGGATACTACCTCTCACATGGTAGATCTCAACTAACCCCCATGATCCTACCGTATAGGTAGATCAATACATAGGGTCATGGAGTCGTATGGTACTGCCCAAGGGTAGACCAACACATCAACTCGTGATAACCTGATGATCCTACCTGGTGGGTAGACCATGTATTAGGTCATCTGATAACCTAATGATCCTACCTTAGGAGTAGATCATATACTAGGTCATCCTTCTCATCATCATCAAAGCTACATAGGAGGACCAGGATCTGAGCTAGTCATGCATGTATAATTATGGTGATAGCCATAGTCACTTTATTGTTGCATGAAATAAAAGTCAATGAAGCAATTATTTCCAAGCAACCGATAAAACCTCGAGAATCACCATGAAACTAAAGTGATTTAACCATAAGCATAACCACATACCTGATTTGGATTCTCAAATATAAGCAAGATATTCAATCCAATCAAGATGTCTAATCAAGCAAGAGAAGCAACCAATCAAGCAATCTTGATCTTGAAAATATGTGTAACATCTAACTGTTACTATCACCTCCAAAACAACTCCTTATTGACTTGGGACACCTTTCTAAGGTTGCTAAGTCTCATTAGGATTCATTAGAGTTTCTTTGATCAATTTCTCAAACTTTATCCTTTTTAGGTCAACAAACCCTAAAATAGCTTTTCTACTCATAAAAACCCTAATTACTCAAATTATCCACACTAAGGATCTTTTATTCTCAAATTGTCTTGGGATCATCATATCTATATTTTATTCATGTGTTGCACAATTAAAACCATTAAAAGTCATAATTACCAAAATTAGGGTCTCTAAGCCCATTAAAGCATAATCATGTACATGGAACCCCAAATTGTGCCAATTATGTATAAAGATCATTATTTTATATCTATATCATCCATTTATTAACAACAAGTTAACTTCCACTTTAAACATCCATATAACCCTTCCCAAATCATTAATCATCAAAATCTAGGGTTTTCATTAATAACAACATTAAAGGTGACAACTTTAAGCACTTTCTGAATTGAAAGAAGAATTAGGCTTCAATTATATTTTTAATGGATTCCTAGAGTTCTTTTGATCAAAATTAATTTATTACATGTTTTGATCCGAGTTACCATTAATTTTCTAGAAAATAAATAAGGTAGTCAATATCTGGCCAATGGGATGTTGACACATCATCGGAAAAATACCTTAGATTTAAGTTAGCGTCGGCCTCATTTTAAGGAGTAAAGACACTTTTACCCTTCGCTTTCTACTTTGCAGTTGGGGGTAGGAACGTAATATCCCCCTTCTTCTCCTTCAACCTCTCGACAGCTCCTACTCGCGAGCCTGGCGCTGCAGGTGGTCAACTCAACCGTTGACCCGACGCTCCTCCACGTTTGGCAGCGGAAGAACTTGGCTAAGCCTCTGCCAGGCTCGGCCAAAGTCGTCGTCCTACTCAATTCCACTGGGGAACACTCAGAGTAGGGGGGAAGAAGGAGGTTGGAGACACGGTGCCATGGAGAAAGGGGAAGAAGACAGGGGTGCTAGCAATGAAATTTGTAGTGAGAAAATTCTCTTAGGAACTCTATGTGTCCTCTTGCACACAACCAATCCCTTGAAAGGGTGAACCCTCCCTTATATAGGCATATACCGGTGGTGATGAAGGATATCCCTCCACGCATATTGGGGAAAACCCCGATCCTTCTCAGAACAGAACCATCCAAGGATGGTTGGGCTTGGAATCCTATCCCGAGTGTGATGGAACTAAAGACAGAGCAAAAGATAGTCGAGGGAAAGAGGAATCTTTACGGGAAACCAAGGGCTCATGTTCCCGATCGAATGGGGTAGGATATGATACAAATACTGTTGATCCATGATCGAACAGTCTCCATCCCATGTGAAAAATCACAGGGCCGGGTCCCTATTTCCAAATCCGAAAAATACATGTGACATTTAATACCTCCTGTTTTATTTCCTTTCCACTTTAGGAAATATTCCAAAATTCATATCTCCTCAACCAAAAATCCTTTTGATCCCAAATTATAAGGGAAAGTCCAAAAGGACTTAGACTACTTGTGTGCCAAGTTTGGCACCCAAATACGAAAGTGTGAGATACTTTTATTCATATACAAGTCATCACTTATTAGGATATATTTATGCATATTTTCTCTCTCCTGTTCTTTTATTCTCTTTATTTGGATTCCTTTTACCATTAGAAACCATGTGGACTCGAAATCACATCCATGATGATTCCATTATCCATGTTTCCACATATTTCTTATATTTTCATAATTATCTCAAATTTCCTTCTTAATAAAGCAATATGTGATTTTTTCTTTTTCTTTTAATCATATTGGACTCATTATCATATTATGATCCATGAAATCACATGCACAAAGTAAATATTTGCAAAGGGAATCCATTCAATACATATAATTCATACAATTCCCATAATCATACATTTATTGGGGAAATTGCATTTCCAACAAAATGAACCCAAAAATTAGGGTTGTAACATCCTTTCCCTCTTATAGGAATTTTTCCCTCAAAATTCCATAAAACATACAAACAATTCAGGATAAGACTTGTCTATGTCCATCATTGTCTCCCATGTGGCTTCATCCTCTCCATGGTTCTTCCAAAGAACCTTCATCATCTTCTATTCTTTACTCCTGAGCTCTTTCTCACCTCGGTATCTCGGACCCTCATAGGTGACTCAGGGTAAGTTAGCCTCCCTTGGATTTCGATAGGTTTAATGCTCAACACATGGCCTGGGTACCTCACATAGTGCTCTAGATCAGATACATGGAACACATCATACATCTTGTTATCATGAGGGGTAAGGCTAAACATAAGTAACTCTACTTATCCATCTAAAATGGACCCATGTATCAGGGACTCAGCTTTCTCAACTTTAGCTCGGAGGGATCAGGTTTTCATAGCACATATTCACCCACAGTGAACTACATGTCAGTCTGCTTTGCATCAGCTCATGACTCATGTCGATCTTGGGCTTTTTCAACCATTACTTGATCAAAGTGTCTTCATCTACATCCACTGTGGTCTCATTGACCTTCACAAGGTCCTCTCACATACATCATCCAAGTGAAGTGGTGATTGACACAGCCTCCCTTATAGAGCTTCATGCATCCCGATACTGGCTATGGTGGTTATAATGACAACTAAACTCTACTAGTGGCAGGTACTACTCCCACAAATCACCCTAAATAAGCACACATGCTCTCATCAGACCCTCTAAATTCTGGATCATACTCTCTTGATTGTCCATTAGTCGGGGTGATATGTTGTATTCAACTTCAATCTAGCATCGAGTTATTCATGTACCTACTTCCACCACATGGAAGTGAACTTGAGGTCATACTCGAGATATCGAACTTGGATCATGGTGTAGTTGAACTATCTCTCTATCTCATATATATAGTTCAACCGGTTCTGTCACATTGACAGTGCTTTCTCTCTTAGGCAAGGGATTATGTCAACTTTGTAAGGAGATCTACCATAACCCATATTGCATCATGACCTCTCTTGGTCCATGGGAGACCCACCACACTGTCCATGGTGATCTACTCTCATTCCCTCTCAGGGACTCTTCATTATTCGTAGCAACTCACTGGGTTACTGGTGTTCGGCCTTCACTCTCTAGCATGTATGGCAACATGCCACATGCAACTCTATATCCTTCTTCCAGGTACCACTGCAATTCTTCACCATCTTGGTAGTACCATAGTGTACAATATACTTAAAATCAGGAACGACTTGCATGATATGAATCCTTAAGGTTGACTCCTCAGAAACCCTAAAATACTCTAGTAGTGGGCTTCACCACCTTCTTTTCCCAAGAGGTGTATCTAAGGTTCCTATATCAATCTTTCTATCTCATCAAGCTCTGGGCTAGCTAACTGGGCAGCCATCAACTTGACCAACAGGTCTAGTTGTATCTGGGTGTTAGGCACATAGGTCTAGTCTTCTGACGATCATAGGGTTCACCTAGCATCCTCTTTCATCCCTCTCTATCGACTAGATAAGACAGTTGTACACCTGAGCTATATATCGGTAAAAGTATCAGTTACCACATCAATTTCCTTATGTGCTAGGTAATGGTGAAAACACAAACCTTCATATACTTCACTCATCACCCTCATCTCAGGTTTAAGTCTAATTGAGTCAAGAAAACTTTGAACTCATCATCTCAATTACCATACCCAAGATGCAACTCTTACAATCCAAACTTCTCTTGACAAGAACATCCTCATATGATGATTACCTTTGTTCTCTACGTATTCTCAAAAGGTGTGGTACTTCCTCAAATATAGTAGAAAGGTTTCAACTCATATCACCTTTATCCTCATTATGGCATGTGTTTTGTCCTATCTCTCAAACCCATAAAAAGATGGAATAAGCATTTGGCTGCAGTCCAAATATAGAGTTCAACCTGTTCCAAGAGTAGAGATGGTGCATCACACATTGCCATCACACTTTCCAATCTAAGTTGAAATTCACATCACATGTATCCACACCATGAACATCTCCATTATGGGTCTACACCCATGGGAAGACTATTCCCATCACCTCTGGGTCTTAACATATCTATTATGTATAATCCTTAGTCATTACCTCAAGGTCTCTAGGGTGTCGGAACTTTTAGAGTGATCCGACCTTTATGCAACTAAGGAGTGCCTCTCACTTTACCCCTTAGCCCTCATGAACTCATAAAGGTGTCCAACCTCATAACCCATGGGCCTCGGGTAAAGGTAGTTGTTACCTCTCGACCCTATGGTCTTACACATTCAGGGAACAGACAACTCCTACTCTCATCAATCTTATCCCAATTTGACCTTAGTATCGACTTAGGATTCCATCATAGCACATCTCATTCTTGAATCCTCACCCAAATCTCCATCCTCTTTTTGGGCATTCAGGGCTAACTATGCATCCCTTAAAGGAATCATGACGACCTACCTACCTCGGTCTGGCCCTATACAGGTTACCTCCATGGCAATCATATCTTCATGCCTCTTTAGAGATGATCACACTAGGGTCTATAGATTCATGATCATACTATGTACTCCTACACTTAGCTCATCAAACTCTTATATGATACCTCTTCAGGTTACCTCAAACCTAATCAAAAGTCGGTGTTCACCCTACATAAAGGGTTCCTTCCCAAGACGGAAGAAAACCATCTCTTGATAGCAACAAAGGTCACAAACATCCTTACTTCCAGGGTTTACATCATCATGTGCATGCTTAGCTCCTAACATGATACTTATGCATGTATTTAGTAAGAAGACAACCTACTCAACCATGCTACATTCCTTGGTATGTCATACATATTCATCATTCCTTATGGTTGGACCATTATCATATGTCACCAATCTTGTGTGAGTGGTTCATAAACACATATCTCAGCTCAAGTGGGTTTCCTTTTACTCTAACACATGAGGGGTGTCATACTCAAAAGCTATGAATTCAATCAGCCTCTTGAGCATCACATGCATTGGGACTATTGCTTCCCCTCTTTGGTCTAGGAACCCCAGGCTCACTTCTTATGCATCAGCTGTCTAATTGCATGCTCAGTTGTTCAAACTATACCAGGTCGAGCATACACATCTTAACACTCTTCCATGTGAACAACCCTTAGAGTCCTACCCAAAGACAACCAACTGGGTGCAAGACCTCACAACTTGTTCTTAGACCATACCTTTGTAGGGTTTGTGGACTCTCCTTCCTACACTTAAAAGGTAGGCACTCGTATCATCTGTACATTCATTCACAAAGCCTCTTTCTCATATTAGGATTTTGTTCCTATAAAGGTATCCAAGGTACAACAAGCCTCCAAGGATCATGCATGAGGCAACCTCAACTATCTACTTAGGGTTATCAAAACTAGGTCACATCATACCCAACTTTACATTATTCCTCATGTCTCAGAGTCAAGGTCTCCAACCTCCATCAAGTCTCTCCCTTCCTCTAGAGATAACCCTACAACTAGTCCTTCTACTAGAGGTTCTCTCCCAGAAGGTGGTTCAAGCTCTTAAGGTTACATGTCTACACCTACCTGGGTGAAAAGCATGATCCAAAATATATGTCCGACCAAAATTATCCAACGCTATGCATGCTCATCTCATGAACATTAGGTATAACCCTTCGGGTCTAGGTCTAAAACCCGTTGTCAACCTTGCTTCTATTCTCTTCTATGTAGGTGCATGCCTCTTATCTACTCTTATATAGCTATTAGGGTTCCTATACTGTTACCACTAACCTCTTCAATGAGGGAGCTATCCCTCACCCTAACAGGCACGACCCTCCCAAGGTCGGGTCGCCACAAAGCACTAGGGTCAAACTACACATGGTTCATGTTTCTCATGGATACTCAAAATCTCTACACAACATGCATGTCTATCCCACGTCCATGCATGCATGGTCAACTATGATATCTAACTCATCATGACTTCTCTTTCTCTATCCACCTCTTAGGGTTTGGGTTAGCATCATCCTTAGAGGATGCATCTGGTCTCTTCCTCTTCCTGGAGGTTTCTTCCTCCAAGGACAACTCTCTCCTCATCCTCCTACAAGAAGGTCTAACCTCACGGTTCTCCTGAGGGCATGGAAACACACGCCATGCAACCTAAGCATGTAACTAAACTCAGTCTGAGTTTCTAATTATTAAAACGTATGTCCATGACATCTTTCTTACTTGCTTTTTATTATTTGGTGGAGGATTCCTTAATCCTTATTATTCTTAATCCCAAAACACAAGAGAGGGGGTGGAGGGAGAGAAACCATAATCTCTTAAAGTTATCCAATGAATGGGGTAGATAAGGGACGAAGACGGATGATAGAAGACCTAGAGGTATCTTATTTCGAGTCAAATCCTTTGATTTCGGCCAGGCAGTCACACAGATCCGAGAGTCCTCGTAGATTGACTAGCGGGGCGGAGGAAAATATTTCCAGCCCCCAGATCATGCTCCTTTTCTAGACACCTCCATCATTGGAAAATCCTCTAATAACTCCCTTGGGTTCTATAGAGTTTGTAAAATTTAATAATTATTAGAGATTAAATTGAAAACCACGACTTTGATACCAAATGTAATGACCCCTCTTCCCGGTAACCCCCAATTAAGGGAGACCAAGAAGTCAAAGGCATTATCCCAAAACAGGATCAGCGATTTTGCAAATAATAAAAAATAATTAATAAATTCTACTAAAGTATATACTGAAAACTGGAATAAAATTTTTCTTTTAACATACCTTCAAAATTAGGTAACTGGGATTTCTACCCAAAGTAGGATTCTATCTACCTAAATCCTCCTTTAGTATATTAACTTTAATCTTTACAGGTGCCACTTTACTGTTTGTCCAGTTTCAGATATTACCTAAAACGTCGACAACCAAAACGGCGGTTAGTATAATGAATTATATAGGTATGTGGGGGAACCAATAATATTGCATTTAATTGTAACAACATATTGCAAGCAATTATGATTTAACAAAACAAACTTTACATTTCAAACATGACTACTCAATCCTTACATACCCTAGCATCTGTGTTGTCCCTACAGTGGACATGGATACTACCTCTCACATGGTAGATCTCAACTAACCCCCATGATCCTACCATATAGGTAGATCAATACATAGGGTTGTGGAGTCATATGGTCCTACCCAAGGGTAGACCAACACATCGACTAGTGATAACTTGATGATCCTACGTCACGGGTAGACCATGTACTAGGTCATCTAATAACATGATGATCCTACCTCACGAGTAGATAATATACTAGGTCATCCTTCTCATCATCATCAGAGCTACAGAGGAGGATCATGATCTGAGCTAGTCATGCATGTATAATTATGGTGATAGCCATTGTCACTTTATAGTTGCATGAAATAAAAATCAATCAAGCAATTATTTCCAAGAAATTGATAAAACCCTGAGAATCGTCGTGAAACTAAAGAGATTTAACCATAAGTGTAACCACATACCTAATTTGGAGTCTCAAATATAAGCAAGATATTCAATCCAATCAAGATGTCTAATCAAGTAAGACAAGCAACCAATCAAGCAATCTTGATCCTGAAAATATATGTAACATCTAATTGTTACTATCTCATCCAATATGAGTATTAGAAGCTACTCACCCGCGTTAGGTCAATGAGCTCTGGCGATCTGGCGGACGTGTAGGGTGCTGACTCTTCCCTGACGGTGGAAGCTACCCATCTCCCAGTGAGATCCAGTCAAGATGGAGGAGGAGGTTCTGAGGAGGTGTCGAGACCTCACTATTCAAGAGGAAGAGGATCTAGTGGACTTTACAGACGGAGGAACCAAGATAACAATTGAGGAAGATAGATCTATAGCGGCAAAGCTTCTAACAAGGAAGAGCTACAACTTTATGGCCCTAAGGAGGACAATGTTGATTGTGTGGGGGATGAAGGAAGTCACATCCTTTGAGCAGGTCGAGCACAAAATAATTATGATCCATTTTATCAAGAAGAAGGACAACGAGAAAGTCCAGAAAGGGGGTCTGTGGTGCTTTGATGGGAGTCTATTGATAATGAAGGAGGTAAGGGTGGGAGAGCAACCCTCAAACATCATCTTTGAGGTAAGTAATTTATGGGTTAGACAATAGAATGTACCTTTGGGGTATAGGACAGATGAAGCCATAAGGAGGATTGGAGGAAATATAGGGAAGGTGATGGAAGTAGATGAAGTAGAAAGGGGGGGGATGGACAAGGGCTAGAAGAATAATAATAGAAGTTAACATCACCAAGCCCATAAAGCAGACGTAATGGCTAAAGCTTATAGATGGCAACGTGGTGGAAGTTGTGCTCAGATATGAATGTTTGCCCATGTTGTGCTTCTCATGTGGGCTGGTGGGTCATACTACGCAGGAATGTGAAGAAGAGAAGGACGAAGAAAGAGAACCAGAAATAGGGTGGGGCCAGTGGCTGAGGGCGTCGCCTAGAAAGACCAACAATCATCTGACATAGGGAAGTACCTATGAAGAAGCCAGAAAGTCCCTGTTCTAGGAAATGGAGAAAGTGAAGACGGAAAGGGAGAAGGCAATGGCAAAAGATTCCAGGGCCCGTGAGGAGGAAGGGAACAAAAGCAAAGAAAAGGGGAAACTTGGGACCAGGGCGCCAGACAGGGGGAGAGCTCAAAACGAAGCAATTAAAAATGCAGGTGGCCCCAGGCAACCGATAGAGGAAGAAGAAACAACAGAGCTAACAAAGCCATAGGACATTGAAAGTGACATGGGGAAGGGTGAAAAGGAGTTAAATGACTGCAGAAAAATATCGAAGGAAACAATCATGGGCACAACCAATAAATTCATACATGGGATAAGGGAGAATATCGAAGGGGATAAGAATAATAAGGAAAAAAGTCACCAACCAACTATTACAAGTGCAACCAATGTGCTCGACGTAATGACTAAGGGAGGGGAAAGAACACAGATACCAAAGAAAGGAAGGTACAGGAGAATCAACAGGAAACTAGTAGCGAACGAAGAGAAAACTAGAGACGGCACAAAGAGGAAAACAAGAAGTCAGAGTGAAGATTCTACACATCTATGTGAGGACAGCAATAAACAGGGAAAAACAGCTAGGATGGAAAGAGCAACCATGGTATGGGAGTTATCCCAAGTAGCAACGACTGGATGCGACCAACGTCGTGAAGAGCAATGAAGATTTTAAGTTGGAATTATCAAGGGCTGGCCAAACTTGACACTTCAAATAACCTCCACAGACTGATCAGGGAGGAAAGGCCGGATCTCATATTCTTAATGGAAATTATTCTTACTCACACTGACATGGAAACGATTAGAACAAATAATGGTTACATGAATGACATCAGTTTGGGTAGAGAAGGAAGAGATGGAGGTATAAGCATGTGGTGGAGAGAACTACAGGTTACTACTATATCTTATTCACAACACCACTTTGTGGTTGACATCGAGGAGAACAACAACCATCCTAGATGGCGTTGTGCAGGCATTTATGGGTGGGCAGATAACAGAAGCAAACACAAGACCTGGAGCATGATGCAAGATATCAAGAAGGAATGTCAAAGCCCGATTCTATATATAGTTGACTTCAATGAGATTTTGAATCACAAGGAGAAAGAGGGGGGTGTGGTGGGGGCTCACAGACACATCAATGATTTCAGAGAGGCTATTACTGAATGCAATCTGGTTGATATAAGTTGTGTGGGTGATCTTATTACCTGGGAGAGAGGTAAAACTATGAAAACTTTGATAAAGGAAAAGCTTGATAGAGCTTTGGGGTGTTTATATTGGTGTTGCTTCTACCCTCATGCTTGGGTCCGGGTGTGTCCTCAGTTGGGCTCCGATCATTCACCTTTAATTCTTGACACACAGAAGAAGAAATCAAATTTCTATGGCAGAAGGGAGTTCAAGTGCGAGAATTATTGGCTTACCAATCCAGAATGTAAAGTGGTTGTTGAATTTGGGTGGGGATAGGACGGAGACAAGCACATTTCTGAACGTATCAGCAGCTGTGAGAAGAAGCTTAGGGAATGGGCTGAGCACAAGTTTGGTAATACAAAGAAGGAAATTAAAAATACAGAAAAAGAGCTTCTGAATGCCCAAGCTGAACATACCAATCAATTCTCTTTTGACAAATGTAGAAAGCTGAGTGAGGAGTTGGCCAGTCTTCATAGGATAAATGAGACTTACTGGTTTATGAGGGAGCACACTATTTATATGAAGGATGGCGATCGTAACACTTCCTATTTTCACAAAGTTGCCAACCAAAGAAGTCAGAGAAATAACATTGATAGAATTATGAACAAAGATGGGAATTGGGTGGAGGGGGAGGCTGAAGTGGATATGGTTATAGTAGATTATTACATAGATCTGTTCTCGTCTTTGAATGCTAGCAATATCAAGGAAGCTACCGATGATATACCTTCTTTGGTTAATGAAGAAACAAACAAAATCCTTATGATCAGTGGCATAGCCAGGAAATTTGGGCTAGAGGGGTACCATTATATATATAGCCATGGGCTGGAGGGGCACCATTATATACATAGCCATTTGCAGCCTAATAGGGTAGGTAACAATGGATAGTTTCCACTAAATTCTAAACCAAATAGAGATCAAATAGTCTGAAAATATAGATCCTGGGTAGGGCACTTTCCCACCCAGGTCTATACGTGGCTACGTCACTACTTATGATGGAACTTGATAGTAAGGAAGAGTGGGAGGCTTTAAATAAAATGAATCCATCTAAAGCTCCTGGCCATGATGGTTTTCATGCGGGCTTCTTCCAAACTTTCTGGTCAATTTGTGGGAAGGATTTTGTCAGTTATGTGAAGAATTGGTGGAGGGATAAGGAGGATATTAGAAGCATTAACAAAACTAATGTTGTTTTGATTCCTAAGTGTAGGTACCCAAAAAGTATGAATGACTTCCGACCAATCAGTTTGTGCAATACCTTATACAAGATCATCTCAAAAGTTATGGCGAATAGAATGAAATTTCTCCTTGATGATATAGTGACGGAGAATCAAAGTGCCTTTATCCCTGGGCATTTAATCACTGACAACGCTTTGATTGCGTTCGAAATGTTCCATAAAATGAAAAGGAAGAAGAAAGGAAAGAGAGGCACTATGTCACTCAAGTTGGACATGGGTAAAGCCTACGACTAGGTTGAGTGGCAGTTCATCTCAAAAGTCATGATGGCCTTTGGCTTCGACAGAAGCTGGTGCAAGAAGATATCCGAATGTATTTCAAGCTCATCCTTCTCTTTTATCATAAATGGGAGACGGAAGGGGCACATTGTTCCACAAAGGGGACTTAGACAAGGGGACGCAATATCTCTGCATCTTTTCCTCCTTTGTGTTGATGCCTTCTCCAACATGCTTAGGAAAGCTGCTGATCTGAACCTCATACATGGAGCCAAGGCTAACCAGAAAGGACCGGTCATATCTCATCTATTCTTCGCTGATAACAACATTCTGTTCGGAAGGGATATACCGTAGGAAGCTTTAATGTTAGCTAACATTATTAGCTTCTATGAAAAAGCTTCAGGGCAGAAGATTAACATTGTAAAGTCAGAGGTGTCTTTTAGCAGGAATGTGTATACAACAAAGAAAGATGAGGTGAGAGGGATTCTGAAGATGCGTCAAGTTGACAAGCACACCAAGTATTTGGGGTTGCCTACTGTTATAGGTCGATCGAATACGGCCACTTTCAAAGCCATCACTGATAGAGTGTAGAACACGTTGAATGGGTGGAAGGAGAAGGCTCTTAACCAGGCTGGTAAAGAAGTACTAATTAAATCTATAGTGCAAGCACTTCCCACCTATATGATGGGTGTGTTCCAGCTGCCGAGCAACACCATTGAGGACATTATGAGAATGATTGCTAACTTTTGGTGGGGCACCTCAGAAACAAAAAGAAGGATACATTGGGTGTCTTGGGACAAGCTTTGCAAGTCTAAAAAGGAAGGCGGCCTCTACTTTAGGGACCTAAAAATGTTTAATTTAGCTTTATTGGCTAAGAAAGTGTGGCGCTTGTACTCCAACAAAGATTCCCTGTGGGCCAAAGTTATATCAGAGAAGTACTATGGAGGAGGAACAATCATATATGCTTATAGAGGTTTCGATCCTAGTTATACTTGGCGAAGTATCTCGGGGGAAAAATCTCTGATGAAGGAAGGCCTGAGGTGGTGCATTGGGGAAGATTCAAAGGTGAGACTTTGAGGCAATCAGTGGTTACCGAACAGAAAGGGCTACTGCGACAAACCTGAGTTCATTAGTGATGAAGAAGAATGGTTGGTGTCATAAATCATTGATAAAGACATGCTATCTTGGAAGGAGGAGTACATCATGGAGCTCTTCCCAGATGACGATATTGAAGCCTTGAGTAGAAATCCCCCCTGCTTCGATGAGACGGATACTCTCTACTGGTACCCAACGAAGGATAGTATTTTCACTGTTAAAATAGCTTACTGGCTGGGTTTTGGCGACTTTGAGTTTAATGCAAATTCTTCAAGGGTAAAATCCGTGTGGGAGGAAATATGGAAAATAAAGGTCCCACCTAAGTATAAAGCTTTTGTCTAGAGGATGTGCAAAGGTTATCTGGCATTCAGTTCCAGCCTGGTTAGACGACATATGCAGATTGATGAGGCATGTTAGTTCTGCAACCATCCATAAGAAGATAGCTATCACATTATGTTTGATTGTAAAATGGCGAAAGTGTTATGGGTGCACCTAAGACTGCTGCCCACCATAAGCCAAATACCGAGAAGAGATATGGAAGGGAGCTGGAATTGGATTATTAGGAGGATTGATAAGATTACAGTGGTTAATATTATTATAGCCTATGCAACAAACTAGAAAGTCAGAAACAAGATGATCTTTAGCAAGAAAAAGGTTGATCCTATTCCTATGTTTACCAATCTGTTGGCTTGGTCAACTCAGTGTAATATTACTGAAAGCTATAGGCTTATGACTACAAAGAAGAGTAAGGTAAACCAATGGCAAAGGTCGGCTGGTGGTAGAATCAAAATTGATATTGACTCGGCTTGTTCAGAGGTGCGGAATAAAGTCACTACAGGGGCTATTTTTAGAAATCAGTACGGTCAGCTGGTGGGTGCATCTTACTGGAACTGCTTTGGGAAATGGAAGAGTAAAGAAGTTGAAGCTAAAACGATTCTGTTGGCCTTAAGAAAAGCGATCGAATGGGGTTTTCTCAAAGTTGAAGTGGAAACGGATGCTAGCTCTATTGCTGCTGATATCAATATGCTGGCTTCCGGGTGTACTCCATACTTGAAAATTATTGAGAAGATTAAGGTGACCAATGCTTTATTTCAGTTTTGTAACTTTTCTTTTGTGAGCAAGGACTGTAATGTGGTCGCCCATAATGTGGCTAAATGGGGTAATAGGCAGAACGTCTCTTGTTGTTGGGTTGATGATTTCCCCAATTTTTGTATGAAGGATGTAAAAGATGACCTGATTAGTAATATATGAAGCTTTCCGTTACAAAACAATCAAGATGTCCAATCAAGCAAGACAAGCAACCAATCAAGCAATCTTGATCCTGAAAATATGTGTAACATCTAATTGTTACTATCACATACAAAACAACTCCTTATTGACTTGGGATGCCTTTATAAGGTTGCTAAGTCTCATTAGGATTCATTAGAGTTTCTTTGATCAATTTCTCAAACTTTATCCTTTTTAGGTCAACAAACCCTAAAATAGCTTTTCTACTCATAAAAACCCTAATAACTCAAATTATCCACATTAAGGATCCTTTATTCTAAAATTGGCTTGGGATCATCATATCTCTATTTTATTCATGTATTGCACAATTAAAACCATTAAATGTCATAATTACCAAAATTAGGGTCTCTAAGCCCATTAAAGCATAATCATGTACATGGAACCCCAAATTGAGCCAATTACGGATAAATATCATTCTTTTATATCTAAATCATCCCTTTATTAACAAGTTAATTTCCACTTTAAAAATCCATATAACCCTTCCCAAATCATTAATCATCAAAATCTAGGGTTTTCATTAATAACAACATTAAAGGTGACAAATTTAAGTACTTTTTGAATTGAAAGCAGGATTAGGCTTCAATTATATTTTTAATGGATTCCTCGAGTCATCCTGATCAAAATTCATATATTACATGTCTTAATCTGAACCACTAATTTTCTAGAAAATAAACAAGGTAAGCAATATCTGGCCAATGGGATGTTGACACATCAGCGGAAAAGTACCTTAGATTTAAGTCAGCGTCGGCCTCATTTTAAGGAGTAAGACACTTTTACCCTTCACTTTCTACTTTGCATTTGGGGTAGGAACTTAATATCCCCCTTCTTCTCCTTCAACCTCCCGACAGCTCCTGCTCGCGAGCCTGGCACTACAGGTGGTCAACTCAGCCATTGACCCAGCGATCCTCCACGTTTGGGCGGTGGAAGAAGTTGGCTAAGCCTCTACCAGGATCGGCCGAAGTCTTTGGCCTACTCAATTCCACCGGGGATCACTCAGAGTAGGGGGTGAGAAGGAGGTCGGCGACAGGGTGCCATGGAGCAAGGGGAAGAAGACAGGGGTGCTAGCAACAAAATTTGTAGTGAGAAAATTCTCTCAGAAACTCTATGCGTCCTCTCGCACACAATTGATCCCTCGAAAGGGTGAACCCTCCCTTATATAGGCATATACTGGTGGTGATGAAGTCTATCTCTCCACGTAGATTGGGGAAAACCCCAATCCTTCTCAGAACAGAACCATCCAAGGATGGTTGGGCTCAGATTCCTATCCCGAGTGTCATGGAACCGAAGACAGAGCAGAAGATAGTCGAGGGAGAGAGGAATCTTCACAGGAAACCAGGGGCTCCTATTCCTGATCGACTGGGGTAGGATATGATATGGATACTATTGATACATGATCAAATTGTCTCCATCCCCTGTAAAAAATCACAGGGACGGGTCCCTGTTTCCGAATCTGAAAAATACATGTGACATTTAATACCTCCTATTTTATTTCCTTTCCACTTTAGGAAATATTCCAAAATTCATATCTCCTCAACCACGAATCCTTTTAATCCCAAATTTTAAGGGAAAGTCCATTATGACTTATAATACATGTGTGCCAAGTTTGGGACCCAAATACGAAAGTGTGAGAGACTTTTCTTCATATACAAGTCATCACTTATTAGGATATATTTTATGCATATTTTCTCTCTCCTATTCTTTTATTCTCTTTATTTGTATTCCTTTTACCATTAGAAACCATGTGGACACGAAATCCCATCCATGATGATTCCATTATCCATATTTCCACATATTTCTTATATTTTCATAATTATCTTAAATTTCCTTCTTAATAAAGCAATGTGTGATTTCTTCTTTTTCTTTTAATCATGTTGGACTCATTGTCATATTATGATCCATGAATCACATGCATAAAGGAAATATTTGGAAAGGGAATCCATTCAATACATATAATTCATACAATTCCCATAGTCATACATTTATTGGGGATTTTGCATTTCCAACCAAATGAATCCAAAAATTGGGGTTGTAACAATAACATATTACATAATATTATTGACATTTAAGATTCAAAATACCGATATCATGGTCCCATTTGTTCTACATATTTTTCTAATCATTTTGATACCTTATTTGTATTTTTATGACATTCATGCTAATATCTACGAATTAAACAATATATGGGAACTTTACCTTTTTCGGCCAGTTAGATGCCGCCACATGGCCACTAGGGTTTCTGCTCTTCTTTGGACAGGGTGACCCAGTGGTTCAAGAAAGGGATTGAGAGTTCACTACTAGATTGGTTGATTTATGGCTGGTTTAACTAGATTGGCACGTTCCCTTTTCTTCATCTCTCTCTCTCGCGTCCAATCTCCCACCAGACGCGTTGAGCATTCTCAAAACAATGCTTTGTACTTCCATATTGATAGTGCTGCCATTTTGAGAAAGCTGGAGAGTGGTAGGTCGGGGATCCTCCTCCACGTCCATTGATATTCCGCCTTCACGATGCCTACGTTCTCTGCTCGATACTACCTAAGTGTGGCCACGGTTCTAGGTGCCTTCATGAGGTTCTTCTCTGACAAGCAGTTGACAAAAAGATGCTCCTCTTCACCACCATAGCTTTTCTTTTGATGGTGTCCTTTATTCAACTCGAACCTTCATGGCTCCTCAGGCGCACAATCGTGCCTTCAGATCCCCATCCGTCAGTTCTCTGTTATCTCCACTCGATGCCTCTATTTGTGTTCTCTCAAGCACCACCACACAACCTTCTCCTATCTCGATGCCTCTAGGTCATCGTCTTCCTCACAAATCAGAACTCTTCAAAAACCCTCACCCTTCTCCCTCAGTACCTCGGGCCTTGAGGCCACCTCCACTGTGGCGGCTCCTCACGGATGGAGAAGTTCACTACCATCAGTAGGAACTGCTACATTGAAGAAAAGAGGGAAACATCTTCGGCTCCTCCTAGATCAAAGCCATCACCCTTGCCCATGCTACAGGAGCAGTGGAACACCAGTAATAGGTGGAGGATCTTTCTCCCTTGAAAACTTCCTCTATCTTCATCCTCTACGTCGGGCCTTCTACTACAAACCTTATTGGATGGTCACAAGTAGAGAACTTGTTCTCTTTCCTCTCATCTTCAAAATGCTTGAATGAGGAGGTCAACCATTTCAAATCGTCGTGGTGAGACTAATCCATTCTTGGTTGGTTTCCCATCTCACCCACATCCTCCAGGCCACCACATCATGGACGGTCATTACCATGTCCAAGACACAACTTCCATGAAGAATACAACCCATCTCGTCACTATCAGTAGGAACTACTACATCAAAGAAAAGAGGGAAACATCTTGGGCTCCTCCTAGATCAAAGCCATCTCCCTTGTCCATGCTATAGGAGAAGTGGAACACTAGTAATAGCCAGAGGCTCTTTCTCCCTTGAAAACTTCCTCTATCTTCATCCTCTACGTCGGTCCTTCTACTACAAACCTTATTAGATGGTCGTAGGTAGAGAACTTGTTCTCTGTCCTCTTATCTTCAAAATGCTTGAATGAGGAGGTCAACCATTTCCACTCGTCGTGGTGAGACTAATCAATTCTCGGTTGGTTTCCCATCTCACCCACGTCTTCCATGCCACCATGTCATGGACGGTCATTACCATGTCTAGGACGCAACTTCCATGAAGAATACAACTCATCAACCGTTTGATATAGAAAATTAAAGGGTAGAAAAAGACCCACACAGCCAATCTGTTGCTTGCTCAATTCACCAGTTGTGTGACAGCTACATGTTAGGAGCTAAATATTGATTACCTAAGTCATTAATACATCAATATGTCAATAATTAAACTATAATCAAACCTACATAACTTCTTCTAGAAACATCAAAACGTGAAAAACGTTATCAAACTTTAATCATAGATTTATTACAACTTGAAATCCATTCAATTAAATTTTGGTGCCCAGAATCGCTTCTTTGATCAAACATTTAATCACCTCAGAAATGTACAAACTTAAAGATATTCTTCATGATCAAAATATATGAATTCACTTATGTCAACAAACATTTAAAGATTTCAAAGGATCAGTCCATCACATCATACACACACCTTAAAAGATATTTTGACCTTGAAATTAAGACAAAATTCAGTCTATCACATTTTAATTTCTACTTGATTACTAATTACATTTGATAAGTATGGCCTCTAACTTGTTACATGTACATGTCCCTTCATGTAGGGCAGCACATGTATGCTATGTGAGGTCTGGCTTCAATGACTTGATCTGGGCTTATCAACTGTGTTCCTTACTGGAATATCAACAAATTTATGAACATAACAACTTGGTGATTTTAAGGAATTAATAAAAATTCTGATGACAACTTTCTAAGTTACATATGTCGTGTATGTATCTAATTAGTGTAGACTCCCTATTGATGTAGGTAGCGTTCCCTTCATATTTTTAACCAAGGGGCGGTATTTGGGTATCTATTGATAGATTCCATGAGGTATGATTTGGACTTAGGGCTCCTTTCTATGGTGTGTATACTTTTCAAGGTTTTAATTTCTACTTGGTTACTAACATTTGATAATTGTGGACTCTATCTTATTGCAGGTACATGTCCCTTCATGTAGGGCAGAATATGTATGCTATCTGAGGTCAGCTTCAAGGACTTGATCTAGGATTATCAACTGTGTTCCTGATTGGCATATCAAAAAATTTATGAAGGTAACAACTTCATTATTATAAGGAAATAAGAATTAAGACGACAACTTTCTAAGATACATACACAGTGTATACATTTGATTAGTGTGCACGCCCTATTGATGTAGGTATCGTTCCCTTCATATTTATGTCCATAGGGCAACCTTTGGATCTCTATTGATAGATTCCATTAGGTATGATTTGTCCTTAGGGGTCCTTTCTATGGTGTGTTCACTTTTCAAGGTTTTAATTTCTACTTGGTTACTGATAGCATTTGATAATTGTGGCCTCTATCATGTTACAGGAACAAGTCCCTTCATGTAGGGAAACACATGTATGCTATGTGAGGTCTGGATTCAATGACTTGATCTGGGCTTATCAATTGTGTTCCTGATTGGCATATTAACAAATTTATGAAGGTAACAACTTGGTGATTTTAAGTCATTA
Organism: Alisma plantago-aquatica; assembly: GCA_963693085.1. Taxonomy (NCBI): domain Eukaryota; kingdom Viridiplantae; phylum Streptophyta; class Magnoliopsida; order Alismatales; family Alismataceae; genus Alisma; species Alisma plantago-aquatica. Next base: position 582,624,257 of record OY856411.1, read on the forward strand.
ATAAGAATTCCGATGAAAACTTTCTATGATACATGCATAGTGTATACATCTGATTAGTATGGACTCCCTATTGATGCAGGTATGGATCCCTTCATATTTATAATCATAAGGAGGCCTTTGGGTCTCTACTTATAGATTACATGAGGTATGATTCGGCCTTAAGGGTCCTTTATGTGGTGTGTGTACTTTTTAAGGTTTTGATTTCTACTTGGTTGGTGATAGCAATTGATAATTGTGGTCTCTATCTTGTTGTAGGTACATGTCCCTTCATGTAGGGCAATGCATGTATGCTATGTGAGGTCTGGCTTCAATGACTTGATATGGGCTTATCAAGTGTGTTCCTTATTTTCATATCAACAAATTTCTGAAGGTAACAACTTGGTGATTTTCAGGCATTAATAAGATCTTCGATGACCACTTTCTAAGATACATAAGTAGTGTATGCATCGGATTAGTGTGGACTCCCTATTGATATAGGTATGGGTCCCTTCGTATATATAACCACAGGGCGGTCTTTGGGTCTCTATTGGTAGATTACATGAGGTACGATTTGACCTTAAGGGTCCTTTGTATGGTGTGTTTACTTTTCAAGGTTTTAATTTCCACTTGGTTACTAATTGAATTTGATAATGTGGCCTCTATCTTTGTGTAGGTACATGTCCCTTCATGTAGGGAAGCACATGTATTCTATGTGAGGTTTGGCTTCAATGACTTGATCACGGCTTATCAACTGTGTACCTGATTGGCATATCAACAAATTTATGAAGGTAACAACTTGGTGACTTTAAGCCATTAATAAGAATTTCGATGACAACTTTCTAAGATACATACGTAGTGTATGCATCTGATTAGTTTAGACTCCCTATTGATGTAGGTATCATTCCCTTCATATTTATAACCATAGGGCAGCCTTTGGGTCTCTATTGATAGATTCCATGAGGTATGATTCAACCTTAGGGGTCCTTTATATGGAGTGTTTACTTTTCAAGGTTTTAATTTCTACTTGGTTACTGATTACATTTCATAATTGTTGTTAGTTGTTTGTTGATAGGTCCAACCTACTAAATGCAAGCATGGGGAACTCTCGAATTCACAAAGAGAGATAAGTCCTGATTCAACCAACTCTTTATCATTATTTTTTTCTCCTTATCGTCAAATCCTAATTTTATTTGCATGTTAATGGTGTACTATTAATTTCTTTCTAGAATGAATATTATGGGCCTTTATATTTGTATAGGATGTTAGTGGAATATTAAGTGCAAGCATCATTGACTCTGTATTAAATCTAAATGTATATATTGTTACTACCATATGCTTGAATGAATAATACTAGACCGACTCTATATTTTGTGCCTATTTGCCTCTAGACTATTAGATCTACACATTTTGTTCTAATACCAATTGCTTGAATGAGGTCCATATCATGTCTATTTGCTCTAAATATCAGTTCCTTGAATATGTTCTTTCTGTGTTATGTTTGATTTCATGTGTTTACTTTCTTTGTTACGGATTTCATTTAAGTAGGAATTTTGATGACAACTATGGTATATCTTTCTAAGACTAAGATACATACATAGTGTCTACATCTGATTGGTTTGGACTCTCTATTGATGCAGCTATCGGTCCCATCATATATAGCCACAAGGTGGCCTTTGGGTCTCTATTGATATATTACATGAGGTATGATTTGGCCTTAAGGATCCTTTCTATGGTGTATCTACTTTTTAAGGTTTTAATTTGTACTTGGTTATTGATTACATTTGTTAACTGTGGCCTATATCTTGTTGCAGGTAGAGGTCCCTTCATGTAAGGAAGCTAGTTGTTTCTTGATAGGTCCAACCTACTAAATGCAAGAATGGTGAATTCTCCAATTCACTAAGAAAGATAAGTCCTGATTCAACTAACTTATTTGGCTAATTTGATTGATTGGTATTTTGAGTTTGCTATATCATCAACTCCTTATTTGATCTACTCGTTACTATTGTATATTAATTTCTTTCTAGAATGAATATTATAGGCATTTCTCTTTGTATAGGATGTTAGTGGAATATTAAATGCAAGCATCATAGAATCTGTATTAGATTTACATGCATATATTAGTTACTACCAGATGCTTGAATGAATAGTATGGTGTCTTCTTTAACAATTTGCCTCTAGACTATTAGATCTAAATGTGTTGCTCTAATACCAGTTGATTGACTGAGGTCCATTCTGTGTCTATTTTTCTATAAATACCAGTTCCTTGAATATGTGCCTTTTGCATCCTTGAATAATGGGGTGTCTTCTTTTCCTATTTGCATGTAGACTATTAGATATAAACTTGTTATTCTAATACCAGTTGCTTGAATGAGGTCCATTCATGTCTATTTGCTCTAAATATCAGTTCCTTGAATATGTGGTCTTGTGTCCTTGAATAATGGGGTATCTTATTTGCCTATTTTCCTCTAGACAATTAGAGCTCAACATGTTGTTCTAATACTAGTTTCTTGACTGAGGTCCATTTCGTATCTATTTTCTCTAAATATCAATTCCTTGAATATCTGCCTTCTGTGTCCTTGAATAATGGGGTGTCTTATTTGCCTATTTGCCTCTAGACTATTAGATCTAAACGTGTTGTTCTAATACCTAGTTGCTTGACTGAGGTCCATTTTGTGTCTATTTTCTCTAAATATTAGTTCCTTGAATACGAGGATCTTGTGTTCTTTTTGTTTTCATGAGTTTACTTGCTATGTTACTGATTTCATTTAAGTAGGTATTAATTTCTAAGATACATACATAGTGTCTACATCTGATTTGTGTTAACTATCTACTACTGCAGGTATTAAAATTAAATATACTAAATATGCATATTAAAGTATTGGTTTATAAATTGTTAACCTGGAAAAGTATTGGGTCAAGGACAATGAGGCAAAAACCACCTCAACTAATGAATCAACAACCTATATCTACACGTTTATTTCTATGATCAGTTTGTTTTTTTTACTTATACAAAGAATGATAGAACAAAATTTCATATATTAAATATGTGTTATAAATTGTTTACATGGAGAAGTATTGGGGACTAGGGATAGTGAAGAATTAACCTCCTCAACTTACGAATCAGTAGACTATGTTTGCACGTTTATTTCTATTATCAGTTGCTTTTTTTACTTGTACAAAGAATGATCGAAAATAATAAAAATACTAAAAATGTGTCATAAATTGTTTACCTGGAGAAGTATTAGGGGTCGGGGACAGTGAAGCAATAACCTCCTAAACTTACGAATCAATAGACTATGTCTACATGGTTATTTCTATGATCAGTTGCTTTTTTTTACCTATACGAAGAATGATAGAAAAAATAGATATAAGAAATATGTGTTATAAATTGTTTACCTGGAGAAGTATTGGGGTCCTGGGATAGTGAAACAATAACCTACTCAACTTATGAATCAACATGTTAGTTTCTGTGATCAGTTCTTTTTTTGAATAATTTTTTTATGATATATGTAGCACAGACAGAATCACTGTTTGGGAAATCGGTCCGCACGACCGCATATACTCCCGCATATACCTATTTAGTCACCCTACCGCACCGCATATTACTAATCGGTCCACTAAGCGGTCATGGGTCGCATATACTCCCGCTTGGCTGATTAAGCGGACGATTAAACTCCGCTTTTCGAAAAGCCCACAACTAATGTTCATGCATTCCGTGCATACATGCATATATATACACACATTTCATTATATATAAATTGAGATATATAGTCATTGAATTATATATATACATTGTAATATATATATATATATATATATATATATATATATATATATATATATATATATATATATATAATTTCCACACGCATTTGTACATTTATTTGAATACCTTTTGATATATTGACATGTATAGATACATATACAATATACCTAAATTAATATACAACCACATATTTGTGCATGTATATATACATTTTGATTTATTCACATTTATACACACTATACATATATTTGTACATTGATTTACCTATATTTTAGTATTTGTACATATATTACAAACACATTCTATATATAGACATATATACATATATAAGCATATCATACATCATGCATGCATATTAATATGTTTATAAGTAAATAGATGTATGTGACTACTCTATATATTTTAATTTATGGTCTCGCTATATTATTTTATATATAATTAGTTTATTGAAATAATAAAGATCTAAAACTGCATATACTCCTATATATACTCCCGCATACCGCATATACTCTATGCAGTGCCATCTCCGCCCGTACAACACATACCGCTTTCCTGAACCATGGACAGAATAAAACAAAAAGTGAATTACACTACCAACTAATACAATATTCATTGCTTCATTATATCCCTGGATTTGTTAATGGAGATAGTGAAGCAAAAACCATAGGAACCTTGTGGGTGGATTGTCAGGAAGATCAACAACAATGTGGGCGTTGATTTATAGCCCACTCAAAAAGGTTAAGGTATGAACACATGCTAAGGTATGTATTTATGATACTGTAAATACCTTCATTATCTGACATGTTGTAGTTTTTCTTCAGGGGGAGGCTTTCGCAAAGAACCAGTAGCTGAGCATGGTTACAAAGATGGAAGAAGAGTTCTAGACTGCAACAGCTGATGAATTCTGAAGTAATGAATAATGAAGAGAGAAGTATACAGAGGTGAGAAGACCGCACACAGCTTTGAGACGTGGTCGAATGTGGCTTTTGAATGTGGTCTTACGTAAATGAATTAGATACATCTGTAATAGAGAAATGCTATTTGCTTTGGATTTATTATTGTAGATAATTACTGGCGATTATTGTAGATAATTATTGGGCCAATATTGTAGGACATGTTGAGGAAAGTGGGGCTTGGGGTTGACCAAGTTCGAATATTATACATGGTTTTATATAACTAAATAAAAAATAATTATAGCCAAATATTATTATTAACAATACACTGGGAATGCAACTGGCACATTTTCTAAGTAGGATGACGTTCACGGGTGGTGGGATCATTAGATGATTGGGAGAGGGAAACGTAACTCAGAAATAATCTTGCATTTCAAGTGGGATTCTTGGATGACTGGGAAAGGGAGACCAAATTCAAAAATTATCATACCAAATTCAAAAATGATCATGCATTTCAAAGGTCAGAGGGAGGAGGGGTGGGGTGGCTTGTAGCTGGTAGTTGTGTTTGAGATAAAAAATCATTTTTAAAATAAAAAGGCTAAGGAAAGATGTGAGAACCGATTGAGTGAAGGAGAGCACAACATTTTGAATTGTTGGTTTCTGATTGGCCACAGATGTTTGGAGTGGTTGATTTTTTAATGGTTAGAGAACTCACTCTTTTATAGTAGTATAGATAATGGCCCTAATTGTCATTTCGATAGAGGGGGAACACGACTAATTCTTCTCCGTGTATATGTATTTTACTTTTTTGGTCGGCAAAAAAACATTGCTGCTTTTTTTATTTTTTGGTATATATTTTGTACAAAACAAAGAAAAGAAGAAGAATATACACCCCAGAGGGAAAAAAGAGTAACCAGGAAGAATAAATCTTCTGGCATTAGGAAAATAAGAAGTAATTATGCCACTAGAAGGAAGTATTCAAAAACATCTCAGTAGTAGAAAAGAAAGATAGGGAACTGTCTTCAGAAGAGAAAACTACTTGATCACGCATAACTCAGTAGCTCACCATACTCAGAGTAATCAAACTCAGATGGATCAAACTTGTACATCACCAGATAAATGCATCATTCTCCAAAGATCATTAACAACAAGAGGGAAAGAAAAGACTTTAGAGAAAAAAGAACTACCAGATAACCCAAGACCAGAAAAGAGCCACAGAACATATCATATAACAAACTACGTCTGAGCATACAAAAACCAGAGATTAAATAAGAGATTCAATCATTGAATAGATGAACTTCAAAATATCAAAATAGGACCTATTTTTGTTTTCATGTATTATACTTATTAATGGGTAATTATAATTTTTAATATTAATATCTAGTTTTATATCCAATGCTCCAAAAAACATTTTTGTATGGAAACCTTTCCACATATTTCTCTTCTAGTAATTTGATTTTCTAAAATGCTAACTTCCTATATCAGAGATACAACTTGTCCAATTCATTTTCTAAGAATTAAATACCCAAATATTGATAAATAATGTTTTTAAGATAATTATAAGCAATTTGTTGAAGAAGGGAATGTACTATTGAAGTACAAGGTCTAATGAACACATTTGTGTACAAAATGTCAAATTGTACAAAATGTGATAAAAGTGATTCATGAAGATTAATTGAGGTGCTTGTTTGTAAATATTTCTCAATTGAGGATAAGAAATGCAAGAAACTCAAAAGGAGGATAACTAGTATCAAGGAGCATGAAAGTAAATCAAAATGATCACATAATCATTGGAAGGAAGGACTAAATTGTAATTGAACTATTATTTAGGGGAATTTCTGAATTATAGATCAAAATAGATTTTGTACCTAAAATCTGGTATGTTACTTGTATTTGATATAGGCTTTAATTGAAAACATCCAATCAAGTTAGTCCACAGTGAATTGACCATTAATTAGACATCTTATACAGTTGGCAGCCTTCTCACTCATGGGAATTTTAATGTCTGAAATTGTGCCAATGACACCTTTAATCATGAGATATTTAGGATTCTTTCAACTAGTTTATATGATGATTGTCATTGTTATTGATCATAGAATTTCATTATTTTGGTAGTCAGTTGTATTTTATTTGTATCATGTTCAATCATATTTGCACAGCCTGTTGTCCCTTGGGATGTTGTTCATAGACTTTAAATGTTCACATTTCTTCCTCTCATTCCTAGTTGACCTGTATTTCCTATCGTCCAGATCACGAGGACTACAGTTACATCCATAGATCATCACCAAATATATTCTAATTTGAAATTTATTTGTGTCTTATTTTGATTCTATTTAAACATTTTCAATTGAAAATTTTATGATTTTGTTCATTCAGCAACAAAATCATGTGGACTCAAAAATCAAGTGTCAACAACTTGCCCCTATGAACATGAGTATAAATCATTGAAGGTAAACCCGCTCATGATGAGGGTTGATGTCTTGAGACTGGCGAACAACCATTTTTGGTTGTGGGTTTCATCTTGATGGTACTAGATATGGGTTGGTGTCTGAGCATAACTATACTCACCAAGGAAGTAAAATTCGTCCATGAAACCATATGATGAATATGATGATCATACTTGCTGGTTTCAAGGATTCCTTGAGTCAATCAAAATGATTTTCTTGATCAAGTCTTGAATTAGATTGTGTATGAAATAAAACTTTTAATCAAGTTTCTTATTTCAACTAGGCCTAATCAAGTGCAAATTGGAGCCAAGTGGCCAACTCTTATGTGATTTAGGGAAAGTTCTAGCTTTGTAGAGCCAAAAGAGCACAAAATACCTTTATTAAGGGCTTAAAATGTTGAAAGTCAAAGATTTTTGGCTTGAGGGGCACACCCTATGATGCATCCCCAATTAAGGGATTCATCTTGTGCCTTATTGCACTTCAATAACATCTAAACCTTTTAGATTTCATATTATTTCCCTCAATATGCATATTTCTATCAAATGCACTTATGGATGTTCTTTGCATGTTTTTTAGGTACTTGGGCCATGCTTGGATAAATGATAAAGAGGTTGATCCTAGGGTTTCTATACCCTTATATAGGCCCACGGTGAGTTTAAAGGATCCCTCAACCTACCCCTAGTGTCTAAGAGTCAACTCAATAAAAAAAATCCATGGATCTCAAAGAATGAAGTGCAAAGTTTAGTTGAAGACACCATCACGGTCGTAGTGACACAAGAACAGATGTGTTAGACGAGCAAAAATCACATACTCGAGAAGGCTAGAGCAACCTCAACAACACGATCATTCTATCCAGCACGACCGTGCCAGCCAAAACGGTCGTGCTAGCCAAAAGTGGAACATGCATTCCGAGTAGAATGACCACCATCCCAACTCGCTCACCATGGTCATGCTACCCTACACGACCGTTCTATCTAGCCCCCACCATAGTCATGCTGCCCAACTTGTTCATTCTACCGGCCTTCATTTTCTCAAATTCAACCTATCATTTTCCTCAGAAAAGTATTTCCCTCTCATCACGTCCATGCTACCTCCTACCCACCATGGTCGTGCTGCTACCCAAAACCCTATTTTTTCTACACTATTTTACCCAAAATGTGTCCACTTAACCTAGTGCTTCCCCACCACCTATATATAACTAGGTGGCATCTGTAGAACAAGGGTTAACCCATGTTACAGCCCCCAACATTGATTTCTACCTTCCTTAGTGCATTTAAGAACTCTCACCTACTCCCATCCACCTCAACTTCATTTCCACCTTCATGCACTGCAAAAATGTAGTTTTTAGTGTTTTTCCCACTCCCACCATCCATTACATGCCCTCTAGCTATTAAGAAGGGAGAAGTACATGCTCTAGATGTTGAAGGTGAAGAAGAAGATCTTCCACAAGCTCATGGCCTTTACTTCTTCTTCCACCTCTTATTTTACTCTTTTTCACACTATGAGTAGATAAGCCCTTTGTGGTTGGCTGTTTGGGGTTAAAATAGTACTTTGATACCATGTTGGGGAAATATAACTTATAAACTCTATATTTTCATTCTATGATGATTATTTTCTACTTCTATCTTGATTCCCACATTGCTTCTTGTGGTTTGTGCATGAATACATGAATTACTTGTTGTTTTATGCTTGAAACCACCTAAGTCTAGGAGAAGATGACATACATGAGTCTATCTTGGGATGTGCTCCTAGGTCCAACTAGTGGATACCTAGCTAGCACCCCTATCTTCCCACACATATATCCCTTCCCCTACTCTTAGACGTGAGATCTAAGTAGCTAGTATAGGATTGTTTAGTGTATTTGCCTAGAAGTTTACTAAAAGCTAGATGGTGAGTAATATGAGGTGAACTACCCTCGCCTATAATCCCCATTCCTACCTTTGTCTCCCAATTACACTAAGAATTCTCATCATAGAAAACGAAAATACTCAAATCCAATTGAAATCCCACCTAAACTTGGTCCAATTGAGCCTCGTAAGGTTAGATAGGGTGTGCAAAGGTGTAGTTCCCCTTCACACACTCTATTCTATCCATGGCAAACCAATAGTTTAGGGTTATTCCATTACATGTAGCTATTTGTTTGGTTTAGCAATCTAGAATATATGGTTAGGTTTTGCATGGTATGCTCTCCCCAACTAATATCTTAGTGTCATTTCCCCAAATGGCCCGCCTCTCCTTAACTTGCATTAGAACCCAAATTTCTCTCTTAACTAGTTCATGCTAGTTTAGTTGTTTGCTTTAGTTGCTTTGTTAGTTAATTGCCCTTTTTGGATAGTTAGTCCTTGTTAGAGTAGTTAGTGCTCTTTTGAGCTTGCTAGTGTTAATCTTGCTAGTTATTGATAATCTAGGACATTAACTGCTTTAGTGCCCAACATGATTAGCTATCATAAATTAATCTTAGTCTCTTACTCTTGTTCACGTAGTTTCCTTTCTTTGCTAGCTAGAATTAACTTGTTTAGGGTTAAATTAGGGTTTTACTTGTGTCACTTCCTTTCTTGCTTTCTTGCATGAACCTTAGTGTAAGAAAACCAAAACCAACTTTAAACCCTAATCTCTACTTTAGGAACATATCTTAATCTAACTTAGATCTAGTGTCACCTCCTTCCTTGAGGATTGACCCCTCACTTTCCAATCACCTATACTATATTACAATCCCATGAGCTTGTGGGTGATATATTCTAGTCTATGTGAATGTGTTAGTATAGGGCCCTTTATAAATGAGAAATACTCCTACTGTGTGTCTCTCTAGTGTGCCTTGAGGTGTGTGCATGTAGTGAAAACTCAATTGACTTGATGTGTATTCCCAAGGTAAGGGGTCACATCAATCTTTCTGGAACCATTGTCAAGGAATAAGGTGCTTGGCATAGATATTTAGTGTAGCTTCGCTCTTCCTATTACCCTCATCATTGCTATTCTTTATTATTTGTTTACTTTTGCATATTGGTCTTATAACTTAGCTCTTGTTGCTTGTTTGTGCCTTGTGCAAGTGATAGTTGTGCATGCTTGGGTGACTCTCAACATCTACTGACTTGGTTCCATTGATCCCAAGATAGGTAGAAGGAGACGTCAACACCGGCTCAGACAACATCAAGAAGTTGAGATGGACGGACAACCCCAAGATAATGAGGGCATACCACCACCACCACCTTAGCCAATCCATGAGTACTTCACCCTGGGGAACTACACGTCTCCCATTGCCACCCTAGTTGACCAAATGTCAGGTCAACAATTCTCCATTCCTCCATCCCTCTGTGGACTCTTACCCACTTCCAATGGATTGGAGAATGAGAACCCTATTACCAGGTTGACACCTTCTTGGAGACGTGTTCCACCTTCCACACCCTTGTTACAACTGATGATTCAATTAGAAGAACCTTGTTCCTCTTTTCACTCAAGGAAAAAGCTAAAGAATGGTACATGTTGAAGCCACAATTGGTTACTTGGGTAGCTGTGAAGAATGAGTTTTTTAAGAAATTTTATCCTATCTCCAAGTTGGCACAAATGAGAAGGTACATCACTTCATTCACTCAAAAGGAGAATGAGTCATTTCGTGAGACGTGGGAGAGCTTCCAAAAGCTTCTTAGAGATTACCCTCACCATGAGGTTCCCATCTGGGAAATTGTGCAATCCTTCTACATTGGGCTATCTAAATCGGGTCAAATGGTAGTTGACTCCTCTTGTGGTGGAACCTTCGTGGCCAAACCCACAGAAGAGTCATGGCCTCTCTTTGAGCACCTAGCTAAAAATTTGCATCATTGGGATTTTAGCATGGGTGTAAATTGTGATAGAAACTGGGCTCCTCCTCCAGCTTCTCCTCCTCGAGCTAGGGAAGTCAAAATCCCCAAATGATGAAGATTATCACTGATATGATGAATTTGATGAAGAATCAAGTTGGAGGGTCTTCAAGACACTCAACCAACTCTGTGTAAGCTATTTGTGAGGAGGTTCAAGCTCTTCAATCTTTTTTCAACTACAACAACCAAGGGACAATGTCCAACACATACTCTCCGGAGTGGAGAAATCACCCCAGCTTCTCTTGGAAGTAAGGGGATGAAGGACAAGGGCAGAAAGGCATCACCAAGGGTCAAAGTACAGCTCTAAATTTGAAGAATAAGTTCTAGGAAGACTAAGGAGCCTTGATGATATGAAGAAGGATATGTCCTCTCAAGGATAAAACATTAACTATCTAGAGCAAAGGATTGATCAAATTTCATTATCTCTTGCTAACATGAATAGGGGAGGCTTCCCTCTCAAACTTTGGTGAACACCAATAGTGTTGGTGGAACCGGGGGTGCTCCTCAAGGTACCTACGATCCTCAATAAGGGAAAATGCCCACCTTGAAGTAGTACCAAGGGACCCAGAATCCATACACTCCCCCACCACAACCCAACTACAACTATCAATACCCTCCACCTCCACCACATTCCTGCCAACAACTCCCTCCTCAATTTCAACCCCCTCCACAACAACCACCATCCCAATCATAATTCATTCTTCAAAACCCAAATCCCCCACACCAAAGGCCACTGTCTTGAGGATCATAACCACCACCATCCCTCCTCTTCCACTCATTAGAAAGTGAAGGTGGTGACCGTATTGAGAAGTGAGAAGACTTTGGAGCAACCAAGGAGCAAAATAGTTGATAGTTTGGGCAATGAAGATAGAGATGATACCATTATTCACGGTAGTGATATTGTGATTCACGATGATTATATTGTGATTCTCATGATACCACCCAATGATTCTATTTATGTGATCCAATCGGGTGCACAACTTTCCCCTTTTCCCGATGCACTTGAAGAGTCATCTGCCGCCAAAAGAAATTAGAAACAAGCTAAGGCTATCATGGAGACATTAAAGCAAGGATCAATATCTTGTTGTTATATGCCATTAAGTTAATTCCCTCTTATGCAATGTTTTTGAAAGACATGTGCACCTTCAAGAGGAAGACAATCAAAAGGACAGCAAGGCAAGTCAATCTCACTAAACAAGTGAGCTCCATTTTGCAACACACCGCTTCAAAGAAGAGGAAAGATACCAGTGCACCCATCATTCCTTGTTGCATTATAACACACCGCATATACCAAGATCTGCTTGACTTGGGCTCTAGTGTGACTCTAATGCCTTATGAAGTGTATGCTGAATTGAAACTAGGACAATTGGAGCTGGCTAATTGCACCTTGCAATTGGTTGACCTTTCTATGAATATGTCTCAAGGATGAATTGATGATGTGTTGGTGAGACTTGATGATGACACCTCACCACTACAAATATGACATATTGTGTTAGTTGTTTTTAAAGAACAACTAACAGTGTTATCTTTGCTGTTAGTTCCTTATAGATAACTTCCATGATTTGGCTAGGTGAGAAAACATGGTGTGGGTTTTATTTTTGGTTTTAGTCACTTCTAAATCCAACTGATGCTATATATTGCCCGCAAAAGTAGAGTTTCATGCAAACAATTTGGGAGGCATTTCATTTGCCTCCAAAAACCTACATTGTCAGTTATTGTCAAAATATTTGAAAGGATAAAGTCTTGTGTGTGCCATGTGTCCCATGGAAACCAATGGGTATTTCTCATCAGTTGTATCGACAAAGGCCTACAAAAACGTTGTATGTGCCATGTGTCCCATGAAAATTTCCCCACCCCAATTTGTGTTTCTCGTTAGTTTTCTTCACCACAACCGATGACGTAGGTATCCTGGTTTGCATCTGGGATGTTGAATTAGGCATCAGTTTTTCCCAGACAACCAAAGATGAAGGTAGCTATTTTTCATTAGGCGTGTACTCGTAACCAATGGCCTACATCCAATGTCATCAGTTTCATAAACAACCTACGGGATAGGTCTTACTTAACCTGTGACAAACCCTTTTCTCTTTCTTTCACATACCCACATTTCTCTAGATTATCAAACTCTGGCAATTTCCCCCCTCTTCCACCTCCACTGCTGCTGGTACTTGGTGCTTCCACCACCTTCACTACTGCTCCACTGGCTATTGCTATTGTTGTTGATGCCTCTACTAGTCTCCAGTCATGCTCCTCTGCTACTTCCTCTATTGTTGGAAGACCTCTATTGCTTCTAACTGTGCTCCTTCTCCAATGCCACTGCTTCATCCTCCAATTGTGCTCCTTCACCAATGCCACTGCTTCCTCCTCCTCCAGTCATGCTCTTCCAAATCTAGCCATCTCTGATACAGGTGGCCTCCATCTTCCTGTATTCCTTTCTCCTCTCTCCTCCCTCAGCTCTCCATCTCTCTTTCCCCTCTCCTCCTTCCTCCTCTCTCCTCCTTCCCCTACCCTATGATTTCTTCTCAATATTGAGAAGAAATTGTGAAGGGTGGGGGAAGGGGGAGAGAGGAGGAAGGAGGAGAGGGGGAAGGGAGATGGAGATTGATATTAAATGATGTTAATATTATCAATTATGTTAGTATGGATAAATGGTCACCTAGCTTATGGTAGTATGAATAAATAATGATTCATGCTATATTATCCAATCAAATTATTATCTTTATGATGTTTGTGATACGTTGCTTCAAGTGGATCTCATCTATGCTCAAATGATTACGGTAGCATGAAATGATTCTAAATTAACTTGAATTGTCAATGTTGATGTTTAAGCTGACTACCTTGCTCGAATCATATGATTTCCAATTTTTTATGTAGATATCCTAATAATTATATATTTGATTCAAATGTGACATGTCACACTAAGTCTAAATGAATTCATGTTTTATGATGTAACGTGGTAATGAGCATGCATGACCTAGTTTGAGATATTGAAACTAATATGTGACTAAACCCTAATTTGTGAATTTGAATATGTAAATAAACCCTAATTTGTGAATAAACACTAATTTGCAAACACTAATATATAATTGTAATCTATAAACCCTAGATTATAAACCCTAATTCCTAAATCATGTTTTTGGCCTAGAAACTCTTCCATGATATACTCATTAGGAGTAAACCTTGGATAGTCTCCGATTTGAGATTGTTCTTGACACTTCATTTCATTTAAGATGTAAGTGTATAATGTATGTTTAAATTTCAATAAACTTTGATAGTATTTCTATGATAAAGGGGGTTTTCTATACTCTTTTATTCCTATTCTTTTATAATATCTTAACTCTAAAACCCTAATTTCATAAAGTGATACTTTGACCAATCCAGTTATGAATTTCGAGCTCAAACTTTTCCAAAATCTAAGGATAACTAATGTGGATCTATGTTTCAAATTTCATGTCAATTGGATATTCCTAGCTCTCTCTATGAATTTTCAAAGTCTTTCTAAGGTTTTTCCTTTAATTAAATTGCATCCTTATGTAACCCTATAGTTTTGATTAATGCGAGGGTATTTTTGCCCTATCACATGGGGCATATGTCAGTGATCCATGGATAGCCCCCTTTGAGCCTCAGGTGACCGTCTAATGGAGCAGCCATGGATCCAGCCTGGATCCGATGGCCAAGAGGTCATCCCTAACCTCCGCACAACTTGCCTGAACAACCACAAGTCCAAACCCCCTACCACTACTCCCCACTCTGACCCACATCATGAGAAATTGATCGAAGCAACACATCCCCCTCACCACCACAAACATGACTAGCCCTCACACAACCCCTGAAGATCACTGGAACCGCCTCCACAACCACCCCAGTGAGCACCCCTCTGTGAGCTCGCCCAACTCAATTGGGCATCTACAAACTACTCTCTCTCATGCCTATATAACACCTACAAAAGTGTCGTCGAGGTTCCTTTTCTTTGTCCAACCCTCCAATTGATCCGAACAGAGCCTCGATAGCTCCACCCTCTAGCCAACACCTCTGATCAGCTCCGTCATGGAGTAAGTGATGGATGAGCTCCCTCTCCCCCTCCTCACCTTGAATTGACCCTTCCTCTAGCTTTGTGGTGCCTCAAGCCACCTCCACATCACCTCAAGAGATCTCGACACCACTTGCAACTCTCTTGCTCTATCTCCTCGACCGCGAGCAGCTAGCTCCTAGCTTTCCCTCAGAAGCGCGCTGCTCTAAGGGAAGCCACAAACCAGAACTGTTCCGCCCTGACTCGGACCACCCTCATGCAGGAGAATCCAACCTCACCCACATGTGAGGAGTCCTCTATTACCATCTAAAGCTCACCGGATTTGACGGCAGAGCAAGCTTGACTTGCAGAGACCAAAGGAGAGCAGGACCCACCGAATCCAAGTGGACCAGTAAGGCTCTGCCACCTCAGTCCAGCCTTTTTCTTATTTGTGACGACGCAATTTAGCTCTGACTGTTGGATCTGAGCATCCAACGACCCATCTTTATTCCTTTTTCATTTATTAATCTTTGATTTTCAATATTTTCCAGTAAATACCCTAATCTTGGAAAATTTGCTATAAATAGTAGGAGTGTCAAAAAAATACAAACCAGTACTCCTTTTTTATGAAAAAAATATGAGGATCATGATTATGATATCAGTTAACCCTAAATCTGACTCGTATAAGTACTCATACTCATATATGATTCTATATTGTTTAATTATTTAGAAAATAATCGATCCTGACTAAATTATCAAATCTATTTGTTTACTTTCTTTTTGTACTGATATAGTTATGGGACATTCATTTCCAATTTATGTGACTCAATTATCAGTAAAGTTGAATTATTACTCTTTTCCCTATTTGGCTTATCAAAAATTATTATAATTATCCATCATGATCTAAAGACCACCAATTTGATCTCGAAGTCCTACTCTGACATAACACTATCAATTATGGACTTAAATCTATACTCAATGACTCATACTCTACTCTCGTGACCTTAACTAAGAAAAGGGCCTTTTATACTCTTTAAAATTAAATGGTAATTTTGCCAATATAGCTAATTAGCACAAAATCTCTTATAATTTCTAGAAGACAAAGGTACTAGTGAGGAGCATCTCTAGACTCCCCACTTATGAGTAGAAGGTATGCCCATACATCTTACTTGGCCCTATTAATTAATATGGTTGTACTATGAATGTAGAAGACTTGGCATATGGTATTGTTTGAAATATGTATTCAAGTATGATCAATTTCAATGATGTTTTCTTTATATGTATGTTGCAAAACCTGAACATAAATTATCTTGTCCATTATATGATAGTACTAAACTCTTTGGTAGTATAGTGCATGGAAGTGACTTAACTCTTTGGTAGTCGGTCACATTGAATATATGATCTAACACTTTGGTATTTGATCATAAAGGCCTTAGTTTTGATCTCTTTCAGAGTTAAGAGAATGCATCAAATCCCGTGGTGGTCAATGCATGGATATATAATGGAAAATGTGCTTAAAATGTGTGTTCTTATTGGTTAATAAACATTTTTGTCCAAGTACGGTTTTGTCATATTATTTATCACTAGCAAGTTTAGTTTTATTATATTGTCAAGATTTGAAAAGAGGTATAATTTAAGACATGTAGGCGTACTTAGTACAATATATTTATATATTGTGCTGATGTGTACCAATTTCAAATGCTTTATATCTACCTTTTTCTTAGGATGATGATGATGCAACTCAATATGTTGGCTCAACAAAATCAAATCTTTCATGGGGATGCTAAAGTTAAATGGGACTCTTAGTTTATGTTCTTTTTCTTCTACAAGTAGTTCTCTCATGTATTAAGTTTTTCTTCTATAGAACTCCTATTCCTTCAGGCCCCTATGTAATTAACATTTGGTTTATTTAAGGAATATTTGTTATTTGGTGCATGTATATACTTGTGTGTTTGATCCACTCAGGGATGGGCAACTTTAACCCTTTTTTACACCTTATTTTTGGTGCCTAAGGTGTAGATTGGGGTTAGTTTGTTAACATGTGACAGATGGTATCAGAGAAGGCACATAGGTCAATATATGTGTATCAAATACCTAGTAACCTTATTTAGACCTGAGGTAACCTATATTTAACTTTATGTTGCCGAGGTGTCTAGAAGGATACTTGCGAAAGATTCTGGCATAAAATCCTCAATCCATTTTCACGGTGGTTAGGGTTCCCCACTACAAGTAATCTGCCTGGCTAACATAACTATTGTTACAGTGGGCACTAGTACCTTAAGAAAATATATCTTCTCATCTTTTCTCAATTAAGGACTACTCTAGCCACCTATTTAGTGAATGATACACACTAGGATTCTCATCTACTTTCTCTCTCTCGACCATGATCAATGAAGTACTCTCTCTATTATGTGGATGGATTAGGAGAATTGGGAACAATTAAAAGACATGAAGAATTGGAAAACATATCTTTATGCTTGATAAAAACTTAGTTGTTTGCAATATGATCTATCTCAATTAATCAACTAAATCATCTCTTGATTTAAAAACTTGCATATGCCTCCAAAAACTAGGTCCAAGAGGAAGAGGACTAATGATGACTCTGGTGACAAATCTAACTCAAACCCTAATAAGTCCATGGCTACAGGTGAATGGGTGGAACAAAAGAAGGTGATGTTGGAATGCATGCATGCCCTATCCCTAAAGAAAACCAATAATATTGCCTCTTTATCTAGGACCAATCCTGAAACTACCATTAGTGACTTCCTCAAACTCAAACCTGAAGCCTTTCATGGAGAAGACTTAGGTGAAGTCCTAGATAAAGTTGATGCATGGATCCTATCTGTTGAAAATGCCTTTAGAGCCCTTAAATGTGTTGAGGAAGATAAGTTCACTTTTTCAACCTACCAACTTAGGGGGTCCGCGAAGTTGTGGTGGGAAAATTATTACCAGACACGAGAACTCCCAGATGCCCCTATAAGTTGGGAGGAGTTTAAAGTGATTTTCACTGCTCAGTTCATGCCCATATCTTCTAGAAAGGATAACAGGAAGCAGTTCAATAACCTCACCCAAGGAACCTTATCCGTTGCAGACTATGTTAGGGACTTTAGACTCCTAGAGAATCATGCTCATCACCTTGATGAAGATGAAAAGATTGAACACTTCATAGATGACCTTAACCAAGAACTGGAAGTTTACCTTTCCACCTCCACCCACACTACCTTTGAAGCCGCCATCAATAGTGCCCTTACCCAAGAAAGAACCTTAGGGAAGAATAAGGCACCAAGTTTGGGATACTTAGGCTTGACCGATGCATCCATCACCAAGGACAATGAAGACGGGAAGGATAAGAAGAAGTGTTACACCCCGATCTCACAATTTCCTCAAATCATGAGATTAGGGCATAAGATAGGATTTATATGTAACACAAAGAACACCCTTAACTTTTTCTATATTTCATATTAAAATCTTGTTTCTTCGCATTGAACCACATAAAATCTTAACAAAGGAATCTGAACATTTCTTTTTACTAATCAGACTTTAATAGAAAAGATACATGTATAAACATTCATGATGTCTCTCACACCTTATGCACATAAAGCTTGCTAATCAGCATACATATCAAAAGAGAAACAATATTACACATCGTAATTACAACTCTCTCTCTTAACTCTTACTGAGGACCTAGAGTGACAAGGACCGACTGACTCAACTAATCTCGTACTTGACTCCTGTGGCAGATCTACTCTGACGCTCTGATCATCTTCAAGTCCACGCGGTTAACCCTAAAATGTTTGAGTAGAGGGGTGAGCCTACTCGCTCAGTGAATGAGTACTTCAAGGAAACAGACTAATGCACTAATGTGATTACAGATATAACTTTGAGTAAACGATATGAAATATAACAACAATAAATTCTACACTGAGCAGTTCTAAAGCAATATAATTAAAATAACAAAGAATGTAAATATTGCATCCAAAGAATAACTACTAGAAAACTATGCTCTAGTCTTCCATAACTCTTTCATTTATAAGGAACTCTGTGAACCTATATGATCATATTTTAGATTATTATTATTATTCCCTAATCATATGCAGTGTACTCTTCATATAAAGATCCGTAGCGAGCTACGATCCCACCGTACAAGACTTAGCGACACACCCGGGAAGTGCTAAGTCTGACTGCCAGCCCTGGTCTGCTGCAGGACTCTCAGGCTCACAAGGCCTCACTACACTCTCAAAAGAGTGAACTCTAGACTCCTCCTCTAACCTGAGCACACAGGCGGAGAGTCTCACCGGGTTACCACCGTGACACAAGCACGGATTAATGTTGAATAACCCCTATTTACTCCAGTGCCACCGTGACACACGCACGGATTATTGTTGAACACTGCCTCTTTCTATCCTCGTGCCACCAGAATTACTCAACCGGTTGATGTTGGACACGAGTTTCACCCCTTTGGTTGCAGACCTCTCAAAGGGGTTCTACGGTGTTAGGGCACCTAAGTCTATTAACTGATTAACATATAAACAATTAAACATGAATATCACATTTCATACTTATTTCACATTATGGGTATCACTTGAAAACACATATATATCATTTTTCATCTTCAACATGATTCAGTAACATCCCTTTCTAGGGCATGTCATATCTCATCACCTACAATTTACGAGATATGTATTGAAATATAAGAAGCCCTACAGTATGTAGAGAACAAGCATATAAAGTTAAATGCACTAGAAACATATAATTCAACAATTAAGCATCACCACATCTCATATCGAGACCTTTCATATTACCATAGCATGATTCATTGAACACCCTATCCTTAGGGTTTCATTTGCCTTATTCATTCATCACATGCCAACACCCTACTCTTAGGGTTGCATTTGCCTCATTCACCTTTTCATTTACCTCATTCACTTGTCACATGGCTCTCATAAGGATTTCATAGGATATAAGCATTCACTAAATAAAGATTGTTTCCAACAAATCATATGCAATCAATATAGACATGAAACCATGGAAATTTAACTAAATTTAGGTTTTCCATATCATTCACTGCGATATCATGTATCCAGAATAAAATTCAATTAAGATAACCCATGAGGTACATCCTAACCACTTATAGGATTACTAGTCCTTTTCAATAAGGTTGAAACTCTAGTGATGTCACAATTAGGTTAAACCCTAATTACATCATTTGATATAAATCTGAAAAGAATTCTCATTAGGAAGTGTTGTATAAGTTTCTGATATGAATCTACCATTTAGGAATCATTCAAACAGAGAAGGAATCCATATCATATCAATTTGCAACAATCTTAAATCAAACGGACATTTCAGGGTTTAGAATCACATACTAAGCATTTAGGGATTTGGATGCTATAATCAAATTTCGTGCATTACACTGTTTGAAGGAAGAACCCACTCACCCTAAGGTGTGAAAACACCTCAAAACTTCATCTCAACTCAGGGGATCTCGAACTCATATCAAATCCCTAGCAAATCTCCCAATTCTTCTTCCATTCAACTAGGAAACCTTGAAAATGAGGGATTATGAAGAAAGGGTGAGAAAAGAGGGAATTTCGACATCATCTTGGATCAAATCATAGCATGGACGGAATCTTGACATGAGAGAGAATATTCACCATAAAAGTCTATGCAAAGGATCCAAACTTACTTGATTTCACCCTTCCTCGGACCGCAAAACCCTAGGTCAGCAATTCCTCCTCTTTCTCCACTCAAGCCCTAACTCTCCCTCTCTCTCTAGATTTTCGTTTCTCTGGGATGGATGACGAAGAATGAGAGCTGTGTGTGTGTGTGGTCGATCATATAAGTCAATTTGAGCTGCTTGGGTCAATTGCATATTAACCCAACACTCAACTTTAATTATATTGGCTGAATATTCAGTTATACAAAGTTACTGTAATTCGTTTATTTCAGAGATAAACTCTTCTCCAAAAATTATGGGAATTTAGCAAGTTGTTTATAATTGATCTATAAAGCTTCAGTTACAATTTGAGATCATTTGTAGTTAACAATAAATAATTAAAAATAGAACAGTGCACTTCTATATTGCAGTCTGCAGCAGATTCGGTCGAGTTTGCCCTGCACAGAACTCGACCGACACCCTCACTGTAGAGATCAAAAGTCATCTAAAAATTATGCCAATTTAACAGAGTGTCTAAAACTGTGTTTTTCAATCACAGTTAAAATTTGAGATCAATTGGATATACCAATAAAAAGATAAAATTCAATTACCACACTGCTGTATAAATCTGGAAATATGATCGGTCAAATTTGAAACTCGACCGATAAACAGCTCAGAACATTCTTCAAAAATTCTTATATTTTCCAATGTTGTTCACATTTTATATATCCAAATCATATCCAAATTTGAATTAAATCAGAGTTACACATAAAATACTAAAAATCATTTAGTGAGACATTCTACTTATCAAATTCTGTATTCATATGTCATTAAAACCCTATTTTGGGCCGATTAGGGTCTATGCTTCTCAAACCCTAATTATCAAGACAAAAGAACATTTAGACTTCTTATCATAGTTAAAACATCCTAATTGTGTTATCGTCATTAATTAGATTTCAAGAGTGATCAGTCCAATTAATCATGTAATCATCTTGGTAACCCTAGTTTACCGATTAAGCTCAGATGGGGTCATAACAAGAAGCCTCATAGCCATGGCATGGGAAGAGGAGGAAATCACCATAGAAGTCAATCATATTGAGGAGGACCAAATAGTGGAGGTCGAGGCCGAGGTGGACCATAGAGAAATTTGAACAAATGCAAAATTTGTGGTTGGTAACATACTGGGAAATGCAAGTCCGAGAGGCCAATCTATTTCTATTGCAAGAAGGAAGGGCATATGAAGTTCAATTGCCCAAGTCTGGTTCAAGGGGCACCTCAGAACCATCCTGCCCCATTACCTCAGCCTGGAGATCCACCTATCCAACCAGTTACTCCCATAGCTCAGGCTCATCCAGAACATCATCAGGGCCGAGTTTTTGTAATTGATGCAGAGGAAGCTAAGGCTAATGACAACCACCTGATTTAAGGTAATAATGTTAATAATTTCTTTATATATATGAAAACTTCTCTAAACCATGATCTCATATAAAAATCCTAATGTAGGTATGATATGTCTCCAAGATCATCATGTTGTGGCCCTATTCGATTTTGGATCAACACATACCTTCTTCTCAAGAAATCTTGCTTCCATGATCAAGTTAGAGATAAAAGATCTAGGTTATATCTTGGATGTAACAACTTCCAATGGAAAAATATATACCTCTCTTCAGAAAACCAAAATATTGCCCTTTTCTTATAGTGGTCATCAATTTCATTCTAATTTCATTATCCTTGATATGGAAGATTTTGACTTAATTTTGGGGATGGATTGGCATTTTACCAACTATGCCATGCTTGATTGTTGAGACAAGAAAGTAATCATTTTTGCACCCAATTCTAAACCTTAGATAACACTCGGGAGAAATGAAAGAAACCAAAATGTGATTATCTCTTCTCTTAAATCTGAAACCTTGATAGCCAAAGGATGTAGATCCTATCATGTAGTTGTGTCTGTGTCTGATTCTAAGGTGAGACCTTTAGAGAGCTTGGATGTGGTGAGAGATTACCCAAAAGTAATTCTTGAGGAGCTTATAGGGTTGCCTCCAATACGCGAGATTGAGTTCTCAATTGAGCTAATACCAGGCACCGCACCAGTCTCAAAGGAACCTTATAGAATGGCACTTTCCGAGCTTGCAGAGCTCAAGAAATAATTAGAAGAACTTCTTGATAGAGGCTTCATCTGTCCTAGTACATCTCGCTGGGATGCTCCTGTCCTTTTTGTTAAAAAGAAATATGGGTCAATGTGAATGTGTATTGATTATCGCATGATGAATCAGTCCACCATCAAAAATAAATATCCCCTCCCAAGAATTGATGACCTATTTGACCAGCTTCGTAATTCCATTGTGTTCTCCAAGATTGACCTTAGAACAGACTACATTAATTATGAGTGAAGGATTATGATATTCTAAATACTATTTTCAGAACTAGATATGGACATTATGAGTTCGTGGTGATGTCTTTTGGGTAGACCAATTCTCCTGGAGTATTTATGAATCTGATGAATACTATATTCCAACCTTTTCTTGATAGCTTTGTGGTGGTCTTCATTGATGACATTCTTATATATTCAAAATCTATTAATCAACATCGTGAGCATCTCCAACAAGTACTTGATGTGTTGAAAGCTCATAAATTGTATGCTAAATTATCTAAATGTGAGTTCTGGATTGACCAAGTCTTGTTTCTTGGCCATGTCATTTCAGGAGGGAAATTTTTGTTTACCATGCCAAAGTCTTAGCCATCCTTGATTGGAAGGCTCCTACCAATGCCTCTAAAATTCTTAGCTTTCTTGGTCTAGCAGGTTATTACCGTCGTTTCATCCTTAATTTCAGTAAAATAACCCTACCCATTGACCAAACTTACCAGATAAGATGTCAAATTTGTTTAGACTCCTGAATGTGAATCTAGCTTCCAAGAATTGAAATCTCGTTTGACATCTGCTCTTGTCTTGACCTTACCTTCTAGTAATGATGGCTTTGTAATATTTTCTGATGCTTCTAAAATGGGTTTGGGTTGTGTCCTAATGCAATATGGTAAAGTTGTTGCCTATGCCTCTAGACAACCAAAACCTAATGAGGTCAATTACCCAACTCACAATTTGGAACTAGTTGCCATTGTATATGCTCCCAAAATCTAGAGATACTATCTGTACGGTGCTACTTTTGATATATTCATAGATCACTAAAGTCTCAAATATCTTTTGACTCATAAGGATCTCAATCTTAGACAAAGAAGATGGTTGGAATATCTTAAACACTGTGATTTCACTATTGCTTACCACCCAAGCAAGACCAATGTTGTAGCTGATGCTCTTAGTCGTAAGAGGTCAATTTGTGCATCTATCCTTGCTTCTGAACCACTAAGTCTGGAACCTTTGACTTTTGGGACACCTCAAGTAGAAAATGGCACTATTATTCTGGCAAATATCAATATTATTCTTGGTCTTCTTTCTGAACTTCTAATGTCTCAAAAGAACAACTCTAGCTTGAAGGAGATGACAACTCTTTTGACTAAACCCCATATATATCTATCTGTTGGTATAGATGGTGGACTAAGGTACAAGCATCCAATGTGGGTACCTAAGGAGTCAGAGATAAAGAAGCATATTCTACAAGAGTCACATGGGTCTAAGTATTTTATACATCCTAGATCTACTAAGATGTGTAAGGATCTGCAGAGACATTTTGGTGGAGAGGAATGAAGAATGATATAGCAGAGTTCATCTCTAAGTGTCTCACTTGTCTGTAGATTAAGGTTGAACATCAATGGCCATGTGGTTTATTGCAACCTTTACCAATTCCTGAATGAAAATGAGAAAACATCACCATGGATTTTGTGGTGGGATTACCCAGGACTAGGAAGGGACATGATGTGGTATGGGTCATAGTAGATCATCTGACCAAGTTTGCACATTTCATACCTATGTGGACTATAGCCAAAGTTCCTGAGCTTGTTGAGTTGTATACCATGGAGATTATACAGTTGCATGGAGTGCCAGTATCTATTGTTTTAGACCGGGATCCAAAGTTCACATCACACCTATGGAAGCAGGTACAAAATGAGTTGAGTACACAGTTGAATTTCAGCACAGCTTGTCATCCCCAAACTAATGGTCAGTCAGAGTGTACTATCCAAATCTTGGAGGATCTTCTTAGAGCATATATTCTAGATTGGGGAGGATCTTGGGATTATTACCTTCCTTTAGTAGAGTTCGCATATAATAATAGCTATGAATCTAATATTGATATGCCACCCTATGAAGCTCTCTATGGTAGTCCATGTAGATCCCCTCTCCATTGGGATGAAGTTGGAGAAAGGAAGATGCTAAAGTCTAAGGAGTTGCAACTCTATGCTGATAAGGTATCCTTGATCAAGAAAAGGTTGAAGCGGGCACAAGATCATCATAAATCATATGCAGATGCACATAGGTCAAACAGGTAGTTCAAGGCAGGCTACTATGCTTTCTTGAAGATCAGACACATCCGTGCCATAGCCAAGAACAAAGGGAAACTTAGCCTAAGATATGTGGGCCACTTTGAGGTTTTGGATCACATTGGTGAATGTGCTTATTAGCATTCTCTTCCTCCACAATACACTATGATGCACAATGCTTTTCATGTATCCATCTGAAGCATTATGTGAAGGATAATAGTCATGTGTTGAATCATGAACCTCTTGAGTTGTGGGAGAATCTCTCTTATCTAGAGCAGCCTACAAAGATTCTTGATTCCAAAGTCAAAGAGCTTAGGAACTAGCAGATCTAGATGGTGAAGGTGCAATGGAACCATCATGGTGAGAATATGCAACATGGGAACTACAAGCAAAAATGGAGCAATGTTTTCCTCATCTCTTTCAGCCAGTTTAATTTTGAGGAAATTTTTTTTTTACGGTGAGTAGGATGTGATAAAGTGGTTTTTCTATACTCTTTTATTCCTATTCTTTTATAATATCTTAACTCTAAAATCATAATTTCATAAAGTGATACGTTGACCAATCAAGTTGTGAATTTATAGCTCAAACTTTTCCAACATCTAAGGATCACTAATGTGGAGCTATGTTTCAAATTTCATGTCAATCGGATATTCCTAGCTCTCTCTATGAATTTTCAAAGTTTTTCCAAGGTTTTCCCTTTAATTAAATCGCATCCTTATGTAACCCTATAGTTTTGATCAATGTGAGGGTATTTTTACCGTGTCACACGGGGCATATGTCAACGATCAATGGATCACCCCCTCAGTCTAGCCTTTTTCTTATTTGTGACGATGCAATTTAGCTATGACAGTTGGATCTGAGCATCCAATGACCTGTCTTTATTCCCTTTTCATTTATTAATCTTTGATTTTCAATATTTGCCAGTAAATGCCCTAATCTTGGAAAATTCACTATAAATAGTAGGAGTGTCAGAAAAATATGAACCAATACTACTTTTTTCTAAAGTTAAATGGGACTCCTAGTTTAAGTTCTTTTTCTTCTACAAGTAGTTCTCTCATGTATTAAGTTTTTCTTCTGTAGAACTCCTATGCCTTTGTGCCCCTATGTAATTAACATTTGGTTTATTTAAGGAAGCTTTGTTATTTGGTGCATGTATATACTTGTGTGTTTGATCCACTCAGGGACGGGCAACTTCAACCCTTTTGTACACCTTATTTTTGGCACCTAAGGTGTAGATTGGGGTAAGGTTGTTAACCCGTTACAATTTCCCCTTTTGTTCTTTGGGTACATATGTCGGTGGGTATTTGTCCATGTACATTGGTGTGCTTGGAGAATTGTAGGGAAATGCTATCAAAATTTATTGAAATCGAACACGCATTATACATTTACTTGTGAGATGAAGTGCTCAATAGTATAATAGGTGGTTCACATTCATGAATGTTAATAATACTAGATGATTAGGGCTCAATTCAAACATATTTTTTCCTAAAATTAACTTACTAGATAGAACCTAAGGAGCTACTTGTATCCAATCTGATCACCAAAATGGACCAATCATGGATGTCTAAACCAAATCACTACACACCAGAGTTTATTAATGGTTTTGATGAGTTTGTAATATTTGTAGAGGAACATAGAAAACAACCTAGAGATAGATTCTATTGCCCTTATAGGAATTGTAGTAACAACCTAAAAGTTGACACTATTGACACAACCAAAGATCATGTCATCTGCAATGAGATTGTATAGGGCTAGATAGAAAGGTACGAGAGATTCTTAATATGAGATTAGAATATGTCAGTAGTGGTAGTCATGTTGAAGAAGAAATGGTTGGAAGATGTTGACGAGAATGAACCAATTCCATCAAACATGGTTGATGTGATTCTAGATAGTTGTGGGGTAAATATTATAAACCCACCTCTCTTATTTAGAAATGTTGTGCATGATGTTGAGAAACCATTTTACTTAGGATGTACTAAGTTTACGGAGTTGAGCGTTGTGGTGAGATTGTATACTCTGAAGGCTAACAATAGATGGAGTGACAAAAGCTTCACTTCTCTATTGTCTTTGTTGAAAGAAATTCTCCCTGAAGATAACAAGCTTCCAATCTCAAAATATGAAATGAAAAAGATGTTTTACCCAATGGAAATGGAGTTTAAGAAGATACATGCATTCCTAAATGACTGTGTACTATTTCAAAAGGACTATATCGATCTAAAAGAATGTCTAAAATGTGGGGCATCTAGGTACAAAATGACAACATTGGGTAAGACCAAAACCAAGTCTCCTACAAAGTTAATGTGGTATCTGCCTATAGTACCCCGATTTCAATGCTTGTTTTCTAATACCGTAGATGCACAAAATTTATGTTTGCATGCAGAGGTAAATAAAAACAACAATTATATGCTATGACATGTGTTTGATTCCCTGCAATAAAAGAAGATTGATTTATTGTATCCTGAATTTGGTGAAGAAGCCAGGAATTTAAGACTTGGACTTTATATTGATGAGATGAATCCATATCGACCATTAAGCAGAGAACATAGCACTTGTCCTTTCATGATTGTTGTATACATTCTTGCTCCATGGTTGTGCATGAAGAATAAATATTTCATGTTGTCATTGTTGATATCGGGGCCCAAACAACCTGGCAATGATATTGATGTTTACCTTGAACCTTTAATTGATGACATAAAGAAAATATGTAACTTGTATGGCTACATCGTCAAAGGAACCAAGGCATGTCCTATATGTGGGAAAAATATAGATTCTATCAGACCAAAATGTGGTGATAAGATTATATATTTTGGTCATCAAAGGTTTCTACCAAAGGTGCATCCTTACTAAAAGTTGCACAAAACATTCAATGGCTGAACTGAGGAACGGAGTGCCCCTAAAACTATGTTAGGGGAGGATGTTTATGCAAGAGTAAATAACATTGTAAATCATTTTAGTAAGAGATCGTGTACTACTCCCACATGTGAGAAGTCATTATCTAAAAAGAGGTCTATATTCTAAGATCTTCCTTATGGAGTTCTTTGATAGTTCAACATTGTAACAATGCCATGCATGTTGAGAAAAATGTTTGTGATAGCATTATCAAAACTCTGTTGAATATACCTGGTAAGACTAAATATGGCACTAAATCTTGAATGGACCTACGTGAAATGGGTATAAGGAAAGAATTAACAAAAGAAGTTACCAAAGGTCACCACACATATCTACCTCCTTCGTATTACACCTTGTCTACAAAGGAGAAGAGAACTTTGTAATGTTATGGTACCACAGGGATACTCACCCAATATCTGTAGATTGGTATCAATGAAGGATTTAAAGTTGATAGATCTTAATCTCATGATTGTCATGCTCTAATGCAACATATATTGTATGTAGCAATTCGATCTGTCCTTCCTAAGCATGTAAGGATTTCAATCATATTGGCTTTGCTTCTTCTTCAACACTCTATGTAGAAAAGTAATTGTTCTGAGATTCTAGATAAGTTGCAAAGAGGAGTGGTCATTACCCTGTGTCAACTTGAGTAATATTTTCCCCCATCATTCTTTGATATCATGGTACATCTAGTTTTCCATTTGACTAGGGAAGTGAAAATGTTGGGTCCAGTTTTATTGCATTGGATGTATCCTTTAGAGTGGTAAATGAGTGTTTTTAAAGGTGATGTTCGGAACCGTTGTCGCTCCAAAGAGAGTATCATAGAGGGCTATATTTCTAGGGAGGTTATGGAATTCTTCAATGAATCTGTGGGTTACAGTGAAACTCCTGCTAATATTGTGAACCTTTATGTTTATTCTGGAAAAGGTATTTTGGGAGAACGATGGATAAATATTAGTCGTGAGTAGCGGGGACAAGCACACTTGTATGATTTACACAACATTGATGATGTGGGTATTTATATCACCAAACACACCAACAAGCTCGAGACAAGTTATCCTCAAGCTAGTTCAATGTTACTTGCTAATCAGACTTTAATTAGGTGGTTTGAAAAGAAAATATTCAATCAAATATATCAAACACCAAATAATGTTATAGAAACTATGAAATGTCTCACATATAAGACAAACACCCACATTAGATATTATGAAGGGTTTGACATAAATGGATTTTCATACTTCACAAATGTAAAGATGATAAAATTTTCATCCAAAATAGTGTGGTCACCCTTCAGGCATCTTTGTTGTATTTTTCTAGTGCCGAGAATAAGGGTCTATGTGAAGGAAAGATGTCTTATTATGGGTTTCATTGAAGACATATGGGAAATTGACTATAGAGAGTTTAGAGTTCCATTATTTAGGAGTAAACGGGTTGATAACAAGAAAGGAGTTTTAGTTGACAAACTCGGTTTCAAAATAGTGAGTTTTGAGTGGACAAGCGAGAAGGATGAACCATTCATCATAGTACGACATACAAAACAAATATTCTATATCAACAATCCTAGTAAAGAAAATTGGTTTGTTGTTCTTCATTGTAAAAGATAGTTCATTTCAAATCTTATTGATGAAGAAGAGTACTATGACAAGTAAGATGACTCTAGTCCATTTTCTATTGACTTACCAAGTGTAAATGTTGAATCTAACACTGATGACTATACACGTGAAGATCACACATAAGGGATATTAGTTTAAGGTATATTTCTCATATATGATCTGGATTTTTTGCATTATATAACATATTTATTTGTTAATATGTGATCTGATTTTTATATGTGATTTGAGTTTTTATATGTGATCTAAATTGTTTATAGTTGATCTGACTATATTCATATGTTTACTATTGATTTTATAGATGGAATC
The DNA here is from genome assembly GCA_963693085.1 of Alisma plantago-aquatica. Classification (NCBI taxonomy): domain Eukaryota; kingdom Viridiplantae; phylum Streptophyta; class Magnoliopsida; order Alismatales; family Alismataceae; genus Alisma; species Alisma plantago-aquatica. Next base: position 582,654,100 of record OY856411.1, read on the forward strand.
TGACCAGGAGTAGAGTGATCACGAGCGTGAGGATCATGAGCATCCTTACCAGGGTGTTGATGAGCTGATTAATCAAAATGTAAGGGAGTTAGTAGGATAACTATGATGAAAGATGTCACAAATAGGCAAGGGAGGAAGGTTGTCTTCAAATTCAATGAAGGCATATTGGTTACTAAAGAGTTTGTCAACTACTGTGGGGTCCTTGGTTGAAGCAAAGTGCCTCTCCTTGTTGAGAATTGGAGACAAGTGAGTACAATCCACAAAGACCTCATATGGAGGGAGTTATATGTGATATAAATGTAGTTACATTTTTATATACTTTTTCCTATTCTTTCTTTTAACATTTCTAAATAGTATTGAATGTTGAACCTTTTAGGGTCAGTTTGAATTGATGAAAAGCCACACGCAAGACTTCTATGCAGCTCGTCGAGAGAAGACATAGATATTGGCAGGCAATCCTCACAAGATAATATGTCTTTGGAGACAAGAAGGATCAGGTTCCCTGTCTTAGATGGAACTGTATTGATAAAAATGATTGGAAGGAGTTTGTTCATTAGAGAAAAATAGATGTGTTCAAGGTATTGAATTAATTACATTTTTATGATTCCTTATGGTTACTTAATAATATTTCTTTATTGAATTAATCAGACCCTTCATGATGCTCAAAAAATAGGCATGACAAGAATGTGCACAACCATCAGTTGGATTTAGGTGGTTATTGGAAATGCTACCTAGTAAGAGAGCAACAACGAGAGCCAGAGCAACAACAAGGTAAAGAGAAAGGGTCTTCTACTTCTACTCCTTCTCCTACCAACTTTTCTAGTGTTTTTGAATGGTTGCCTCACTATATTGAGTGGATTGATGTGGTCTATTATCGCACTAACAAATTCACTCAGGGTTGAAATCCTAGAGTTTTTACCAAAACCTTGTGTAATAATACCACCCGCAAGCAGAGGGGTCTTATCACAATATAGTTAAGGATCAAATCCCAAGGGACAACATTTTTAATAATCATTGCTAGTCTAGTCCAGTTCAAGTAAGACTGATATTTAGAATGATTGGTTGATTTGAGGTTAATTAAACTAAGTGCAGGAAATTAAAGAGTAGAATTAAAGTTGATCTAGATTAATGATATGGAATCGTTGGGATGGTCCCGAGTTTCACCACCACTACACATGCAAACACATCCAAACATCAAACATCCAGGCAAGATATAACCATCCAAATGGAGTTGTTGTAAAACCCCCCATACGGGTGTTAGGCTTGTATAAGCATCACCTTAGGTATCAGATGTCTCATCACCATCTGGATCACTCACTTACATCTCTGAAGATACAAATATCCAACTAAAGTTGGGGCCCTCCCTGAGGGATGTTTAGGCCACAAAAGCGTCACTGTGGGCTACATGGCTCGTCCCCTTACGGATCATACACTTACTACCTCAAGGAATCCTATTAGAAGTTCTCATCAAGGAGTCAACCGTGCTAATCGACAAGCAAGCAGGCGATTAATCTACAAGAAAACATCGATGAATAACAATGAAGATACAGATATCCAACTGAAGCTGTGGGCCTCCCCGAGGGATGTTTAGGCCACAGAAGCATCATTGTAGGCTAGATGGCTCGTCCCCTCATGGATCATACACTTACGACTTCAAGGAATCCCATTCTATTTCTAGTCTGGTAGTCAACCTTGTTAATTGACATTCTATCCTACATATTGAAGTTCTCGCAACATAGGAAAGAACAAGATAAAAGCAAGCAGGTAATCAATCTACAAACGTTAATGATTAACAACGAAATGAAAAGTTATATGCATTGCCATGGAAAGTTTAACAAGAGGACATGCTTGCATGGGCAGCGGGGCTAGTCCCTGCACCCCAACGAAAAGGAACTACTCGCTCATGATGTGAGAAATGAGAAGAATAAGAGAGAGGGAAGATTCCTCCATGAGCATGATGCATAAGGTGATCGCAACTCGGTGAAGATGATGTGGTCTTCTACGCCATGTTGAAGCAAATCTGGACAAGAAACGAGGGACGCCAAGACAGACTGAGCAATCTTTCTCTCTCCTCCTTCCTTCTATTCTCAATCTCCTTGCTCGTAGTTGGAGCAGCAGGTGAAGTGGAAATGGCATGGATGTTCATGGACCGAACCTGTGTTCAGGCAGCCTGACGGCGTCCCCGGTCCCCCCCTCCAAATGAGGACCCTGTTGGTCCTATTTATAGGCACTGGTGCCTGGTCCTCATGTTTTTTGTGTGAATCCAATTTTTAAACGGTTTTAGAGGACCGGTTCTAGTTATTAATGGTTTGGACTTGATAAGTATTTCTTCACTTGCTTCCCTAACGGTCTTGAGTCTCAACAGCCTTCACGGTCTCACTGTCATCCAAACAGTCTTGGAGACTGATTAACATCCAAATAGTTTTGATCCTTAACCGGTCTTCACTTCACGATCGACGACCTATCTGTTTGGGCATTCTGGCCTTCACGGTCTACTGCCCCATCGTTCCTCACCTCCAAACGATCTCGGTTGCTCACGGCTTGCAGATGTGGCTCCAAATGGTCTTCGCTTCAGCGTCCAAATGGTCTTCAGTCTCTGATCGGTTTCGCGGTTCCTTCCTGGTCTTCAAGGTCTGCGACTCCAAACGGTCCTGGAGTTCTGGGATCCTCACGGTCTCGCTTTCCCCCTCCAATCATTCTCACTTCTGCATCCAAACAGTCTTCGTCCTAGTGGTCTTGAGGACCTAACAGTCTGTGCTCTGATCGATCTCCATACGAATGGTCTTCTATTGATCTGCCCATCTAAATGATCTCTCACCAACCGGTCTTGGTATCCATTCAGTTTGGAGACCATTTGATGCTTTGCGGTCTTGAGACCGTTAGGAGTAGGTACATTGACAGAGAGAGGAAGATGCGGGAGCAACGTCATGGAACTTTAGGGTTGTAGTGAGTGCTAGGGTTTGTAGAGGAGAAGATAGAGGATGGTGTTGATGTTGTTGAGGAGGTCGACACTGGTGCAGGTCCTAGCAGTCTGGTCTTCACGATCCCAGATAGATGGATGACCATACTGTCTTGAGACCGTGAGGCTTCACATGGTCTTGAGACCGTATGGAAGGGCAAGACCAGTTGGAGGCAATCCACAAGGAGGGTGGATTGTTGGATCAAGATTGTGTGGTGAAATCGTTAAGGCAAACCATTTAGGTGAAACTGTTAAGGCAATAGAAGGTGGTGATGATGGTGGTTGAGAATGGAGAAGGTAGAAGGATGATGTTGGTTAAGATGGAGGTGGAAAGGGTTAAATGGAGGTGGGTTTAAGATGATGGTTCAGCCTAATCATGACTTGCATAAAATCAATATGAAGTTGATATAAACCTAGTTAATAATCTTGATAATTGGATCAATTAAGCAATCTTGCATTTTGTAAGATTAAGTAAATGAAAGTGAGAGAATTGAGTTGAATTGGGCCCAAGATGGCAACTTGAAAACATGATGAATATGTATTCCTCAAAACACCCTGAACTTAAACGTTGCTCGTCCTCGAGTAACACAAAATCTGAAACAGACGCCAAATGAATAATTTCAAGCCATGTGATTGCCTCCTCTTCACATCACGATTGTTTCCTGTCTGCTTAGTATGACTAAGCATCTCAACTTCCTGAGATCACTGAACACATCTTACCATATCTTCATTCCTGAGTTTGTTTTCCAACATCACTTCCTCCTAACGTTTTCCAACAACAAGCATTTCTAAGAGTTTTGTAAGAGTTCAAAGATACCCGCAGAACAACAAGTGTGCACTTGATCTGACACTAGTGTTTTTCAGGATAATGGAGGTATTCATTATGCATTTAGGTGGAAAAGGGAGTGAAGGGTGGTGTGGAAGGAAGAAATAAATCTCTCCTCTATTTGACTCGAGATTTTTATTTTATGATTGCAATTTCATTGATTGCATTTTTTTATTTTTTGTGTGAATCTCTCCTATTTTCGACTCGAGATTGCATTTTCTTGTGTGCACATTGGCATCTTTTCTTGGTGGTACACCCCTATTAAATAGCGAGGGGTATGGAAGAAGTGGATATAGACGGAGGTGGTGTACCACCCCGAACTTAGGGTTTGGCACAATTTTGGTTATTTTTGTTTCTTTTTTATGGGTGGAGGGGTATGAAGATGATAGAAGAAGTGTAGAAAAGAGTTCAGATCAGAATGCAACTTGATTTACAATTCAGTGCACCTGGTGGTTCTCTTTATCGTACTCTGCTCAAATAATGACTTGATGAGGATCCAGTAGAGATTCCATGTTATTGTTCCACTTATCAGTTAGGAAGCATGACGTGTTTGATCCCTATCATTTCGAAAAACACTTGCCATTTTTGTAGAGGAATCGTGATGTTAGGATTCGTAAGCTTCACAAGATGATTCCAATCAATAGGCTAGTTTTTAGAAAATGTCCCTTTTGAGGATCTGCTTCGAATAAGGAGGGTATAATGATTCAAAATGCATAGAAAGAAAAACTAGACAATTAGGTAATGGCTTTTATTGAAACAGAAAATGTCAAAATTTCATCAGGTTTCTGTTCAATTTCTTTGAAAAGTTTAAAAATTTTGAAAATTTTGATCAAAAATGGCAACGATGAAATATTAAGTCTAAAATATTTGGGTGAAGGTGGAAAGTAAAGTACGTACCACGCACCCTCCACCCCAAACTTAGAAATGTGCTCGTCCCGAGAAAACTCTAAATCTGTGATGGAGGGGAAAATTCATGCCGGTTGAACTACCAGATGTGGTTGCGTTCCAATCAGTGTGTATCCTCCATCTAAAAATCTCAAAAATGAAGACTAGTCAAAACTTAAGATAGTATCTCACGATACAAATTTTATTTAGTGCAAAATTTTCTAAAAAGTAAAAACAAAATTAAGTAAATTTTCTAATTCAAAATTAAAAGTAAAAACAAAATTATTGATCGGGTTGCCTCCCGACAAGCATCTTTGTTTTATGTCGATGGCTTGACTTGATTCCTTCAACTTTATGGTGGATATGTTGGATTGGTGAGTTCCAGCATTGCTTCGGTGCCTGTGTCAGCTGAGGTGAAATATCTCTTCAAGCATTGACCATTAGCTACAAATTCGTCTGACTTTTCACTCCATAAGGAGAAAGCACCATGTGGGGAGATGCTCTTGACAATGTAAGGTCCAGACTAGTAAGAGCGGAGTTTTCCTGGGAATAACTTTAGTCTTGAGTTGAACAATAGAACTTGGTCTCCTACTTGTATGTCCTTTCTTTTTAGATGACCATCGTGCCAAAGTTTTGTGCATTCTTTATAGATTCATGCATTCTCATAAGCTGTCATTCGGAGTTCTTCCAGCTCCTAGAGTTGTAGAATCCTGGCTTGGCCTGCTTTCTTCATATCGAAATTTAGTTGTTTTATTGCCCACCATGCTTTGTGTTTGAGTTCTACAGGTAGGTGGCATGACTTTCCATAGATCAATCGAAATGGTGTAGTTCCAAGGGGAGTCTTAAAAGCAGTTCGGTAGGCCCACAAGGCGTCATTGATTTTCACTGACCAATCTTTTCGGCTACGACCTACTGTCTTTTCCAAGATAGCCTTGAGTTGACGGTTACAAACCTCTACCTGCCCACTTGTCTGGGGATGGTAGGGTGAGGCTACCTTATGTGTTACACCATATTTCCTCAGCAAGGCTTCAAAACTTCTTTCTAGAAAATGAGATCCTCCATCAGATATCACAGTGCATGGGACTCCGAAACGGGGGAAAATAATATCTTTGAACATCTTGATGATGGGTTTGGAATCTCTATTGATGGTCGGTATGGCCTCAACCCATTTTGAGACATAATCTACTGTGACTAGGATGTAGGAAAATCCATGCGAAGATGGGAATGGACCCATGTAGTCCACACCCCAAACGTCAAAAATCTTGCTTTCTTGCCACAACTTGAGTGGCATATCATCTCATTTTGTTATGTTACTCATTCTCTGACATTTGTCACATGATAGAACAAAGTTGTAGAAATCTTTGGATATGGTTGGCCAAAAGAAACCACATTGCAAAACTTTCAAAGCAGTTTTCTTAGAACTCATATGGCCTCCAACTGGGCCTGAGTGACATTTCTCTAAAATGAGTTGGGCTTCCTCCTCAATGATACAATGTCTGTAGAGACCATCAGCACAAAGCTTAAAGAGATACGGCTCATCCCAATGATACTGCTATACATCATGGATGAATTTCTTCAGTGTATTACCGGTGCATTCAGGGTGGATGATACTGGTGGCAAGGTAGTTCACATAATCCGAGTACCAAGGGGTAGCTTCTGAGACTTTCATAAGTTGGTCATCCAGAAGAGAATCATTAATCGGGATCTTCTCAGTTTCTAGAGTGTGAATATGACTGATATGGTCTACCACAACATTCTCTGTACCCTTCTTATCTCTTATCTCCATATCAAATTCTTACAAGAGGAGAATCCATCTAATCAACCTAGGTTTAGCATCTTTCTTTGCCAGGAGGTAACAGATAGCAGCATGATCCGTATAGACAATGACTTTTGAACCAATGAGATATGATCTAAACTTGTCAAAGGCATACACGACTACAAGGAGTTCCTTTTCAGTAGTTGCATAGTTCCTCTGAGCTTCGTCGAGGGTTTTCGATGCATAGTAGATCACATAATGTTTCGTCTCTATACACTGGCATAAAACAGCACCCACACCATAATCATTGGCATCACACGTAATTTCAAATGGGTGATCCCAATCGGGAGCTCTGATGATGGGTGTTGTTGTAAGAGCATGCTTCAGGTTGTTGAAACTCTTGACACATTCTTCATCAAAATGGAAATCAGCATCCTTTAGCAATAAATTTGTCATCAGCTTGGTTATCTTGGAGAAGTCCTTTATAAACTGTCTGTAAAAGCTAACATGACCAAGGAATGTGCGAACCTCTCTTACATTTGTTGGGATAGCTAGTTTAGAAATCACTTCAATTTTCACTCTATCTACTTCGATCCCTCTATTGTTGACTCTATGGTCGAGAACAATGCCTTCCTTTACCATAAAGTGACACTTCCCCCAGTTCAACACAAGATGTGCTTCTTCACAATGTTTAAGGATAAGGGAAAGATTCTTCAGGCATGAGTCATATGAATCTCCATATACAAAAAAATCATCCATAAAAACTTCCATTATAGTTACAGTGAGACCCGTGAATATAGATGCCATGCAACGTTGGAAAGTTGCAGGCGCATTGCAGAGGCCGAACGGCATCCTTCTAAAGGCATATGTTCCAAACGAGCAAGTAAAAGTTGTTTTCTCTTGGTCATCGGGATGTATAGGAATTTGATAAAATCCAGAGTAACCATCGAGGTAGAAATATTCTTGGTTAGCCAATTGTTCTAAGACTTGTCAAGAAAAGGCATCGGGAAATGATCCTTTCGAGTTGCCTTATTCAACTTCCTGTAATCAATACACATACTCCAATCGGTGACTATTCGAGCGGGGATGAGTTCATTGTCTTCATTTCGTATCATACTAGTTCCACCTTTCTTCGGGACAACATGCACGGGACTCACCCATGGTGAGTCAGATATCGGATAAATGATTCCAGTAGTGAGCAGTTTAATAACTTCACGACGGACTACTTCCTTCATATTTGGATTCAACTTTCTTTGATGTTCCACGATTGGCTTGTGATCTTCCATCATGGGGATTTTGTGCATGAAAAGCACCTGACTCACCCTGATGAGATCACTCATCTTATAGCCAATGGCTTTTCTTCTTTCCTTTAATTCTGTCAGGAGTTTATCTTCTTATTCAGTTGTTAGGTCGGAATTTATAATGACTGGGCAGAACTTGAGATCATCCAAAAACACGTACTTCAATTCCTCAGGCAGGGGTTTCATTTCAAGGGCTCCTGGTTTCTCGCTCGGTTCTTCAGTAACATTCACAGCCCTGAGTTCCTTAAATTTGGCTTTAGGATCTTCTTCAACAATGTCGATGTGGTGAACAAAATTTTTCATTTGTTCGTCAAATGAAATTTCTACATTTGGATTAGTCAGAGCCGCTTCTAAAGGATCTTCTTGTTCATAATATTCTTGAGTAAGGAGTGACATCTTCTCTATGCACTCAATCAAGTAGACTTCTTCTTGCATGCTTGGTCTTCACATACTCTCAAAAACTTTAAACTCGAGAGTTTCTTTACCTAGTCTGAGTAGCAAGGTTCCTGCTTCAACATCAATGAGAGCTCTTGTAGTGGCAAGAAATGGACGGCCAAATATGAGAGGGTATCTGGCGTCTTCTTTTATGTCCATAATGACAAAGTCACACGGAACATAGAAATCTTTTCCTACCTTGACAGGTACATCTTTAATGATTTCTAAGGGGAGAGTCATGTTGTTATATGCAAGTTGTATGGTCATGCCAATCGGGAGCAGTTCATCAAACCCTATCCTTTTACAAAGGCTAAGTGGCATGATACAGATGCTAGCACCAAGATCGACCAATCCTTTCTTACATGAAGAGTCGTCGATATGGCATGAAATCCCAAAGGATCTTGGGTCTTTCTGCTTCTTGGGCATTTTGCTCTGAATGATATCGGAAGTGGTTGTTGCTAACTTAACTATCTCGTATTCTTCAGTTATATACTTCCTTGTAAGGAGAGACTTTAAGTAGTTTGTCCATGCTGGTATTTCAGCCAGCACATCAAGAAAGGGTATATCAACATGGAGTTTCTTCATGGCTTCTTTGAACTTGTTGAATCGAGTGTTAAGCTTTGTCTGCCTCAAATGAGCTGGGAAAGGTATACGAGGCTTGTACATTGGCATGTCTGGCTTAGGTGTTTCTTTAGCTTCTGTAATGGTAGGTTCTTCAGAACTTGCCTTGTCCATTTCATCAGCAGTTATTGCCCTTTTTGGTTGGGACTCAGGTGTTGTAGAGTCTTGGGCAACCACAGAGTCACCCTCGTCAGTAGTAACCACAAGTGTCTCGATGGAAGGATTAGAATAATCTTTTTCAGACCTGGTGGTGACAACCTTCAGTTGTTCTAGGTGCTTAGGATTGTTCTCTGGTTGGCCAGCAAAAGTTTCAGTAGGTGGCTTCATGCTAGCTACAAGTTGAGCTAGTTGGGATTCAATGGCCTTCTGATGGGCTTGCTGGTTAGCTATCATAGTCTGTTGGGACTGCAACATCTTCTCAATGGATGCCAGCTTGTCATTCAGAGAGACTGGACTGGTTTGTTGCCCTAGTTGTTTGTTCTGGTAAGGGACTTGGTTTGGACTCTGGAATTGAGAGTTGTTCTGATACTGGTTGTAGTTCCTACTCTGAAACTTACCCCTAAAGTTTCCTTGATTCCCAAATTTTTTTTGTTGATTATAATGGAATCATGGTGGGCCTCGTTGCTGATTATTTGAACCAAGTTGTCGTGAGTTTTCTGCTCCTGAAGGATTTCCGTATTGAAAACCTGGATGGTTCCTATTCTGATTCAGATTGTAATATCCTTGACCGGGGATGGTGTTGACAACATTAAGATTTTCCATTTGACTGTTATCTCCTTGGCCATAAATGTTGCTTAGGACAACATCATAAAGAACATTGCAGGCTAACGTAGAATGATCAGTGCCTTTACATGCTTCACAGAATAATGAAGCTGACTTGATATGATCTTGTTATTGTGGGAGTGAGTGTCTTCTTTCATAGGCAGTGAGAGATGATTCAATATGGTCTTTCTTGGCAACTAAGAGTTTAAGGTTTTTAGTGATAGACTTGTACTCAGGAATTGCTTCATCCATATCCACCTTCAATACTCCTTTGCCTACAGATCTACCCCAATTAGCTTGATTTTCAGCTCCAAGGATGACAACCTTCTATGCGCTGTCATAACTTTGACGCATAAAGTTACCACCAGATGAGGAGTCTAAGAACCTCTTGATGTCGTCATCCACACCCCTATAGAAGATCTCAATGAGTTGATTCTTAGGAATGTCATGGTGTGGACACTTGTGAAGAAGCTCTTTGTATCTTTCCCATGCTTCAACAAGGGATTCTCCAGGGACCTGAGTGAACATTGTTATTTGACCCCTAATTTCGTAGGTGAAAGAAGGATGGTAGAATTTTTCTAGAAAAATATTTTGAAGTTGTTTCCAAGTGGTGATGGGTTCACATTGCAATGAGTTGTACCAACTCATAGCTCTATCAGAAAGTGAATACTTGAAGAGAAGGAGTCGAATGGCATCATCTGTGACTCCATTTTGCTTTGTCATAGCACATAGATCAATAAACCTTAGAAGATGTTCCTAACTATCTTCTCCTTACTTACCAGAGAATGGGTTGTTTTGAAGTAAGGTGATCCAATGTGCCCAGATCTCAAAATTCAGAGCGTTGATGGGAGGAGGTTGCATTGGGTGATGAACATCAACAACTTTAGGGATTGAGAACTCCCTAAGGTCTTTTTGCAGTTTTGCTGCTTGTGCTGCTGCTTCAGCTTCTCGAATCTCTGTTTCAACTACAGCTCTGGCTTCTTGCATAAGCCTATATCTTTGTGCAGCAAGGGCTTGAGCAACCCTTCGGGCTATTTCCTCCTCTTGAGCCATCATTTCTTGGTTCTCTCTATTCTGACGACGAAAATTTCTATCTATCTCAGGATCAAAGCTAGCAGTGAGACCGGGACTGCTTGAGCAGTGCATGCACTAGTCTTTGTTGGTATCTGAGATGGAAAGATTTTTCAGAAGTGAGATTGACGGAGTAGAACCAAATTCAAGTAGATGATCAATTGTTTCAAAAGAAAATACAAAATCCTAGATTAGCCTTAAAAGAACTAGATTTGACTAACTGATTCTGTTGTCCCCGACAACGACGCCAGAATTTGACGTGGTCTATTATCGTACTAACAAATTCACTCGGGGTTGAAATCCTAGAGTTTTTACCAAAACCTTATGCAATAATACCACCCGCAAGTGGACAGGTCTTATCACAGTATAGTTAAGGATCGAATCCCAAGGGACAACATTTTTAAGAATCATTGCTAGTCTAGTCCAGTTCAAGTAAGACTAATATTTAGAACGATTGGTTGATTTGAGGTTAATTAAACTAAGTGTAGGATTGTAAAGAGAAGAATTAAAGTTGATCTAGATTAATGATATGGAATCGCTGGGATGATCCCGAGTTTCACCACCACTACACATGCAAACACATCCAAACATCAAACATCCAGGCTAGATATAACCATCCAAATGGAGCTGTTGTGAAACCCCCCATACAGGCGTTAGGCTTGCGTAAGCATCACCTTAGGTATCAAATGTCTTGTCACCATCCGGATCACTCACTTACGGCTCTGAAGATATAGATATCCAACTGAAGCTGGGGCCCTCCCTGAGGGATGTTTAGGCCACAAAAGCATCATTGTGGGCTAGATGGCTCGTCCCCTTACGGATCATACACTTACTACCTCAAGGAATCCTATCAGAAGTTCTCGTCAAGGAGTCAATCGTGCTAATTGACAAGCAAGTAGGTGATTAATCTACAAGAAAACATCGATGATTAACAACAAAGATAAACATATCCAACTGAACTTGTGGCCCTCCCCGAGGGATGTTTAGGCCACAGAAGCATCACCGTAGGCTAGATGGCTCGTCCCCTCACGGATCATACACTTACGACTTCAAGGAATCCCATTTTATTTCTAGTTTGGGAGTCAACCTCATTAATTGACATTCTATCCTACATATTGAAGTTCTCGCAACATAGGAAAGGACAAGATAAAAGCAAGTAGGTAATCAATCTAAAAACGTTAATGATTAACAACGAAATGAAAAGTTATATACATTGCAATGGAAAGTTTAACAAGACGACATGCTTGCATGGGCAGCAGGGCTAGTCCCCGCACCCAGTGAAAAGGAACTACTCACTCATGATGTGAGAAATGAGAAGAATAAGAGAGAGGGAAGATTCCACCATGAGCATGATGCAGAAGGTGATCGCAGCTTGGTGAAGATGATGCAGTCTTCTATGCCGTGTCGGAGCAGATCTGGATGAGGAACGAGGGATGCCAAGACAGACTGGGCAATCTTTCTCTCTCCTCCTTCCTTCTATTCTCAATCTCCTTGCTCGTAGTAGGAGCAGTAGGTGAAGTGGAAATGGCGTGGATGTACGTGGACCGAACCTGTGTTCAGGAAGCCTAACGGCATCCCCGCCCCCCCCCAAATGAGGACCCTACTGGTCCTATTTATAGGCACTGGTCCCTGGTCCTCATGTTTTTGGTGTGAATCTAATTTTTAAACGGTTTTGGAGGACCGGTTCTAGTTCTTAACAGTTTGGACTTGATAAGTATTCTCATCCAAACGGTCTTGGTTTCTTCACTTGCTGCCCTAACGGTCTTGAGTCTCAGCAGCCTTCACGGTCTCGTTTCCATCCAAATGGTCTTAGACACTGATTAACATCCAAACAGTTTTGATCTTTAACCAGTCTTCACTTCACGATCTACGGCCTATCAGTTTGGGCATTATGGCCTTCACGGCCTGCTGCCCCCATCGTTCCTCACCTCCAAACGATCTCGGTTGCTCGCGGTTTGCAGATGTGGCTCCAAACAGTCTTTGCTTCAGCTTCCAAACGGTCTTCAACCTCTGATCGGTCTTGCGATTCCTTCCTGGTCCTCAAGGTCTATGACTCCAAATGGTCCTGGAGTTCTGGGATCCTCACAGTCTCACTTTCCCCCTCTAATCGGTCTTGCTTCTACATCCAAACAGTCTTTGGCCTAGCGGTCTTGAGGACCTAACAGTCTGTGCTCCAATCAATCTCCATCTGAATGGTCTTCTATTTATCTTCCTGTCTAAACGATCTCTCACCAACCGGTCTTGGTATCCATTCGGTTTGGAGACTATTTGCTGCCTTGCGGTCTTGAGACCGTGAGGAGGACATACGTTGATGGAGAGAGGAAGACGCGAGAGTGGTGTCATGGCACTTTAGGGTTGCAGTGAGTGATAGGGTTTGCATAGGAGAAGAGAGAGGATGGTGCCACTGTTGTTGAGGAGGTCGACACTGGTGTAGGCCCTAGTGGTCTCATCTTCACGATCCCGGATAGATGGATGCCCATACGGTCTTGAGACCATGAGGCTTCACACGGTCTTGAGACTGTATGGAAGGGAAAGACCAGTTGGAGGCAATCTGCAAGGAGGGTGGATCGTTGGATCGAGATTGTGTGGTGAAACCGTTAAGGCAAACCATTTAGGTGAAACTGTTAAGGCAATAGACGGTGGTGATAATGGTGGTTGAGTATGGAGAAGGTAGAAGGATGATGTTGGTGAAGATGGAGGTGGAAAGGGTTAAATGGAGGTGGGTTTAAGAAGATGGTTCAGCCTAATCATGACCTGCATAAAATCAATATGAAATTGATATAAACCTAGTTAATAATCTTGATAATTGGATCAATTAAGCAATCTTACATTTTGTAAGATTAAGTAAATGAAAGTGAGAGAATTGAGTTGAATTGGGCCCAATATGGCGACTTGAAAACATGATGAATATGCATTCATCATGGATAGATGCGAGGAAAAATAGAGACTATAAATCCCCATCCAAGCTACACGGGAGGTGGATTCAAAATGGTAGATTTCATGGTCTCACAATAATGTCCATGTTCTTTTTTCACTGGATTGCTAAGTTTTATTAATTAGTCAGTTTTTGATGATAATTAGTTGGAGTTGGCTGCCCAAGAAAAGGAGGGCAACTTCATCCCTTAGGGTACACATGATGAATTGATGGTTTCTCTAGGGATAGAAGAGCATCTTGGACATGTTAGGGGCGCTAGAGCTGGGTATGAGATATAAAAAATTTGGTGAATCCCAGCAAAAGTTCAAACAAGACAAGAAAGGGGAACTGGACCACAAATACATGCAGAGATTGATAGAAGCAGCCTTCGAGAAATGTAAGGCTTCTCTGGAGGTGCAAGCTTCTTCAGTAGTCACATAACCTAATCATCACTCACCCACATAGTGCATTGGGAGTAGTCCTTTTGGACCCACATGGCACGGCCAGGTAAGATTCAATTCAAGTCAATTTATATATACATTGTGATAAAATAATCCCTCAAGTCAATATTTATGTTTGTCAAATTGAATTTTTTTGGTATGTATGCCTAGAGAGCCAATCATATGATGATTGACATGGCATATAACATAAAAAAATTTGATTAATAATAATAAAGGCAAGCTTCCAATTCATTTTGTTTCACTCACTTATGACATAATGGGGAAGCATAATTTATGTCTAAAGGATGACAATACCCAATGATGTACGTTACAACCCCAAGTTTTGAGTTCATTTGGTGAGAAATATGATTTCTCATAATAAAGATAAATGAACAAATAATGATGTCTCTTGATTGAATGCATGAATTTCGTTTACAATAGACTTGATGATTGTATTGTGGGCTTTATTGGCTATTGGGCCCAATAACAACGAAATTCAATTAATTAAGAAATCGAGAAAAGAAAGATGTGGAAACCTCTAGAAGGTAAAGAACTTAATACAAAGGTGGATTTCGTGCCACATGGGTTCCTTGGGTTCCAAGGAGTCCAAAGTTGCAAAGAAAAGCAATAAGAAAAGAAAAGATTAATTAAGTATTTCTTTATTAAGAAAGAAATTGAAAACAATGGTAAAAGGTGGAAAACAAGTGAAAAGAGGTATAATTGAGTTATCCTTAGTGGAATTTCGTATTCCAAGGATTCCTAATGATAAAATCAATACCAATGAGGAAAATAAAAGAGAAATAAAGAGAAATTCTCAAAAGGAGATATTTTAATAAGAAATAAACATGATAATGAGAAATAATGCATTTAGATGCATCTAGAAGGATGATGAGTATCCAATAAAAAGGATTTCGAAATAATAGAGTTTCTTGGGATCTAAGGAGTCCCAATAAAGAGGAAAGAAAGTGAAAATACCAAAATTGCAAAATAAGGGATAATGGGAATACATAATTAATGAATTATGTGGTTTTATTAAGAAGGATTATTTTCCTACTTGAGGAGAATATATTTTCATGGCTAATGTATTGAAAGGCATGAATAAAGAGAATAAGAGAGAGAATTTTCATATTTTTAATTATCCATGCAATAACGGATATCAAGAAGGTAAATAGGAGAGAGAAGAATTTCTTCTCCATGAAGGAATTTGTTTCCTATTGAAAACAGAACTAGTTGACCCATAGATGGTCGTCTTAGAGCATGGATACTCACCCTATATAAAGGGGTTAAGCCCTAGTTCGAGCCCAAGAGAGAGAGAGAAAGATCCCATGTTCTCCTCCTTGTTCCTTACATGTAAACCCTAGCCACAAAGTGGGTGCTTTCCCTAGAGCAATGGAGAGCTAAGGAGTAGTCTAGATGGGAGCCTGGTGTGCCATGGTGCCGAAGAACAGCTTCTCCATCAAAGTAGTATCATAGAACGCGCGCAGCATCAGCCCCTAGGCTACAGCGTCAGCCGCAAGAGAAGGACCTGTCGAGCAAGTGTTTGGCCACGCCGGCCGCAACCAGGTGGCGCCCCAAGTGCGCAGAGCGGCGGTAGACCAAGGGAGAGGGTCGGTGACGAGTTCCTGGCTCTATGGAGGAGAGGGCAGGTCGTGAAAGGCAGCAGCTCGGTGGCTAGGGAGGCTACAAATCAACTTGCTCAAGGTTGAAGAAGGGTAGAGGTCGTTGTCCCGTTATGCCCTATGTGGGCTGAAGACACAACCAACTTACATGGGGGTGAAGTTGTAAATTCGAAATGTTTCCTATTTAGCAATGTTGCATGGAAACAACCACGTGGCACCCTCCGATTGGCCAGAGTAAGTAGATTTTGTAAAATTCATAGTTAATTATTCGTAGCTCGGATTAGCACGCATAAAATATGAAAATTACTCATAAAAATGAGGGGAATCCATTAAAAATATAATGGAAGCCTGATTCCTTTCGAAATTCGAAAAGTAATGGAAGATATCAACTTTAATGTATTAATGTTTAAAGAACCCTATTTTGATATGATTAATGTGATTAGTAGGGTTTAATTGATGATTAAAGTTGATATTAGCCTGTTAATGATAAAAGGGAACATTAGGAACAAAAAGGATGAATTTTGCACGTAATTAGTTAATTTAGAGTTTCATGTGCATGAAAATACTTTAATGGGCCTTGAAACCCTAATGTTGGTAATTAGGACTAATGGCTTTAATTATTCGATTTCATAGAACTAAGTTTTCATGGTTATAAGCTATTTCGAGCATTAAAGTTCCTAATTTGTGGATAAATACCCTAAAGGTAGTAATTAGGGTTTTCTCATGAATCAAGGTAGAATTAATGATAAATAACGTTCATATGAGTATTAGAGCATAATGAACTACAAATTGATGATAAACGAGCATAATGACTTTGTCATGGGTTAAAGAGGATAAAAATGGTAGCTTTAATGTAAAAGAGGCTTAATGGATTTATTTAATGGTTAATTATGCCTTAAATCCGAAACTGAGGATTAGATGTTGAGATAATTAGGGTTTGTGATCAATTGCGTTAAATTAGGGTTTAAAATAGTAAAAGATGAAGGGAAACTCTAATTGCAATGGAAACCCTAAAAGTGAACTAGAAACCCTAGGAAGCGAGCTAGATTTAATGGATCTTAATGACATGAGTAATAAAAGGAAATTGTATAATTGTTTCAGGATCTTATTGAATGCTTGCTTGCCTATTGGTTGATTGGATTATTTCTATCTCACATCAGCTTGACAGGTATGTGGTTATGCTTATGATTATCCCGCATTAGTTTTCTGAGGACTTTATCGATGTTTACATCATGGCTTGAACTAATTGTTGGATGAATTTAATTCATGCAAATTATAATGTGAATATGACTATCACATAAAAGATGTGCCAACTAGCTCAGATCCTAGTTCCCCCTGTAGCTTAATGGGTTGACCTAGTACATGGCTACCAATGGGGTAGGCCCATCAAGTCATTGAATGACTTAGTACATGGCTACCAATGGGGTAGGACCATCAAGTCACTTGGAGTCAGAGATTGGACTACCTATGGGTAGTGCCATGCGACTCAACCCTAGATATTGATCTACCTATTAGGTAGGATCATGCGGGGTTTAATAAGGGTCTACCTAGAGAGAGGTAGTATCTCAGTCCACTGCAGGGATAACATAGAGATAGGGGATAGGAAAGGATTGAGTAGTATGGTTTAAAACGTAATCCTGGCTATTAAATGATAATTGGTTGATTACTTTGTTATTATAGTTGCACGATTATTGTTTCCCCCACCATACCAACTTCTTGCTGATCGATGTTTTGTTTGTCGGCGTTTTAGGTACAAATGAAAAGAACAAATAGTAAAGTGGCATATGTGGAACTAAATGAGAAATAACGTACACAGGAGGATTAGTTAGATTAGTACCTTCATGGATAGAAGTTTAGAAATCCTAGCTTTTAAAAGGTAAGTAAAGTTTTTATTTTATACCAGTTTTTAGTTTAGTAGTAGAATTTCATAATTATTATTGATTATTTGTCGAACCTTTGATCCTGTTAATTGAATAACGACTTTGTCCTTCGGGTCTCCCTTAATTGGGGGTTATCGGGAGGTGGGGTCATTACAATGTATGTCTTCAAGTATGTGTCTTGAACACTGAGATCATATGGATGTTAAGAGTATGTGCATTCTTATTTTGTCCCTAGTCGGTTGTTATTGTTGAAGGTAGATAGACAAAAGTAACACACCAGACTAGAGTGTGTGTTGGTTTATGAAAAAATATCATCAACCGTGATATGTGATATCAAACCAAGCACACAGATACTTGTTAGGGAATAGTGTATTGGACCGACTCACCTTGACAGTGACACATGAAAACTAGATTTGGTGGTCATAGTCATCTCTCATAGTCAAGGTTGTAGTTTTGGTTCTTAGACCTAAAGTCACTACACTCATCACATGTCGTTTAGTATACTTTGACATCATCCAATGTAACCCTAAATAAGGGTTGCCTAAACGGTGATGAATGGGTAGTTGTGACACATGGGGACTGACTATGAGTTATGTAGATGGGATATGTCCCTCCTATATGAGTTTGATATTCAGGCCACTTGATAAGTGAGACTGAGAAATGCATGTGCATGCACATGTGAATCAATATATGATATTAAGGTCACATATATCTCAGACAGTCTACTCTAGGTTCAAGGAACATGGGTTGAACATTGAGAGGATGACTATTCCATGCCTCGAGTTCATTCAAGATATTATAGACAAACAAATTATACAATCATTGTAACACCTTACACAGATTGTAGGTTGAAGTTGTTCTCCAACTTTCCATTCACTTGGGTAGCACTTATGTTTGACTAGGCACCACTCTTTGCTTCTAATGCCATAAACTAGTTATGGACATTCACTGCCAACGTGATATGGGACCTATAGGGTCACACACATTAGGATACACCTAGAAGATGAGTTTAGTCATAAATGATAATTGAATTGATTGCTAAAGTGTTTGGGCATTTAATTTAAGCAAAACATGAACTGAGTGATTTTCCAACCGATCAGCTCATGTAATGAAATGACCGGTTGGAGTGTCAGGTTGATTGGAAATTGAATTGGCTGAGTTATTCCTAAATTAGGGAGCGAACTGACCGGTTCACATAAAGAATTGATCGGCTCGGGTCACTGCCTGACTGGTTGGGTTTGTGAGAGAACTAGCTCACAAGGGTCAGACACCCAGTTTGTGGAGAAATTTGATTGCATCAAGGATTAGTGTTGCATTCTATTAGAATGACATGAGTTCTAGGTGGTCTGTGTGGACTACTACATAGGCAAGGAGGTTTTCGTCTTCCTCTAGGAGGACAATATCACCCTGTAGTCTGTGGTGGAGTTGTTGCAGATGTTGTTCGAGTCTGTTGTTTGTGGTGTAGACCAAGAGCTGCACAGACATTATTTAAATGCAACTAGGAGTGTTCCACTACTACAACAAGTTGTTGTCATTGGACTTGCTCCAGGACCAGGTATGAACTCATTAAAGCATCCTTTCCATTACATAGTTGCTGACGCTATCCTGTTGCTATGGGAAATAAGGATAATTTTTTTTGTTTCCTCTTCCTACTATGTGCTCGTTATTTCCCAATAGTGGTATCAGAGCCACGTCAATTTCCTATGTTTTGGGATAATCGATATCATCATATTTTGGTTTTCAAATTTTATTTATTGCATATAATGTGAATACTTAAACTTATTAATGTGAAAATCCAATTAAAGAACAAATATAATCCCATGCTAATATATATATATATATATATATATATATATATACATACATATATATATGTATATATATGTATATATATACATATATATATATATATGAAATTTACATGTGTCACCCTCAAATTGGTTTTGATGTTGGATGTGTAGCATGGTTATGGATAACAACCCAAATATTTGTGTGTGGTTGGATGGTTTGGTTTTATTCTTATTTTATCTTGGCTTCCATATCGAGCCTCTACCTTCTTCTTATGAATGTAAAAGTAGTATTCTTTCCTACCTCTACTCCCCTCAAATGTAACTCAAGATTCTCATTACCATGTAATAAGTACAATAGGATATTTTATTTTCCTACAACAACAAATATGACGACCAACGTCAAGCGAGTCGATTGTTTCACATGAAGAGCTGACCGACTAGAGAATCGAGGAGGATAGACCATGGGAGGAACAAACTGACTGGGTGGTAGTCCTAACTGACCATTTGGATATGTCTAGACATTGCTTGGACAGAAGGCCAACTGATTAATTCAGGTGACCAACCCTCTAGCCAGGAGGTGAGTAGAGGGTTGAATCGATCAACCCAAATTGGCAAGCATAGATCTACACCAAAAATGGGTTCAAGCATGTGATATTGACCTTAAGGGTAGTAATTCCTTGTGGCTCCAAGGAATTACAATAGATATGGCCATAACCATCACTAATGTTTTGTATTGCATGTTTACGTTGTGGGATATATCATGTATATGATATGTACTAGTATGTAGTGATTGGATATGTATATGTGTATATAGATATATGATGTATATATAATCCCTAAATCAAACATATTAAGTCTAAGATGCTTTCCATTAGCAGCACACATGAAAAGCTTGATCAACTAAGTGTGGGCATCCCAAGGGTGGTGTGATGTCTATCTCGTGGAAGTGTGATAGTAATAATGTGGGCTTGCCAAGCGGGGTGCATTATTATCGTGTCAGCTTTTGGTTCGGGCTTAAGTGAGTGACCTTAATGAGATTAAGCACCAAAAGCATATAGAAAATTATGGCAAAGAGTTGTGCATATTATCCATCCAAGATTTGCATAAAATGCAATTGGAAAATGTTACCTACCTTAATGATTGATTATGGATGTTGGCATTGGTCGGGTAATAATTTGAGTTATTTTAGATCTTGGATCATTAGAAGATTGTTCGTTGAAATTTTCCAAATTGATAATAGAGGGTTATCAATTTGTTCAATATAATGAGAGGAATAGCTAATTAAAGATCTAATTAATATCATCAAATTTAATCAAATCAAAATGAGTTTTTGACCAAATTGCAAATTCTTTTGTAGAATCAAATGGCAACAAACAACAACCACTTTTCTCTGTGATCGGTCCTTGAGAAGGACATGTTAAATGGGAATAACTTCCATGACTAGTTCAGGACGGTGAGAATTGTTCTCACACAAGAGTGCAAGCTCTATGTCCTGGAGACACCAGAGTCAGATGAACCCCTTCCCAATGCACCTAAGACTGACAGGGATGCTTACAAGAAGCATACTAAAAATGGTGTGGATGTCAAGTATTTGATTCTATGCTCCATGAAATATGAGTTCCAGACACAACATGAGAACATGAATGTTATTGAGATGGTCACACATCTCAAGAACATGCTCCAAGATCAGGAAAGACAAGAGAGATATGATGTCTCTAAGGTGTTGTTTAAATGTAACATGGCTGAAGGAGATCCAGTAGGTCCTCATTCACTCAAACTCATTGGGTATGTGGAGAATCTGGCTAGACTGGGATTCCTCATGGGTCAAGAGTTGGCCACTGATGTGATTTTGCAGTCTCTACCAGAGTCATACAATCAGCTTGTCATGAACTACAACATGAATGGCTTTGACAAGCCATTGATAGAGTTATTAGGCATGTTGAGAATAGTTGAGACGCAAATGAAGAAATATAAGCCCAAGCCTGTGATGATGATCAATAAGACAAAGGAAAAGTCAAAAGGAAACGGAAAAGGAAAATCTAGGAAGAGTTTTAAATCTGGCCGGAAGCCCAAATCTTCAAATCTCAAAGCAAAGGGATGAGTAAAGAAAAGAGGAAATTGTCACCACTATTACCAGCCTGGACACTAGAAAAGGAATTGGCCTCTCTTTCTAGAGGAATTAAAGAATAAGAAGGAAGGGGAAGAGACCTCTACTTTAGGTACAAACATTATAAGATAAATTTTATTACTTCTTCATCATGGTATGTGATATCGAATGTAGATTTGACATATGGTTATGTGCAAGATTTGATAAGAAGTAAAGCCATTATAAAAGGACAAAGATGGACTGTGATGAAACAAGAGTTGCTGCAACTTTAGTCTACATTTAAATTTATCATATCCCATTGGGCATGTAATAGAGTTAGTTTAACTGCTATTTCATTATGCCAAGAATAGAAACATTTTACTTTATACATCTTATATGACAATGATGATAATCAATAAAGAGTTGTTGATGATTCTATTTCAAAGATGTGATCTTGCATGGAAATTCCCCAAACATCCAGTGATATTTATATGAAAGAATCTAAAGACAAATGTTTATAACATAAATACCAAAGGATTATAATTGATAACTCAAACAATCCTTAGCATTGTCGTTTAAAGGACATAAATGAGAAATGCATTACTAGAATCTATATTGATTTTATCTAGACTCTTTTGGTTATTGAGACTATAAGAGACATGCAAGTCTTAATTATGAGCAACATGACAAACCACCTCTCACTAGGTGTAGTGGAGAGAGCAAGAATTCTATCAGTTCTTAAACATATTGATGTATAAAGATCTTATAGAATAAATGCTAGAAGTAGTTGTTTATACTTCATTATATTCGTTGATGACTCAGTTGATATAGGGTTTATATTTGGTGAAATACAAACATGAATCTCTTGAAGTGTTCAGGGAGATTATAAATGAAGTATAACTTTAATAAAAGTATTAAGAAACTTTAATATGATCAAATGTTGAAATACTTTACATCAAACGTTTGAGGACCTTTTGGAAAGGACCGTGATAGTGTATCACAAGACAAATTCACCTTAAACATGATGATTTATGTAAAGAGGCGAGATCACCTCCTTACTAAAATTTAAAGGAAGTACAAAACATCCATCCTTTTAGAAAGACAAAAGATATTGAGGGATGCATGTATAATATTCCAAGTAAATAAGCATGCACTAGATACATTATAAAATGTCAATAGTAGCGGAAATAAAAGTACTAAGCCTATTATATGGGTTGTGTGGTACATTACATCATTGTTCCCTAAAGAAAAATATAAGAGAAAAGGATCTAGCTATAGAAACCTAGACATCCTTTCAGATAGCTTGAGATCTACTCATGAGATGACTTCCTTCAAACTTGTCCTTCTCCTTACTCAGCACCAGCACCTAGGTGGTTGGGAAAGCACCCAACAAAAGGGGAAAGAAAATAAGGTATGTGTCACAAAACTAGTCTAGGATAACAAAACAAGTAAAACAAATAAGAACAAGCTAGGGTTCATCATAAGATAAAGATGACAAGAGTATGAGGATATATTCAAAAGAAACTTGCCATTAACAATTATATTAAAAAGGATTTGCATGTAAGATAATTATGTCTACCTAACTAAGTAGGTTTGAGGCACCTACCATACCTCTAACCTATAGGTGAGGGGAGAATAAGACATTCCCAGTCACCTACACAAATATATAGGGGAGAATAAAAACATTCCCTAGGCCGATTAAATACATGCCCTCTATGGGTGGTTGTACATAAGTACCGCTACTTTAAATTAAATAGAACATAAATCTACATGCTAGAAAAATAGTCATGGCAAGAGTAGTCATAATATTCAATAAGAATGGCAGTTGGGTATAAGACCCAAACAAGAAGAAACTATAATCTAATTTGAGGCATGAACAACATTAGGATTCAAGAATAGAAGATTTAGGGTTCATTTAAGCCTCATTAGGGAAATATAGGGTTTGGCTGCAATTATCCCAACATAGGGTGTAAGGAATGCACATACCTCTCTTACTGATATCAATTACTAACTATAACCACTTTAATTGAGTCCAAGTTCCACTTTGCCTATTTCCAATGTATTAACATGTATTAGAGTACATAGTACACATTAATGTATAGAACCCCTGATTTCTGAATTTTTTAGCAAAAAATTGGATTTTTCTTTTGAAAATATCACCATTGAACTTATTAGGTTCTCCTGATCAAGAAAACATATTTTTATGTTAATTTTAGAGTTATGAGGATTAAGATGTACTTTTTTATGGTTTTTATGCATTAAATTCATATTACAAAAATCACCCTTCGTCAAACCATGAAAAAAGACCTTGAAAATATTTTTATAAGATAGAGAATTTTATAATTCCAAAACATATTTATTTTTCAAGTTTGGAAAAGCGGATTAGAAGATATGAATTTTTCAATACTGGCCAATAAGAAATTGCCACATCATCAAATCGATCGAGATAATTGAAGAGAGAGGGAGAGGGAGAAAACACCATTTGACCCTAGATCAAGTTTGGAGTTTCATAGCTAACCAAACTAGAGCTTCTAGAGAAAGTAAAACGTCAAGAAACCAAAACGCTAGAAGAACATGGTAAATAGAGATAGAGATCATCGATTTTAAACATAGAAGCATGAGTTTTAAGTATGTAGTAAGCAATATATGAGAAGGGGGTTAACAAAAATTGTCTCTAGGAAGGTAAGAAGGTCCAAAAAGAAAGGATCCTGAGATTAGAAGGTCTGGTTGCTCCAAGCCAAGCTCCTTTCTTGAGTAAAGATCATCTTCTCCACTTTAGAGGTGCAAACCCTAGCAAAAGAGCATGGAGATGAGATGTTTTAGGGTTCTAGGTGGAGTTTTACAATGGAAGGTCATGGTTACAACCTAAAAGAAGGTGGGAGTAATACTAACAACATTAAAAAAGGGAAGGAAAGGAGGATACTTACTAGTTTTGGTCAAAATCACCAAGGAGGAGCTTTAGAAATTCTAAATAGAGAAATTTGGAACCCTAGGAGCCTTCTTCACTAAGGTAGGCACCCTCTTTTACCTTGGGATAGAAACTTTGTGGACAAACATAGAATGGAAGATGCTCTAAGATGTGGGAAAGATAAGGAGGGGATTGCTTCTTAGATTGGGAGGTGGGAAGGGGTAGGCATGGCTTTATAAAAAAGGGGGCAAGCATGAGGTGTCTATGAAACTTTCCATGTGTCCCTAGCCTAGGGCTTCATGGCCATGCAAGAGGACAACTCATAGATATTTCTTGTATATCAAAAGTTGGTCCTAAAATCCCATGGAGACTTATAGGCCATCCCCACCATCCTTCAAACAAAGAATTAACCCCATTGGTTGATATCTTTTAAAGATAAGCTCATTTATAAAGAGGGCAATCCCTATAATGACCTTGGAGAGAAACACCTTCAAACCAAGGTGCAACCAGGTGCCCCATGGTTAAAAATCTCGAGGTAAGGGAATATATAAGGACTAAAATTTAGGTGATAATTTGCAAAGAAAACCTCCCAATTGGGTAAATTGCACAAAAGTTCATATTGTACCTAAAATTGCATAACTTGCACAAACAACATCCAAATCGAACCAAATTTGAAATGTAAGCTCATTTTATGCTTTCAAATCACATAGAAAAGTTAGATTAAGGTTTAGAGCACTTAATTATGGTATTTAAGCTTGTTTAATACATTTAATCAAGGTTTAGGGCCTTGCACTTCTTGCACAAATTAATATACCATTGTTATACTACAGTGGTGATTTTGCATTTTAGATCCTTAAATAAGCCTTCACTGAGGTATTTGTGAATAAACCCTTATATTGGTACAATTAGTGAATAAATGTTCACTAAACCACTATATATTCTACTAATTAAACATGAACGACACAAAAGACAGAAATGAAAGGGAAACTTGGGAAAAAGGTTTACATGGAGATTACATCTAAGATTCATTATGTTACAACACTCCACCCCATTTAAAAGGGTTTCATCCTCAAAATCTCAAGAAAAAAGAGAATGGTGAGTATGTAACATTTTATCTCTCAACTCCCAAGTGGTTTCTTTCAGACCATGATATTTCCACAAAACTTTTACCAGCTCAATCTCTTTGTTCTTCAACAGCTTTACTCGGAAGTCAAGGATCTTCACATGTAGCTCTTCATAGGTCAGATTCTCATGTATCTCCAAAGGCTCAACAATAAGCACATGAGAAGAGTCCTTTACCTACTTTTTTAGCACAGAGACATGGAACACATTATGAATCTTATCATTGGAAGGAGGTAAAGCTAAGCGGTATGCACAGTCTCCAACCTTATCTAATATTTCAAATGGTACAACATAGAGGGGACTCAACTTGCCTTTAACTTTATATCTAGAAATAGAATGGATAAGCTTGATCTTTAAAAATGCATAGTCACCCACTAGGAAGTTAACATCAGGCCTTTCCTTGTCAGCATACATCTTTTGTCAGTCTTGAGAAGCTTTCATGTGTTTCTTTATCAATTGTACCTTTTTCTCATCATTTGCATGTCATCGGTCTTCACTAGAGAATGTTCACTGACATCATCCCAATGTAAAGGTGAATGACATGGTCTACCATAGAGAGCTTCAAAAGGTGGCATACCAATACTAGCTTGGTAGCTATTGTTGTAAACAAACTCAACTAATGGAAGATATCGATCCCATGCACCACACCAATACATCACACAAGCATGAAACAAGTCCTCTAGAATTTGAACTGTTCTCTCAGATTGACCATCAGTATGTGGGTGGTAAGCAGTATTGAAATGCAAGTCAGTACCCATCTTCTTCTGAATCTGACCCCCTAAACGAGAAGTAAACTTTGGATCACAATCACAAACTATCACCTCAAGTACTCCATGCAGGCGTACGAGCCACTCAACGTACGACTGAGCCATATATGCAACTTTGTAATTGGTTTTGAAAGGCAAGAAATGAGCAGATTTTGTAAGATGATCAATAACCACCCAAAAAAATCATAACCTTTCTTGGACTTGGGGAAATCAATAACGAAATCCATTGTGAACTTCTCCCACTTCCATTTTGGAATTTTAAGAGGATGAAGGAGACTACCAGGTCATTGATGTTCGATCTTGACTTGCTGACATGTCAAGCACTTCACGACAAATAGAGCTATATCATTCTTCATGTTCTTCCACCGGACACTTTGCTATAAGTCCTTATACATTTTTGTTGTGCTAGGATGAATAGTGTAATTAGACCCATGTGCTTCGCTCAGCACTTTTTGTCTCAGATCACCCATGTCAGGAATCCACAACCTTTGTCTGAAGCGGACAACACCATCCACTTGGAAAGAGAAGTCAGATTGCGGTTTCTCGGTCAATTCCTTCATCTCTTCCATCGCATAGCTTTCCAATTGTGCATCAATGACTTCTGAGATCCAAGTCAGTGTAACAGTCAAACTAGCCATATGGACACACAACTTGTCTTCGTCCACTGAATCGACAGGTTGAGGTCGCCAACTAGTCACATATTCAAGATTTTCCCACACCGAGCATCTCATAGGAGCACAAACAGAATCCTTCTTGTGACTTAAAGCATCATCTATGACGTTTGCTTTACCAGGATGATAGGTGATGGTGAAGTCATAATCTTTGAGATATTCCATCCACCTTCATTGTCGTAGATTCATATCCTTCTGTGTCAATAGATACCTCAATATTTTATGGTCGGAGAAAACTTCAAACTTCACACCATAGAGATATTCTCGCCAGATTTTCAGAGCATGAATGATGGCAGCATGCTCTAAATCATGTGTAGGCCAATTAGCTTCATTTAGTTTCAATTGGTGAGAAGCATAGGAGATCACCTTTCTGTCTTGCATCAAAACACACCCTAAGCCTTATTTAGAAGCATCAGTGTAGATGACATAGGGTATGCCTTCAACAAGCAAGGCAAGAATGGGAGCAGAAGTCAAACACTCCTTCAGCTTTTGGAAACTGTTCTCTCATTTTGGTGTCCAAGAGAACTTGACCAACTTTCATGTCAGTTTGGTTCAAGGCAAGGCCAACTCAGAGAAGCTCCTTATAAACCTTCGATAGTAACCTGCTAAGCTGAGAAACTACGGATCTCTAAGGGATTCTTTGGAGCTTTCCACTTGGTCACAACTAATACCTTTACATGATCAACAGCTATATATCTGACAGAAATCACATGACCTAGAAACATCACTTCCTTAATCCAGAACTCACACTTTGAGAATTTTGCATAGAGTTGATTTTCTCGCAATGTGTTGAGTACAATCCACAGATGCTCGTGATGTTGTTCTAACATCTCAGAATAAACCAAAATGTCATCGATAAACACCAAGATGAACTTGTCAAGGTATGGGCAGAACACTCAGTTCATCAAGTCCATGAAGGCAGTAGGGGCATTTGTCAAGCCGAAAGGCATGACCATGAATTTGTAATGCCCATAGCGAGTTTTGAATGACATCTTCATGACATCATCATCCTTCATGTGCATCTGGTAGTAGCCACTTCGTAGATCCATCTTGGAGAACACAGTGGTTGACTTCAGCTGGTCAAACAAGTTGTTGATGTGAGGCTAGGGATAACGGTTATTCACCGTCACTCGGTTAAGCATGTGGCAGTCCATACACATCTGCATCGAACCATCCTTCTTCTTCATGAACAGGACAGGGGCTCCCCAAGGTGAAACACTAGGGCGAATGAAGCCCATATTGAGAAGCTCTTCTAGCTACTTCTTCAGTTTGGCAAGCTCGACAGGGGCCAAGCAGTAAGGCGACTTCGATATTGGAAAAGTTTCGGGTACAAGCTCAATGGAGAACTCCACCTCGCGAGTTGGTGTAAAACTAGGTAACTCCTTAGGAAAGACGTCTGGGAAGTCCTTCACTACATCTATGCGGTTGAGAAAAGGAGGTGTAGCCTCGATGACTATAGAGGCTAAGAAAGCTCTACACCCTTACGAGACTTTCTTTTCAGCTTTGATGGCGGAAATAACAAATTGTCGATCCTCTCGCTTCCTACCCTTGACACACAATCTTCCCTCAATAGGATGTGACAAACTAACATTTGATTATTCACAAAACAAAATAGCTTTGTACCTCTTCAACCAATCCATTCCCAGGATGACCATCAAAGGTGATCATGTCGAGCAAGATGAAATCTGAGGGAAACATTATACCACATATACAGAGGTCCATGGTCAGAGTTTGGAGATACGAAGAGTAGATCTTACCACTATGGGTTTTTACATCTAATATATGATCCATATACTCAGATTCTATTTCTAACATAGAAGCAAGCTGACAGGATATGAAGGTATTGGATGATCTAGAATCAAATAGTGCCCTTATAGGATGCATATTAAGATGCAAGGTACCTTTAATAGCTTCATTATCTTTGTCTACTTCCTCATCATTGAGAGCAAACACTCTCCCATTCCACCTCTCCATTGGTGGTCGCCTCAGGTTCTGGTTGTTGTTGTTGTTATTATTCTACATAGGTGGATTCTACCTTGGTTGTTGTGGCTGTTGGTCATTATTCTATCCCTTCTGGAAATGGGGGCAGAGTGGTCAGATATGTCTAACTTGGCCACACTTGTGGTAGGTCACAGGAGGTCGGTTGTCTCTATGAGCAGGTGCATTGTTGGTAGGACATCTCCCTGGAGGATGGTGGCGAGAACACCTATTGCACCGATCGCGTCTTCAATTCTCAATCTGGGTAGGGTTCTTCCTCTTCTTGTTGTTGTAGCCATTAATGTGTCCATAGGATTGGAATCTTGGGTAGGACTTGATGACTAAGGCCTTATCCACCATCTGCTGGAAGGTGAGTGGAAGCTGCGGAACAAGACTTCAGCCCACCTGGTAGTTCAGGACCTCCAAGAACAACGTTGCTCTTCTCTCAGCTCCAAGATCAGTGGCGTAGCATTCCAGAAGTAGGAACCATTATATGTAGTCAGCCACACACATGCCTCCGTGCTTGAGGCTGTAGAACTTGGCTTCCTTCTTCCTCAGGAAGGCAGGACATATATACTTCACCCTGAAGAGCTTCAAGAACTGGTCCCACTCCATGGTAGAGGTGTCTCGAGTGCGGGCGACACCATTCCACCACACACATACCGCTCCATCCAGCACATACGTCGCAAACCGAACCTTCTGGTAAGGAGGGCATGCCATACCCTCAAAGGTCTGATCCAAAGCCAACACCCAGTCATCAGCTTTATCCACCATGTTGTGTTAACTTTCACCCTTGAAGTAGGGTAGCTGCATCTTTATGAAGTCGGTGAGGGTGAACTCCCTTGGCTTGTTGGTGTTGGCAGACACTGTGTGGAGCTGCCCCATCATGGTGGAGAGCATATGGCATGGCATTTCCAGCTCATGCTCTGGTGTGAAGGTGGGGGTGCCTGGAGTATTAGGGTTGACCATTCTATGGCCGACATGAGTCATAAGAGTGTTTCCCATATTGGAGTCATCAGAGTTTGACTCATTTCCCTTATTCCTACTATCAAACAAGTCACCTATCTTGAAAGGTAGGGTTAACATATTAAGTTTCCAGAAGTATTTGAATCATAGATGAGAAAAGAATAGAAGCATAGATGAGAAAAGAATATCCAGAATGTTATTTGATATGCGTCGCTTAACACACCAATCACTAAGATTGTTAATCCTAGAGTTTAAACCTTTTGACTTTCTGGTTAAGGTTAGTATAGAAAGGGTCGAATCCCAAAGGACAACTTTTTAAGATTGTTTCTTCTTAAGACAATTGTTTGAAAAACTAATTTATTTGTTTTTGATATTTTCAGATTTTGAATGAGAATGTAAAAGTCAGTTTGGGTGATGATTGATTACACTAAGAAAGAAAATTGTAGAAATTAAAGAAACACTAGACAAGAATTTTATTTGCCCTGCAAAAAGGTAAACAAAGATTGTTGTTAGCACGAGAAACTATTATGAATTGAAAAGACTAAAAACTAAGACAAACGAGACAGTCGGTGATTGAAATAAAAGGAAGATAATCGAGGCTGTAGGGGTTTTCACCACCTTAGCCATGATAAGAACGTGAATTAACTATTAATCGACAATAGGCGATGGCATGTGAATCACAAAAGAAACACAAAAGATGAACTCCACATGAGCCCATTGGTCCTGGTGCTCATGTTTCCTGGTTCATCATCCAAAAAGAGATAAATCTACAGTCACATCAAAATCTCTATGTGAATTGGTTTAATCATTCTAAACCTGGATTTCCATGGTCATTTCCATCTGGGTTAACATATGAATCTAAGCGAGTAATTACTTCGCTAGATTATCGATTTAATAAACCAATCACCGTCTAAGGGAATCGATTAAAACTAATTCTATCAAACCATGGCTAAGGGTCTATTCCCCTTGCCTCGATATAGAACTACTCGCTCATAGTTGAGGAGAAGGGGGAGACGGAGGAAGAAAGTACATTGCCCATAGTCTAGCCCAAAATAGAAAATTAATCCTTATGCTAGAGACAATGCTCGGGTTCTTAATTCCTTGCTCCAGAACTAAAGGAAGGGTAAAAGGAGTTCTAGATCTAAAAAGGAATAATAGAGTCGAGGAACAATCTAAGAATGAACAATGCTTCAAGAAATAAAATTGCTTTATTGTTGAACTACGGGAAAACAAGAATAAGATGCTCCGAGAATGCTAGTACAAAAGTGAAAAACCAAGATGATCAAATGAGGAGGAAGTGCCCCTCCTTTTATAGGAGAATGAGGGGGTATACATTAGGTTTAGGGCAAAAGAAATGGCCGGAAGCGGCTGCTAACATTCTGGATCTAGTAAATAGAGGAAACAATTGATTGCTTTGCATTTTTTCTACAGTAATTTCCCACAACAGTGATTTCAAACGTCTTATTGGGCCAGTCATAAATTTGGAAACGGTCCGAAAATATATTTTTACTGTAGATAATTTAATTCTCTTTCCAACACATACTTGCACATTAAATTCTGCCTTGGGATGTGGGTGTTATACCAATTTTGGTGAAAGGTATATACTGAAGTCAAACACTGCGGGAATTTGTGCAAAAATATCTTCTAGGGGAATTTACTCATGAGCTATTTTCCTACAAAAAAACAAGCAAATATATTTAAAACTCTAAATAAATATAAAATTCCAAACTAATGCAATTAATAACAAAATGAAGAAGATAAATAACAAAACAATCCTAGAAAGATATCTAACATATGTAAATAAAGGGATAAGTATACATTTATCAAAATACCCCGGACTTGAATCTTTGCTTATCCTCAAGCAAATAAAATCACAAATAAAGTCCAATTTATACTCTCAATATGCCATCCTCAACTTAATAACATCACTACAGTCCTCACCTCCAAATTTTGGCCAAGTGACCCAATCTCCTAGAACCACATAGCATAAAATTCTATATTCCCTATCAAAACATTTGTCAAATCTAGCTTCTAAAATAAGAATTTGTAGAAAAATAGGCATCATCTTACTTTTTCTTTGACACTCTCAATTTTTATTACTCTTTTTTTTAGTTATTGCACAAGAATAGGACGAATTTGGGGGTGTAAAAATTAAAAAAGAAGTGACGAAAATATATTGATCCCTCCTTTATTCGACTCAGGATATGAATTTATGGAGTTGTGGCTACATTGGTCACAATTTTTTTTATGTACACTTTTGGCATCTTATGATGTACGCCCCTTTGTGGGGTATGGAGTTTTCATTTTGGGAAGCATGCCACCCCGGACTTGATTTTTGTCTGGTGGTGATTCTTTGCTTCTCTTTTTAAAAAAAATAGAGGGAAGGAAGAGATGTTCTTGTGCTTATAACTTTCAATTTTTTATATATATTTTTGTCTGATAGTGTCATTGCTCTAGTTAGAGTATTCCTATAAATCACAGTTTACAAATTTTATAACAAGATAATCCATTGCTTAAATATAGGGAAAATTATGCTTGGTTCTGATCGATTCATTTGACTTGCCAACTATTCTGAGGAGTGATGTTATTAGGGGTCCGAGGTGACATGGTGGTTTCAGACATGTCAATTTGTAATAGTCTTTGCAAAAATATTACTAAATTCAAAGGGGTACCATGATAACCATCTATTCATTTTCTTTTGGATAAGGTAAAATATTACTAAACCATCAAATCTACAAAAATGTATAGGAGTCTAACCCACTCCGTATACTTTATAAGGTCACATCAGACCCCACATCAACAAAACCTCAGGTTTGGTCCTCAACAAGATCCCCGGGTTAGCCTTATAAAACCAGACCAGACTATATACAATATCATCAAAAAGTTGAAACTTGTCCCTTTCCTTTTTCCCATGCATCCTACCGTTTCTCTCCTGCCACACCATGTATATCAGACTGGACCAAACAAGTCCCGCAAACCTTTTCATATGTCTATCCCCTTTCATTCTATTCAAAATCCAGAGCATGGAATCTTGAAGGCTGAGGGGTGGGGTGCCACCCCACAAGAGCTTGAGAGAGCAGTGGGTCCATAGATATTTTGTATACTTACAATCAAAATAGATATGCATGTGTGACTCATGTTCTTGTCAGCAGAGAAGACAGACCGGTTCCACATCAGCCCCCCATCTGCTCAACCTATCTTTAGTGGGAAGTCTACCCAAAAGAGCACGGTAAGTGTAGAAACTCCACTTGGGATAATGTATCTTGCACCATATCAACTGGTGCCAAGGAACTTGAGGTTGGTTGTGCAAGATCACCCAAGGTTTACTCCCTGCAACTAGCTTCCGGTTCCCCTCCTCTTCCTCATAATGTTGTTTGCAATTGTCCCAAATCATACACATGTTGTGCCAAATCCTTGAGCATCCCACCAAATCTTCAGCTCCACAGTTAAGAGAAGAACCGTACCAGGTTCTCATCCAGCCACTCCAAGTGTTATCCGGTTCCATCAAGAATTGGTGTATTCTTTTAGCCATGGCTTCCCACATGATATCAGAAGGATTTTTCAAACCTAGGCCCCCTCCATGCCTCAGTTTCGCAACAATAGCCCAAGCAACAACGTGTTGCCCTCATCTCCACAAAAAACTTGTCGTGGTAGATCTAAATCTACCCAAAATAAACTTCGGGATATCCGCCAGTCTAAACCAAAAACCAACCATGATCTGTAGGACATTTTTAATAAGCACCGCTCTACCTGCCATGGACATATTAAGACCAACCCATTTATCAACCTTGATCCTTATAGTATCCAAGCACATGTTGAAGTTAGAACCTCTCCCAGCACCTCCTGAGATGGGGATACCTAAGTATCTATTAGGGAAGGAACCCATCTCCAAATGAATAGCAGCCTTCAGACGTCCTCTCCTTGCATCACAAGATTTGGATAGGAAAACATGTCACTTGATGTCACTGATGTAAAGCAAAGACATGTCTACAAATCTCCCCAACACATCTCTAACCCTTCTGAAGATTTTAGCGTGAGCAGCAACAAATATCATCATCAAAGATCATATGGTTTAGCACCTTAATACCATGCACCTTATACGGTTTAATGTTCCCTTCATCTTCATCTTTCTAGACAAGAAAGGAGAGATTCTCCATAACCATCGTAAACAACAGGGGTGAGAGCAGATCCCCCTGTCTGAGACCATTAGAAGCTCTAAACAGGCCTTTGGGAACCCCATTGATAAGCACAGAGAAAGAGGTTGTCTGTACGCACTGCATGAGGATATTTATGAAGCTGTTAGAAAACCCCAACGCCTCCATAGTGCTCCATAGGCGGCCAACTAGATAAATGCCATTTTGTAACAAAAGAAATAAAAATATGGCCGACTAGATAATGGCCATGAAAAAAGCAACTATATGCAAAACCAAAAAAATAGTAGAAATAATGCAAGAATAAAAAGATAAGGGGGTGGAATAGAAACATATCACCCATCTCCACCTCGGACTCAGATTTTTGCTCATCCCAAGAAAATTTGAAACCCGAGATGGAGGGAAGAAAAGAGCAAGGATTTCCAGGTGGCCCTGGTAGCTCAAAAAACGTCCAGTTGAAGGGGGTGTGTATGAGGGTTGGGACCTTTATCTGAGGAGCTTCATAGTGTACCCTATGATAGGGTAATTGTAAAAACTCAGTGGGGGTGCTCATATTTTCTTTCACCTTGCATTCCCTCTAATAGGATCTACAGATCTTCCATCAATAGTGAAGGAAGTGTTGAAGATGGATGTGGATTGGGGGAGGTTGGTGGGCAACCGACTGGTAACACATGCAGTGTCAGATGTGCAAAGTTAGGAGGAGGATCTGGCTTTGGTTTCCCTCGATCATATTGACCTGCATATAGGAGAATTGGTGGTGATATGAAAGGGACAACTAAATTTAAATCAGCATGATAAGTATTTTTTCTCTACTCAAAATTCATGCAATCAACCTTGGGATAGATGGGATTCAAGGTTGATATGGCATGTAACTCTAGTTCCTCTATGCAAGGAGTTCCCAAGGGTTCATGAGGGATAAAAATGGGGACATATTCCTTGCAGTCAGTTGAAGGGGTATGTAGATTTCTCCTAAGGGTTGTGTCTCTTCTTCTAAATCAGTTGCACAAGGAATGGGAATTGGTTGTGACAGAACGTGTGGAATCATTTTGTCAAAGGGGGTTGGATGCTTATTATCCAAAATAGACTCAAAATAAGGGTATTGGTCTTTGATGTCAATTGGATTGTTGTAAGTGGTGGAGGGAGTAGTTGGGTTTTTAGATTGACTCTCCTACTTTGACTTTTCATATTCAAGTAGTAAAGTTTGTAAAGGAAAGATAGGGATACCCACGTCCTCACCGCATGCAAAATATGGCTCCATTTTTTGTGCTATTTATTTAGGATCTGACATATATGACACAAAAATAGGATCATCGTCGTCGTCATCACTAGGAAGAACCATCTTGGGTTTCTCAATATCTATAAGGAGAGTTTGTGATTGATCCTCTAGTAAGATAGCTAACATGGCTTGACTGGATTCAAGTTTTGCTTGTCCTTCTGCTGCCATCTTTTCTAGGGCCTTAAGTCTCTCTTCCAGTTCAAGATTAATTTGCGTTTCACCATAGGATGTATACACCCCAAAATTTTGGCCATCCTCGCCACACTCCCCATAGTTTCCTTGGCCATAGTACCCCTCATATTGTTTTGGGTGGCATTGCTCCTCATAATAATCTCTAGAAGATGGTGGATTGTAACTTCAATTGTGTCCATCTTGGTAGAAAGATTTAATATTATAAGGTATCACCAATTCATGAGGAAACATATTTGAACAATCTATATTTTGGGTTTGGGCTTCTAGCAGGGTGGTTAAGAAGGCTTGGCTAGTTTTTAGTTTTGTTTCTCCTTCTACTGCTATCTTCTCTAGGGCCCTAAGTCTCTCTTCTTGTTGAGGATTATATTGGGTTTCATAAACATGTTCATAACCCCCAAGGTTTTGTTGGTTACACCCCACAAAATTTTGCTGATCATATCCCCCATTAGAATAGGGATAGCAAGATTCCCCATAATGGTTCTCAGAAAAATGTGGATTCACACTGTACCCACCAGGATGAAAGGGCTCACAATTAAAAGGGGTGCTATCATAAGCATGGGGTAGAGTCGGGCATGCAAGAGATGCATGGTTGTAAAGACCACAATAATAACATTGTGGGGGATATTGGGATGCCCACTCCATTTGAAAATGTTTTTTTTACAAATCAAAAAAGAAATAAAGATTTATACAAGACCATAAATTAAAAGGGAAAGCTAAGAGATTATGACACAAGGTTAAAAATTACAAAACTAATAATTTTTTACAAACTAGCATATTTCCAGAAAAAAAAACAGACTGTCGGAATGGAAACTCGGCAGAAGGAGGAGTAGCACTTCCGAAATGTTACTCGGAAGGCATAAAAAAATAAAAAATAAAAGTTTTTCAAAAAAATTTGGGGTTCGAAAGAAACAAATCCATTGTCCCCGGCAATGGCGCAAAATTGATATGCGTCGCTTAACACACCAATCACTAAGATTGTTAATCCTAGAGTTTAAACCTTTTAACTTTCTGGTTAAGGTTAGTATAGAAAGGGTCGAATCCCAAAGGACAACTTTTTAATATTGTTTCTTCTTAAGTGAATTGTTTGAAAAACTAATTTATTTGTTTTTGGTATTTTCAGATTTTGAATGATAATGTAAAAGTCGGTTTGGGTGATGATTGATTACACTAAGAAAGAAAATTGCAGAAATTAAAGAAGCACTAGACAAGAATTTTATTTGCCCTGCAAAAAGGTAAACAAAGATTGTTGTTAGCACGAGAAACTATTGTGAATTGAAAAGACTAAAAACTAAGACAAAAAAGACAGTCGGTGATTGAAATCAAAGGAAGAGAATCGAGGCTTTAGGGATTTTCACCACCTTATCCATGATAAGAACGTGAATTAACTATTAATCGAAAATAGGCGACGACATGTGAATCACAAAAGAAACACAAAAGATGAACTCCACATGAGCTCATTGGTCATGGTGCTCATGTTTCTTGGTTCATCATCCGAAAAGAGATAAATCCACGGTCACATCAAAATCTCTATGTGAATTGGTTTAATCATTCTAAACCCGTATTTCCATGGCCATTTCCATCCGGGTTAACATATGAATCTAAGAGAGTAATTACTTCGCTAGATTATCGATTTAATAAACCAATCGCCGTCTAAGGGAATCGATTAAAACTAATTCGATCAAACCATGGCTAAGGGGCTATTCCCCTTGCCTCGATATAGAACTACTCGCTCATAGTTGAGGAGAAGGGGGAGACGGAGGAAGAAAGTACCTTGGCCATAGTCTAGCCCAAAATAGGAAATTAATCCTTATGCTAGAGACAATGAAATGGTCAGGTTCTTAATTCCTTGCTCCAGAACTAAAGGAAGGGGAAAAGGAGTTCTAGATCTAAAGCAGAATAAAAGAGTCGAGGAACAATCTAAGAATGAACAATGCTTCAAGAAATAAAATTACTTTATTGATGAACTACAGGAAATACAAGAATAAGATGCTCCGAGAATGCTAGTACAAAAGTGAAAAACTAAGATGATTAACTGAGGAGGAAGTGCCCCTCCTTTTATAGGAGAAGGAGGGGGGGTATACATTAGGTTTAGGGTAAAAGAAATGGCCGACAGTGGCTACTAACATTCTGGATCTAGTCAATAGAGGAAACAATTGATTATTTTGCATTCTTTCTGCAGTAATTTCCTGCAACAGCGATTTCAAACATCTTATTGGGCCAGTCATAAATTCAGAAGTGGTCCGAAAATATGTTTTTCTTGTATATAATTGAATTCTCTTTCCAACACATACTTGCACATTAAATTCGGCCTTGGGATGTGGGAGTTATACCAATTTTGGTGAAAGGTGTATACTGAAGTCAGACACTGCGGGAATTTGTGCAAAAATATCTTCTAGGGGAATTTACTCATGAGCTATTTTCCTACAAAAAAAACAAACAAATATATTTAAAACTCTAAATAAATATAAAATTCCAAACTAATGCAATTAATAATAAAATGAATAAGATAAATAATAAAACAATCCTAGAAAGATATCTAAAAGATGTAAATAAAGGGATAAATATACATTTATCATTATTGCCTAAAAGCATACTATTTTGGGAAATTTGTATCAGCTCAGACCAAGCCAGTATCATATGGACACAGGAGTCCTCATAAACCAAGCTAGTGGTACGGAGGAAAATATTGCCAGCCCTCGAAATCCTGATCCATTCTAGACCCCTTTGCTTCAACTTCATGTCCTAATAGTTGCCTAAAGGCTTTGATACCATGCTGTAAAGAGGCGAGATCACCTCCTTACTAAAATTTAAAGGAAGTACAAAACATCCATCTTTTTAGAAAGACAAAATATATTGAGGGATGCATGTATAATATTCCAAGTAAATAAGCATGCACCAGATACATTATAAAATGTCAATAGCAGAAGAAATAAAAGTGCTAAGCATATTACATGGCTTTCTTGGTTCATTACATAATTGTTACTAAAATAAAAAGAAAATAGAAAAGGATCTAGCTATATCAACCTAGACATCCTTTTAGATATCTTGAGATCTACTCCTGAGATGACTTCCTTCAGACTTGTCCTTCTCCTTGCTCAGCACCAACACCTGGGTGATTGAGAAAACACCTAGAAAAAGGGGAAAGAAAATAAGGTATGTGTCACAAAACTAGTCTAGGATAACTAGATAAGTAAAGCAAATAAGAACATACTAGGGTTCATCACAAGATGAAGATAACATGGGTATGAGACTATATTCAAAAAAAACTTGCCATTAACAATTATATTAAAAAGGATTTGCATGTAAGATAATTATGTCTAACTAACTAAGTAGGGTTGAGGTACCTACCAGACCTCTAACCTATAGGTGAGGGGAGAATAAGACATTCCCAATCACCTATACAATTATATAGGGGAGAATAAAAACATTCCCTAGGGTGATTAAATACATGTCCTCTGTGGGTGGTTGTACATAAGTACCGCTACTTTAAATTAAATAGAACATAAATCTACATGCTAGAAAAGTAGTCATGGCAAGAGTAGTCATAATATTCAATAAGCATGGCAGTGGGGTATAAGACCCAAATAAGAAGAAATTATAATCTGATTTGAGGCATGAACAACATCAGGATTCAAGAATAGAAGATTTAGGGTTCATTTAAGCCTCATTAGGGAAATATAGGGTTTGGCTGCAATTATCCCAACATAGGGTGTAAGGAATTTACATACCTCTCTTACTAATATCAATTACTAACTTTCACCACTTTAATTGAGTCCAAGTTCCAATTTGCCTATTTTCAATGTATTAACATGTATTAGAGTACATAGTGCACATTAATGTATAGAAACCCTAATTTTAGAACTTTTTAGCAAAAATTCAGATTTAGCTTTTGAAAATATCACCAATGAACTTATTAGGTTCTCCTAATCAAGAAAAGATATTTTATGTTAATTTTGGAGTTATGCGGATTAAGATGTACTTTTTATGGTTTTTATGCATTAAATTCATTTTAAAAAAATCACCCTTCATCAAACCATGAAATAATACCTTGAAAAATATTTTTATTAGATAGAGATTAATTTTAGAATTCTAAAACAAATTTATTTGTCAAATTTGGATAAGCGGATTAGAAGAGATGAATTTTTCAATATTGACCAATAGGAAATTGCCACATCATCAAACTGATCGAGATAATTGAAGAGAGAGGGAGAGGGAGAAAACACCATTTGACCCAAGATCATGTTTGGAGTTGCATAGATAACCAAACTAGAGCTTCTAGAGAAAGTAAAATGTCGAGAAACCAACACCCTAGAAGAACATGGTAAATAGAGATGGAGATCATCGATTTTAAACATAAAAGCATGAGTTTTAAGCATGTAGTAAGAAATATATGAGAAGGGGGTTAACAAAACTTTCCTATAGGAAGGTAAGAATGTCCAAACAGAAAGTGTCTCGAGATTAGAAGGTTTGGTTTTTCCAAGCCAAGCTCCTTTCTTGAGAAAAGATCACCTTCTCCACTTTAGAGGTGCAAACCCTAGCAAAAGAGCATGGAGATGAGATGTTTTAGGATTCTAGGTAGAGTTTTACCATGGAAGGTCATGGTTCCGACCTTCTTCTCTAGAGAAAGTAAAACATCAAGAAACCAGAACCATAGAAGAACATGGTAAATAGATATGGAGATCATCGATTTTAAACATAAAAGCATGAGTTTTAAGCATGTAGTAAGAAATATATGAGAAGGGGGTTAACAAAACTTGCCTCTAGGAAGGTAAGAAGGTCCAAATAGAAAGGATCTCGAGATTAGAAGGTCTGGTTGCTCCAAGTCAAGCTCCTTTCTTGATCAAAGATCACCTTCTCCCATTTAGAGGTGCAAACCCTAGCAAAAGAACATGGAGATGAGATGTTTTAGGTTTCTAGGTGCAGTTTTACCATGGAAGGTCATGGTTCTGACCTAGAAGAAGGTGGGAGGAATACTAATAGCATGAAAATAGGATAGGAAACGAGGATACTTACTAGTTTTGGTCAAAATCACCAAGGAGGAGCTTAAGAAATCCTAAATAGAGAAATTTGGAACCCTAGGAGCCTTCTTCACCAAGGTAGGCACCCTCTTTTACCTTGGGATAGCAACTTTGTGGTCAAACATAGAAGGTATGATGCTATAATCTGGGGGAAAGAGAAGGAGAGGATTTCTTCTTAGATTGGGAGGTGGTAAGGGGTAGGCATGGCTTTATAAAAAAGGGGCCAAGCATGAGGTGTCTATGGGACTTTCCATGTATCCCTGGCCTAGGGCTTCATGGCTAAGCAAGAGGAAAGCTCATAGAGACTTCTTGTATATCAAAAGTCGGTCCTAAAAGCCCATGGATAATTTTAGGCCATCCCCACCATCCTTTAAACAAAGAAATAACCCCATTGGTTGATAGCTTTTAAAGATAAGCTCATTTATAAAGAGGGTAATCCCTATAATGCCCTTGGAGAGAAACACCTTCAAACCAAGGTGCAACCAGGTGCCCCATGGTTCAAAATATAGATAATGGTAAGGGAATATCTAATGATTAAAATTCATGTGATAATTTGCAAAAAAATCTCCCAATTGGGTAAATTGCATAAAAGTCCAGAATGTACCTAAAATTGCATAACTTGCACAAACAACATCCAAATCAAACTAAATTTGAAACTTAGGCTCATTTTATGTTTTCAAATCACATAAAAAGTTAAATTAAGGTTAAAGAACTTAATTATGGTAATTAAGCTTGTTTAATACATTTAATCAAGGTTTAGGGCCTTGCACTTCTAGCACAAATTAATATACAATAGTTCTACTAAAGTGGTGATTTTGCATTTTAGATCCTTAAATAAGCTTTAACTGAGGTATTTGTGCATAAACCCTTATATTGGTATAATTAGTGAATAAATGTTCACTAAACCACTATAAATTCCACTAATTAAACATGAATGACATAAAGGACAAAAATGAAAGGGAAACTTGGGAAAAAGGTTTATATGGAGATTACATCTAAGTTTCATTATGTTACAACATATTAGTAAGAATGAATCACATCATGATGAGTCATGATATGATTATCATTTAATCTAATCTTGTAACTTCCTTTAGAAACATGCTTTACACAAAAATGATGTACCGTCAAAAATGGTTTAAAACACATCACATGAGATATGATATGGAAATGTCCAGATATGTCTTAAGGATTGAAACTTATACAAAGAAAGTAGTTTCTTGAAAATTTTATCCAAAAACCATAATTTTTGAACATTGTTATCAATCTCAATACAACAACAAAAATGTTTTGTTGCTAGGGTAATTGAGTTCCAGAAGAAGCAGTTGGAGTAAAAGTAGAACTCAAAAGGTTTGAGGTAAAAAAGGAGGTACAATGGGAAGAGTTGGGAATCACAAATTGTTGTGGAATATCAAATCCGCATGTAACATAGAACCTCATAAGTTCTAGTAGAACACATCTGACTTTGAAAGATTGTGAATCCAACAACTCAGGTAGGTTGGTCATAAGATGATGAGCCAACAAGTCAACTACAAGCTATTGAGAATCGGAATCTTAGAAATGGCTTAAGGCCACTATGGAGACCATGTACACTAACAAGGTATGACCTTGCTTGTACCATCTGAAGGGGTAAAACCCAAAGGATGGAGTTGGGTTTTCATTGTAAACACCTACATGGATAATGTACCAGATTCTGCTCCCTCGAGACTTAGAAGGCTCGAGAGGACAAATCCAAAAATGTTAGGCAATCATTTCAGAGAGCGATGTGGAAGCATAATATGCATATATGAACATACAACCATAACATTTCATAACAATAACATGTATATTTACAACATGAATTTTTGCAGATTGGATTACATTTACATATTGAAAAAAATAGAAAATTACACAGTCTAAACATGTATGCTAACCAGGATCCTAGACAATAGGTAGCCTGAACAACTTGCTCACACCCTATTCTTTTTCTCCCATGCTATCTCTGAACCTAAAACATACATGAAACAAATGAATCAACAAAATTTGGTACGTGGTAAAAGATACACTAGTAAGATTGCATAAAGGAAAATACTTGAAGAAAGAAGAAAGAGAGAAAAACCATTTCTTAAGGTGAAATCAGGTAAACATCCTTTTTATTAAATGTATTTGATGTGGTTGTACTACACTTATCTGCACTTGACTTACATCCAGTATGGGCAAAAATTATATCATCATACATCTAACATGGGCCAAAGCATCATACATCCATGTTAGGCAACATACATCCATACCGGGCTAGGTGCACTAGTAGCTACAACCCATCCATATCCTTTTATGTTATATTAGATTTTGGCGAAGTATAACCCATAATAGTTCAACCAAGCAATGAATATCCAAATAATAGCATTCATGATATTACATATCATAAGCAACCGAGAAATCTAGTCTTATACTTATAAGACCGCGTACCTGAGTTCAGATATTCCTTATACATCCAAGTTCATCTAGACCACTATTTACCACCTGATTAATAGAAATCAACCATCATTAATACAAGGTTCACTGTTATTAAAGATATTTAGGTCCTGAATAGGGTTTGGCCAAATCTAGGTTCCATATAATCTTAGGATGGTATCTAATATTTTTACACTGATCATGAGGTCATTTTAGAGGTCTGGTTCAAATTTCGTATTTTGTGATGATTGCTCTATTTTCTAGAATTAATATGAGGTTTAAAGCATCTAAATATGCAATAATTAGGAAAAGTCTAATGTACTTCCATAATACTAAGATTTGAGTCAACATATATTCTCTTTATGATATTTAGGCTCAAAAGAAATATTATAAGATTTTATATCAGCTGGATAGTATTTATTCTAATTATATGAAGCCCATAAAGGAGTATTATAAACTAAACTAAATATCACCAACAATTATGTCCTAAAAGTCTGATATAGAGATTTCATAAGAAAGAGGGCGTTTTTATGAATCCAGGGGTGTTTTGGGGGGATTTATTGGCAAAGGGATCCTTTTTCTATTGCATTTCTAAGATCTAGACATTAATTAAGATATTTAGCTTTTTTGTGAAAATGCTAGCCATCGGATCCCTGCATAGGGACCCAGATACACACCACGTAGCCTTGAACGACATCATTTGATCTATTGGACCAGGTGGGCTGGCCAGTTCAGAAGTGAGTCAAGGGTCTGTGACCGGTCGCCCCTCTCGTCTACCCCATTCGAGACTCCGTGCAACAGTCGTCATGGCGCCGCTGAAGCCATGAGCTCCGGCAAGGAAGATCTATTGTGACGTTGTGGTAGCCATGAGCTCTGGCAAGGATGATTTTCTATGACATTGTGGTAGCCACAAGCTCCGGAGAGGAAGATCCGATATGACGTTGTGGTAGCCATGAGCTCTAATCATCTTGTATGAGTGTCGCTGTGCAGAGGCTTGAATCTAGGTGCAAGCTGGCAACACCCTCCTCGCAGGTAGATTGGTGTCTCAACCTCAGTGACGTTCCAGGTAAGCCGCCATCACCATGGCTCCTCGGACAAAGCTGAGGTTCCCAATCTGGCTAGGTGGTCATCTCCCCGGATAGGGAGGTGCTCTATTTCCTCTACCAAATAGAGCTTTTCTCATCTGCCAGCTTTAGTGAGATCATGGCGGCTCTCCAGCAACCCCAGGTCCGCGGAAGGAACGTATATGAATGCATGCACCTTCCCACATCATGGTCGGCCCTGGTCTGACCTCTTTGAGGCCTCCCCAATCTGATGGCATCCAATTGACACCGCTAGGACTACTGGGATTCAACGTAAGGAAAACCATTTATACTTGTTTATGGGACAAATAACCAAGTCGCGATCTTCTAATCCCACTCAAGATGGTTTAGACCTTCGATCCCCTTCTACTCTAGTGGTTGCAGGGGCATCAATGCTTCTTTATGCCTCTATGAGGGTGCTTCTACTGTAGGAATTTATAAATAGCTATATCCTCAACCATCCGTGTTCCAATAATGATGGGTTCGTTGGAGAGCTCCGAGAAGTTCAAATATGAAGAGATAAAAGGGAATGCGTGGAAGGGCTTTGTTTGACGTGGTGGTTTGGGTTGGTAGTTATAGATTTGTTTCCCATTCTTCCCGTGACGATCGGGGGGTATGGGATGATTTGAGCATAAATAGCCAGTGTGACATATAGTTGTTAAGGGCAGCAAATTTAAAATGAATCAACCATATCGGTTAAGGCTTATGCAACCTCGCATCAAGTTTCAAATCGAATGAAAATTGTGACATAGGTTCCTCCTCACATGATATCTCTTAGTAACAAGTTTGAAATCATCAGTCATGAAACTAAATTCCTCGAACAACCTCAAAAATGAGTGTCCAA
The DNA here is from genome assembly GCA_963693085.1 of Alisma plantago-aquatica. Lineage (NCBI taxonomy): Eukaryota > Viridiplantae > Streptophyta > Magnoliopsida > Alismatales > Alismataceae > Alisma > Alisma plantago-aquatica. The sequence goes on from OY856411.1 coordinate 582,698,849, forward strand.
ACATGAGATACCAGTCACTAATCGTCAAATGAGCTCAACTTCCATTATTTGACCACATCATGTCTTGAGGTACAACATTAAAATATTTTACCCCAACATGACTTCAAATATTATATTGAGTATCAGAATCCTAAATTATGGGTCATCACATTCACCCCACCTTATATGGAGTTTTGTCCTCGAAATTCAAGTGGTTTCATTCTTAAGCTAATATTCAAGAGTTGTGGATGTCTCTAAACCACCATTCTAAGTTCCAAGAGTATCATAATCTTGATTCATCCTAGGTTGTCATCTTAGGAGGTTTAAGCATGTACGGTGTACCCACCCCACCTTATTTAAGTTGAAGATTTTTTTTAGGAATCGTAGCATCACTTAGTGTCTTAGTCATCGAATGCATTCTTATATTTTATGATTTACATCCTCATAGTCCCCTAAGGATAAGTGTTTTGTTTGCTTGTAAGAAGTTAAGGAGGTTTACTAAAGTTTTCATCTTTCATTATACTTGCCTATGTAAGATGACGTCAAGATCTCACATCTTAAGTCACTAGAATTATCATGTTTACATCATTAATGTGGTTTATGATCAACATCATACTAGAGAATTTCATCATTAGGGGGGATTGCTCTTCATATTTACATAGTAGGGTCTTCACCCTATTGTGTGAATTGTCATCAAACTAGAAGCTTAGATTTAGAATATTGGGGATTGAGAACTAAATCTAGTGATGTTGTAATCTGTGATCCAAAAATGTGTTTTATTTCAAGCATATAGTTTAAAATTATATCTTTCATATATGATATGAGGGGAAATAATAGAATATATTCAACCGAGATTGTCAGGATTTCAAACTCATATGTTTCATGTACAGTGTCAAGGGAAAGAGGATATACTAAATTAATCTTATCATGATTCAAACTTGAATATCACATGTAGGGTATAGGAAGGGTATATATATATTAGGTCAAGCTTTTATGAGTGACTCTTCATACATGATCATCCAAATAGATCAAGTGAGGTTTCTAACATCATATATATAGAGAAAGAGAAGGGGAAGGAGAAGGATTAGCATGCATTGATGAGTATTATATGCACAAGGCATTTTAATCTCTGAACCATAGTTCATATATCACCTCACTTGCAACTAATGATGAGATTAACAAACATATGTCACTCTAGATAGGACATATATATGTCCAACAAGACCTACTAACCAAAACTTCTACCCATAACAAAATTTCTACCCATCTTCTTGGAAACAAGGGTAACCACTAGATTCCTTTATATACAACTAGTAACCTGAGTATGAGTCTCATCATGGTTATCACACATCATATACATCATCTTAGGGTCTTGGGACATCTCCCTCACCTATATAGCAAGAATCAAATGTTTAATTGCCTCTTCCTCTATGGTTAGATATTTTCATAGGACATCTAGGGTTCAACACTTTTAAGGAAACCACACATTGGGTCACTCAACTCATATACTTAGAAGTAGTCTATCTAGGGACTCATTATCATGTATTTCATCATGCATATTTTTCAACATTTTACATATATTTTGGAGTATAGGTACTCTGACCATCTCCCGTGACGGGTCGACTCATATCAAAGGGTCACCCTATTCATATGTCCCATGCTAGATGTCCTCCTTTGTAAAGAGATTGAGGCCCATGTTGGTCTCAAACTATATGTCACATATCATATCTCAAAATGCACAAGACTATGTACAAGCAAACATGCCAACCCACTAGCTATGTTTAGCACATCAACCAAGTTGTATGTATCAACAAGGTGCTAGGTCTAGCTAGGGTTGCATGGTCAAACTCATTTCATATTTTCAACCTACTTGACCTTCTCAAGGACAACCTGAGCCTTATCAACATCAACATCATTAACAACATCAACATCGACATCGAGATCAACATTAACATCATTATCATTATCGTTATCGTAATCATCGTCATCTTAGGTTTCTAGGTTACTCACTAACCTAACCTTTATCATGGCTCTAGACAACTCTAGAGACTACAACTACCATCTAAACTCTCTCGTCTAGACTTGATGTTACATCTCTTTCTCTTAGGTTACATGGACACTCACTACCTTTCTGGGTGTGGTAACATTTTTCATATGTACATATACTAATACTTGAAATAAGTTTTCTCCAACGTTGAAACGGGCGATGAAAACCACCATACTCCATTCGAACAAAACGAAAACCAAAACGAGTTACCACACTCATGAGGCAGTCTAGTACCATGACACCTAGAGAACTAGCAAGAATATGGTGCACACCTGTGTAGACACATTAATCACATGTCGCGAATCATATGTCTAGGGAGGTAAATTGCACAAGTCTACACCTTATTCTAGAACATCTAGGTTCTAACTTAGAGGCTAAGTCAACCTAGTCCACAAGGATATTTCATTAAGTTTCTAGGGTTGGAATGTAAAGTGGGTTTGGTTTATGTTTCCTGTGAGCAATTTTTAGGTGTAGCTATTGTTCATGCTCTGATACCAACTGTAACGTCCCCAGATTCTGCCGCCTCGAGACTTAGAAGGCTCGAGAGGACAAATCCAAAAATGTTAGACAATAATTTTAGAGAGACATGTGGAAGCATAATACGCATACATGAACATACAGCCATAACATTTCTCAACAATAACATGTATATTTACAAGATGAATTATTACAGCTTGGATTACATTTACATATTGAAAAAAAATAGAAAATTACACAGTCTAAACATGTATGCTAACCAGGATCCTAGACAATAGGTAGCCTGAACAACTTTCTCACACCCTATTCTTTTTCTCCCATGCTATCTCTAAACCTAAAACATACGTGAAACAAATGAATCAACAAAAGTTGGTACGTGGTAAAAGATACACTAGTAAGATTGCATAAAGGAAAATACTTGAAGATAGAAGAAAGAGAGAAAAACCATTTCTTAAGGCGAAAATCAGGTAAACATCCTTTTTATTACATTTATTTGATGCGGTTGTACTACACTTATCTGCACTTGACTTACATCTAGTATGGGCAAAAATTATATCATCATACATCTAACATGGGCCAAAGCATCATACATCCATGTTAGGCACCATACATCCATACCGGGCTAGGTGTACTAGTAGCTACAACCCATCCATATCCTTTTATGTTATAATATATTTTGGCGGAGTATAACTCATAATACTTCTACCAAGCAATGAATATCCAAATAATAGCATTCATGATATTACATATCATAAGCAACCAAGAAATCTAGTCTTATACTTATAAGACCACGTACCTAAGTTTAGAGATTCCTTATACATCCAAGTTCATCTAGACCACTATTCGCCACCTGATTAATAGAAATTAAACATCATTAATACAAGGTTCACTGTTATTAATGATATTTAGTTCCTGAATAGGGTTTGGCCAAATCTAGGTTCCATATAATCTTAGGATGGTATCTAATATTTTTACACTGATCATGAGGTCATTTTAGAGGTCTGGTTCAAATTTTGTATTTTCTGATGATCGCTCTATTTTCTAGAATTAATATGAGGTTTAAAGCATCTAAATATGCAATAATTAGGAAAAGTCTAATATGCTTCCATAATACTAAGATTTGAGTCAACATATATTCTCTTTATGATATTCAAACTCAAAACAAATATGATAAGATTTTATATCAGCTGGATAGTATTTATTCTAATTATATGAAGCCCATAAAGGAGTATTATAAACTAAACTAAATACCAACAATTATTTCCTAAAAGTCTGATATAGAGATTTCATAAGAAAGAGGGCGTTTTTATGAATCCAGGGGTATTTTGGGGGGATTTATTGGCCAAGGGATCCTTTTTCTATTGCATTTCTAAGATCTAGACATTAATTAAGATATTTACCTTTTTCGTGAAAATACTAGCCATCGGATCCCTGCATAGGGACCCAGATACACGCCACGTGGCCCTAAACGACATCATTTGATATATTGGACCAGGTGGGCTGGCCGGTTCAGAAGCGAGTCAAGGGTCCGTGATCGGTCGCCCCTCTCGTCTACCCCGTTCACGACTCCAGGCAACAGTCATTGTGGCACTGTTGAAGCCATGAGCTCCGGCAAGGAAGATCTGTTGTGACGTTGTGGTAGCCATGAGCTCTAGCAAGGATAATTTTCTATGACACTGTGGTAGCCACGAGCTCCGGTGAGGAAGATCTGATATGACGTTGTGGTAGACATGAGCTCTAATCATCTTGTGTGAGCGTCGCTGTGTAGAGGCTTGAATCTAGGCGCAAGCTAGCAGCACCCTCCTCATAGGTAGATTGGTGTCTCAACCTCATCGACGTTCCAGGTAAGCTGCCATCGCCATGGCTCCTCAGACAGAGCTGAGGTTCCCAATCTGGCTAGGTGGTCGTCTCCCCAGAGCGGGAGGTGCTCTGTTTCCTCTGCCAAATAGAGCTTTTCTCATCTGCCAGCTTTAGCGAGATCATGGCGGCTCTCTGGCAACCCCAGGTCCACGGAAGGAATGTATATGAATGCATGCACCTTCCCGCATCATGGTCGGCCCTGGTCTGACCTCTTTGAGGCATCCCCAATCTAATGGCAGCCAATTGACACCGCTAGGACTACTAGGATTCAACGCAAGGAAAATCATTTATATTTGTTTATGGGACAAATGACCAAGTCACAATCTTCTAATCCCACTCAAGATGGTTTAGACCTTCGATCCCCTTCTACTCTAGTAGCTGCAGGGGCATCAATGCTTCTTTATGCCTCTATGAGGGTGCTTCTACTGCAGGAATTTAGAAATAGCTATATCCTCAACCATCTGTGTTCCAATAACGATGGGTTCGTTGGAGAGCTCCTAGAAGTTTGGATCTGAAGAGATAAAAGGGAATGTGTGGAAGGGCTTTGTTTGACATGTTGGTTTAGGTTGGTAGTTATAGATTTATTTCCCATTCTTCCCGTGATGGTCGGGGGGTATGGGATGATTTGAGCATAACTAGCCAGTATGACATATAGTTGTTAAAGGCAGCAAATTTAAAATGAATCAACCATATAGGTTAAGGCTTATGCAACCTCGCATAAACTTTCAAATCGGATGAAAATTGTGACATAGGTTCCTCCTCACATGATATCTCTATGTAACAAGTTTGAAATCATAATTCTAATATGTGGTCATGAAACTAAATTCCTTGAATAACCTCAAAAATGAGTGTCTAAACATGAGATGTCAGTCACAAATCATCAAACAAGCTCAACTTCCATTATTTGACCACATCATGTCTTGAGGTACAACATTAAAATATTTTACCCCAACATGATTTCAAATATTATATTGAGTATCAGAATCCTAAATTTTGGGTCATTTTAGATAACCTAAAAGGATGAATTGGTTGCAAACATTTTCAAATTAGTTCAAATTGTTGAACATTAAGAAATTCCTTTCCCAATTTTCATGCTTCTTGTTGCAACTTGAATAGACTATGAGATTTGGCATACAAAGATTAAACCCAGATTTCTTAAGAGGAATATTTGAGAACATGTATACCTAATACATCCTGAAGGTTTGATAACTTCATAAATGCAAATGAAGTCTATAAGATACAAAGTTCAATCTAAAGGTTGAGACAAGCATCTCAGAGATGAAATCTTTTGATTTGACAAGATAGTCAAAGAGTTTGAATTGAATCAAGATAAAAGATGAAATCTCTAATTCAAAATATTTAGTGGGAGCATATATGAATATTCCACATATTAATGAGGAATAACATCTCAACATTGTTAATATTCAGAATTGGCATGGAAAACACCTACAGTAATGAAGGATAAGGTGAACTGTCCTATGTGATAGGGAATGAGATCTATGGAGATAGATCTGGAAAGTTTCATAACGTAAATATGAGCACATACAATACCAAAATGTTGAAAGAGTTTAGCATGAAGGATTCATTGAGAAAGAATATGTCCATTTTGCATGGGATTAGTTTTTCATGAACCCTATGTTATGATTCTTATGAACAATGAAAAGACATGAGTAAGATACCATATGCACCAGCAATTGAATCTATCATGTATACTATATAAATGTACTCATCCATAGTCTTGTATGTATTGGACATGACAAGATTGTAATGCATGGGCCCACCGCCCAAGGCTCTAGTAGAGTTCTAGGAATGATGATTGGCCCGACAGACCGCCACTAGCCTTAACTACATGCTTTGTCCTCACTCACGCACAAGCTAGAAATAACTTCCGGATTGGTCACCCATCCTAGTACTACTCCAAGCTGAGCACGCTTAACTATGGGGTTCTTTAGTAATGGGCTCCCTAAAAAGGAGGTGCACCTTGGTGATATGGGTAGTCCGACCATTCCTTTGAAGATCATTTTATCTGAGGCATCAAATCTTGGGATTTTACAATCTCCCCCACTTAGATTCTTGACGTCTGTATCAAGTCTTAACTATATGGCCTCATAATTTATTCCCATTTCAGTGCAGACCCAAATGGCCCATGTACACCCAGCTCCTGACCACAACTACCAGTGCAACGGTGGCCCCATCAACTAAGATAGCCTTTCAAACATGCCTAGACCGCACAATTCAAAGAATGGCATGCCACAGACCCAATTGGGCCCCACCTACTGGTCACTCATCCTAGTACTACTCCAAGCTGATCACGCTTAACTATGGAGTTCTTTGGTAATGGGCTCCCTGAAAAAGGAGGTGCACCTTGGTGATATGGGTAGTCCGGCCATTCCTTTTAAGATCATTTTATCTGAGGCCTCAAATCTTGGGATGTTATAAAGATGGTGTTAGTTTCCAATGAGGGTCATTGGAATGTCATTAAAGACATCCATTAAGAAGCACTAAAGGATAAGTTGTTGGATTATAGAAACTAGGAAGAGTTGGGTGTAAAGGGTCACAACGATGCAAGCTTCCAAATGACCAAAAAGTGTTCGTAATATAAAATCTATTTAATTTTAAGAAAAATAGTCATAAGTTGGAAGGGTTTCAAACTACAGATTCTACATTGAAGTTGAGTATCTGAATGTTATGAACACAGGAGTAGATACTATATGGATCTAGAAGTTCATATTAATGAACTTAAATATGTTCCAACCATTGATGACACAGTAAAGATATTGTGACAATAGTGAAGCTATTGGTTAGGCAAGGAATATCAGATACCATATTACGACAGTGTCGTCTCATAGGAGAAATCATAGAACAAAGTGATGAGGAACGTGAAATATACCGACAATAGCAAAGTGTTGCTAACTCGTTGGATTAGCACTTGCGTAGAAGAAACATGATGGACATGTTAAAATCACTAAGAATGGGATTCATAGGTGATTTGATCTAAGTGAGAGTGGGAGTCTGTCGGTATGTATGCCTAGAGATCCAATCATATTATGACTGACATGGCATAAAACATAAAGTATTTGATTTATAATAATAAAGGAAAGCTTACAATTCATTTTGTTTCACGCAGTTATGGGATAATAGGGATCTATGTGCAAATCCAATTATAGACCACATATAATCCCAGACTAATATATATATATATATATATATATATATATATATATATATATGCAATTTACATGTGTCACCCTCAAATTGGTTTTGATGGTGGATGTGTAGCATGGTTATGGCCAATAACCCAAATATCTATGTGTGGTTGGATGGTTTGGTTTTAATCCTATTTTATCTTAGTTTGCATATCGAGCCTCTACCTTCTTCTTCTGAATGTAAAAGTATTATTCTTTCCTACCTTTGATCCCCTCGAATATAACTCAAGGTTTCTCATTACCAAGTAATAAGTATAATAGCAATAGGATAGTTTCTTTTACTGCAACAATAAAGATGACAATTAGCGTCAGGTGAGCCAATCATTTCATGTGACGAGCCGATCGTCTAGAGGACCAAGGAGGAAAGACCATAGGAGGAGTGAACTAATCGGGTGGTAGTCCTAACTGACCATTTGGAGGTGTCCCGACATCGGTTGGATAAAAGGCCAACTGATCGTTTTAGGCAACTGACCATCCATCCAGGATTGCGAGTCGACCAGTTCAAGGGTTGAATGATCAACTTGAATTGGCAAGCACAGATCTACACCAACAATAGGTTCAAGCATGTGATGTTGACCTAGGTGGTAGTAATTCTTTGTAGCTCCAAGGAATTACAATAGATATGGTTATAACCATCGCTAATGTTTTGTATTGCATGTTTATGTTGTGGGATATAGCTTGTATATGATACGTACTAGTATGTGGTGATTGGATATGTATATGTATATATAGATATATGATATATATATAAATTCCTTCAATCAAACATATTAAGTCTAAAATGATTCCCATTAGCAGGATACATAAAAAGCTTGATCGACTAAGCGTGAGCATCCCAAGGGTGGTGCCCTATCTATCTCGTGGAAGTGTGATAGTAATAATGTGGGTCTGCCAAGTGGGGTGCTTTATTATCATGTCATCTTTTGGGTCGGGCTTAAGTTAGTGACCATAATGAGATTAAGCACCAAAATCATATAGACAATTATGGCAAAGAGTCGTGCATATTATCCATCTGAGAATTTCATAATATGCAATTGGCAAATGTTGCCTACCTTAATGATTGATTATGGATGTTGGCATTGGTCGGGTAATAATTGAGTTATTTTAGATCTTGGATCATTATAAGATTGTTCATTACAATCTTCCAAATTGATAATAGAGGGTTATCAATTTGGTCAATATAATGAGAGGAATAGCTAATTAAAGACCTAATTAATATCATCAAATGTAATCAAATAAAAATGAATTTTTGACCAAATTGCAAATTATTTTATAGAATCAAATGGCAAAAAACAACAACCACTTTTCTCTGTGATCGGTCCTTGAAAAGGACATGTTAAATGGGAAGAAATTCTATGACCGGTTCAGGACGGTGAGAATTGTTCTCACACAAGAGTGCAAGCTCTATGTCTTAGAGACACCAAAGCCAGATGAACCCCTCCCAATGAACCTAAGGCTGAGAGGGATGCTTACAAGAAGCATACTAAAAATGATGTGGATGTCAAGTATCTGATGATATGCTCCATGAACTATGAGTTCCAGAGGCAACATGAGAACATGAATGTTATTGAGATGGTCACACATCTGAAGAGCATGCTCTAAGATCAAGCAAGACAAGAGAGATATGATGTCTCTAAGGCATTGTTCAAATGTAACATTGATGAAGGAGATCCAGTAGGTCCTCATTCACTCAAACTCATTGGGTATGTGGAGAATCTAGCTTGACTGGGATTCCCCATGGGTCAAGAGTTGGCCACTGATGTGATTCTACATTCTCTACCAGAGTCATACAATCAGTTTGTCATGAACTACAACATGAATGGCTTTGACAAGCCATTGATAGAGTTATTAGGCATGTTGAGAATAGTTGAGACACAAATGAAGAAGTATAAGCCCAAGTTTTTGATGATGATCAGCAAGACAAAGGAAAAGTCAAAATCCAAAGGCAAAGATAAAAAGAGTTTTAAATCTTTCCAGAAGCCCAAATCTTCATATCTCAAGGCAAAGGGAGGAGTAAAGAAAAGAGAAAATTGTCACCACTATTACCAGCCTGGACACTAGAAAATGAGTTGCCCTCTCTTTCTGGAGGAACTAAAGAAGAAGAAGGAAGGGAAGATAACTCTACTTCAGGTACATACATTATAAGATCAATCTTATTACTTCTTCATCATGCTATGTGATACCGTATGTAGATTTGACATACGTTAATGTGTAGGATCTCATAAGAAGTAAAGCCTTTATGAAAGGACAAAGATGGACTATGATGAAGCAAGAGTTCCTACAACTTCAATATACATTTAAATTTATCATAGCCCATTGGGCATGTAATAGAGTTAGTTGAACTGCTATTTCATTATGCCAAGAATAGAAACATTTTACTTTATGAAACTTGTATGACAAGGATGATAATCAATAAAGAGTTGTTGATGCTTCTATTTCATAGATGTGATCTTGCATGGAAATACCCCAAACATCCTATGATCTTTATATGAAAGGATCTAAAGATGAATGTTTATAACATAAATACCAAAGGATTATAATTGATAACTCAAACAATCCTTAGCATTGTCATCTAAAGGACACAAATGAGAAATACATTACTAGAATCTATATTGATGTTTATCTATACTCTTTTGTTATTGAGCCAATAAGAGACATGCAAGTCTTAATTACGAGCAACATGACAAACCACCTCTCACTAGGTGTAGTGGAGAGAGCAAGCATTCTATCAGTGCTTATACATATTGATGTATGAAGATCTTATAGAATAAATGTTAGAGGTAGTTGTTTATACTTCATTATATTCATTGATGACTTGGTTGATATACGGTTTATATTTGGTGAAATAAAAACATGAATCTCTTGAAGTGTTCAAGGAGATTATAAATGAAGTATAACTTTGATAAAAGTATTAGGGTTTGTTTGGCTACTGCATTCGATGGAGGGATTGTAATTAAAGATGGTATTTTAAGTACCGACTATTATAAATATACGGTTTGGCTAATTCACTGATGGAGTCGACAATTACCTGCATTTCTGGACTAGTATTCTCACGTGAATAAATGCCACTTTCTGAATCACGTCAGGATCGGCGTGATTCAGAATGTCCACGAAAGGCGCACATCCAACACCCGTCCCCACTTGTCCTTCCTCTCTCCTCGAACCGCATCATCCTACCCCATCTTTCTCGGTTGTCCTGCCTCCCATTCACCCTCAACCTTCATCCCTAGATCCCTCCTCTGTTCCTCCTGTTAACCATTCCTATTTCCAATAGAAATACCTTTTGGTTTTTGCCTCTCCTGACATTCCCCATACTCCCGCCTGGTCCTGCCGTAAGCATGCCGATCCGACCATGCTTCTCTATAGCCACTGTTAACTGTGAAGTGCAAACAGCTTGGCGGACAGACGCCTGCTTGTCTACTGCGAACAGCTTGGCGGAAGGAGCAGTCCACTATTCCCAGATCAGCCTGGCGTGGGAGGTAAGCAACCCCAGCCCAAACAAGAGATTTCCAAATTGTAACAGTCCTCTTTACTGCATTTAGACTCCTAAAACTTAGCAATACAACTGCAATCTTGAATGCGGCATCCAAACAGGACCTTAAGAAACTTTGATATGATCAAATGTTGAAATACTTTACATTAAAAGTTTGGGGACCTTCTAGAAAGGACCGTGATAGTATACAACAAGTCAAATCCACTTGAAACATGATATGTATCAGTAAGAATGAATCACATCATGATGAGTCATGATAAGATAATCATTTAATCTAATCTTCTAACTTCCTTTAGCAACATGCTTTACACAAAAACAATGTATCATCCAAAATGATTTAAAACAAATCACGTGAGATATGATAATGTCCTGATATGTCTTAAGGATTGAAATGTATACAAAGAAAGTAGTTTCTTGAAAAGTATATCCACAAACCATAATTTTGAACACTGTTATCAATCCCAATCCAACAATAAAAATGTTTTGTTGCCAGGGTAATTGAGTTTCAAAAGAATCAGTTGAAGTAAAAGTACAACTCAAAAGGTTTGAGGTCAACAAGGAGGCATAATGGGAACAATTGGGAATCACAAATTGTTGTGGAATCTCAAGTTTCTCATGTAACATAGAACCACATAAGTTGTAGTAGAACACATCTGATATTGAAAGATTGTGAATCCAAAAACTCAGGTAGGTTGGTCATAAGATGATGAGCCAACAAGTCAACTAGAAGCTATTGAGAACCAGAATCTTAGAAATGGCTTAAGGCCATTATGGGGTCCATGTACACTAAAAAGGTATGACCTTTCTTGCACCACCTGGAGGGGTAAAACCCAAAGGATGGAGTTGGGTTTTCATTCCAAAGACCTACATGGATAATCTAAAAGGACAAATTGGTTGCAAAGATTTTCAAATTAGTTCAAATTATTGAACATGAAGAAATCCCTTTATCAGTTGGCATGATTCTTGTTGCATCTTGAATAGACTATGAGATTTGGCATATATTAAGATTAAACCTAGATTTCTTAAGAGGAATATTTAAGAGGATGTGTACCTGACACAACCTAAAGGTTTTATAACTTCATAGATGCAAATAAAGTCTATAAGATACAAAGTTCAATCTAAAGATTGAGACAAGCATCTCAGAGATGAAATCTTTTAACTTGACAAGATTGTCAAAGAGTTTGACTTGTATCAAGATAAAAGATGAAATCTCTATTACAAAAGATTTAGTGGGAGCATATATGAATATTCCACATATTGATGAGGAATAACATCTCAGCACTGTTAGTACTGAGAACTGGCATGGAAAACACCTTCACCAATGAAGGATAAGGTGAAACATCCTATGTGATTGGGAATGAGATCTATGGAGATAGATCTGGAAAGTTTCATAACCTAAATATGAGCACATATAATAGAAAATTGTTGAAAGAGTTCAGCATGAACAATTCTTTGAGAGAGAATCTATCCATTTTGTATGGGATTAGTCTCTCATGAACCGTATGTTATGATTCTTATGAGGAATGGAAAGACATGAGTAAGATACCATATGCACCAACAATTGAATCTATCATGTATACTATATAAGTGTACTCATCCCATAGTCTTGTATGTATTGGACATGACAAGATGGTGTTAGTTTCCAATGAGGGTCATTGGAATGTCATTAAAGACATCCATTAGTTCTTGAGAAGCATTAAAGCATAAGTTGTTGGATTATAGAAACTAAGAAGATTTTTGTGTAAAGGGTTACAGCAATGCTAGCTTCAAAATGACAGAAAGTGATCTCAATATAAAATCTATTTAATTTAAGAAAAATAGTTGTAAGTTGTATGGGTTCTGAACTATAGACATTATTTTAATTCTACAATTGAACCTAAGTACCCTAGTGTTATGAACACATGAGTGGATACTATATGGATCTAGAAGTTTGTATGGATGAACTTAAAGATGTTTCAACCATTGATGACATAGTAGACATATTGTAACAATAGTGAAGCTATTGGTTAGGCAAGGAATATCAGACACCATATTACGACAGTGTCATCTCATAAGAGAAATTATACAACAAAGAGATGAGGAACATGAAATATACCAACTATAGCAAAGTGTTTCTAACCCGCTATATTAGCACTTGCACAGAAGAAACATGATGTACATGTTGAAATCACTAAGAATGAGATTCGTGGGTCATTAGCTCTAAGTGAAAGTGGGAGTCTGTTTGTATGTATGCCTAGAGAGACAATCATATGATGACTAACAAGGCATAAAACATATAGTATTTGATTAATAATAATAAAGGTAAACTTCCAATTCATTATGTTTTACTCAATTATGAGATAATGGGGAAACATAAGGAATGTCAAATAATTGCAATACTCAATCATGTATGTCTTCAAGTGTTGACTTGAACAATATCATATAGATGTTAAGAGTATGTACATTATTATTATGTCCCTAGTCATTTGTTATTGTGCAAGGTAGACAGACATCAGTAACACACAAGACTAGAGTATGTGTTGGTTGATGATAGAATTTTATCAGTCATGATATGTGATATCAAACCAAGCACACATATACTTGTTGAGGAATAGTGTATCGGATGGATCCTCCTTGAGAGTGACACATGGAAACCATATTTAGTATTCATAGCTATCTTTCATAGTGAAGGTGGTGATTGTGGTTCTTAGACCTAAAATCACTACACTCATCACAAGTCATTCGGTATACTTCAACATCATACAATGTAACCGTGAATAAGGATTGCCATAACAATGATGATTGGGTAGTTGTCACACATGGGGATTGACTGTGAGTGATGTAGATGGGATTTTACCCTCATATAGGAGTTTTATATCTTGTCCACTTGATAAGAGAGACTGAGAAATGCATGTGCATGCACATGTGAATCAATATATGATATTAAGGTCACATCTATCTCAGATAGTCTGGTTTAGGTTCAAGGAACATGGATTGAACATTGAGAGGATGATGATTCCATGCCTCTAGTTCATTCTGGATATTAAAGACAAAAGGAATTATATAAACACGATAACACCTTAGACAAATTGTAGGTTGAATTTGTTCTCCAACTTTCAATTCACTTGGGTAGCACTGATGTGTGACAAGGCACCACTCTTTGCTTGTGATGTCATGAACTAGGTATTCAAATTCACTGCTAATGTGATATGGGACCTATAGGGTCACACACATAGATTACACCTTGACGAGGAGTTTAATCATAAATGATAATTGAACTGATTAACAAAGTGTTAGGGTATTCAATTTAAGCAACAAATCAACTAACTGGACTCCCAACTGATCGACTCATGTGATGAAATGACTGGTTGGAGTGTCAGGTTGATGGAAATTGAATTGGTTGAGTTCTACCTAAACTGGGGTGCTCAGGTCACCAACTGACTGGTTAGGATCATGAGATGATCGGCTCACAAGGGTGAGACACCCTGTTCATGGAAAATTTTGATTGCATCAAGGATTAGTGTTGAAGTCATGTTGTTTATTGACTGGATTCAAGTTGCCAATTCATATGAATTTGGGAAACATGATAAAATGATCAGTTCACTGAGAAAATCGATCAGCTCGCATGTGAATTGACCAGCTTTCTTGGCGAATCGATCATCTCCCATGTGAGCCAACCAGATTGCCTAGAGAACCAACCGGTTCACTACTCACATGTAGTGAATTTTTTGATGTTCTGATCCCTTTCACTCCCACATAGACTGGGAACCTAGACTGTAACCCCTCCTATAGATAGAGGAGTATTGGGGGCTTCTTAGACAGAACTTAATTGCCTCTGACAATTTTTGTCCTTTCTAGTTGTACTAAGTAATATAGATCCAGAGAAAGTCCTATCCACTAAAGGGAGGGATAGGAAGGAAGAAACAATTGTGGGAGAGAAAGTTGGTGACTAGTACACCAACGGGAGGGACAACTCCTTCCTAATCATTCTAGTATAATGATAGGAGTTCTAGGTGGACTGTGTGGACTACTACAGAGGCAAGGAGGTTGTTCTCTTCCGTTAGGAGGACAACATCAGCCAACAATATGTGTTGGATTTGCTATAGACATTTTTTGAGTTTGTTGTCCCATGGTAAAGACCATGAGCTGCACAGACGTAGTCCAAGTGCAACTAGGAGAGTTGCACTACTACAACGAGTTGTAGTCATTGGACTTACTCTAGGACCAGGTATGAACTCATTAAACCATACTTCACATTATATAGTTGTTGACGCAATCTTGTTGTGATGAGAAATAAGGATAGAAAATTTTTATTTCCGCTGCCTACTCTGTGTCGATTATTTCCCAACAATTTTTTGTTTCATAAAATTGTAGGTGGCTAGAAAATATTGTCTTATTATCGAGGTTCCATTGTACAATGTTGTGGAAGATGTCGAGGCTTCCACTGTCGATGTGGTTCATGGTATTCTCCTTCCCTATGACCATGTTTGTGTGAGTAGAGTTATACGTGTATTTACAAGAATGAGCAACACACCTCTCCTTTACGAGCACCTAGATTCCACCACACTTAGAGAGGTAGAAGGCAGCTTTACTATGTACTCTAAATGACTCGTTATATTTTTTTTTGGTATGAGAAATGTATATTGATACTTATACTAATAATCAAATGCTAATATGAGAATACATACATGCCTACAGCAGCTAAGAAGCCCCCTAGGGTTTCGAAGCCTCTGCCCCCACATTTTATTCCACATGAGTTGTTCAACTCCTTAGGCTCTAAGTGCAAAACATTAACAAGATGGTTAGACAATATAAACCAAACAGATACCATAGTGATCAGCCTTGGGGAGGAGATCATAGGTATAGAACGTGACAATATTATAGTGTTGGCATATGTTTCTGAGCTATTTCAATATGATTGGCTGAACACATCAGTGATAGAACTTTGGATACGGTGAGTGTGAATACCTTGTCAGATGTGAAAAAGTATTTAATTATTTCCTATATATTAATTGAACATTACATATATATATATATATATATATATATATATATATATATATATATATATATATATATTGTTTCCATCATCTATATTACACAGATCGTGACTTTGGAATAGCAAATGTAGGATTTCTAATGCCATCATTGACTAGCGATGTACTTAGAGATCTGAGTGATGTTAAAGATTATGTGACTACTGTGATGCAGTTTTTGGTGCTTCCAAGACTGTGATCTTATCTCCCTTCAATGTTAGGTAAGTTTTTGGCTTGTTATTTATATGTCTAACCTATGAATACAATTTGTTGTCAAAATTAATTTTTGTTTTGTTTTCCTTCTATTCACTTATAAATAAGCATTATCAGTTGCTAGTGATTGTTCTTGAGACTTAGATTGTGTATTTCTTTGACCCTTTCAGGTGAAACTAACACCAAATGATGGACAATCAATGTAATTGGTGATTCATGCATACATATAGTTTTTTGGTGACCAACATATTTGTTAATGTTTGCATCGTATGGCAATCTAATAATGTAGTTTATCTATTAATTTAACTTATAGGGGTGTGAAATCATTTCATATAGGTGGGGGGAAGTTTATAAGAAAAAGAAACTGCAACTTGGAAGAGTGTTGATGTATGTAGTCTTCTGATTCCAATTGCATAATATATGATCAACTCTACTTAATTACAACTATTAATGTAATTGTAAATATACATGGACCTATACAAGACAATGTCTAGGCATACACATATTATGTGATGATGTACTATAGACCATTTTCATTCACACACAATAGATGAAATGTATAAAGAATGTAAGTTATTAGTCTTGGATCATATTAATGAAGTAGTCTCATTTGATAATACAAACAATCAAATCTAATTAGAAGTCTCATTCTCTTTGCAGTTTTTGAGAATACTAAACATTATACATTGGAGTAGTTGAATAACCTACATGAATAGTGGGTAGATTGCTTCATCAAAAATGTAGGCTTGAACAAAAAAATGACGGTTGGTATTTTCTGGAAGTTTGATCTATGATGTTAGAATTTTATATGTATTTGTGATTGTGAATTGAATGCTAATATATATTTATTATATAATTATTATAGATTGTGACATAAAATATGATATGGCAACTGATCCTGATATGTATTTGTGTGTTTAAATTTAATGTGAAGTGCATATGTGTATGTGAATTAAATGTGAAGGCATGAGGAAGAGAATGTTGTGTATGTGTGCATATTATGTACCAAATTGAAGTGTGACTGAGACATGAAAGAATTGAGCTAAGGTTTTTGATGTATGGGTTTTGAGTCACTTATTACAGGCCTAGTTTACATTCATTTTGTGCATTTGTAGTCAATTTGTTGATTATATGTGCATAAATCTTGATAATTGTCTTGTATACTCTTTGTGCATCAAACTATGCTTATTTCATTGTAATTATATTATTTTATATATTTCTCGACTTAATACATGGTCTTTGCCCAATTTCAGGAAAGTCCATATATTTGAGGAGTCGGTGCCACCGAGATGACATCAGAGACAAGGCCGCAGTCGACCAAAAGAGTCGATGGCACCGACCACACAGGTCGGTGCCACCAAGATAGCATCAAAGAGGAAGGAAAAAAATCTTGCATCAGCTCAGTGTCACTGGCATTCCAGTCGATGGTACCGACCCAGCCAGGGACCAACCAGAGCCGGATACCGTCAGTGCCACCGACCACCAAGTCGGTGCCACTGGCTCTATCGGAATTCAACAATCTAAACTAGCCGCCCAGATCCAACGGTCCATGTTATGTGGTACCATAAGTGACCTAGGACAAAAAGGGAGTATGGCCAGACCTAAAGGGGGTCAGCTTTTGCATCGCACGACAGCTACAGAAGAGGAGGAGAGAAGCACGGAGCCAAAGGATGACAACTGGATGATTTGAGCACCTCCGATGGACATTTCTACTGCCGAAAGACTACAGAAAGCGCATTTCTCAAGGAGGATCATCCGGAGCACCATCTTTCCAGGGGTTACACGAATCTCTTTCATGTTTTCCACATTTTTTCTCTCCTTCCATGTATTTTCAACTGAAAACCATGCGGGGCTAAACCCCTCTTTTCCTTAGGACCCGGGAGTAGCCCGGGGAATCATTGTATTGACTATTTACATGATTTAGTATAAGTTTCTCTTTATTCCTGGATATATAAGTGTGGATTTGAATGACTTATCGCTACTTGATCACCATCGATAAGGTAATAGACCAATAATCACTCCAGAAGGGGGATTTACGGTTATAAAACCATAAATTGTACACTACCATATGCTTTCCTTGGAATAGGTGACGTATGGGTAGTGAAAAGAACCCAGAGTTTTCATTAATGCACCTAAACGAAGAATAAATTACCACCGATGTGGAATTGTCCTAGATTTAGGTAGTGAATTGTATTGTGGGAGCGAAAAATTTGGGCTATAGGCTTTCGATCCAGGTTAAAAGTAGGAATTTATGTTAATTCTGTAGAGATAATATACAACGAGACCCCGTGGTGAAACTGGTAACCCTAAGGAATTCAACCATTTTTGAATCAACCATTTTCATTTTCTCTTAATTTTCTTTTATTTGATTAAAACTCAATTCAACATTTTCAACTGGCTTAGTTGATCGTACTATAGTTAGTAGTAGTCACTGAGACTACATCTCCCTGAGTTCGACTAGGGCCTCACAAGGCCTATATTACTTGACGCGTACACTTGCATTTTTATACATAGTTTTGGCGTGTCAAGTTTTTGGCACCGTTTCTGGGGAGACGGCAACGTCTCAACACTACGAGTGTTGCAGTCGGCCATCTAGGCCACTTTTTAATTTTTTTTGCAATATATATAGGGCGTTCATTCGTTGCCCGCATGGGTAGCCTGGATTTTCGCTACCCAGCAGCCAAAAAAGTAACTCTCCTGGCCCAAAAAGTAACTCTGCTGTCAAAAAAGTAACTATGGTGAACAGAAAGTAACTACACGAATAAAAGAGTAACTATGTACAAAATATACAGTAGATATATATAAGGACGGATTTTTTTATTTTAGAGGAGCAAATGATATTATTTTTGGCTAAAATTTTTTGGAGAGCTAGAAAAAATAGTCCTATACAATTGCGAAATTTTTTTTTGAAAAAAAGTGGTCGGAAGGGTGGGCGGGTAGCTACCCGCGCGGGCAATAAAGATGGGCCCATATATATATATATATATATATATATATATATATATATATATATATATATATATATATATATATATATATATATATATATATATATATATATATATATTCCATATATTGCATTTTCTCTAGAGGAACCTTGGCTAACTATTTTCAATCTTTCAGGTACTAGTGTATGGTGGCAACGAGGACCACTGACTACGGAGAAGCTACACCTGATGTTCCAGTCGTTGTTGAGGCTCCAATCCAAATAACTTCTCCAGTGTCACCCAGGCGACGAGCGATGGGGGACAGAAATCCAGGAGTAGAGAGGACCATCTGGGAGAGGATAAAGGCATCCTCTTCAGTTGCACATACAGGGCCAATCAAAAAGTAACATGTGAATGTAGCTCAGTACAAGATTGATCCAGGTTTGATCGCACTCATCAAGTCACAAGTGTTCTATGGGAACGTTCATGAAGATCCAGTGGCGCATATTAGCAATTTTTTGGAAATCAGTGACATAGTCAAAGTCAATAGGTTTCCTCAAACCACCATCTATCTGAAGTTGTTTCCATCATCGCTGGCTGACAAAGCAAAGGAATGGCTATACAATTTTCCAAAAGAGTCAATCAAGGCATGGGATGAAATGGTCAAAGCATTCTTTGAAAGATATTTTCCTCCAGAAAAAACAAATGATTTGATTAAGAATATCCACAACTTCAAGCAACATGCATCTGAATCTTATTCCGAGATGTGGGAGCACTTTTAGATCATGCTCAGGAAGGTTCCACACCATGGGATAGATTTAGAAAATCAAGTGAAGATGTTCTATTTTGGGTTGTGAAAAAATGAACAGACTACTTTGGACAGTGCCGGCTCGGGGTTCTTTCTCAATAACCCACCCTCAACATGTCAGGATATTTTAAAGAATATGGCAAAGAACCAGGCATGGGCCAATGAGAGAGACAATACAGAGTAGATTAAGAGCATAGTATAATCCAAAGTCATAACATCCTTAAATGAAAAGCTAGACTTGATAGCAAAGAAGCTGCTTGAGAAGGACAACATTTCGTCGGATGAAGAAGGCCAAGTGAAGTACGTGCAGAAACAAAGCTACAGGAACAATGACTACACATGGAGGAAGGATCCCAAATTCTCATTATAGGATCCAAACAACTTCCTACAAGAACCCAATCAACAACATCAGCAAAGGAATAACCAGTAGCAGTGACCTGTGGCAGAGGAGATCACAAATGAAATTTTAACCGCATAGTGAAGCAAAATGAGCAACTGATAAATAATTTCTAGCGTGATCTCCAGAACCAAGGGGCCCAGATGAGGAGCTTTGAGACAACTTTGTCTCAACTAGCAGCAGATGTGGTGGCTTTGAAAAATCCTTCTCAATAGGGGTTTCTAGGAAATACTGACACTCCAGTGGGGAACCAACGGGGAACCAGCAGGTCAAGGCCATACTACTGAGAAGTGGGAAGAAGGCTTTGACCCCACAGCCTGAGAAGACTGAGATGATCAAGCCTGTTGACAGTGATGACTCGGTGGCAGAGCAGGAGCAAGTAGAACCGGGGGCAAGAAATGTTGGGGAGGAGCAAACTCAAGAATCTGAAGTGGAAAAGAGGATGTCATATGTGCCACCACATCAGAGGACACATACGGTACTGGTTCCATATCCTAATAGCTTGAAGGCAACAAAGATGGATCAATAATTCAAGAAGTTTCTGAATAGCTTTAGGAAGCTTTCTGTAAATATACCATTGATTGAATGCATTGAAAAAATACCCTCATATGGGAAGTTTCTGAAAGATATCATCATTAAGAAGAGGAAGATCCCAGATTCTGAGGTGGTTGTACTAAGAGAACAAGTCATTGCCTTCATTTGATTGGGTGATCCACCCCATGGATCGCCGATCAACTCACTTTCCGGGGGACTATTTAGAATGATGTTCAGCTGATCAATCTTGCTGGGCCACTGACCAGAAGTCCATCAGTCATCCTACCAAGTGGTTAATCAACCAACCATACCACCTGGTCACTTGACCAGTACGATAGACAAATCAAAACTTACACATCCACCAACTAGAGGCTATTTTGGAATAAAAAGGATCCACAACCTAGGATCATTTAGTTTGTTCACTCTCAATTCAGAGCACCGTCTTGGAGAAAATAGCCAGAGGAGAAGACAAAGTAAGAAGATCATCTTTGTAAAGACCTTTGGACTTGTTTCTACTGGAGTGGATCACTATAGTTAAAGGCCTATAGATGCTTTCTTCTACTCCATCAATGACATGCTATCTCTTCCCTCTTCTTGTTTATGTGTCTCTACTATGGCCATGAGCTAGCAGACCTTCTCACTGGGGCATGGGGAGTAGCCCCATCACATTTACTCTATTTTAGTTATTATTAAACTCACTTTTCTCAATACATCATATTGTTATTCATTTGATTTATGATTGCTTGTTGAATTGATATCTGAATTAGCATGTTTTATATAATTTTGAGCATAGATACCAAAAAAGTTAGGATTAGATCCCTGAATGGATGTGTAAGATTCCAGATGTGATCACGAAAGGGAACATACAAGATGATCGAGTCATGACATATGTGCAAACCTTGAGTCTATAGGAATTCATTACTTGTGCAGTTTGCATTCCTTAAGGAGGTGAATTCACATTATCCCAGTCTTAATTTCCACAATTATTGAGTTGTAATAGTTAGGGAGAGTACATAGGGGATGCTGGTGGAAAACAAATTTCATAGTGTTCTTTAACATTCATCTCACTTTAGTCTGTTTCCTTGCACTACAATCTTTTAATTTCATCATTAGTCTATAATCATTCTCAATAATTAATTTTAAATATTATTCTCAATGAATCATTCTCGATGATCTCTTAAAAATGGTTTCCTTTGTGTTTGATCCTATTTTATACTACAATTGATCTGACCACTTGTGGGTGATTTAGTTGTAATTGTGAAAAAGGTTTCAAACTAGGATAATCCATCTTAGGGAATTTTTGTGTGCAATTAACCTCACTTCACTAGACAACTACTATATTGAGAAAAAGATATGGAAAATCAACCAAATTCCTACAAAAGATGATTCCAAATCTCTGACACAACACGTTGGTGAATCATTTACCTAATTCATCAAAAGTTGAAGGGAGTTGGCCCCGCCCAGTTGACAACAAGTTGACTAAAAGGAATGCATATGTATGGTTATCAAATAATTCTTCCCAATACTATCAATTGTGTTGAAATTCCCAATCAGACAAATCATTTGTTGATTTTATCTGATTTGGTGTCAATATAGAAACTTCCATCAATAAATGATTATACAAGAACATTAGGCTCACCCTTAATACTATATTAGAGACTAGTCGTAAGGTGGGTGTGAATCCCCATCCATAGCCATCAACACCATTGTCATACCTGAATAGAAACATTAAAATACAACTATTATAGTAAAATTTCCTATATTAACAATCCTAGTCCAAGAACAACAACAACTTATGCAAGCCCAACAAGGGTGTCAATGTCTTCTATCTAATTATTAAGGTGGATAGAAATATCCTCTCCTACTCAACTAATCGGTTCGACAACATACATATCCAATGAAAACAAACTTGAACCCAACAACTACCAATCAATTGTATATAACAACTATATGTGACCCTCCAAGAGTACGGTTCAAAAAATCTTTTCCCCAATAAGATCAATGCAAGATAACTTTGATCTAGTGCACCTATGATTCAAATTTACCTAAGACCCAATGTGTTCTCAAATTTTTGATACACCATCTTCCTCTAAACTACAAAACTTTGATTATACAACATATTATGAGTATCATGGATATCCTAGACACCTCATAGATGGATTCCAAGCCTTCATGCATGTTGTTAAACATATCATTAATGATGGAATACTTGATATAAATCATGACTCAGGTTCCACACATATTATTGTAGTGATGCTTAGGGATCCCCCAATGCCCCACTAATCAATATCTACAACTCCCTCAAGCATTTTGACCATCCAAGTTCCACATTTGAAGTGGGGGAAATATGAGTATTCCTTCTCTTCCAAAACAATGTGAAATACTTATGATGGTTGGACTAGACCCGTGTTACCCAAATATGTTTTGAAACTTGTGTTCTACTTCTTAGAATAATGGCTGAAAGTGCTTTTGTCTATCTTACATCTTACATACATAAAATGATAGAGATGAGGTAAGTAGAGAAAGATTAAAAGAAACCACAAGCAGAACCATTACCTGAACAACAACCTTCTCTGACCCAAAGACCCACTACATGATCAAGGGCCCAATTGAGGCTGAAGGCCCCTCAAAAACCTCTAATACCAAGACATGTTGAAGTCTTCAAGGTCTCCTACAATGAGCTCCTAGAAAAATTGTGAGAAACCTTCAATATCTAGACAGAAGGGTCCTACACCAAACCAATAAAAGAATAAAAAATCCCATGCCTTTTTTCGCTTCCACTGACTCGATGGTGATGACATAATGAATGCAAGGCCATTTAGAGGGACCCCATTTGATATATGGAAGACAATCTGTATGTATTTAATTGGTCACAGAAGTTCATTTAAAAGCATCCTGCACTGCATCTGTCCATTAACATACCCTATTAGAGGAATAAGTAATCCACATGAGATACAATGAATATGTCTGTAGCTTCTTTAGAAGAGGTAATACCAACAACCACCCTGAATACACCAATGAAGAATGCTAACAATGTTCACATCCATATCATGGCAATGAAACATCCATTGTTCACACCTTGACAAGTTCTAGTAGGACCTTATCCCAATAGTATACTACCTTGAGGATACACACTGAAGGAATGATGCTCACATGACATGTATCAACTCCCGTAGTCCTGTTGGAACAACATGATGCTTCCAAGACTCTCCCTGAAGCTCCTACATTGATGAAATTGCCATCAAGTGATTTGCTGATTGAAAACCAACTCCTGGAAAAGGAAAGACTAAGATCATCACATATATGGGAAAGAATTTGACTTTGGTGTATGATAGTTGATGAGAAAGCCATGGAGGTTACTCATAACATGCCTATGAAGACACTAGGGCCATTTAAAGTTAACTAGGTTCATGCACTGCATGGATTCTTATGATTGCACATCAGTAGGGATAGACGCATTGTCATCCCAACTATATTAACATAATAAGATTCCATATATGACCCATACTATAAAGTAGTAGGACAAATGACTAAGAGCCACATAGACATATTCGTGTGTGACTTTATCAAAAGCTCACAAATACACCAATAAACTATCTTGAAGATCTGAGAGGGTGCATTTTTAGTGAATGATATTCCACCTAGAAAATGGTTGAAACCATTTCCTTGATCATCAAGCCAAATATCATCATTTTATTCAAAGAGAGATCCTAGGAGGTTTGAATTCTAATACACCACTATATATCATGACTAGACATGGTGACATGAAGGTGCACCTCATTTTTGTTGATAATAATGTCGATCTCAATGTCTGTCCATTTAGGACATTTGTTATACTCTACATCAAGTTAGAGAAATACATGCTACTAGAACCATGACTACAATTTTTTATGTATCCATGAAGGAAGTCACGGGAGAGATCCAATTGAAAATACAAGTGGGACCAAAGTTGTGCATGAAGATGTTCATCGTTGTGGAAATAAATAACTCCTTCAATCTCTTATTAGGACATCCATAGATACATAAGAATAAGGCCATACCATCCTCTCTTCTTCAATATCTTAAATTGTAGGCTTGACAACATGGTCATCAATGTCATGGGAGACCTCCAACCAGAAATAGTGGCCCCTAGTAGGTTTCTAGATCTTGACCTACAATTCCATTCATGGCCAGCCTAATAGAACCAAAGAGGTAAGAGCCCGGTTGTTTCAACATCATGTGTTACATCGGGAAGACAAAGTTTGGTGAGGGACTCTGTGATTCGGGGGCAAGTATCAACTTGATGCCGCTATCTACTTTCAAGAAGCTTGGTCTCAGAACATCAACGAAGAGAAGTAAGACGGTTCAGTTAGAGGACAACTCAGTGGTGGCACAGTATGGCATTTGTGGGGATGTGCTTGTGAAGGTGGATAGGTTCATTTTTCCTATAGATTTTATAGTGATGGAGATGCAAGATGAACATGGTAATGAGCTTCTTCTAGGAAGGCCCTTCCAAGCAACAGATGACATGATCTTGGAGATGGGAAGAGGTCACTTGACCATGGGAATTAAAGATGACAGGTTTGCGATAAAATGTTGGATAATTCCAGGTCATCCAGTGCTCAGGAGCAGTGCAATATGATGCACCACATGAATAACAATATTTCTTTATTCTTGGGAAAATCATTTTTGGACATGGCACATGTTATGACAAAGGTGGACAAGGGTACGCTTGCGGTGGACATCATGGAGAACACTAAGGTGGTCTCGCTTGCCATGGCGGTAGGATACCCGGATGACAGAGAAGAGGAAGCAAGTTTATCTACTGTGGATGATGACACAGAGGAGTCCATACTACAGGCCCATCTGTAGCTTCCCCTAGAGGCGTGTCTAATGAACATGATGGATGATTTTGTTCGGGATCGGTCATTGGAGGAATGTGCATGGCTTCTGAAGGTGTTTCCATGTTATTATACAAGGCATTTCGAGGATTTGGGACAGTACCACCGCCATTGGTTTCTTCACTTTTAAACTCGCCTGAGTTAGAGCTCAAGCCATTGCCACCTCATCTGAAGTATGCTTTTCTAGCCGCATAGGAGAAGCTACAGTCATCATATCGGCATCATTGAGTATCTCAGAAGAAGAACAATTGATCACTGTGTTAAAGAATCATCGAGGTGCTTTCAGGTGGTCTGTGGTGGACATCAAGGGGATTTCTCCCACCTTGTGTCAACAAAAGATTCATCTAGAAGAAGGAGAAAATCCAATCATTCAACCTCAGTGTCACTTAAATCCAATTATTACGGAGGTGGTGAAGAAGAAGGTAATAAAGCTACTATCGGTAGGTATAATCTATGCTATTTCAGATTCTTTGTGGGTTAGTCTAACGCATGTAGGGCCTAAAAAGGGGGGAATTATTGTCACTACTAATTCATCTAATGAGAAAATCACCACTAGATTAGTGACCTCATGGCGAGTTTGCATTGACTATCGTAGGTTGAACACTGCTACACTTGAGGGACATTTTCTGTTACCGTTCATTGATCATATTTTGGAACGACTCACCGGTTGCTCCCATTTTTGTTTTCTCGATGGATATTCGGGCTACAATCAGATTTCTATTGAACCTAAGGACCAGGAGAAGTCTACCTTCACCTGCCCTTATGGAACCTTTAAATACCGCCGCATGCCTTTCGGGTTATGCAATGCACCCTCGACTTTTCAAAGGTGTATGTTGGCAATTTTTTCGGATATGGTAGAAAGATGTCTCAAGGTTTTTATGGATGATTTTTTAGTGTATGGGACATCTTTTGATGATTTCTTGAAAATTTTGAACAAGGTTTTGTAGAGATGTGAAGACACTCATCTAGTGCTTAATTGGGAAAAATGTCACATGATGGTTAGCGAGGGCATAGTGTTAGGCCACAAGGTGTCTAGCAAGGGATTGGAGGTAGATATGGTTAAAATAGAAGTGATCTCAAAACTCCCTCCACCAACATCGGTGAAGGCAGTTAGGAGCTTTCTAGGCCACGTCGGGTTTTATCGTTGATTTATTAAATATTTTTCAAAAATCGCTAAACCTTTGTCTGAGCTTTTGGAAAAGGTTTTCGAATTCAATTTTGATGAGAAGTGTTTAAAGGCTTTTGAGATTTTGAAGGAAAAACTCATATCCGCATCGGTTGTGCAGGCTCCAGATTGGAGCCAACCATTTGATTTGATGAGTGATGCATCAGACTATGTTATGGGGGCGGTGTTGGGGCAATGCCTAGACAAGGTTCCTATGGTCATATACTATGCATCTAAAACACTTAACGATGCACAACTTAGTTACGCCACAACTGAAAAAGAATTACTTGTTGTTGTCTTTGCTTTTGAAAAATTTAGACAATATCTTGTGGGGGCAAAAGTGGTGGTGTGGACGGACCATGCGGCTATTAAGTACTAACTATAGAAGAAGAATGCTAAACTAAGATTGATTAGATGGATCATTTTATTTCATGAATTTGATATTGAGGTAAAGTAGGGGTAGAGAATGTGGTGGTTGATCATCTATCTCGATTGGAGAGGGTAGATGAGAAGGACATGAATATTCCCATTCTAGAGACCTTCCTTGATGAGCATTTGTTCACCCTTAAGCAAAAGATCCTTGGTTTGCTAATATTGTGAATTATTTATCTTGTAAGGAATTGCCTGCAGATTGGGGTTATCATGAAAAGAAAAGGTTTTTTCATTCTTTGCGGTATTACTTTTGGGATGATCCTATTTTGTTGAAACATTGCAAGGATGGAATTTTGAGGAGATGTGTACCTGAAGGTGAATATGAGAGTGTGTTAAAGCATTACCACACACTACCTACATGATGACACCATGCTAGTTCTAGGATAGCTGCAAAGGTGTTAGAGAGTGGATTGTATTGGTCGGCCCTTTTCAAAGATGCATACGACTTTGTGCGTAGGTGTGATGCGTGTCAGCGGTCAGGTAACATATCACAGCGGAAGGAGATGCCTTTGAATGTGTTTCAAGAAGTAGAGGTTTTTGACTCATGGGGTATTGATTTCATGGGACCCTTTGTGTCCTCCAACTCCAACCTTTACATCTTGTTGGATGTAGATTGTGTCAAAATGGGTGGAAGCAATTCCAACCTGAACCAATGATGCAAATGTCATATACAAATTTATTAAGGATCACATTTTATGTATATTGGAGTGCCAAGGATGATCATAAGAGATGGAGGAACTCATTTCACTAATTGGAAATTTGGGGCACTTTTAACCAAGTATGGAGTGATGCACCGTGTGGGTACACAATATCACCCACAAATACAAGGACAAGTAGAGGTTTCCAATCGTGAGATTAAAAAGATCCTTAAAAAGATGGTGTCCTCTAGTAGAAAGAATTGGAGTGATTTGTTAGTTGATGCGCCATGGGACTATAGGACAACCTACGAGACACCCATAGGAACCACACCCTTTAGGTTAGTCTATGGCCGAGTGTGTCATCTTCCTGTGGAATTAGAACATAAGGCTCATTGGGCGTTGAGAAGGCTCAATTTTGATCTTGATGAAGCAGGAAAGACAAGGATGTTAGAGTTGAATGAGATTGATGAAATTCGGATGAATGCTTATGAGAACTCAAGATTGTACAAGGAAAAAACTAAGCAAATTCATGACTGCCATATAGCTAGGAGAGTCTTTTTACCAAGAGAGAGTGTGTTGCTCTTTAACTCAAGATTGAAATTGCACCCCAGGAAATTGAGATCTAGGTGGAGTGGATCGTTCGTCATAGAAGAGGTGTTCCCACATGGAGCGGATAGAATAAAAGAGGGAGAGAGATCCTTCTTGGTCAATGGTCAAAGATTGAAACATTATTTTGGAGAAGATTTTGTGAGGAATGAGCATGAGGTTAAACTCATTGCTCTTAATTAATATCAACAAGGGAGTTGTCTAGTCTAGGACGTTAAATAAGGGTGCTTGTTGGGAGGCAACTCAACCATTTGGATGTTTGTTTCTTTCATTTCCATTAAGTTGTATTATTAGTACTTAATTTTTGAAAATGTTGTGTAAAAATGATACCCTGATTCGTTTGTTGAGTGTGCAATCTGTGGGTGAGTCGGTGGCACCGAGACAAGGTCAAAGAGACGGGCATTGTGGCTGATAAAAGTCAGTGCCACCGACATCTAATTCAGTGCCACCGACATCTACGTTAGTGCCATCGACATCTCTAAAGAAAGTGCAAAACTCAGATGTGGTTAACTGATGAGCCAAGTCAATACCACCAACACACAAGTCAGTGGAACTGACTCGGCATGAGATCCCAGGCTCGGTGGGTGCGTCGATGCACTGACAAAAAAAAAGGTCGATCATCATGTCGGTACCACCGACCTCGATGTCAGTGCCACTGACCAAAGAAAACACTGATCCATGGGCAACTTTAATCTATGGCCCAGATGCACCCACGTGCATTATCGGAAGTTTTGATCCCGCCCAAAAGTTGGTGCCACCGACACGCCAACAATATGGAAAAAGAAGATCACGCACCGAAAGTCGTCGATGCACTGAAGGCGCAGATTCGGCCCCAGAAGTCGGTGCCACTGACTCTGTTGTAGTAGGTCAGTGTCTGCCCTATAAAAGGGAGGGTATAGTTTGTTTTCTTTCTCACAACTTGAAGAACAACGACTCCCACGAGCACGAGCGGCTACTCCGAGCATCCAGAGGCTTCATCAGGCTCTTCCTTTCTCATTCTTCTTCTCCGCTCAATCCATCATCATGGCCAGACAAGGAGGACCCCATGGTGCTCTTATGCCATGACCACACCTCAGCCACCCCTCGATGGAGGTGAGGAAGGTCTATGAAGAGCTTGCAAAGCGGATGTTTGCACCTACGTGATACGGCGATCTTCAACTACTGGAGGATATAGGCTTCTCTGACAACACGGTGTATGTCCTCGAGCGACAGGAGTTTGATCAAAGATTTGTGAATCCAATCTTTGGCGGGTGGCCCACATATAAAGAAATCATCATCGAGTTCATGGCATCCTTGGAGATATTGGTCACCCCTGATCAAGCACGCCCGTCAAGCGGCAAATGGAGATAAGGAAAGGTGGATTTTTTCCTTTACAACACCAACTACTCCCTTACTCTCCGTGCCTTCAATGCTATTTACGGGTGGCCACATGTGCTCTGCCATCAGCCCAAGAACTTCGATTTGGACGCCATCTGGAAGGACTTTTTGACAGCGCCATAGGGTAAAAGTCTGAACTTCCACCATAGTTCTTTGGCGGACTTCGAGCATCCCTTTGTTTGGGTGCTTCATTAGATGCTGACCATCACATTATTTGCAAATTCAACCCAAGCGCAAGCGAAGGTACAAGTATTGGACTTGTATTTTCTGTATCAACTTATAGAGGGAGAGTTGGTCAATTGGGGATCATTCTTTCTCCAACACATTATTGCGATGAGGTGCAATGTCAGGCAGGCTACGCCCATTCTCTTTGGGGGACTTATCACCCCCATTGCACTTCACTTGGGCCTTGATCTCTCTACTTTGGAGCTGCTCAACTCTAGGCTACGCATCGACCGCCTTCATTTCAAGCAGTCCGACCTCATCACTGTGGAAAACGATTTCATCTACACCACATGCCCGGTCGATGATACTTTCTACAAGTGTTGACTTCCTGATCCCATCTTCAACATTAGGGGAGTTAGGCACTATAAATGGCCAGCTCTGGGCGATGATGACAATGCTAGACAACAAGAAGCTCAGGCTGAAGAGGAAGACATGGGAAGCGACGTCGTGGAGGAAGTGGAGCCCACCATTCCTATGAGACATAGAGTGGGTCCACGGAAGAATCCTCACCATTACGATGCATCATCATCTTCTGCCCCACCGCCCTCTCAAGAAGGAGAGGATGCTTACTCTATGGTGGGTATGTATACTATGTTGCAGGACATCTAGACGCATCAAGAGCAGCAAACCCAATCCCTGGCTGGCATTCAGGACGTGCAAGGTCAGATGTATAGCAACCAGCAGGCGATCTATGAAAATGAATGCCTTTTCTTGGCCAACCAAGAGAATATGCATCAGCGTCTACAATGGATGGAGAATTATCAACAACCTTTCTTTGATCATTACTAGAGCTAGGGGTATTTTGTAGGTTACCCGATGTCGTCGTACATGCCCCCATCTGATCTGACCTTTCAGGGGATGTTTCCTCCCCAGGACCCCATGCATCCACCGCCACCACCATTTTGAGTTGGGTATCACTGTTCCACCTCTTAAGTTGGGATATTGACTATGAGGCCATACTCATATTCAAGCTTGGGGGGTGCTGGAACAGTTGCTATCTTAGTTTCTTATTTTCTTTTATTTTAGTTTTGTTTGTTTTATTTTAGTTTTTTTTGTTAGTTTTCCATTATGTAGGATCCATAATCTATTTAGTGTCATCTATGGAGAATTAAATGCATAGTTTCTATTGAGAATATCAAATTGAGGAAGTGCTTGAGTAAGTCAGCTTTAGGACATTAGAGCATAAATGACCATCTAATTTGTCTAAGAAAGTGATTGACAAGGATTGTTGAGCCTAAACTGATCAAACGCTAATGTGACCTTAAATTAAAATTTAAGAAAGAAACCCCTTGATTACCCTGTACACAGGTCTTTCGAGAGGGACATATGATATTTTAAGGTTATGTCTCTTAGTTGTGTGATCTTACCCACCGCATACTTTTGTCTCACACTCCACCATAAGAGGATTGAGCACATGTTGTCATTTACTCTATTGATTGCATACACATTGCATAATAGACTTTGCATAGTAGTTGTTTATTTTTGCTTGCATTAGTGCATATAAAAAAATAGAAAAACCATACATGCACAATGAAATCATGGTGCATGTGATATAGTTGCATAAGCATTACATTTCTTCTTGCATGAAAAATCTTTTCTAACTTCTTCTCTCTTAATAAAAAGGTAGTGATTGTGGCCATTCTTTGAAAAAAAAGAGAAAGCACTTTAAAAAAAATTAAAGGTGTAGTGCAATTAGAAGCCCAAAGCAAGTTTATCATAAAAGAGGGGGCTTAAATGAAAAAAAGTACTTATATATTTCTGAAAGTTCAAGGGCACAATTCTACTCAATTATAAAGAAAAGTTAGCACATGATTTAGTTTTGTAGATATTTTGTCTTAATTTGAGATGAAATAATAGTTGCATGCATCATTCCACCACAATGATTAGGCATTAGGAGCATTTTCTAAAAACAAATTGCATCATCATAGGTTCATCATGATTTTTGAATGCATGAATGATTGTATGTGCTCATGATTCTTACGTAGGCACCTATTTCAACCACCCGCTGCTCTTATTGGTTGGCCACTCATATGTTTTCTCCTCATTCATTATTTTATCAGGAGAACTACTTCCATGTATATGGTAGGTAGAGAAAAGAGCAATGTAGATAGGAGATCACACGATGCATCAAGTATGAACCGGAAGAATTTATCATGTTAACTGCTTTAACTGATAGTGTCTCATTGATTTGAGGGTGGAAAACTTGGATAGAGATTTGTGGTCGCCTATAGGGTAGTTAGTGTTCAGTGGTCAGTAAAGGCCGGAAGGAGGACCGAAAGGTGGAGACTTTTAAAATGTACTTTATGCATGATGTCATTCATCTAACTTATCTCAGTCAGATCCAAAGGTATTGTTGTTCGAGGATGAGTAAGATTCATCTTAGGGGAGTTTGATGTATGGGTTTTGAGTCGCTTATTATAGGACTAGTTTACATTCATTGTGTGCATTTGTTAGTCAATTTGTTGATTATATGTGCATAAATCTTAATAATTGGCTTGTATACTCTTTGTGCATAAAACTATGCTTATTTCATCAAAATTATATTATTTTATATATTTCTCATCTTAATACATGGTCTTTGTCAAATTTCAAGAAAGTCCATATATTTGAGGAGTCGGTGCCACCGACCACACAGGTCGATGCCACTGAGATGACATTAGAGACAAGGCCACAGTCGACCAAAAGAGTCGATGGCACTGACCACATAGATCGGTGCCACTGAGATAGCATTAGAGAGGAAGGGAAAAAAATCTCGCATCAGCTCGGTGCCACCGACATTCCAATCGATGGTACCGACCCATCCAGGGACCGACCAGATACCGTCGGTGCCACCGACCACCAAGTCGGTGCCACCGACTCTATCATAATTCAGCAATCTAAACCAGCTGCCCAGATCCAACGGTCCACGTTATGTGGTACCATAAGTGACCTAGGACAAAAAGGGAGGACGGCTAGAACTAAAGGGGATCAGCTTTTGCACCGCACGATAGCCAGAGAAGAGGAGGAGAAAAGCACAGAGTTGAAGGATGACAAATGGACGATTCGAGCACCTCTGATGGACGTTTCTACTGCCAGAAGACTACAAAATATGTGTTTCTTGAGGAGGATCATCTGGAGCACCGTCTTTACAGGGGTTACATGAATATCTTTCATGTTTCCCATCTTTTTCTTCTTTCCTTCCATGTATTTTCAACTGAAAATCATGCGGGGCTAAACCCCTCTTTTCCTTAGGACTCGGGAGTAGCCCGGGGAATCATTGTATTGACTATTTACATGATTTAGTATAAGTTTCTCTTTATTTCTGGATATATAAGTGTGGATTTGAATGACTTATCATTGCTTGATCACCATCAATAAGGTAGTAGACCAATAATCACTCTGGAAGGGGGATTTATGGTTAGAAAACCATAACTTGTACACTACCCTACGCGTTTCTTGGAACAGCTGATGTACGGGTAGTGGAAAGAACCCAAAGTTTTCATTAATGCACCTAAACTAAGAATAAATTACCACCGACGTAGAATTGGCTTAGAATTAGGTAGTGAATTGTATTGCGGGAGTGAACAATTCGGGCTACAGGCTTTCTATCCAGGTTAAAAGTAGGAATTTATGTTAATTCAGTAGAGATAATATACAACGAGACCTCGTGGTAAAACTGGTAACCCTAAGGAATTCAACCATTTTCGAATCAACCATTTTTATTTTCTCTTAATTTTCTTTTATTTGATTAAAACTCAATTCAACATTTTCAATCGGCTTAGCTGATCGTACTGTAGTTAGTATTAGTCACTAAGACTACGTCTCCCTAAGTTTGACTCGGGCCTCACAAGGCCTATATTACTCGACGCATACACTTGCATTTTTACACATGGTTTTGGCGTGTCACATTTGAAATTTAAAAAAATGATAGAATGTGTGGCATGTTTGTGCCTATTTTGTGTATAACGTTTTCTTACAGGTGTGTCATCCTGTTGATAATCTCCATTACTTGCATAGAGCCTGCTATTCTTTAGGACTTTCAATTCTGAAGAACAACAATCTCCAGATAGGCTAGCAGGATGGACAGTTGGTCTGTAGACCTGCTATATAAAAAATCGCAAACATTTCTCATTGGTTATTTGTAAATAACTGACTACATATAGATGTTATGTCGTCTATTTACAATAAATCAACGGGATGTACCTAAAGTTTTCATTGTTCAATCATTGATAAAACTAAAATCAAGTTATTCATCATCGATTATATGCCATTACCCAATCAATGACGAAATAATAGTGGCAACGGTTGTTCTTGTAATTGACGACCAAAGGTCAAAGCAATCCACAAATGTGTCACCCGTTGTGTGTTAACAAAGAATGGATGAAAAAAAGTATTGTTGTTAGTTTATCAAACTGACAAAGAATGTTTGAGTTTTCGCATCGCCCAGTTGGTCGTTGGTTTAAAACTGATGTTGAATGCCTAAAATAACTAACGCCATATCACCATTATGTAGTAGTGTCTCCACATTCTTTCCCACTGATTTTATTATGCTTAACATGGAGAAGGACACAAGGAAGGTATCTATTATTGTGGGGAGACCCTTCTTAGATACATCTAATGTAGTAATACATGTGAGAACTAGTACCATGTATGTGACATTCAAGCACATGAAGATCCAGTTGTACATCTTCAAGCTTCTACAAAAGCTGAGGTGCTAGGCACTACAAAAGAAGATTGCTATCTTATTGATTGCCTTGAGGAGATTTTCAAGCAATGCCTACCTACGTGGATTGAAACTACCACCAAGGGTAGAGTTCTAGATCCTATTGTTGAGTTTCTTGATGATGACGTTGTTGAGGATAATGAGCTCGCAATAGTGGCTGCAATTTAGGATCTTCCTTCCATTTCTGAGAAACCTCTGAAGAATTCTATTGAATAACCACCACACCCTTGAACTTAAATCTCTTACTAATGGTTTGAAGTATGCATTTTTGGGTTCAAATGACACCCTTCTGATGATCACTTCTTCTATCCTTTCTCCAGAACACGAAGATGCTCTCATTTCCGTGTTGAAGAGGAACATCCAAACCATAGGGTGGTCTATTGCTGATTTGAGGGGTGTTGACCCCTCCATTTGCATCCATAGGATGTATCTTGAGGGTGATGCAAGGCCAACCCGCCAAATTCAATGGAGGTTGAATCCAAATTTGAAAGAAGTTGCAACTCAAGAGGTTGTGAAGTTTCTTGATGTTGGGATCATATATCCCATTTCTAATAGTCCTTGAGTGAGTCCCATCCAAGTGGTGCCCAAAATGGGTGGGATCACTGTGGCCCAAAATGAAGATGGGGAATTGGTGTCGGTGATAGAGAAATATAAATGGAGGATGTGTGTGAATTACAGTATGTTGAATGAGAATATGAATAAAGACCATTTCCCTCTACCATTCATTGATCAAATATTAGAGAGGCTTACAGGATAAAGTTTATATTGGTTCCTTGACAGTTATTTAGGATATTTCCAAGTGGCAGTGCATCCATATGATTAAGAGAAAACCATGTTCACATGTCCATGCACCTTTTCCTATAGGAGAATTCCTTTTGGGCTTTGCAATGCCCTTCCACATTCCAAAGAAGTGTCACATCCATTTTCACTGATATGCTTGATTATTCTCTTGAAGTTGTCATGGATGATTTTTTAGTGTTTGGCAAGACTTTTGATGAATGATTGTCTCACCTCAAAGCTATTCTTAGAAGATGTGTTAAGGTCTACTTGGTTCTTTCTTAGGAGAAAAGTCATTTCATGGTTCATGAGGGCATCACTATGGTTTATAGAGTTTCCAAATCTAGAATTAAAGTTTATAAGGCCAAAGTAGGCCTCATTTCTACTCTTACCATTCGTTCCACTATAAGACATGTCTATTCTTTCTTGGGGCATGCAGGCTTCTATCTCTATTTCATCAAATATTTTATCAAGATTTACAGACCGTTGCATCATTTTCTTGAAAAAGATATAGAATTCAATTTTGATGACAATTGCATTGAGCTTTCAACCACTTGAAACACAAACTGATTTCTGCTCCTATAATGAAACCCCCAAATTTCTCTTAGACATTTGAGATCATGAACAATGTTTTGTATATAGAAGTGGGGTGTGTTCTTGGCCAAAGGATTGGCATGATAATGCATGCCATCTATTATGCAAATAAGATACTTGATGAAGCTCAAAGGAACTACACTACTACAGAGAAAGAATTGCTTGCCCTGATCTTTGCTCTTTACAAGTTCTGCTCCTATGTGCTACAAAAGAAAGTGATTTTTTATACCAACCATGCAACACTTAAGTGTTTCATGTCAAAGAAAGACTCAAAGCCTAGGATGATCCAGTGAATTCTACTTCTCCAAGAATTTGATTTGGAGATCATTGACAAGAAGGGAATTGAGAATTCTACAGCCCATCACCTCTCTCATATTGAAGCACCTTATGGTGATGTAAACAAGATCAAGAAGGAAATGCCTCATGAGAAACTCTTCTTGCTTGACTCTACTCAAAGGCCATGGTACAAGCACATAGCCAACTTCTTGGCTAGTGGGAGAGTACCAAGAACATGAACTAGGGAGGAAAGTAAAAGGTTGATTTCTATGGTAAAGAACTATGTGTGGGATGACCCACATATCTTCAAGTATTGCTTTGATCAACTCATAAGGAAGTGCATTCCATAAAGTAAGCAGCAATAAATTATCTCCATGTGCCATTTTGACATATGTGGAGGAAGCTTTGGTGGGAAACAGTCAGCTACAAAATTTCTTCAATGTGGTTTCTATTGGCCAACATTATTCGAGGATTCTCAAGAGTATTTCAAAACTTTCTTCAAGTGTCAAAAAGTGGGCACAAATGCAAAGAGGGACATGATGCCTCTATCTCCTATTCTTGTAGTAGAGGTGTTTGATGTTTAGGGAATTGAGTTCATGGGTCCATTTCCCCCTTCTTTTAGGTATGTGTACATCTTGGTGGTGGTAGACTATGTCTCCAATGTTGGTAAGTATGTCCATAGAGTCAATCATATGATGATTGTAATGGCATATCTTATAAAGGATTTGATTAATAATAATGGAAATATTATGATTTCTTTTTGTTTCACTCAGTTATGAGATAATGAGGAAACATAATGACTGCCTAAAGAATGACATAATTCAATGACATATGTCTTCAAGTTGATGACCTAAACAATGAGATCATATGAATGTCAAGAGTATGTACATTATTGTAATGTCCCTAGTCGGATGTTATTGTGGAAGGCTAATAGATAGAATTAACACATAAGACTAGAGATTGTGGTTGTTGATGATAGAATCAAATCAGCATGATATGTGATATCAAACCAAGCACATAGATACTTGTTGACTAATAATGTATCAGACAAACCCACCTTGAGAGTGACACATGGAAACCACAATTGGTGGTCCTAGTCATCTCTCATAGTGAAAGGTGGCTATTGTGGTTCTTAGACCTAAAATCACTACACTCATAACATGTCATTAAGTATACTTTGAAATCATCCACCAATGCCTTGAGTAAGGGTTGCCATAACGGTGAAGATCAGATGCACTGTGACACTTCGGGATGATCGTGAGTGATGTAGATGGGTTTTTCCCTCCTACTTGAGTTTGATATCCCAGACACTTGATAAGCCAGACTGAGAAAAGCATGTTCATGCACATGTCAATCAATATATGATATTGAGGTCGCATATATCTCAAGAAGTCTTCTCTAGTTCAAGGAACATGGATAGAACATTGAAAGGATGATGATTCCAAGCCTCAAATTCAATTTGGATATCGGTGACAAAGGAATTATACAATCTCTATAACACCAATCATAGATTGCAGGTTGAAGTTGTTCTCCAACTTTTCAATTACTTGTGTAGCAATGATGTGTTACTAGATGTCACTCTTTGCCTATGATGTCATAAATGGGTTATGGACATACATTGTCAATGTAACATGGAGACTATAGGGTCAAACACATAGGATACACTTGGAATAGGAGTTCATTCATGAATATGGTTTAAACTTGATTACTAAATAGTTAGGTATTCAATTTAAATAACATTGGTTGAATATTGAATGACTGAATAGTGAACCGACTGATTCAAGTCTGGAACCGACAGTTTCAAAGTGTCAGGTCAATTGAACCAACTTTCTCCATTTAGGATAGTGAACTGGCTGGTTCAGGAAGTGAACCGAGCGACTCAGGTCCATGAACTGACCAGATCAAGTTGTGAACCAAATAGTTGGTGGATCAATCTGATTGATTCAAGGATTTGTGCTGACATCATGTTGTTCATTAAATTGGATATTAATTCCTAATACAATTGTGATTGGGAAATATGATGAAATGGTTGGTTCAAGGGTTGAACTGATCGGCCTACATGCCAACAGATCAGTTTACTTGGGAACTGACTGTTTCACCGCTCACAGGTTGCAAAAATTTATGAAATTCACGTCCCTTCCGCTCCCACTCAAACTGAGAACCCTGACCCTCCTATAAATAGAGGGGTATTGGGGGCTTCTCAAAACACAACTCAATTGCCTCTGACAATTATTTATCTTTTCTAGTAGTGGTAACCAAGAGAACCTGAGCAAGTCCTTACCAATAAAGGAAGGGATAGCAAGGGAGAATAATTATGGGAGAACAAGTTGGTGCTAGTACTCCAACCATTTAGGTTGTCCGTGTGGACTACCATAGAGGCGAGGAACTTTTTCGCTAGGATGACAATGTCAGGCTGCTGTTTGTGGTGATCAACGAGGAGCTACTCAGATGTGTATGAGTGTGACTTGAAGAAAGTTGCATACTACAATAAGGAATAGTCGTTGGACTTGCTCCAGGACCAGGTATGACCTTGTAGAACATCCTTCCCATTATATAGTTATTGACATCATCCACTGGTTTAAGGGGAATATGACATATATTTTTTGTTTCTTTGCTTGCTCTACTACCATATTTCCCAACAGTGATATCAGATCTAGGTAAATTTACTATGTTTTGGGATTTAAATCATATTATGGTTTTTTCCTTGTGTTTATTGCATACGATGTGAATATTTAAGATGATTAATGTTCATATCTGATTAAATACCTCATATGATCCCAAACTAATATATATGATATGATATATATGCAATTTACATGCATCACCATAAATTGGTTTTGATTGTGGATGTATAACAAACTATAACCTATAATTCTACTCTATTCCATAACTAGAAGGTTAGTGAGTCTGGTTTCTTAGATTTGATCAAACAAGGATAGAAAAAGTTAAAACACATTCACATAATAAATTAATCATGTTTCAACATATAAAAAAATCATGAAATATGTCACATATATTATCCTTACTAACATAATGACTAAATAAAATTGAATAATATGCTTTGGAGTAATAATTGGAAATTACATGCCCATAAATAATAATGTCTCATAGTTCAAATCAATATGGAATTAATGGACATAATGTGTACAATGAGGAATTTTGTGCATAATAATATATATCACTTTTTGTAACAATGTGAAATCAATAGGACTCAAATAAGTCAGTGTTGAAAATAAATATAATAAATATAATGCTAATAAGCCAAAATTTCTAATACTACCTTAACTCATAAAAATAAACCTCAAAATACAAATATCATGTGAAAATCATGCTCCTTAGGTCCCAATTTCCTTGGGTGCCAAGTTTCACATTATATGCATAATAATAATAATCTTTTTTTTTTGTCAGCCAAAACTCAGTTGCTTTTTTTGTAATTTTTGTTTTTGAGAATACAAAAACTTGTTAGTTCTCAACTGAGAACCAACTGTAAAGGGAAAAAAACTATCTTTACATCAAAGAAAATAATATCATGGACAAACCCACATCATAGGCAACCAACAAAAATAAAACCACCAGATTAGACCTATACAACAAGCCTTGCCTTCAACCACTGAATTGGTATAGAAGCAACATGAGGCAGCAATAGGAGAACCATCAAGACTGAGGGAACATCGGACTATGTAGAAATAAATTCATAGCATAACATCCTCATAACCCCAGAGAGAACTCAACCATCACTCTAAGTGAGAGGGGAGCAAAGAAACATGTTCAGAGTCATGTAACAGCAGCAAACACGCATTCAAACTCAACCATCATTCTTTGAATGAGAAGGGAGCATGCCAAAACATCCCAAGATTCTGTAGAGATAGACATCACCACTGAAAAGATATGAATCTTCATGAGGCAGCAACAGAAGACCATCAAGAAAGATAAAACTTCAGCCTAATTAGAGAACTTCATAGCAGGACAACCTCAGAATCCCAGGAAAGAACTCAACCATCACTCTAAGTGAGAGGGGAGCACAGAGAACCAGAGCAAAGGTCCATGACCTGAAGCTTCTAACAACAGCAACAGTAGCCAACTCAACCATCATTCATCGAATGAGAGGGGAGCAACCCAAGAAGACAACATAGAACAACATAGAGTCCCAGTAAGGAAACATGTTCAGAACCATGTAATTATAGCAACATACAGCATAGAGGCCCTTCAAAAAATTCCAGAAGAAGGAGCCTCAAACCTCCAGGGGTTTGAAGCTTACTGTGACGCAGAAAAAACAACATCAGTTCAACCATTTGTTGAAACTCCATAGCAACCTAGCTTCAGTCGTCAAGAAGCATAAAATATTGTTAAGCAACAAAAGCTCAACCATCACTCAAAAAAAGTGAGAGGGGAGAATCAAGGTACGCCATCAAATGGGGCTTCACAGAGAAAACTGAGCAGAAGAAAAAGCCATCTTAGGCACCCAGGTATCCAGGTAGAACAAAAAAATATACAGAACACCATCTTCAGGGAAAAGGAAGGAACAGCCCTAGACAAGGCACAAAAACCAGAAAGAAAACCAAAGACCATAGTTTAAGCGACACACTCAACCATCACTTGGAAAGACAAGTGAGAGAGGAGCAAAAAGATCCTTCAGTGATCATAAATGAGGCCAAGATAATCACCTTTGATTCTATTCCACAAACTCTTAACAGAAAGAAAGGAACCATCATGACTTCTTATGTTCCTCTCAGCCCACATGTTATAATGACAAAAGAAATAAAGAATCTTAGCATGCTTCTCAAGCATCAAAGCCTTGTTCCAGTTGTTAACACACTTCAAATTAGGCAAGTTAGCAGCTCTAGCAATCCAATCAAAGAAGTTCTTATAGAATTCATAATCGAACAAAGTATGGTTGGTATCTTCATAGGAGTTGAAATAGAGATAACATCTAGAAGTCACTTGAATGCTAATTCTTCTGAGGTAATCATCAGTAGGGAGCTTATTGAGAGCATCTTTCCAAATATGACAAGAGAAATGTCCAGGAATCTTACTATCCCAAATCCATTTGAAAATATTACTATAAGTACCTTTAGAACGAAAGGTCTCCCAGAATAATTTCAAAGTAGGAATTGAAACCTCTTTAAAGGTGATGTAGTCCTCTCCCCCTCGGGGAGGCTTCTGGATGGAAATCAAATCATAGAAATTCTTATTCATTCTGTTATCTTTAATAAACCAGGTTCCTTCACGAATGATAGCATTAACATGACAAGAGTGATTCAGAATAGACTTAAGAAAACCTTTTCTCCCAATGATGTCTTCAATACATTTTCCTCCAATAATCCAGGGATCAGACCAAAGTCTGATTTTAGCACCATCCCCAATATGAAAACTGGTGTGAGGTAGAATGAGCTCCTTAATCTTAACAATCGTCCTTGAAAGCTAGGACCAAGAGGGACTAGGAGTAGCTGACCAAAAGGACTCATTTTTTAAATATCTCTCATTGACCCACTTAACCCACAAAGTATCCTTTTTATTTGCCAAATTCCATGCATTGATACAAATGCAGGCAAGTGAGGTCTCTTTTGTTTTCCTGAAACCTAATCCCCCTTCACCTTTAGGAAGAGTGACCTTATCCCAAGGAACAAGGTGAAGGGTGGATTTACCTTCTAAATTTCTCCATAAGAAGTTCCTGCAAATAGAATCAATGGTGTTGCATACAGACATTGGAAGGGGAGTAGAAGAAGACCAATACATATGTATGGTACTGAGAGTACACTTAATGAGCTCGCATCTCCCTGCAAATGAAAGAATTTTGGATTTCCAACCTTCCAGCTTGCCTCTAACACGATCAATCAGGGGGCACAGTTAGATTTCTTGAGTTTTCTAATGAACATAGGAACACCCAAATACTTCAAAGGAAGAGAACATTTAGAAAACCCAGTGATAGCCAAGATATTCTTTGTAGGTGCATCTTTTCTAAAAAGAATAGAACTTTTGCATACATTAGCTTTTAAGCCATAGCAAACACCAAAGAAATCAAATAAAGACTTAATAGTTCTAGCATTGTTCTCATTGGACTCAGCAAAAACCATTAGATCATCAGAAAAAACAATATGTGAGACACTAAGGGAGTCATAAGCTTTGATAGGAGTAAGCTTTTTCTCTTCAACAGCATTCTTGATCAACTCAGTGAATCCTTACATGACAATGAAAAAAAAGATAAGGAGCTAATGGGTCTCCTTGTCTAATGCCATTTAAAGGTTTTAACTTAGGGCCAGGTTCACCATTTATGAGAATTTGATATGATGTGGATTTAAACATAGTTTCTATAAGCTTGATCCATCTAATAGGAAAACCCATCTTATACAGAATAGAGAAAAGGTAACCCCATTTTACATAATCATAAGCCTTAGTTAGGTCCACTTTAACACACATTCTACTAACATTATGCTTGTTGAAATCATGGATAAGCTCATTTGTAAGCATAATCACATCCTTAACACTTCTGTTCTTGATAAAAGTGCATTCATTCAGACTAATGATATCAGGAAGGATGAGTTGGAGTATGTTAGCCATAATTTTAGAAATCAGCTTGTAAGTGGTGTTGCAGAGAGAAATGGGATGCCAGTTCTTGAGCTCGTTGTTGTCTTGACCTTTTGGAATAAGGGTGATGAAAGTGTTGTTAGCTTCCTACAACATATTGCCACATTTGAAGAAATGTATGATAGCTTCACTAACATCATTCTTGATAACATGCCAAGTTTTTTTAAAAAAGAAACCATTATAGCCATCAGGCCCAGGTGCCTTATCGACCTTCAAAGTGTTTATTAAGTCATCAATTTCCTTCTGAGAAACAGGAGCCATGAGAATAGACATGTGAGCCTCTGAGATTTTTGCTCCCCTCCACTCTCCTTGAAACACACCAGGTGAACTATTATTGTTGAACATAGCTTCATAATACTCATAAACAGACGCATGAATTACACTAGGATCAGCAGTGATAGAGTCATTAACTTTCAGAGAAAGAAGGATGTTTCTTTGTCTTTTGGTTTTCATC
This sequence comes from Alisma plantago-aquatica, assembly GCA_963693085.1. Classification (NCBI taxonomy): domain Eukaryota; kingdom Viridiplantae; phylum Streptophyta; class Magnoliopsida; order Alismatales; family Alismataceae; genus Alisma; species Alisma plantago-aquatica. The sequence continues at coordinate 582,742,516 of OY856411.1, forward strand.
GATAAGTAGAAAAATTTAGAATTAATGTCCCCCTCCTTGAGCCACTGAACACGAGACTTTTGTTTAAATAAATGCTCTTCCTTCATAGAAGCTTCCTTAGCCAGCTTTCTAGCATCAATAGCATCCTTTAAAAGGTTATGATCATAAGGATTAGCGCCAGCCTGTTCTTACAAAAATAGAGCATGTTTTCGTTTCCTATTCGCATCACTAAGATAGTTGCACAAAGTGTTCTTGTTCCAATTGATCAATTTTCTTTTGAGGATTTGAAACTTTCTATAAATTCTGAACATAGCATAGCCTTAAATATTAGCACTCCATGCTTCTTCAACAATATTAAGAAAGTCTTTCTCCAAGGCCCAATTGTTAATGAATCTAAACGGAGACTTGATGTGGTGAGTGTTTCCAATCACATGGCTGAGAATTTTGTGATCACTCACAATATTAGAAATGACATTACCAGTGAAATCTTGCTAGGAATTGAAAGCATTATCATTGTAAAAATCCTATCAATTTTTGTAGCAATATGCTTCTCGCCAGATTGATGGTTGTCCCAAGTGAATTGAGGGCCCTTCAAATCAAGATCGAAAATATTACTATCAAGCATGCAGTTATTAAAATCCCTCATCGACTTAGTAGAAGGAGGGTAATCTCCAATCTTCTCATATTCTTTGCGTACAACATTGAAATCTCCAATAATGAACCAGGGGGAGGTTACAGTAGAACTCATATTGTGAATAGAATGACATAGATTTTCTCTATCATAATCATCATTGTGTCCATAGACGGCAGTAATTGTAAAGTTAAAACTCTCAGAGAGAACCTCACAGTGGATAAATTGATCAGATTCTAGAATTTTGCTTACTGAACAAACATTAGAATCCCACATAAGAAAGATTCTACCAAGAGGATGAGAATCCAAGTTGGTGCAGAAATCGAACAGAGGAAAGTGTCTTCTCATAAACGAATTAACCTTTTTTCCTTCTAATCTTAGTTTCTATGAGGATGATGATGTGATCTTTCACCCTCCTCAATTCCTCCAGGACATCAGCGATCTTGTTGCCAATACTTCTAACATTCCAGGAGGTAATTTGAAGAGAACTCATGGCTACACCTCGGTTGTAGAGCTGACAGTCTCAGCATTCGAAGGAGAAAGTTTAAAATCTCTTGGGGCAGAAGAGAAAGAAGAACTTGCCAACCTATCATAGATACAGACATTGAGTTTAGCTTGGCATCTAGGAGGACTCTTGAGATTCTTACCTTTATTTTTCACCACAGAGAAAGATGACGCTTGTGAGCTGCCATCACTTATAGGAGAGACAATAGGAGTTACTAGACTAGAAGGTGGAGTAGAAGATATAGGCCTTTGAGTATGATTGATTTCCATAATAATATCTTGAAGTATCGCTTCAGTTTCAATAGCATCGTAACCAAAACCTTCATTAACTTCTCACGATACCTTTAGGTCTTCAACTGTCTCTACTTGTTGTGATATTTCCTTCATTTTAGCTATTTCTATTTCATCCACTATTTCCTCCACTATGTACACAGGTTCATTTTCTCTCTCAGCAACCTAATCGGGGACTAGATTAGCAACAGATTTCTTCTCAACCCATTATTTCTTCTGATATGTGTCGGTGTGACCTACAGAAGAAACTGCCATTGACAGTGGTGTAATGACACAATTACAGTGACCAAGGAACCCACGTTGTGAACATTTGTGAGGTATCCATTCATAGCTAATATCAACATAACGTTCATCACCTTCGTCACTTATCAGGGATACTTTACTTGGGAATTTTGTAGAATAGCTCATTATCACTTGAATACGAGCATAGTCTATGCATTTTAAGAATCTAGTATTCTTATCCATCTTCTGCGGTCTACCGATATATGACCCAATCCTCTCAAAGAAACTAGGATCCCACATTTCTAATGGCAGGTTATAGATTCTGATCCACACTGGTACCTCAGAAAGAATCATTTTCACTTGTTCATCACCCGGCTTCCATCTCTTCAGAATCATAGGTCTGCTTAAAACATACCATTCACCTTTCAACACAAGATCTAGGTCACTCTGTTTGTCAAATCTGACTAGAAAAAATCTATCATTCCTATCGAAAATTTCAAAGGAGCATTTTGTGCACCAGATGTCAGTGAAATATTTAAGCAGAGTCGGGATGTGGGGTTTGAAGTCAATTACATATCCCATCAAACACTTGCTCCATCATTCAACATTCTTGATGGCCTCTTGTTTTGGATAGACAATCTTGCCTTCGCTAATGGAAATTTCCTTCAAGTTCAGAGCGGATGGACCCCCAGCAAATATACCAGCCAAATCTTACCATTACTTCAGTCTCTGAGAAGGATGTGCATCCTGGTCTGCAATTGGCCTTAATTGAGATAGAGCATCATCTCCTCGAACTGGAGCAACTCCTCTCGTGAGATCCATCTGGTCAGGCGGACGACGAAGCACCGCCGCCACTGTAGTCGCCTTCTCGCTCAGGGTAGGGAAGCGCTCGGGAGCCATGTGCATGCCCATGTCAAGAACACAATTTTGAGGATCTTAATAATAACAATCTTCATTCTATTTTGAGTAGAAAATAAGAGGAAAAGACAAAATATTAAATAAATTACTAAAAGTCTTCACAAGTAGAAATAACCCCCAAATTTGAAATCAACGTACCAAAATTAGCCTATGTGTTAATTTTCATCTTACTTGGATAACCTCATCTATTGTAATGTATTCAAGAGAGAGAATATATATTCAAGCCCAAAATATTAAATAACATGTTAGATAACCCCAAAAGGGAAAATTAATGGTAAAATCATAAAGATCATGTTTAGGTTTGCTTGTAGGCTAAGTTTTGTATTGTTGGGGAGCCTCTTATTTATTAAGGGAACAAAATAAGTGATAATATTTAAAATTATTATATAAAATACTAGAAGTCTTCAAAAGAGAAAGATGATGCCAAAATTGGAATCTAAATGTCTTAATTAAATTAGGAGTCAGTTATAGTATTAATTGTATAATGGTTGCACCCTCAATATAATTAGGAAAGAAAGGAATAGAAATTTAATTTCACTTTACTCCAAAAATAAATATAACTAAGTTTCTCAGGTTTATGTTGTTACGCTTAATATCCTAAATCATGGACTCATTTTTGTCCACTTGATCTAAATCACAACTTTGTTGTTCATCACTTTCCTCTGTTCTCCTGTGTTCACACGACTACAGCAAGATAACTTTTTCTCCCCTCTATTCATCTCTCTCTCAACCCATCTCTAAGCCTCTCTCCTTGAATCAATCTTCCTAATTTTCCGTGTTCCCTTCCGATCACGTCGACCCTATATATGCTAAGGTTCTTTGCCTCTAGACCCAAATTGGGTTTTGACTCCACATTACTATGTTTTCCCCTATTTTACACCCTTTTTCTTTCTTCTCACCACCCCAGGCCATCAGACTCCTTTTGAGAAACTCTAGGGATATCACTATCCCACCAATTGAGGAAAATGAATTTTCTATTGCCCCACAATTATACAGATGATACAGCAGAACCAGTTTGGAGGGACTCTAATGAAGGATTCAAACCTCCACATTGCTGAATTTCTACAATTGCTAAGCACTTTTAAGATTGATGGTGTTCTTACTGATGCAATTTATCTTCTTCTTTTGCCCTTCTCTTTGAGAGACGGAGCCAAGGCATGGCTCTATGCTTTTCTAGGAAACTCCATCAACAACTGGGATGAACTCCTCAAAGTTTTCTTAGCCAAATACTTTCTACCAAGCAAGACCGCAAAATGGAGTCAGCTCATCAATTTTTCTCAAAGGCATGGAGAGATATTGTATGACACATGGGAAAGGTTCAAGTTGTTCTCCACACCATGGTTTAAGTAATTGGATTCTATTATAAACTTTCTATAATGGCCTATTCTACAATACAAGGATATCTATTGATGTTGCTATAGATGGTGCGTTAATGAACAAATCATGTATGGATGCTTATGCCATTATTGAAGACACGGCACTTAATAATTTCCAATGGAGTCCCGATTGGAGCAGTCAGCCTTCTTCTTCAAGCTCTATTTTTTGAAATCAAGTCGCTGAAGTAATTTGTGATGCATATGGAGAAACATGACACACTCCTTCTTCATGTTTTGCCATGCCATCACAATTTGAAGAGACACCAGAGCTCTACAACATTGCCAACCACAATTTCATTAAACACCAACAATATTTATAACCCAAGTCGAGTTTGGAGTCCATACTTGGGAACTTTGTCTCAAATGAAATGCAGCAAAATGATGAGCTTCATCAACAAAGGGAGCTGCTAAAGGATGCTATTTATCAACTTTCTTCTAATGTGGATGGAACTTCCACACATACTAGGATGTTGGAGAATCAAATTTCTCAACAAGCTCTTTCCAACCAAAAAGCACCCTTTGGTTCCTAGCCTAATCAACCACAAATACATTCAAGGAAGGCATTCACATTAGTTACCTTGAGGACTAGAGTTGTTATAGAAGAACCTTCTTCACCATCACATACAATATAATATGAAGTTGTCGACTCCAATGTAGGCAATGATGTTGAAGCTCAAAGGAAGAAATTCTCACATGCTCCAAGGGATGATTCTTCAATCAAAACAAATTTCATTTTTCCACAATACATTTGCACATTTCTTTATGATGAGAAAAGCATTCCCAAATCAGATTATGATTACTTTGAAGAGGATAATGCAAAGACCAACAATATTGATGTTCAAAAGACTATTTCTACTGAAAATCACAAGTGTCGATCTTCGGGCCCAATAAAAAGAGATATTGACAAAGAGGCATAGATCCTTAGCACAATAATTTCCCGCCTCAAATCAAAGCAGTGGATCTCCATCTTCATCATTCACCATGATAGGTATCTAGTTGCAATCCTCTTGAGTTTGTTATATGTTTTGAGGACACTAAAAATTTCAAGCTTAGGGGGAGAGCAACCGGCCAGTAGTACAATGTAGTTTTATTTCACTTCTATAATCATCTTCTTAGTTGTTGCTTTTTAGTTTTCATTCTTCTTGTGGAAAATCCAATTTGATTTGAGACCCATCTTTTGCATGTGGATTGAACTCATATGGTTAACTGATTGTCCTATTTTGGTTAGAAATTTCATTTGTATAGATTGTAAAAGGCACACATTAATCAAATGAAACCTTTTGAAAATCAACATGTACTTAACTATGGTTTACGCTTCTAGCTTGAACATTCATATTTCACATCCTTGATTGCTTAAAACATGTAATGGTTTCAGATTTTTTATGAGTAAATCAACTTTACAACATCATTTAGGATACGGGATGCCCTTTCCAAGCTCTTAGTGCATTTTCAGTGAAATTTTTTCAAAACAAATGAATGAAATCTAGCTAATGTTGCAATTTAGTTTACTCTCCTATGTTGTGGAAAAAATTTAAATTTCTTTTGGCTTACTTCTCCTTCGTACCCCCATAAAAGATGCCTAAACTGCCCACATATCATGCTAGCATAGTGTAAGTCTGATATGGGCATGATGCTTAGGTGGTATGTCTTAAAAGAGGGTAAAATACCCCAACTAACATTCCATGTGTGCATAAGCCTACATTAGCAGTCGAGTGTCGGAACCCATAATCCATTGTCATATCATTTTTGGAAAAGAAGGAGAGTACAACTAAAATTGTTAATTTTATCTAATATTTCATCATTTGTATCCTTAATAGTTGAGAGTTGAGTTGCACATCCACTAATTGTTTGGCTTGGTCATCCAAATTAAACAATTGATTCATTTAATTAAAACCACCCTACTGAACTAAAAATCACTTTCTTGGGTGTTTAACTTGAATTGATGGCTAAGAGTATAAGCATGTTGATCATGGTTGGTTTTATCTTATACACATCTTTCATTTCATTTGATCTATGCGTGAACTTGACAATTTCTCCATTTGTGTTTCGATGCTCTTTTTCCATAAGGACAAACAATGGTTTAAGCTTAGGGGGATTTGATGTGCGTATTTTATATCATCTTTTGGACCACTTTTAGTTGCATTTTCAAATCATTTTCACCCAATAATCACTCCTAATCATGCTATATTTTCCACGTTATTGTTATCTTTACTTGCTCTATGGTTTGTTTGTAGGTACAATAACTTGGCATCAAAATGGGGAGAGAATGCCATCATAATATCCATCAACACATTCCCCAATCATCTAGACATTCAGAAAATCAATGTTGTTGAAACTGATAAAGAGACCATGTGTCTTATCAAAGACACGACATGTCTTATTAATTACACCTCGTGTCTCGGTCCATAAATTGAACCCAAAACTCCCAGATTTGCAACAACACATCGTGTCTTAATAAAGACACCATGTGTCTTATTAAAGGCATGTCATGTCATATTAAATACACGTCATGTAACTTTCTAGAACTTGATATAGACTTTAGTTGTCACATAAGACACACCGTGTCTTATAAAAGATACACCATGTGACCTGTAGAATTCACTCAAATGCAAATTTAACTGTCTCACACTTATATATATGACCCCAAGCCATCTTGGGACATTTATCTTGACATATTTTAAACCATTTGGAGAGGGACTAAAGCAAGGGAAAGAAAGGAGGAGTTGGAGGCATTCTAAAGGGAGAAAAGGTGGTTTCTCAGGAGAGAAACTTCTTCTTCTTCCTTCTTCTCCAACAATTGCAGCAGGGATATTCATTGTTGTCTTCTCTCCACTCTGATGTGAAGGTTTCTGGAGAGTTTCTAGCGGCAAGGATGGATTTATGACTCCTTGACTGGAGTTTCAACTCTATCTTACTTCTTCTATGGACATCCAAGTTTATTTCCTTCTATTATGATGTCTAGCTCCACTTTCTTCTGCTTGTATCTACTTTCTACAGCCATGGACGAGTACATCTCTTATTCTAGGGCATGGGGGAGTAACTTTCATGTCATAACATTGTTGAACACAAATTTCATATATAATGCTAGTTTTTTTACTGTTCTAAGGTTCATCGGTGTTTAATTCTTCTTACATGCTTTGATGGCCACTTTGTATGTATGATTTCTGCTCTTTGTATAATCTGGGAAGATGTGCATAGGAGTAAGGAGATGTACCTTAGCTGCACTACCTTGACCACGGGAGTGTTTGGGATGTTTTGGGGAACAAAGATTTGTAGTATGAATCTAAGTATATCCACAGGAGTGGTATACAAAGTTAGGACTGTTCTACACTACTAGGAGGTGGGTGTAGGATATATGACTCCCTTTTGTTATTGCTAGTATTCTTGATCTTTGTTGTTCTTCATGTTATGATGTGGATGTGAAACCCTATCCTCAGGAATCCCTATCCAAATTTATCCTTAATACAAGTGAATTATATTCTAATTTGTTTCCTTTTGATTGCTTAGTTAATTAAACAAAACCTCTCTTGCTAAAAAGATCTAGATTGTTGATCTTTAATACTCTTGTGCCTAATAAACCCTTGCTCATTGGATGACCTCAATAATACTACACACACCCATATACTTGCGAGGTAGTGTTTGAGTTTATAAATATTAAAACTTGCGCACACTGCTAACAATTTTTTAGTAGGGGAATAAAACCCAGTCCCTAATAGGTGAATAACACCCAATACCTATAAACATTATAGGTGGTAGGGGAATAAAATCCAATGCCTAAAGAGCAAACATGGTAGGGGAATAAAACCCAGTGCATATATGGTGTCACTACTTCTAGTTATGACCAGTCAATCACCCATGCAAAATAGAGCAGGCAAGATTAGGTACAGTCACATTCATAAAAAGGATGATATCATCCAAATGATATGAAGGGGGTTATAGGACCCATAATTAAGATTTCCAACACTTCCACAATTAAAATACTTCACATGATCACCATAATCCAAAACTTTAAAATTAGGGTTTCACAAGAAAAAAGTTGAACAAGATATAAATAAGGATCCAAAAGAGTATTCAACAAAGTAAGATGATCACAAAATCTGAATCAAAATTGAATATTTCACATGAAATAAATCCTTAGAAGAGAGATAACTGGTGTAGGCTAGTTTATTCAAGAGAGAGAGAGAGAGGAAAAATAGGTTTATTACTAAATAGGAATAATATGGAATGCAAACATACCTCACATGAAGTCTATATAAGTCCAAGGTCAAAATTCCAATTTCGTCTTAGTCTATAAGAAATCTATTAAGGCATGTATGTAATTAGGGTTAGGTTTACATTGATTACATGAACCCTAAAAAAATTCTTTCTATTATTAGTGAATTAGGTTATCAAAACCTTTCCCTATTGTAAGTCATATTTTTCTAATATCATAACATATTTTACTTTATTTTTTAACTTATAGATAATTAGTAATGAATTTTATAAATATTCAACAATTAAGAAAATCCTTGGAAAATAACATTTTTATTAAGTTTGATTTAGGTGATAAAACCAACACCATTGGATAGATAATAAAAATTGATTCCAAAATATATTTTCTTTTATTTTTTTGAACTACAAATTAATTACTATGAATTTCAGAAGAACTGGCCAATCAAGAAAATTCAAAAAGCCACACATACAACCTTATCTATTTTTTGGGCCTCAGCTTAGTTGTCCCTATCAATGTTTTCCATATGGAAAAGGCCCACCATAAAACCCATCACTCATCTCAGTGTGAGAAAATAAAACAATAGAGGCGTGAAAATACAATTTTACCCCTAATGGGAAAAAGAAGAAGAGAAAAAAGAGAGGTAGGGAAGGGAAAAGGTGTCAGACATTGCTCTGATCCCACAACTCTCATCTATGCAAACAACATGAACTCATGGAAGGAGGCCTGGATGGACTATGATCATCAACGAGGAACAACAATGGGAAGGGTCACATATAAGTTCCTCAGGTCTGATTCGGTCGTGGTGACCCAAAACTCCAACTTTGGAAAACCATAAGATAGGAGGAGAACCTCTGCCATAGTTGGGCAAAGAGGTTGGAGGTAGAAAATGATCAATAATACAAAGTAAGGGAAATGAAAATTGAATACATATTCAAGTGGTTCATACAAATCAAAGATGAGTGAAGGTGAAGCAAACCAAGCCTTACATTGCGAGATCATAATTGAATTGTAAAGAAAGCAAGATTGTGTAGAAAAGAGGGGAATCTAATACTTATCGCATCAAATGAAATTAAAGGCTATAAGAGATTTACAAACTACCATGGTTTTGCATTGAAGGGTTAGCAGACCCTCTAAGGGTTAAAGACGCACCAGCGGACCCCCCGCGGCTTTCCGGTACCATGCAAAGGCTCAATCGTCCTATCGCGAACCGCTTTTCTACTGCATCAGGGCGAACATCTCAAATTTATAAAAAAATCTTTATAAAGGATCTGAAATACCTTACTTACGTATAAATGGGAAGTGCATTAACATAAATACGGAAGTAAGAAGAGGCAATACAAAAGTATGTAAATTGTAAAAATGAGTCAAAGTCGATTGACCTACACTAGCACTTTCACGCATAGATTCCCTACATAACTCCGATAGTATTATGGATCTGGATATGAAATTTCTTGATTGGATATTCTCATGGAAATTATCATTTTTATTTAATTGATATATCCAATAACCAAATTAAAAAATGAAATGGGTCTCATTTGAATCACCCTGTAATCTTCAACCAATTATGTGATTCAATGGATATGAATATGGAAGAGCATTAGGAGAAAATCCGCTATTTCTCAGTGGGGGTTGCTCACACACAGTGTTCGAGAAGCATTGTGGAGAAAATCTTCATTCCCTCTTGTCTTGGGTCCCCGCCTTTTTTCCAGGGAATCCCCAACGAAAAATACATACTACGCCTTCTTTTCTATTGAATCGATTGGGTATATCACAGCCAATTCCTCCACTTTTTCCCTCTTTCTCCCAAACTTCAGATAACCCTTTTTCTTGTTTGTCTCATCTATCCAAAAACACCAAAGTTTGCGACTGCTAAGGTCCACCACCTATGCAACACATAACCATCGTAAAACAAGGGTATATCTTGATCACATAGGAGATAGCCATTGTCCAAAATAGGATATAACAACAAGGACAACTACCATCCTCAAGGAGGGGTAATTCTCATGCAACCCCCTAAAACATGTGTCAAGAGTTTCACTACGAAAGAATCTTATGCCAGAGAGAGATAAAATTCATGTTTAACACATCCCAAACAGGACCTAAACTCCATGATACATCAAGGTACACGATCATAATGTATGAAACCAAAACAAAGATCATAAGGTAGGGATAAACCATCCGTCATCACCATCATCTCAAAAACAGTTACAAGGAATTAGTGTTTCGGATTTTAATCAAACTGAACATGATAATCATTACCATCTAGATCTAAAACATGATATCATCTACTAGCACTTTAGAGAAATGTTTTTGAGAGAGAAATAATAACATGCATGTAGAGAAAGGTGATAAAATAGAGAGGGTGGAGGGTTATATCACCTGCCTGTTTTGAAGAGAAAATAAGCTCCAAGCTCAAGCTCCAAAAGAGGGAAGGAAGCTCCAACAAGGATCACCACTTTGGCTATAAGATCACCTCCAAAAAGAAGAACACCTTCATTAAAGGTAGCTCAAGAAAAGAGGGCAAGAAGCTCTAGTCTGAACTAAAAGAAGGAGGGACAAAGAGAGAAAGAAACTTCCTCACACTTGGATCTACCTTGTCAAAACATGGCCTATGTTCCTTGTAATGACAGGTTCACTTCTCAAGAATGACCACCATGGAGGATCCATGTTCTAGGGATAAGAAAAGAGAAGGAGAAGAAGGTAGAAGATCAAAATAAACGTCATCAAGGAAAGGCATACACTTACCAAGGTTGAAGATGAGAAAGAATCATCACACGCAAGGGATCTCGGTCACTGAAGCTCCAAGGATCAACTCTCCTTGCTCCACCAATATCTAAGGATGAGCAAGCAAGGAAGGAGAAGGATAAGGGCCGAAAAGGGTCACTTTCATGGAGAGAAGAGGGTTTATATATCAAAGGAGGAGGGAAGTAGGATGAGGGATGATGTGTTAACACCTAAGGACACACAAGGGACACTTTTCCATTCAAGAAACTAACATGCAACCACTTAAACCTTGCATGCACAAGATGGTGATATAACCTATGTTGGGCCTCGACCACCTTTGATCCCCAACATATGGTTTCAGTCGCAACACCTCAAGTACATACCACATGGTCGAGACAAAGCACCAAAACATCACCTAGTCAAGACAAAAGGATCACCACATACACTAGGTCTAGACACTCCACTAGAAGACAACTGTCTCGACCCAAGACAAACCTAGACCATCATGATCGAGACAAAAACACCTAAAGAAGGTGTCTCAGTCGAGACACTCACAAGACACTCTCTCAAGTTTGAGAAAAAGGTCACTACCTTCAACAAGGTACACGTGGTCGAAACCAAGTGAACCCTAGAAACCATCATCACCACTAGGGTGTCACCACTCAATCAAGGCCCAACCAAGGCACCCCAAAGCACCACACTCTCTCTCATGACGTCAACAGAGAGAAGGTCCACTCTAGAGGAAACAAATTGCAAGATAACCCTAAAATGGATATTTTCAAAAGATTTAGAAAGTGGTTAAGGATGTGTCTCAGATTTTTTGTGATAGAGAGTGGCTATAGTCATAACTCAAATTTGAGGATTTATACACTAAGTTTTAATATTGTGGCCTTTGTACCCATGGCACACCAGGTTTAGTTTTAGTAATTTGGGCCAATAAGCCACTACAATTTGTCAATTGCACTAACCGAGGGGAAGGCGTATCTAAGATTTTGTTCATCCTATATCTTAATAGGGTGCTTATTGGGACTTTATAGGGGTCAACTAGTAGTTAGTGGTACGCCTCAAACTACCCAAGTCTTAATAAAATATATAATTCAATCGTGTCTTATGCATGTTAGGGTTCTTTGGTGAATCATATTGAATGATAAATATTGTTTTGCTCTTCTTTCTAGAATCATATGTGATTCATATCCCTTCATGTGTAGTTATTTGTACATGTAAATTTAGCTATGCTTGTTTAATGCATATACATTTCTCAATTCCCTAATCCATTATACTATGTACACTAATTGAGTTACTTTCGTAACCTGCTTGTAAGAAATAAATGTTATCAGAGGTTATATCATATCGTTGGGACTTGGGGTCACACCTCATGGGTTTCCTCACCACTTTTAGGTGATAAATAGTATGGTCAGATTTTTGGTGGAGGGATTCTCAGTTTGTATATTAGTGAAGTTGAGAGGTGGTGTGGTTTGTGTAGAATCCTAGAGCTTTCCCTACACTCTTAAATTTGGGTAAGGGGACTGTACATGATGTATATCAACTCGATTTTTTGGTTAACAATGAATAATGTAAATGTTATAAGTATCTAGAAAACACCTTTTGTAGACATGTTGTGTCTAAGACCATGGATACACATGTAAAGATACTAGCATAAATATATGTGACGTTTGGACCTTAATGCAAGTAGTCCTATGGAATGTTGAAACTCTAATCCGGATTTAATTATCTACCTCTTTGGTAATATTGTTAATTAGTGTTTGATCGACATTTTATTTTGAGTAATCTCATTTTATGTGATGGGTTGTCAAATTTGATGTATGAGAGCTTTAGGCTTGTTGAGTCTATAGTAACAAAGGACTTAGGTTTTTGTGTTTGTTCCTATATATCCAACATATCTAACCTTGGTTTATGGTTATGTAGATAGGTATGTAGAATGTGAAGAACATGTTGAGAATAGTTATGTGGCACCTAGAGGTGGAAATATGAGACAAGTACCTGAGGAGAGAGTGCATGAGATGGGGATTGAACAACCCACCCAACCTCTTTTTGATCCTCACAGGGTCCAGTGAAGAACTTTTAAAGGTTGAAGTGTGTCGGTGCCACTGAGTACATTGGCATGATAGATTTGTGATTGATAGAGTTGGAGACAGCATTTAGGACCTTGAATATCATTGAGGAGGACAAGGTGAAGCATGTGGTCAACCTCCTGAAGGGTAGTGCTTGCCACTGGCGATCCATTAAGGAAGAGAAGAGACCATGTGAGGTGATCAGTTAGCAGGAGTTTAGATGAGATTTTGTCATTCGTTACTTCCCATAGACGTCTCTAGAGGATAAGATAGCTCAGTTTGAGGTGTTACGCTAAGGATCATGGTCTGTGAATGACTACGAGTTAAATTTTATGGATTTGTTGAGGTTTTATCCTCACATGACAGCCACAAAGAAGGGAAGGATTAGAAGGTTTGGGAAGGGATTGAATGCCGACTTGGCATGGATGACATTAGTCTTAGAATCATGTGAGAAGTTTTCCAACTTTTTGTAGTTTTCTAGGTGAATAGAGAGGATGGGTGTGGACCAACAAGAGGCTAGTGCAAGGAAGTGGTCACCTGAGTTCCAAGAACAATCATCAGGAAGTTTCAATAAGTAGAGGTTTACAGAACCACATTATTAGAAATCACATCATAGGTCAGCCTATTCTATGATGTGGACTTTTGTGTAGTCACTGTGGTCTCCTATAAAAGGGAGAGGTTGTAGCTTTCCACCAGTTGGGAAAAATAGTTTTGGTTCAATGTATGTGATAGGGCCGTCTAGGTCACACTATTATAGAAGGACATGCTTCAATTGTGGCCAGGTTTGGCATGTGCAATGGTCTTTCCTCGTGAAGAACCATGAGGTTACACAATAGTTAAGGCAGAGCAAGTAGGACTCATAACATTAGTATAGTAGTGGTGGTGGTAGAGGACGTGGCCAGACACCACATACATGGTCTTCACGACTAACAAGTAGAGGTTGAGGATGACAACATGTGAGGGATAGATTCTATGCCATGAGTCATCCACATGAGTGTTCAACTCACGGGTAGTGACAGTTCACATGACTTTTTTAGTTTGACTTATTCACATCTACCGATGTATCTACTTTGGTTGACTTAGGTGTGATCCACTCATTTAACACTTAGTCGAACTGATAACCTAATGTTAGAAACCCCTTTTGTTGGTTTTGCCATATTGCAAGAAGTGTGTCCATCTTGTATTATTTTGTTAGCAAGGATACATCATTCAAGTGGACCTTGTGCCACCCAATATGCATGGATTCAATTTGATCCTAGGGATGGATACCTTGGAGAAGTACAAGGTTGTTTTGGAATTTGGTTCCAAGGTTGCTAAGTTTCTGATGGGGATATATCTTCAACTTTCCAAGGAGATAGGAATATTCTTCCTAAATATTTGGTGTCAATTGTTATAATAGAGAAGTTGATGAGACAAGGATATGAAACTTTCTTGGCAAACATGGTGGATGCTAAGGTGATGAGTCCTAGTATTCAATATGTACATGTGGTGCATGAGTTTTAGGATGTTTTCTATGATAATTTTCTAGGTGTTGCACCCCTGAGAGAGATTGATTTTATGTCAATATAGTCCTTAGCACGCAACCCATAGCATAGACACCTTATAGGATGGTTCCAGCTGAGATGAAGGTGTTGAAGAAGTGATTATAGGAGTTGTTGGAGAAGATTTTGATAAGGCAGAGCACTTCCCCTTGGGGTGCTCCAGTGTTGTTCATGAAGAAGAAGGATGGATCTATGAAGATTTACATAGACTACTAATAATTGAATAAGGTCACAATGAAGAAAAAGTACTCGTTGCCAAGGATAGATGATCTATTTGATCAGTTGAAAGGTGTTATAGGGTTTTCCAAGATAGATCATAGGTTAGTGTATCACTAGTTTAGGATACATGCAGATGACATACCTAAGACTATATTTTAAAACAAGTATGGTTATTATGAGTTTTAGTTATGTCGTTTGGGAAAACCATTGCACCTATAACGTTCATGGATTTGATTATTATAGTTTTTAGGCCATACCCAGAACAGGTCATGGTGGTGTTCATAGACAACATCTTGATATACTCCAGGGATAGTCAGCAATTTGAGGAACATCTTCATCAAGCACTGGAGTTGTTGAGGCGTCATAGATTGTATGATAAATTCATTAAGTGTGAATTTTGTCTTACTGATGTGTCTTTTCTTGGTCATGACATCTCTACAAAGGGCATATTTGTAGACCCAAGGAAGGTGGAGTTAGTGTTGTAGTGGGAGCATCTGAAGACACTAACTGAGGTTTGAAGCTTCCTAGGTCTAGCCAGTTATTACAAGAGGTTCATCAAGAACTTTAGTATTATAGTCCTAACATTAATCAAGATAACTAGGAAGGGTGTTCCTTTTATTTGGGATGTCAAGTGACAATGTTCTTTCTAGATGTTGAAGGAGAAGTTGACGAGTGCTCTAGTGTTTGTGTTGCCAGAGCCTGGAAAAGGCTACATCATTTTCTGTGATTCTTCAAAAAATGGGTTGGGATGTGTGCTTATGCAGGACAAGAACATGATTTCTTTTGCTTCTTGAAGCTTAAGAAACATGAGGATAACTACTCAACTCACAATATGGAGTTAGTAGTTGTGGTTATTCCTTTAAATATTTAAAGGCAGTACCTATATTGAAAGAAGTATCAAATCTTCACATATCAGAAGAATCTTTAGTATATATTTTAGAACTTTGAGTTGAACATGAAGAAAGGATATGGATGGAGCTTATCAAGGACTATGACTGTATGATGGACTGTCATCTAAAAAAGGCTAATGTAGTGGTTTATGCTTAGAGTAGAAAATCATCTTCGTTTTCATCAACATCTATAGATAAAGTGTTGTTGTAGCCGGCGAGCAGTAGCTCAGGTGATCGCGGCACGGGGCCCCTTATGAAGGGTCCCGAGTTTGAATCTCCCAGGTGGTGCTGTTCAGAATTGTTTCTCCCGTAGCGCAGCCGACCTCTACGCGACTTAATGGGCTATGCTCCTTACGGGATGGGGATGGGCTCCCCAGGTTGGGCTCGACGCAAGCCTTACGAGTCTCCTGGGTTACCAAAAAAAAGTGTTTTTGTAGTCCATGGCATGTCACGAGTGAGACATGTTGGTGTCGCTTAAATAGATGAATGTATAGTTAGAAGTATCTTTGTTGGCACGTTTGTTGGCACAATTCTAGGTGAAGATGATGTTGATACATCAGATCAGGGATGCACAGAAGGATGATACGTTGATACAGAACATCAAATATGAGTTTGGTACTAGGAAGCATGATGGATTTCGTGAGACAGATGATGGGACAATATTCTTTCAAAATAGGATGGTAGTTCCTGGCATTGGCTATCTAAGGGAGATGGTACTTTAGAAGGTTCATTCCTCAATATACATGATAAATATTGGTTGTACAGAGATGTAATACAACATCAAAGACTTGTATTGGTGTCTAGCTATTAAGTGTGATTTGGAAGAGTTTGTTACCAAGTGTCCAGTGTGTCAACAGGTCAAGGTAGAGCATCAAAAGCATGCAGGGATGTTGCAGCCTTTGCCAATCGCATGGTGGAAATAGGATCGTATAGCCATGAACTTTGTGGTTGGTCTTCCTAGAACAAACAAGGGTCATAATTCAATTTGGGTGATAGTTGATCGGTTGACAAGCTTCTGGTCAAGACCACCTTCACCATAGAGAAGTTGGCACGGATTTAGGTGGGTTAGATAGTTCATTTGCATGGCATACCCATTACAATAGTATCTGACAGGGATTGTGATTTTATGAGTAGATTTAGGAAACATCTACATATAATGTTGGAGAAACAGTTGAAGTTCAGTATAACTCTTCACCCATAAATAGATGGCTAGTCAGAAAGGACCATAGAAATATTAGAGGATGTATTGAGAGCATATGTACTATAGTTTCTTGGAAGTTGTGATATTCACCATAGCCTAATTGAGTTTGCTTATAAAAATAGTTACTAGAGGAGCATCGACATGAAACTATACAAGGCTTTGTATGGAAGGTGTTGTAGGTCACCTCTTTGTTGGTACGAGAAAGGTGAATATCAGTTTTTGGGTCCTGAGTTGGTGCATCAGATTGCAAAGAAAATCAAGGCGATTAGGGAAAAATTGAAAGCAACACAAGATAGGTAGAATTCGTATGAAGACAGTCATCATAGACGGTTGGAGTTCCAAGCTTGATACTGTGTGCATCTCAACTCTCTCTTAGAAGGATGTTCTGAGTTTTGAGAAGTAGGATAAAATTGCTTCTAGGTTCATGGGACATTACCTGATGATAGTTTGAGTTGGGAAGGTGGCATATAAGTTGTAGTTGCCACCACAGTTGCACAACATATTCCACATTCCATTGTCGAGGAAGTGTCACCTAGATACATAGTAGAGATACAACCAGTAGAGATGGACTTCAATGAAGATGTATCTAATGTTGAGGGTTTGGTTTTCATCATAGATAGGTGTGTGCATAAGTTGAGGAAAATAGATTTAGTTTTACTGAAGGTGTTGTGGCATCATCGTGGGGTATAGGAAGCTCTGTAAGAGTTAGAGGATGAGATGCACAGGAAGTATCTATCTTTGTTTGCTTAGATTTTTGGGGTGAAATCCTTGTTAGGGGTTTATTGTTGTAAGACCCCTAACCCTATTTAATATATAATATAATTATTTGATTTGGGTGATTAATTTTATAATTAAAGTTTAGACTATGCCTTAATATCGGTAAATAAAATTATGTTTAAAATCGGAGGCGATTCTGATTTTGTTTGCTCAATATGCAACTTTATGTACTTTATAGACTTATGTGCAATTTATCCAATTCTAAGGGTCTAAAAATAATTTTAACACATAAATTTAATTACATGGTTTTTAACAATGCTATAAATCTGATTTCATTTGGATACTTTAGAATTTTGTAGCTTGGGATACTAAACCCCTATAAATATGAAAGCAGTTGATAGTAATGCATAATGTCTAGTTCAACCGATGGCGTATTAGCCATACGAACTGATGGAATATGTTATTCTGTCGCAGCT
Source organism: Alisma plantago-aquatica (assembly GCA_963693085.1). NCBI lineage: Eukaryota > Viridiplantae > Streptophyta > Magnoliopsida > Alismatales > Alismataceae > Alisma > Alisma plantago-aquatica. The sequence goes on from OY856411.1 coordinate 582,760,490, forward strand.
ATTTCCAAGGGATCAAATAGAAGGTTAGTTATCAACAGAAAGAGATACCCAAGGAGCTGAAATACAGTTGGGTTAGACCAACGAGATCTTGCTATGTATATGCATATATATAGCGCTGGACGGATGGTTGGTAGTTTTTCGCGATCGACGAACGGTTGGAAGTTTGTCGCGTTCGAAGAGATCCATGATGACCTTGAGGTAGCCAAGCAATTAACAATACGCGAATTCCCCTTTAGGCCCCGACAGAGGAAATGTTGATAATAACGAGTCGTGTTCTTATTCTTCTTCGATGACTGACCCCTCTATGGCCCTAAAGAACGGTCACTTTAGGCCCCTCTTTGACCATATTTTCTTTCTTTAACAAATCAGCTAAGGCAAGATCTAGCACAATGGTCGGGCTTATAACCCAGTAATCCATCGGACCAAGGCTATAGTCTATGAAAAAGAGTTCCACCAGAAGAATTTCTGGGAACTAAGGTTTGTACCAATTAGCGAACAAATGTTGCAGGGAGCGTTTCCCCTGTGACCTGACGGACCAGACTCATATGATGCGTCGGTACTGTTGTGTTTCTAGGATCGACAAAAACTTAATATGCGAGTAGGTCAACGGTTTAAATCAGTAGCATCCTCAACCGACTATCGCTCTTTATATGGCTCCTTGGATTTTGAGAGCCCAATGAAGTTTCTATTTTGACAGACGGACAATAATGAAGGTCAATGAGAGTTCCGATCACACCCTCCCCCGTCCTATGAAATTTCTAGAGTGGAAGAGACCTTGGTCACATGTTCTCCAACGATCAACACTCTTACAGGAGAGCCCAATGAAGTTCCTATTTTGACTGACGGACAATAATGAAGGTCAATGAGAGTTCCGATCACACCCTCCCCCCATCCTATGAAATTTCTAGAGTGGAAAAGACCTTGGACACATGTTCTCCAACGATCAACACTCTTACAGGCCTACGAAACCCTTCCAAACACTTCCACGATCTATGATGAGTTATATTGTTCTTCCAACTTCCTTGTAGGGATATGTTCTAGAAACTGAAGTATTTACATTTAACTATTTACCTTCTAAATCTGTTCAAAAGACACCATATCAAAAATGGACTGGTAAACTTTTCAATGTGTCACTCCTGGATATTTGGGGATGCAAAGCTTATGAAATAGTTTAATAAAAAGTTTGGACCCAAATTTTAAAAATATCATTTTGGATATCCTAAGGACATCAAGGATATTACTATTATATTCTATCTAACAACAAAGTGTTTCTTGTCAAAACTGGTGTACTCCTCAAAAAGGAAATATATTTTCAAAGGAACCAACCATTGGGAGGAAAATTGAACTCAAAGAAGTTCGAGATCAACATGATAACATTGAATGATGGAGATTAATAGGAACAACAGGAGTCATAAACTATTGTTGAATCTCATGTTCCTGTTATAATACAAGAACCTCAAAGGTCTAGTAGAGCACGTCAGAGAGACATAGATTTCCCGTGAGTAAGAAGAAGATGACTTAGTGATAGATGATGATGAACATTGTTGAGGGAGCAAATTCTGAAAAATGTCTTGGAGCCATGAGATTTAAAATGGACTCCATGTATACCAACAAGGTGATGGGTCCCCCTGAATGGATAAAACCCATAGGGTGCAAATGGATCTTCAAGAAGAATAACAACATGGATGGTAATGTACAAACTTACAAAGGTCAGTTGGTAGCAAAAGGTTTCAAACAAGTCCAAGGTGTTGATATGATGAAACTTTTCCACCAATTTCCTAGTTAAATTTATTAGGATCATATTTTTCAATGCAGCTTATTATCACTATGAAATCTTGCAAATGAACATTAAAATCATATTCCTCAACAGGAATTTTCTTGAGGATGTTTACATGACACACCAAAGGTTTTATCATTCCAAATAAAGTCGAATATGTCTATAAGCTACAAAGGTGAATCTATAGATTGAAGGAATTATCTCAGAACTGGAATATTTTCTTTGATCCCACATTCAAAGAGTTTGATCTTATTCAAAATAAAGATGAACTTTGTCTTTACAAAAAGGTTAGTAGGAGCATAATTGTATTCCTCAGATCGTATTTCAATGACATACTATTGATGGGGAGTGATATCTCTACTCTACATTTGATTAAAACATAGTTGGGAAATACCTTTTCCATAAAAGACTTAGGAGAAGCATCCTATATACTAGGAATCAAGATCTATAGAGATAGATCTAGAAGGCTTATCATTCTAAGTCAAAGTGCATACATTAAAGAAGTGTTAAAAAGGTTCAACATGTAAGAGTCTAAGAGAGAAAACTTACTAATGTCTCATGGAATAAGTCTCTTTGAGCTCAATGTATCAACTTTTCTAAAGAAAGAAAACACATGGTTACGATTCCGTATTCATCCACAATTGGATCCATCATGTATGCAATGTTGTGTACACATCTTGATGTTTTGTATACTTTGATCATGATGAGTAAGTACCAGTCAGAACATGATGTAGGTCACTATACTATTGTAAAGAACATCCTTAAGTACTGGAGAAGAACTAAGTATCAATTCCTAATTTATAGTGGTAATGATGAGTTGGTTGAAATAGGTTACACCAATGCAAACATCCAAACCGACATGTACAATTGTTGATTGCAATTAAGTTTTGTGTTTTGCCTCAATGGTTGAGTTGTAAGCTATAAAATTTTTGAGTAAGAAACAATGGTGGATTCTACAATAGTCATTGACTACATTGTTGTCTCCAATGCAGAAAAGGAAGTTTTATGAATCAAGAATTTTTATTTGTGAACTAGGAGTTGTTCCATTCATTGATGATGTATTAGAGGTACTGCAAAAAACAATGGAGTCATTGCACAACCTAATGAACCCATATCGCATCATCGTTCCAAGTACATACTCAAGCTTTACCATCTCATATGAGAGATCATACATTGAGGAGATGATAAGATTTGAATAGTACCAACTGAAAGTAACTTTGTTGATCTCTTGACAAAAGCACTTTCACAACATAAGTATGATGGTCATGCTATACCACTTGGGGTTAGATTTGTGAGTGATTGGCTCTAGTACAAGTGGGGAGTGGTTGGCTGAATGTGCTGAGAGCATCATGTGATGATTCTAAAGGGATATTTTGCATATGATTTGATTATTTATAAAAGAAAGTTCCACTTAAAGTGTTTGTTTTATATAGAGATAATGAATAAATCTACTAATATCGTAAGAATGTTTTTATTCGGTGACATATGATTTGGATTGAAGACTTGAACAAGAGATCATATGTATACTTAGAGTAATTATTTTGTTATGTCCCTATTCGGATATTATTGTGGATATTATAGAACAACAATAATACACAAGACTAGCATGTATGGTGAATGATGACTATGTCTCTTTAATCATGAGATTGGATATCAACTCATATATATGGGTACTTGTTAGAGAACAAGTTGTACTAGACAAACCCACCTTGAAAATGACACATGGAAGTCATGTAATTGTTGGATCTATGGCTCTAGAGGGGGGTGAATAGAGCTTAAAAATTCTCACAAGATAAGTTAAACCTTCAAATTATATCAATCAAAACTAATATCTTAAGAGAAATTTGAAGTCCTAACTAAGCAAGCATAGCAAGGATGAGAGAAATTGAAACATGCACTTGGACAAAGTGGTTTAGAGTGGTTCCAATCTCCAACTAGGAGATAGTCAATCCACTACATAGAGAGGTAAACCTCTAGGACTTTGCAATTTGTGTATACTTATATTCATTCATAAGAGATACAAGAAGACCACCACACATTCAAGGACTTACCTACTCAAGACAAGAGTCTTCCACCTACACAAGGACTTACCCACTTGATCAAGATGTCTTCAGCCTTCAACAAGGACTTACCCACACTTGCATCAAGTCTTTGGCCTTGAAGGAATTACCCACTCTTATTGAATCTTGGCCTTTCCCTTCTCCTTCACCTATAGAAGTTCTTCAACCTTGAAGAAGAACATCAACAGCTTCACCTTCACTCAGAGTAGCTTGCTTCAACCTTTGCTCTTTGAGAAAGGGGTAGGGAAGATGAAATTGGAATGAGAGCTTTACAAGCACATGGAGGTAGCTCTCTTTCAACTTGCCTAACTCACTCATAATCACAAAATTCTTTGTGAATGAGAGAGAGAAAGAGCTCAGGGAGTTGCAACACACTCAACTATGGCAAGGACTTAGAATAGCATGAATGAGTAAACTTGGAATGAATTCTAAGGGGTCATGTTTATAGCTGGGGTTGTTCCATTGAGTGTGGGATCACTTAAGGGCAAAATATAGCCATTTTCCAAGTTACAACGGATCTATTTTCACTCACAACAACTCACTAATGGTTATAATTACTTTTTCTTCATCTTTCGTACAATACATTCGGTCAAGTTTCAATAAAGGTAACTCGACCGAACCACTAAGTGACAAAGCCAATTTTCAAACTATCGGTCAAGTTTATTCTGGGAAACCCGGCTGCAAAATCAGTTTTTCCTAGTTGATCGATCAATCGAGTTCTGTGAGTGTGCAACTCGGCCGATTGGTCATCTTTAAAAAATCCATCATTGGATTGGTCGAGTTTCCAACTCGACTGATAAACATCCTGTGACAAATTTTCTAAATAGACTTTTGAGTGACCAAACGTTAGAATTAAGTGTCCTTGATATTTTCACATCTTAGTTACAAGTCATATCATCAATACAAGTAATTAATTACAAAATTAATCCAAGGTCGTTTGGAGTAATTTCCCAAAATGTGCATTTGTATTGCTTTTGACATGAACTTGAACAAGCTAGGGCTTGTGTAATTTGATCCTTTTCATGTACCTAAAGCCTAAAATCAATCTTTAACAAACATATTAGATACATAGGAATGGAACGGTTAAGTCATTATCAAAATATGGGCAATGTATAACTCTCAAGTCAACATTCTCCCCTTTTTTACAATGACAAACCATTCCTCAATCATATTGAAAAGGATATGTAAAGTTATAACTTTGTCTTGTGAATTGTAGTGGGATTCATGATTTTAACAATGTGAATTACTCCCCCTCAATCTATGCTTACTCTTACATGCATAGCTAGTCTTTCTACACAAAACAATATAACATATATACTATATGGTCCTTAAGCAAGTCACATAATAAAGCATATAATGGACAAGAAAAGGATCACATAGGAAATAAAAGCAATATGGTTGAGCTTCAAAACATTGAACTTCTCTCCCCCTTTTGACATTATCAAAAAGGAAGGGGGTATAAGAGCACAGAAATAGGTCTTCTTTGAGCACAACCAAACATACATCCACAACATTAAACATGTAATCGCATAAGCATACACCAAATAGAGATGAGAGAAACAAGCAATCTAAGTCAGAATTAAAATATGGGAAACATGGCACCAACTCATGAGATATAGTAAATCAAAGAGTAAGTGTACATATGATTAAGATTACAACCCAGAGAGCATGTCCTCAGAAACAACTACAAGCCAAAATGATGAAAAATATGATGATTAATAATATAGCTCAGAAAATGTGCCCAGATGTTTTTAGTACAAAATAGTCTAGAAAGATATATATGATCAACATATCTAGACTAAAAACTAAAACATCTAAACATCTAGGTCATCTATGTCCCAATCATCATCAGCATAGGCTTCCATCTCATAGTCATTATCTTCATTTGAAGGTGCAGCAAAGACAGCAACATCACCTTCATCACCAAAAACACCAGCAGAGCCACCAGAACCATCATCACTATCATCCTCAGAGGCCTCATCAGTAGTAGTAGCTTCCTCATCATCCTGATATGGCATCTCCTCATCGACAATGGAACCAAAACCACAATCGGGCCACCTAGCATTCTGCTCAGCCCAATACATACCAAGGCCATGTAGTTCTTGAGCTTGTGGAAAGGTAGGAGTAGAGGTGTCAAGTCCTACAAGAAGGGTAGCTATAGGACCATCAGGGAGAGGTAGCACAATAGGGGTAGATCCACCAATAGCATAGGGTTGAGCAGTGGAAGCAGTAGGTGGGTGGGTAGGGTAAAAGTGATCATATGCATAGGATGTATAGTCACCTCCTGGGTAGGACTGGTAGGCAGGATAGGGATGTGCACAAGAAAGGTTCATGGTAGACATGATGGCACATAGATCTTGATGCATATTCTCTTAAACCTAAAGATTATACGCCTACTGATGCATCATGTAACCCATGAGGGTTTTATTTAATACATGGAAAGAGGCATGGGCAGGTCGAGAAGACTGAGGTGGTGGAGGTGCACGGATGGAGGTAGAGGCTTCGTGTGTGGTAGAGGAAGGGATAGACACATACTTCTAAAGTTTTGTCTCACTAATGCAAACTCCTTTCTGGGAAGGTTTGTAATGAAGGTCATGGAAGAGAGATTTTCCAGTGGTAGTCTGAAAAAGACCACAAATCAGGGTTGGGTAGGGTGGGTGGTTGCATGGGTGTTCTTACCAAATTCAAAACAAGTCATGTGGTGAATGACATATCTGGCCCATTTGACTCCGATCTTCTTCAAGACACAGAACATAATCACCGTAGTGTTTTCTATAATTTCAATCTAGTTTTTCTTGGGATGAATATTGCAGTTAACAACTAGGGCAAGTATGCGGTTCTTGAGGTCTAAGGCTGAGGAGGGAAGGGTACACTTCTTCCTATAGGAAAACTAAGGCTTCTTCAAGAATTTGTGAATATTAGGAAGAGTGAGATCATATTGCTTGTAGAAGGCCTCTGAGTCAACTGGGTCGAAATACTCAAGGTAATCCTTCCTCCAAGTATCTATCACCTCGGTACCTGAGAAAAAGATGTTCTGGGTATCCTCGAAGACTTGGAATTTCTTCCAGGCTATCATGGAAGTAAGGACTACTTAAGCATTAGGAAGGGGTATGAGAGTTTCATAATTCCATTGAAAATTAGCATAGATTTCATGAACGGCTTTTGTGCTTGTGATGGAATTGTGGTAGCACGCACTTTCAACACTCAAGGTGGAGAGGTGGTGGTTGTATAGCAACTTATGTACTTGGTCGATAACCCTTTGTCTACATGTAGTTGGCTCAAAAGGGGCACAGAAAGTAAAGGGTTTCCTAGGAAGGATCTCTTTGTACCTATTTAGAGCATCATTAGAGACAAATAAAGTTTCATCAAAGGGTATGAGGCGTGAGTTGGAAGAGGAGGATGGTGATCCAGATGGGGCGACTCTCTTTCTCTTATTTGACGCCATGAAGATGAAACGAAAGGATTGAGAGAACAAAAATAAGGGAAACACCACCACAAACCATCCACACACCTAGGGTTGATAGAATAGAGGTCAAGGAAGGTCAATCTAAGTCAAACTAGGGCTAGAGGGAGGAATGACGGGGCTAGGGTTAAGAGCTTGAGGGAGCTGGAGGTTGGGTCGGTTGATTTTTCTCTAGTTTAGAGGGAGAAAAGTCAGTTGAACCTAACTTATGTTTGCTCCAGCCCGGCTATCGGTCAAGTTTTGTGACTCAAAAACTCAACTGATTGTCTCTTTAAAAAAGCTCTCGGCCACTGATCGGTCAAGTTAGAAACTCAATCGATGGTCCACCTGAACCAACTTTAGAAATTTTAATTTTTAGTCGTTAGAGTGCTAATTAAATTTTTTGCATTTTAAACATACTTATACACATATCACTCGTCATTGGGTACAATTTTGCAATAAAATAAGCATTTGTGAAAAATACCCAATAAAAAAGAAAAATAAGGAAAAAAGAACATGAAAAAATAATTTTAGCATATTAGCAAGAAAAGGTGATTAAAACATAAGAAAAGCATATAGGAAAGATGACAACTAGATAGAAGGCATATCATATTCATTCAAAGAAGTTATGATTAGTTTAGATCTAATAAAATTAAATTGCTCTCTAGCTAGAGGTTTAGTGAAAATGTCTACCAACTGATTATCTGTGTCCACATGCGTGATATAGATATCCTTTTTGTCAATGTGATTATGAAGAAAATTATGATGAAGATACATATGAATGGAATGGTTAAGTCATTATCAAAATATGGACAATGTATAACCTCTAGGTCAACATTCTCCCCCTTTTTGACAATGACAAAATTATGATGAACCTTTATATGCTTGGCTCTACTATGCAATATAGGATTGTAAGATAGATTAATTGCACTAGTATTATCACAATAGATAGGAGAAGCATCAAAATGAATTTTAAAGTCTTGGAGCATTTACTTCATCCATAGGACCTGGGCACAACAACTCTCAGTTGCAATGTATTCAACCTCGGTGGTTGATAATGCCAGTGTGCTCTATTTCTTGGAGAACCAAGACACCAAGCATGGTCCTAAGAGAAAGCAAGTGCCACTTGTGCACTTTCTATCAATCAAGCACCATGTGTAATCTGCATCACTATAATTTGTAAGAGTAAAGTTCCTTAACTTGGGATACCATAGTCTAAAATTGGGAGATTGGCTAAGTACCTCAAAATCCTCTTAACAGTTATAAGATGTGATTTCTTGGGATTTGATTGAAAGCGAGCACACAAGCCAACACTAAACATTATATTAGGTTTAGAGGTAGTTAAATAAAGTAATATTCCAATCATACCTCTATATAGATTCTCATATACCTTATCACCTTCTTCATCTTTATCAAGTTTGGAGGTGTTTGACATGGGTGTGTCCATCGGCTTGGTGTACTCCGTACCAAAGCGCTTAAGTAGTTCACTTGTGTACTTTTCTTAGTTGATGAAGTTCACATATTTTGTTTGCTTTATTTGAAAGCCGAGGAAGAAAGTAAGCTCGCCCATCATGCTCATCTCAAACTCACTTTGCATAAGAGTACTAAACTCTTTGCAAAGATCAAGATTAGTTCCGCCAAAAATGATATCATCAACATATATTTGAATGATAAGAAAGTTGTTAGAAGTATGTTTTAGAAACAAGGTAGAATCTACTTTTCCCATGATATACCCATGATCTAACAAAAAATTCTTTAATTTCTCATACCAAGCTCGAGGTGCTTGTTTGAGTCCATAGAGATCTTTTTGCAACAAATAAATATGGTTAGGTAAACCTATCATGTTCAAAGCCCAGGGGTTGTGCAACATACACTTTCTCCTCAATTGTACCATTCAAAAATGCCTTTTAACATCCATTTGATAAAGGAGAAAGTTTTTATAACTAGCTAAAGTAAGCAACATACAGATGGACTCAAGTCTAGCTACAGGTGCATATGTTTCGTCAAAGTCTATACCTTCCTGCTAATTGTAGCCTTGAGCCACTAACCTTGCTTTGTTCCTTAACACTTTGCTACTTTCATCTAGCTTGTTGTGGTAGACCCACTTTGTGCCATTGATCTTTATATCACTTGGTCTTGGCACTAGGGTCCATACTTTGTTCTTTTTAAATTGCTCTGACTCTTCTTGAATGGCTAGGATTCATTCATCATCCCCAAGAGCTTCTTTGACGTTCTTTGGATCGAGTTGTGAGATGAAGGCATTGTTGGCTTGTTCTTTGTTGAATGCATCTCGCGTCTCCACTCTTTCAAATGGTTCACCTAAGATCATCTCTTTTGGATGATTCTTTGCAAAGTGGGGGTTGCATCCTTCTTCTCTTCATCTTTCTCTTCTTCTTGAATGACCACCTCTTTTCCCTTTTGGGTGATGTTGAGTTATTTTACAATGGGAATCACCCCACCTACAACATCATCATTTAGAACAATATATTTAGGAATAGAGGGGTTAGTCTCAATAAACTTAACATTTATAGATTCTTCTACTTTAGAAAGATAAACATTAAATACTCTATAAGCCTTACTAGTAGTTCGATAGTCAAGGAAGAAAGCCTTATAAGATTTCAGATCAAACTTGTTGAGAGAATCTTTCATATTCAAAGAAAAACAAGGACATCTAAAAATGTGGAAATACTCGATAGAAGGCTTCCTACCATGCCATAGCTCATAGGGGATTTTCTTTAAAGAAGATGTGTAAAAACCTAGTTTTGCATAAAACATGAGGTACTGACAGCTTCGGCCCAAAACTTCTTTGGAGTATCATACTCTAAAAGTGTGGCCCTAGCTATCTCCTATAGTGACCTATTCTTCCTCTCTACAACCCCATTTTGTTGAGGTGTTTGAGGTGAAGAGAAGTTATGTGCATACCCAGATTCTTCACAAAAGTGTTCAAAAATATCATTTTTAAATTCTCCACCATGATCACTACAAATGGAAATAGTCTGGCAAGAAGTTTCATTCTCAACTCATTTACAAAAACTCAAGAAAACATCAAGCATATCACTCTTGGAAATGAGAAAGAAGGTCCAAATATATCTAGAGAAATCATCGACAATAACAAGGCAATACTTGGAACCAACGAAGCAATTGAGTTCTCATTGGTCCAAATAGATCAATGTGAAGAAGTTCAAGAGCTCTCTTAGTATTAAGGAATCCTTTGGATTTGAAGGAGGATTTGGTTTGCTTTCCTTGGGTATAAGGTTGGAATTCCTAATCCTTGTCAAAATCTAATTTGAGAATTCCCTTGACCAAGTCCTTTTTGCTCAACTTCTTCAACTGATGCATATTTACATGACCAAGTCAATGGTGCCAAAGACAAATATCATTTGAATTGAATACTAGGCGTCTACCAAAAATAGGCTTAATAGAATCAAGCACAATTACATAAAGATTACCACTTCTAGTTCCCTTATATATGACTTGATAGGTGAGGGAATCTAGAATCAAGCATTTAAAAGAAGTAAATAGCACAAGGTAACCATTATCACATAATTGAATTACACTTATTAAATTGTGATGTAGGCCATCCACAAAGAGAACATTCTTGATACACAAGGATTCACCTACATCACCCTCACCTTTAACCTTACCTTTCTTGTTGTCCCCAAAGGTAATTGAACCTCCTTTCTTCTTAGTGAAGTTGTTGAAATGGCGTATAGCACATGTCATGTGCTTAGTGCAGCCACTATCAACAATCCATCTATCTTTTTCCTGCAAGAAAGGAGAGTGTCGGTTTCCAACTCAAACTTTGGGATCTGGAGTTATCTGGGGACCCATTTCATCTTTGGGTTGGTCCCCTTAGGCTTGTAAGGATAATAAGTTGGGTAATGATCATCACATTTGCAATGATAACAAATCATAGGGTTCTTAGTTTTGGAAGACTCTCCAATGAAAAAGGAGGTTTCCTTACTCTTTTTCTTACCTTTGGCTTTGTTCTTTCCCTTAGGTGCTCCCCCTACAAATCTCAAACCACTAGTACCACTTTGTTTGGTAGAATGGTCAAGGATTTCATTTAGGGAGTTTTTCCCTTTGAGGAATTTCTACAGAGAGGCTCTAAGTCTATGATTGTCATCATTAAGGGATATAATAGTAGAATACAAACTAGCAAGATCATCTCTAGCATGAACAAGGTCGGCCTCTAAACAGAGGGCTTTAGTAAAATAAGAATCTTTTTCAAGAGAAATAGAAGCAACATCATTACTATGCAATATAAATCATTAACTTGACCAAGCAACCTAGCATTTTCATATTTAAGCACTTGAATTTCCTTAAGATAAATATTCCTCTCATCCCTACGAGCATCAATAATGAGCTTAAATTCAGCATTTTCAGTTTTAAGAGTTTCAAGCTCATTTAGGCAATTTTGGTTATCTTCCTTAAGAGGTTCAATGTAATAAGGTAAACACCATTCTCTACCCCAACTCCATTGTATTGGAGCTCAATGTCAAGAAATTGTCCTTGCAAGTTATCAATGTTCTCAAGATGAGTTTTCTCATTTAGCTCAACAATCATCAATAATTTTTCCTAACCTTTTTCTTTTAGATTTACATTTAGCAAAAGAAGAATGGGTAGAAACAAGCATATCAATAAGAATTTCTTTAAGTAATTCATGCAATATTACCTCATTTACCTCACCAATTTCTTCACTTGTAGAGGCCATGACTGCAAGGTGGCACTCTCCATCTTCTTTAGAGCAAGAGCCACTTGAGGATGATTCTTCCCAAGTTGCATGATCTGCATTCTTGTGTCTTTTCTCTTTCTTTTCCTTCCGCTTGTACTTTCTATCTTTCTTGTACCCTTCCTCCTTCTTGGATCTGCCCTTGTGGTGTGACTTTCTTGATTTAGGACATTCACTCTTGTAGTGTCCCTTTTGTCCACACTTGTAGCATCTAGGAGTAGAGGAGGAGGATTGCTTTCCCTTAAAGTGCTTGCCCTTGGTGTAGTTGGCTTCATGCACACTAGGGCCATCATCTTCACTAGAGGAGGAGGGAGATGTTCGAAAAGCAAGTTGTTGTTGAAGGATGACTGCCTCCACTTGAGCTTTGAATGCACTATCTTTGATCTTCTTAGCTTCCTTCTCTTCTTGATTGGCTTCCTCTTCTTACTTGTCAAGCCTTGGCTCATGAGCTTGTAGGTTGCCAATGAGCTCTTCAGTTGGGATGTCACCAAGGCTTCTTACTTCTTCAATGGAGGTCACATTTGACTCTCATCTCTTTGGTAGAGTCCTTAAGATCTTGGAGTTGATTACACCTCTATCCAAAGTGTTGTCCAAATCATCTAGGCTATTGATGATGACGTTGAGCCTAGAGTACATCTCCACAATCTCTTCTTTCTTTCCTATCTTGAAGTTCTCTAGAAGGTTGTTTAACATGTATATCTTAGCCTCCTTGACTTGATTTTTTCCCTCATAGGTAATGCACAACTTATCCCAAATCTCATAGGCGGTATCCCATGAGAAGATGTGATTGAACTCCAATGGGGTAAGGGTTGTATAGAGGATGCGTATGGATTTGGCATTGAGCCAGGCTTCTTTTAGTGCAGCTTCATTCCATGTTGACACAGCTCCAGTTGGCTCCTTATATGGTGTGACCATCACCTTCCACATATCAAAGTTCATCCCTTGAATGTATAACTGCATATGCCTGTTCCAATAGAGAAAGTTGGTGTCATCGAAGACCGGAGGATGTATGGAGAAGCCTCCCTCTAAGTTGAGTGAACCAAGTAGGTTGTCACCTAATGGAGCTTTCACTCATGTGGAATTGCGTGCACCACTAAAAATCCTAAAGATAGTAAGTCTTTAGGTTTAGCCTTGCTTATACTAGATTGATAACTCCACCCATGTATGCTAGGATCTGTGGAAGTCTTATCGTAGTATAGTTAAGGGTCGAATCCACAGGACAACGATCTTGTTGAGAGCAACAAGATGGAAAATGTTAGAATCTCACTTAACCTCTTAGCAGTTGGTATCTAGATCGAAAAGTTGGATTGGTTGTTTTTATACTAAGTGTAAGTAAAACAAAGCAAGAAAGTACATTTAAGGTTGTTAACAATGATAAGAAACCACTAGGATGTGATCGGCTTTCACCACCACTACACATGGATCAAAACATGCATCATAAAAACATAACATGCAATAAGAGTCTAAACAGTTAGTATCTTTGTAGATTTAGTTTCCTTTCGGAGAACTAACTACGAGAAGTGTGGAAATGTTGCAAAGCCAGCCATCCCCGAATGAATGGTCACCTACTTTACATCATTCCCTTTGCAAAGTGTGTTCATCGACTTAACAAGGTTGTACTTTCATACGTCAACTGATTCCATTTCATAGTATGAGAGTACAACGATGGAAGTGAGTTTACTCCACTTCTTGAAAAACACTCCTATATACCGAAACAGATGCATGGTGGATACATGCATCAAGAACCAACATTCAATCGAGATTCGAATCTGATAGTACAAACGTAGACAATTCATACTAAAAGATAAAAGATAACACAAGTTGGTGATCAAGAAACAAGCATTCATTAAACGATTGATGTCGAACTGAAAATAAAGTATATCTCTATTACAAATTATGGATTACATTGCATGAAATGAAAACATGGATAGCGGGGCTACTCCCCGCACCATAGTGAATGAGACTACTCGCTCATAACAAGAATAAAGGAGGCAAGAAGAGAGAGAGAGAACGTCATCCCCACAAAGAAAAGAGGAAGGTCAACCCCTTAGAAAGAGAGAGAGAGATGATCTTCAAACTTTATGGGTTGCTCGATGATGAGGTCTCCTCTTCCCACCTTCTTTGGCAATGAGAGAGAAAGAAGCTTCTGGATGGATTGTGGATCTCAGACTGGCAGCCTTGGGGCGGAGGATGAAGGATGAAATAGCTCTGGAATGGAAGAGGCAGCCTTTGGACGTCTGAGACTTGATGATTTTGGGAGGACCCCTCGGGTCTTATTTATAGGCTTTAAGCGAAGTCCAAACGGTTTGGGCGATTTTACCTTGAAACCGTTTGGACCCTGAAACCGTTTGGACTCTGAGACTATTTGGGCTCAGAGACTGTTTGGGCTCTGAGACCGTTTGGGCTCTAAGACCGTTTGGACCCTGAGACCGTTTGGGCTCAGAGACCGTTTGGACCCTGAGACCATTTGGACCCTGAGAATGTTTGGACTCATGCGGTTTCGGGACCGGTTGGTTTCATGCGATCTTGAGACCATGTGACTCCATGCGGTCTCGGGACCGGTTGGCTTTATGGGGTCTTGAGACCGTGTGATTCCATGCAGTCTCGGGACCAGTTGGCTTCGTGCGGTCTTGAGACTGTGTGACTCCATGCAGTCTCGAGACCGGTTGGCTTCATGTGGTCTTGAGACCGTGTGATTCCATGCGGTCTCGGGACCGGTTGGCTTCATGCGGTCTTGGGACCGTGTGACTCCATGCGGTCTCGGGACCGGTTGGCTTCATGCGGTCTTGAGACCGTGTGACTCCATGCGGTCTCGGGACCGGTTGGCTTCATGCGGTCTTGGGACCATGTGAGGCTTTTGTGATTTTTTTTGTGTCTTTTTTCTGTAAGTAAAAAGGGAGAAAAGTTAATCTAATAGTATATTTGCAATAAGAGGGGAAAGTTAAGGATTCTATCTGATTTATCTGAGAAAGAGTGTGGAAAACTTGAGGAAAATACTAAGATAACATCACAAAATTGGAGGTTATCACCCCCCCTAACTTGGAGTCTAGCTTGTCCTCAAGTTAGATAGAGCTGAGGCATGTAATGGCGAGGCGACTTAATTGAGATTTTCATACTCTTGCTCCAATTCTAAATCAGAGGTCTCCTAAAGTTGTATCAGGGCCTTTAATTGCCTTAACTATTTAAGTTATTGAGAGTTGCTTGGATCTCAGGTTTCTTCCATCTCTTGTAGTCTACATTGGGACCACTTTTTGTTCTGTGCATGTCGTTAATTCTAATCAGTTTTATACTTCTCTAAAAATCCTACCGGAAGCTAGAGTGGGTATGAGGGTTGGCTAAAGGCTTGATGTGTAACTCCCCTTTCAAGTGGGGGAGGGTTGTCTATGCTTTTAGGATCTCACTACCGGGCATTATACATCTACCTTTGTGAGGGAAGCTGAATGTATCGGTCGGGTGAGTCCTTTATCAGCCTTTCATATATTTGGATACCTTAGGGTTTCACTACCGGGCACGACACATCTGCCTTTGTGAGGGCAGCTGAATGTACCGGCCGGGCGAGACCTTTATTGGTTCGTCATATAGGTCCTTATTCATGGCACAACTCTCATAGTTTTATTCAACACTCTGGCTTTTATTTGTAAACTCACAGGCTTAGGATTTGGGTTTTTAGGAATTTTGGTTTGGGCGGCCAAGCCTCTTTTATTTGAAGAGAAGAAAGTTGTTCTTAGAGTTGCTCGACATGCACTTATTTGGTTTCTACTAGTGGTCCACTTGCAAGGCTTTATGATTTGGATGTCACTTGATGTCCCTCCTGTCCTTGAGAGTGTTTGGCTTATTTCGGCCCTGATGTTGACCTGTGGAAAGTCAGATGTAGAATTGAAGCAAAAGCATGAAAATTGAATGTGAATGATAATTTATTAATTCGCCATTACATGTCTATGTGCTATTCTTGTTGTTACTCCTTAGGACTAATTGGATTCTGAAGTTAGCTGGGGATGACTATGTCCAAGAGGGATATTATTCTTTATGAATATGATTTATTATCAGGGGAATTATTTAAAGCAAAAACTAAGTGTGCAAAGAAAAATTTTATGCATAGAAGATAAAGAGGGAAAAGTTTAAGAATGATACCTCGCCCTTGTCCAGTGTACTCCCCCCTAACTTATCACTCACTCTGTCCTCAGAGTGTCAAAGTGATAGGTTGAGAAATACAAGGATAAGGGCATCAGGCGTCTATTAGTCCAGCATTAGCTCCATGTGCACGGAGAAGATTAGCGGCAAACTTTCCTCGTAACGCGTGGTAATCCACATCTATCATGTCCTCTACTGGTCTTCTGAGGGCCATAATGGTGTACATCCATTAGAGGACGTGGAAACCATAGTCGTTCGATTCGCGGAGCTGTTGTAGGCATTTGCGGCTGAAGGCGGGGCGGTGAAAATGTTCTTTACCGTATGCCTATGTGTACTTGCTGAGAAGGGCATGTAGTTGGTCAACACACTCCTTCACCACTTCTTCTGTAGATGTTCTTGGTGTTGTAGTGTATTTTTGCTGATCTGGATTGTACTGGCTGTCAGAACTGTTGTATATGATTGTTGTTCCGTCGTGAAGATTTTTTGCCAATAACATCCAGTGTTCTGAATGAAGGAAAGGAAGCATGATAAACTTTAGAGTCATATGTTGTAGGAAGGAAATGAGTGCCTCAGTTGTTCCGAAGTTCTTTAGCTTTAGGAGATCATCCTTCATATAAGCAGATGCCATATAGGTTGTAGGGTGATTCTGTCTGAGAAGAAATTGATAGGCGGCCATCAAACTTACGGATAGAGACCCTTTAATCTGTACAGTTTCTCGTAGCACGTCTGCCATGACCAGAATATCGCCGGATATGAAAATGAGATCATCTTTCTTGGCGTAAAGCCTTGACATGATGAGGCGAAGTTCATTGTCAGAGAGGCTTTTGCAGGCGCTGAGGTCAAAATTCAGGAATGTTGGTGAAATGTCAGATAGGGGGACCATTTGTGAAGATGATCTGTTGATGGTTGCCCCGGTTAGCAACTCAGTAACCCCTTCATCATCCGCCAGATCAAAAGAGTAAGGGTCCCATTTCTTCTTCTCGGGAACCTTGGCGGGTTGTTGTTTCCCCAACTCCTCTATTGTTTGCTGGAATGGCCATTTTGGAGGACGTTGGATGGCTGAAAAGTGGTAGCAAAGAAACATCGTTGGGCGCCATATTTGGGTCCTTGAAAAATCTTCTATCACAAATCAACTCCATGGCGTAACGACCTCGTAGAGAATGAAAATCCTCTGTGGCCAGTTCAGTGAAAGGGATTTTTTTATTGAGCACTTGAATATGACGTATAACGTAGAAAGTACAATCGTTAGATCCCTCTTGAGTTTGGGCGCGGGGGTTAATGATTTGGAACCATGGTTGGTTCCAACCATTGTGGAGGGATGGGCAAGCAGCCCAAATCAACTTCAGGAGCTGGAAAGGGATGCATCTGGCCTCCCCGGCTTCTGTACCAGCGAAAGTAATTATTCTGGCTCTTAGTTCAGTGGTGCAAAAATTGTACACCTTGGCGTCTCGAGCTGTGGTGTCCATGATCATTATCAGCCAGTGACCAGAGACTTGGAAGGGCACGGTAATATAGCGTGCTTTTCTGGCAATTCCCCTCTGCAACCGCTCGATGGATTTGTTTTGTAATCTTTATAAAGTAGACTCATTCCCAGAGCTGGTGAAGCGTTAAGAACTGGTTGTTGCCGTTTAGAGCTTCTATAGATTTTGATAGAATTGGCAAGGAGGACACGGAAGATTGCCATCTTCATCGGCGACTGTGGTCGAAGGATGGTGCAGAAATCTTCACGTGTCAACTTGCGCAGAGTCTTCGTATTATGATAGATAACATCACCCCCATCTTTGACATCGTCTACAATAGTGTTTAAGATAAAGATATCTTGAGCATCTAAGGTAGAGACGGCTGCCAAGTCTAAATCGTGCATTTTATGAGGTAGAGGTGGCAGCGGGGGAAGCTCTTGTGGAGGGAGAGAAGAAGTCTGCTCCAGATTGTCTAAGTAGTGCTACAGATCTTCGTCTTTGTCTAAGTCAGAAGTTGATTCCAGATCTTCATCTGTGTCCAAACTGACTCTTTCTAAATCCTCCTGCTCTGGGGGAAAGGGCACTGATTGTTCTGGTGCAGAGAGAAGCTGAGTTGATGTTGCTTGTTGTTGACTCATGTTGGTTCCGAATAAACATTGTTGGAACTCAGCGAAAGTTGCTTCCTTAGTTGTTTCCCCCAAAGATCCCATTCCAGAATAATCAAGGAATTGATCCCCATATGACATATTGACGTTGTCATTGTGAGTAGGGGATTTGGGATCGTTATCACCTTTGTGGTGATCTTGTTGTTGCTTTGGTGCAGCTCCTTGGCTGGGGCCCTCCCCAGTATTGTCGGGGTTGTCGAATTTATCATCTGAGGAGGTGCTATTATTGGAGTCAGCTGAGGAGTCAGACTCCTCATCTTCATTTTCCTCTTCATCATCTTCTTCATCTGCCGATTTGTCTGATGTCTTCTTTGATGGAGGCTTCTTGCACTACCGGTGGAGTGCTTGTAGCTCGTCGAAAGCCACTTGCACATGCTCGTATGTTTCAAGCAGTGCGTCGTGGGTTTCTTTGAGATCTTAATAGTGAGCCTCGGCGGAGAGGAGTCGGGCAGAGAGGTTCGTCACTTGAGTTCTGAGTTGGTTGATTTTGTTGTTGGATGACTCCTCTTGACAGTTAGTTAGATGTGTGAGGGTGGTGCTTATGTCATCCAAGCGCGTGCTTAAAATAGTTTGTTGCTTCTTAAGCTCGCATAGAGTTTCTGGAAAAGGTTGATTTTGTGCAGAAATCATGTCGACTTGCTTGACCAGATCGTCTTGCGGGCCTTTCACTTCAAGCACCAACTGTGGTAGTTGTTGCAGGCGGTCGTCGAGGCGATTGACTTTCATGGCCACTGTTTTCTGCTGTTGGTGGATGCTTGAGATGATGCCTGGCAAGGCAAGGTTTTACGTGTCAATCTTGGCAACCTGTGTAGATAGACCTTGCACACAAGAAAAAATAGATTGTAAAATGCTAGAAGGGTTGGTGAGGAGGTTTCGAATAGCATCGAATTGACGTCCAAATTCCTCATCGACGTTTGTGAAATGGACCCCAGATGTGGAAGGTTGGTGTGGCTGGGGTCGGGGTGGAAAGGTGGTAGTGCCTTGCAAAAGAGACATTGTTGATGGTCCCGCGAACTGTGTGGTGACCGTAGATGGAGTCATCAGCGGTGTCGGGGTGGTAGCAGATGAAGAAAATGGTGATTGTCCGGGTGAGAATTGTGGGAGCGAAAATTTTGAGGAGAAAAGGGTGGAGATGGGAGTGGAGAATGTGAAGTTGGGTGTTGGAGCGGAAAAAGGGGTGCTCGGGGAGAAAGATGGTGAAGTGGAAGATGTGAGTGGAGGGATTGTTGTTGGAATTGTTGTGGAGGAAGGTGGGAGGGTGGTAGATGGTGGGATGGTAGTGGATGGTAATGTGGTGGGGTGGTGGTGGTAAGCTCATCATGTAGGCTCATGATGAATGAGTCTAAAGAAGAGGTAGTGATTAGCTCCTCCGGAGGGGTGCGTTCTGTCTCCTGTTGTAGCTTTGATGTTGGCATCCCCGACAACTGTGGTGGTTGTAAACGTACCTTAGATGGTCATTTTACTGGTATTTTTGTTACCCTAGCTTCCGGGGCGGTTATGCTAAGCTCTGTCTAGCCCGCTTTGATTGTCTTATCTTATACTTTGACTGAAGCTAGGAGTTTGGTAAGCTCTTCGTCAGTAAAGAGAATTTTGTCCTTATCGTAGTTCGTGAGCTCTGGAAGCGGTAGCAGAGTCCTGGAAGATCTGACTGTTCGGCAGAAAATGTAGTGTATTTTCGCATCCTTTTTCTTGATAATGTAGGAGTTCTTCAAGGTTTGCTCATTAGTAAGGAACTCGCCCTTGATCTGCGTGCATCGAGGGAGCAATCTATCCATCTTGAGATATTTAATAATGGAAGTTATGTGCCCGCCCATGTAGATTTCTTTCCCTATAGCGTAGGCTGAGAATTTTTGTATCATGTGACGTCCAATGTTGACCGGCATTCCATGTAGAATGGACCATAGAAGAAAAAGGTCAGCGGTGATAACATTTCCTCCTTCCGTTCTGGGGAAGAGCGCACCAGTGAGAATTTTGTGAAGCGTGCGCACGAACCCAGAATGAATATTGTAGGCTTTACATGTTTTTGCCTCATAAATTGGGATCCTTGTTAGGGTTTTCCAAAAGCTGTGTCTATTGAATTTGGAGTTCTCTGTACTAACAGCTTTGGCCTGTTTGAGCTGCTCCGGGTTGTCAATGAAAATTTCGTTCAAAAGATTTTCTGTTATAACAATGTTGTTACCAAAAAGTTTGGTGACCAGCCTGCGGTCACCTCCGTCCCTTGCCTTGTGCATAATGTCCATGGATTCTTTAGTGAGGTGTGTAAAAAAATTTGTTGTCGGTTCGACGTATGAAACTTCAGGGATAAAGCACAGTCTTGAGAGATTGGCATTGTCGAGCATGGTGAGGATTCTGTCGTATATCCCCATCTTGAGCAGTACGCTTAAGCAAACGTACTTTGTTGGTTTTAATATTTTGTCGATGGATGGGAGGGTGTGGATGTAAAGGTTTTCTGGTGGTGGTACGGTGGTGGTGAGTACTGAGAAGACGGGGGTGGTAGCGGGGGTGGTAGTGGCGGGTGTTGGGACATACTCTGCAAGGGTTTGTTCCCTAGCAATAGTGGGATGGACCTACTTCCTTGACTATTTCTTTGATGGTTGTTCTTTTGTAGCTTCATGGGCCTTTTGTTTCCCCTTGGATTTGTTGGTTGGGGATTCATCTTCAGAGTTAGGCTCATATTCAGAGCCTTCATCACTGGAAGAGATATCTTCCACTTCTTCTTCAGGCTCCTCAGCTAGACATTTGTTGATGCGGTCAATTTCACACATGACCGCTATATTGTTGACCTTTGGTGGGATCTTTCTGGTTTCTTTATAGGTATCTACAACCTTATGGAGCTTTGCACGGATTTCTATTAGTTGCTCCGTTGTCCTGAAAGGGCGTTGGAAGATCAGGTAGCTTCTTTAGCTGGTGATGTCATATCTGAAAATGGAAAGTCATGTGTTAGAATAACAAGTTTATTGAAAGGAGAAATTGGATTTTGTATGTGTTTATGTGGTTTTATGTTTTAACGAAATACAAGCGGTTTTGAAAGACCAAACGGTTTGATGACCGTTTGGTTCCAAACGGTTTCAAGACTGTTTGGCTCCAAACGGTTTCAAGACCGTTTGGAAGGTGAAATGACGGGGGCACAGCAGACGGTGGTAGAAATGATATCGACGATGATAGAGAAGGCGGTGGTGATAAAGACGACGGTGGTGATAGAAAGGGGAGTCGCGTCGGCGCCGCAGTCGTTGGCAATGGTAAAGACGGAAGTGAGGCACAGACGAAAGAGCAGATGATGGTGGTGCGTTGGTCTACCTTGCTGGTGCGGGTGATGAAGACGACGGCGATGCGAAGAGCGGTGGTAACCGAGGCGTGGACGTCGTGAAGATGCGTGGAGGCGGGAACGTCGGTGATGGAGAGAACCGGTGTAATGGGCTGCGCGGGAATGGGAGCAGGGGAGATGCAACAATGCTTGTGAGGGGTTTAGAAAGCTCAAGAGTCGAAAGAAAGAAGGAGAGGGGTAGGGTTATATTTATAGGATTCGGGGGTTGACCCTAAAAATTCCCAAGGTCAAACGATTTGGAAATCGTTTGGCTCCAAACAGTTTCAGGACCATTTGGCTCCAAACGATTTCAAGACCATTTGAGATGGTTAAGGTTTTTTTATTTTTATATTTTTATGTTTGTTTTGGTTATTTATGTGAATTTTTATTATTTCAGTTTAAAGATGATAAACCTAATTTAAACGAAGGAAAAGAAAGAATAAACGATAAATGGTGATAGACAGATCTTGGGTTTCCTCCCAAGTAGCGTCTGGGTTTTACGTCGTTGGCTCGACGAAGTTTTGATTTTGTTATGGTGATGTTGTGGGGTCTCTGATCTCAATATTCTGTCTCGGAATTTTGTCTGCTGGAGTATAGTATTTTTTCAATCTATGGCCATTGACGGTCCTTTCTCCTCCATTGTCGTCAATAATTATGATGGCTCCAGTCAGGTATATGTGCTTGATAGTAAAAGGCCCGGACCACTTCGTACGAAGTTTCCCGGGGAACATTTTGATTCTGGAGTTGAAAAGAAGGACTTTGTCTCCGATGGTGATGTCTTTTCTTTTTAGATGGCCATCATGCCACATTTTAGTTTGTTCTTTGTAAATCCTAGCACTTTGGTATGCGGTCATTCTGAGCTCCTCTAGTTCCTGCAACTGTAGTTGTCTGTTTTCTCCAGCACTTTTAAAATCAAAGTTCAGCTGTTTAATAGCCCACCAAGCCTTATGTTCTAATTCTACTAGGAGATGACATGATTTCCCGTATACTGAATGGAACGGTGTTGTTCCAATTGGTATTTTATAAGCTGTTCGGTAAGCCCAAAGGACATCAGGAAGCTTGGTGGACCAGTCTGTACGATGTCTATTGACGGTTTTCTCTAGTATTGCCTTTAGTTGTCTATTCGAAACTTCAACCTGACCATTAGTTTGTGGATGGTAAGGTGTGGCAACTTTATGGTTGACTTTATATTTCTTTAATAGGGCTTCAAAGCTTCGCTCCAGAAAATGGGTTCCTCCGTCAGATATGACAGTTCGGGGAACTCCAAATCTGGGAAAAATAATATCTTTAAACATCTTAATGACCGGTTTGGAATCGCTGGAGACTGTGGGTATAGCTTCTACCCATTTCGAAACATAATCCACAGCAACCAGTATGTAGGAAAATCCATATGAAGAGAGAAAGGGACCCATGTAATCTATCCCCCACACATCGAAAAGTTCGATCTCTTGCCACATAGTGAGGGGTATTTCATTTCTTTTGGTTATACCGCCAAAGAGTTGACATTTGTTGCATGATTTTACAAAATCGTAGGAATCCTTCGCTATTGTTGGCCAAAAGAAACTCTATTGTAAAACTTTCATGGTTGTCTTTTTCAAACTCATATGTCCCCCAGTGGGGCCGGAATGACAATGTTCTAGGACAGGAGTAATCTCTTCTTTAGGTAGGCAATGGCAAAAAAGTTTGTCTGCACATAGACGAAAGAGATAAGGTTCGTCACAATAGTATTGCTTGACATCGTGGAGGAATTTCTTTTTGTCATGGTAAGAGGTGGAAGGGTGGATGATCCCTTTAGCCAAATAATTCACTATGTTGGCATACCAGGGGAATCCAGTGGTAATTTTCATTAGTTGGTCGTCTAGGAGGGAGTCTCGGATAGGTACTTTATCATCATCTTTGACTTCAATGCGGCTGAGATGATAAGCGATGACGTTTTCTACTCCGATTTTGTCTTTAATTTCTAAATCAAATTCCTGAAGCATTAACACCCAGCGGATAAGTCTGGGTTTTGCGTCTTGCTTCTGAATTAGATATCATATGGCGGAGTGGTCAGTGTAGACAATAACCTTTGATCCAATTAGGTAGGAGCGGAATTTCTAAAATGCATAGATGACAGCTAAGAACTCCTTTTCTGTAGTGGTGTAGTTCTTTTGCGCTTCATCGAGAGTCTTGGACGCATAGTATATTACATAAGGGTTTTTTTCAATTCTTTATCCTAACACCGCCCCTATAGCGTAGTCGCTGGCATCACACATTATTTCGAATGGTTGCGACCAGTCGGGTGCTCTTAGGATAGGCACAGAGACAAGAGCATTCTTTAAAGTTATGAAGCTTTATAGGCATTCTTGGTCGAAATTGAACTCGGCGTCCTTGGTCAATAATTGGGTCATGGGTTTGGCTACTTTTGAGAAATCTTTAATGAATCTTCGATAAAACCCAGCATGACCCAAGAATGCTCGTACTCCTTTTACGTCTTTTGGTGGCGACAGTTTCGAGATGACATCAATTTTTGCCTTGTCTACCTCAATCCATCTGTCACTCACTCTATGTCCGAGGACGACACCTTCAGTTACCATAAAATGGCATTTTTCCCAATTTAAGATGAGGTTCGTTTCCTCACATCTTTGTAAGACTTGTCCAAGGTTGAGCAGGCAGTTGTCAAAGGAATCTCTGTAAACTAAAAAATCATCCAGGAATACCTCCATTATGGACTCAGTTAGCCCTGCAAAAATAGCAGACATGCACCTTTGGAAGGTGGCAGGTGCATTGCACAGCCCGAATGGCATTCTTCTGAAAGCGTATGTCCCGAAGGGACAAGTAAAAGTTGTTTTTTCTTGGTCTTCCAGATGTATAGGGATTTGGTAGAATCCGGAATAACCATCGAGATAACAGAAAAACTTTTGATGGGCTAGGCATTCGAGGACTTCGTCAAGAAAGGGGAGCGGGTAGTAATCCTTTTGTGTTGCTTTGTTTAGTATCATGTAGTCAATACACATTCTCCGACCTGTGATAGTCCTCGTGGGCACTAGCTCATTTTTATCATTTAACACTACAGTGGTTCCTCCCTTTTTGGGGACTACTTGGACAGGGCTGACCCATTGGGAATCTGAAATTGGGTAGATGATACCAGCTTTCAACAGTTTGAGGACGTCAAGGTGAACCACTTCTTTAAGATTGGGGTTCATCTTCCTCTGGTGCTCTCTTGAAGGCTTAAATTCTTCTACCATGGGCAGTCTATGCATACATAAGGCTGGATTTACTTCTGTCAAGTCAGTTATTTTGTACCCAATGGCTTTCTTATGCTTCTTCAACTCAACGAGAAGCCTTTCTTCTTGGTCTTTCATTAGAGTGGAACTGATGATTACTAGACATAGTTTTTCTTCATCCAAGAAGGCGTGCTTAAGTCCCATTGGTAGGGTTTTCATTTTGGGAGCCTTAGGTGCTTCTGTTGTTTCTAAAATAGTGACAGATTTGAGCTCCTCAAAAGTGGCTGCTGGTGCTTCTTCAGATTTTTCTAAGTGTTGTAAGCATTGTTGAACTAATTCGTTGGCTGAGAATTCGACTTCTGGATTTATTAGGACATTTTCTAACTCATCATATGGTTCAGATATTTCCAGTTGTGACATTTGATGTATTGCATCTAAGAGAAAAACTTCCTCCTAAATGTTGGGACCTTTCATGTTGTTGAAGACCCGAAAGTGAATGGCTTCTTTCCCTAGTCTCAGAATGATCGTGCCAGCTTCAACATCAATGAGCACCCTAGTTGTGGCAAGGAAAGGTCTGCCAAATATTATTGGGTACCTGAGATCTTCCTTGATGTCCATAATGACAAAATCACATGGGACATAAGAATCCTTGCCTATTCTGACTGGAATGTCTTCAATTATTCCTAGAGGTGCAGTGATAGTGAAATCAGCTAACTGAATTGTCATCGTTGTGGGTAGTAAATCAGTAAAGCCCAATCTTTTACACATGGAGTATGGCATAATAGATATACTAGTCCCTAGGTCAGCTAATCCCTTTTTGGTCGAAGCATTTCCAATACAACATTGAATACCGAAAGAACCAGGGTCCTTCTTTTTCTTAGGCATCTTATTAAGAATGATATCGGAGGTGGTCTGAGCCAGTTTGACCATCTGTTATTCTTCAGTAATGTATTTCCTTGATAGAAACGTTTTCAAATATTTAGCCCAAGCATGTACTTCAGAGAGAGCATCGAGGAGCGGGATATCGATATAAAGTTTTTTCATCGCCTCCTTGAATCTTTGGAACCTAGTGTCCATTTTAGTTTCTCTCAATCTTCCTGGATATGGTATCCTAGGTTTATACTGCGGAACTTCTGGCTCTTTGGGAGCTTGTTCCTTTTCTTTTCCTTTTGCGGTCTCTGCAGATTTATCAATTCCTAGATTCGGGCTTGCATTTGGAGTAAAGACAGGTGTATCATCATCATTGTAAGTGATTCTCGTAGTTTCATGAAAGACACGACCAAATCTTATAGTGATGGCATTCAATTGTTCTGGTCTATTTTGATCGTGTCTAGGGTTTGACTCTGGTTGACCAGCGAAGGTACTTGCCGGTGGCTTCAGTTGGGCAGCAATTTGTGCTAGTTGAGCCTCCACAGCCTTCTGTTGAGCTTGCTGATTGGCAAGCATGGTTTGTTGTGACTGTAACATCTGCCTGATCATAGTCATCTCGTATGTTGGCTAGGAAGGGGCATTTTTATGGGTGAGTTGTTGTTGCCCTTGATGTGGTTGTTGCGGAGGTAGTGTTAACTGAGGTTGCTACGGTTGTTGTAGTTGAGGGTGTAGTTGTGGGTGCAGAGGGGGATGGGTATATTGATAGTAGGCGGAAGGATTTCTAGGGTGATTGGATCTTAGGAAATTATTTCTGAGGTTTCCTTGATTTTGGCTAAAGTTACTTTGAAATCCAAGTAGCAACCTATTGGAGGATCCGCCTTGTGTTTGATGTTAAGGGTTAGCAGTCCCCATAGGATTCCCATATTGAAAATCGGGGTGATTTCTTGGTTGATTTGGATTATAGTAAACTTGTCCCGGTATGGAATGAATGGAATTGACTTGTTCGGGCATCTGATCTTCAGGGTGTTCGATGATTTGTTTGTACTGTTGTTGTGGTTGTTGCATATCCATCATCACATTGTAAAGTAGGCCACATGATAGTGTAGGGTGATCAGAAGCGTGACAGGCTTCACAAGTCCCTGTAGCAGCTTTAACTTGTTGGATTTGGGGGTTTTTCTTCTTATCATATTCTTCAAATAAAGTTTCAAGTGTCTACTGTTTGTGAGCTATAGTTTTTAAATCTTCAACAATAGCCTTCATTTCCATTGATTCCTCAGCTTTATAAACTTTGAGGACTCCCTTACCGGATGATCGTCCCCAATTGGATTGGTTCTCAGCTCCAAGTGTAACGATTTTCCAAGCATCCTCGTAGTTCTTTCTCATAAAATTTCCTCCAGATGAGGAATCCAGAAATTGCTTGATGTCATCACTTACCCCCCTATAGAATGTTTCTATTAATTTATTTTGGGAGATACCGTGATGAGGGCACTTCCTTAGAAGCTCCTTAAATCTTTCCCATGCTTCTGCGAGTGATTCTCCAGGAAGTTGGGCGAAGTGGTTGATCTGCCCCCTAATTTCGTAGGTTAATGAAGGAGGGAAAAACTTTTCCAGAAACGTTTCTTCCAAGGGAGCCCATGTGGTGATGATTGGCTCCCTATCGAGTGAGTTGTACCAGCTCAAAGCCCTTCCGGATATAGTGAAGTGGAAAAGGTGTAGCATTATTGCGTCAAAGGCAACTCCGGCTTGTAGAACGAGTCGGCAAAGTTCCTTGAATCTCTTCAAGTGATCCATGCAGTCATCTCCAGAACTACCAGAGAAGGAGATACCCTGCATGATTTGAATCCATTGTGTCCAGATTTCGAAGTTGGGTATGTTGATGATTGGTGGCCGAACTGGATGATTATCTTCATAGTTCTTGGGGATGGCGTAGTCCCTCAATTGCTTATTTCTTAGCTCTAGTCGGGCAGCTTGGTTAGCTGCTTCGCTTTCAGCTCGGATGTGGGCCTGTTCTTCATCTCGGATTTCCGCTTGGATCTGAGCACGAGTGTCAGCAATGAGTTGTGCTCTTTGAGCGGCTATGGCGGCGTTGACCCTTTCCATTACTAATGCAGCTTGGCATTGATCTTCAGCCATTTGTCTGGCTCTTTGGCGGTTAAGTCTGATGCGGCGGTGGAAGCTTCTCTCTACCTCAGAGTCGTACTCTGGATCAAGGGAGAATCCTAGATTATGCGATGGTTGCATACACGTCTTCTACCCGAGTAGAGAAAGAAACACACCTTTTAGATGATGCAGGAGATATGATGAATTCAAGAAGATATGGAGTAATGTTTAAAGGAAAGTGTAAAACCCTAACCAACTAGAAAGATGGTAAATGAAATTAAAACGTTCCGTTGTCCCCGGCAACGGCGCCAATTTTTTGATGGAGCTTCCACTCACGTGGAATTGCGCGCACCACTAAAAATCTTAAAGATAGTAAGTCTTTAGGTTTAGCCTTGCTTATACTAGATTGAGAACTCCACCCACGTATGCTAGGATCCGTAGAAGTCTTATCATAGTATAGTTAAGGGTCGAATCCACAGGACAACGGTCTTGTTGAGAGCAACAAGATGGAAAATGTTAGAATCTCACTTAACCTCTTAGCAGTTGGTATCTAGATCGAAAAGTTGGATTGGTTGTTTTTAGACTAAGTGCAAGTAAAACAAAGCAAGAAAATACATTTAAGGTTGTTAACAATGATAAGAAACCACTAGGATGTGATCGGCTTTCACCACCACTACACATGGATCAAAACATGCAACATAAAAACATAACCTACAATAAGAGTCTAAATAGTTAGTATCGTTGTAGATTTAGTTTCCTTTCGAAGAACTAACTACGAGAAGTGTGGAAATGTTGCAAAGCCAGCCATCCCCGAACGAATGGTCACCTACTTTACATCATTCCCTTCACAAAGTGTGTTCCTCGACTTAACAAGGTTGTACTTTCATACGTCAACTGATTCCATTTCATAGTATGAGAGTACAACGATGGAAGTGAGTTTACTCCACTTCTTGAAAAACACTCCTAGATACCGAAACAGATGCATGGTGGATACATGCATCAAGAACCAACATTCAATCGAGATTCGAATCTGATAGTACAAACATAGACAATTCATACTAAAAGATAAAAGATAACACAAGTTGGTGATCAAGCAACAAGCATTCATTAAACGATTGATGTCGAACTGAAAAGAAAGTATATCTCTATTGCAAATTATGGATTACATTGCATGAAATGAAAACATGGGTAGTGGGGCTACTCCCCACACCCTAGTGAATGAGACTACTCGCTCATAACAAGAACAAAGAAGGAGGCGAGAAGAGAGAGAGAGAGAGAGAGAACGTCATCCCCTCAAAGGAAAGAGGAAGGTCAACCCCTTAGAGAGAGAGATGATCATCAAACTTCACTGGTTGCTCGATGATGAGGTCTCCTCTTCCCACCTTCTTTGGCGATGAGAGAGAAAGTAGCTTCTGGATGGATTGTGGATCTCAGACTGGTAGCCTTGGGGCGGAGGATGAAGGATGAAACAGCTCTGGAATGGCAGAGGCAGCCTTTGGATGTCTGAGACTTGATGATTTTGGGAGGACCCCTCGGGTCTTATTTATAGGCTTTAAGATAAGTCCAAATGGTTTGGGTGATTTTACCTTGAAACCGTTTGGACCCTGAAATCATTTGGGCTCTGAGACCGTTTGGACCCTGAGACCGTTTGGACCCTGAGACCGTTTGGACTCTGAGACCATTTGGGCTCAGAGACCGTTTGGACCCTGAGACCGTTTGGACCATGAGACCGTTTGGACTCATGCGGTTTCGGGATCGGTTGGCTTCATGCGGTCTTAAGACCGTGTGACTCCATGCGGTCTCGGGACCGGTTGGCTTTATGCAGTCTTGAGACCGTGTGATTCCATGCGGTCTCGGGACGGTTGGCTTCGTGCGGTCTTGAGACCGTGTGACTCCATGCGGTCTCGAGACCGGTTGGCTTCATGCGGTCTTGAGACCGTGTGATTCCATGCGGTCTCGGGACCGGTTGGCTTCATGCGGTCTTGAGACCATGTGACTCCATGCGATCTCGAGACCGGTTGGTTTCATGTGGTCTTAAGACCGTGTGACTCCATGCAATCTCGGGACCGGTTTGCTTCATGCGGTCTTGGGACCATGTGAGGCTTTTATGATTTTTTTTGTGTATTTTTTCTGTAAGTAAAAAGGGAGAAAAGTTAATCTAATAGTATATTTGCAATAAGAGGGGAAAGTTAAGTATTCTATCTGATTTATCTGAGAAAGAGTGTGGAAAACTTGAGGAAAAATACTAAGATAACATCACAAAATTGGAGGTTATCATCACCCATCTTCTCGTCTCGTGGGAGATTGTTAGGAAAGATCCTTAGCACTTATACCACTTGTTGGATCTAGGGCTCCAGAGGTGGGGGCGAATAGAGCTTTGAAATTCTCACAAGATAAGTTAGACCTTCAAATTATATCAACTCCAAAATAATAGATTAAGAGCAATTTGAAGTCCTAACTAAGCAAGCGTAGCAAGCATGAGAGAAATTGAAACATGCACTTGGATAAGGTGGTTTAGAGTGGTTCCAATCTTCAAAGAAGGAGATAGTCAATCCACTACCTAGAGAAGTCAACCTCTAGGAATTTGCAATATGTGTATACTTATATTCATTCATAAGAGATACAAGGAGACCACCATACATCCAAGGAATTACTATCTCAAGACAAGAGTCTTCCACCAACACAAGGACTTACCTACTTGATCAAGATGTCTTCACCCTTCAATAAGGACTTACCCACACTTGCATCAAGTCTTTGGCCTTGAAGGAATTACCCATTCCTCTTGAATCTTGGCCTTGCCCTTATCCTTCACCTGGAGAAGATATTCACCTCTTATTCACCCTTTAAGAAGAATGGAAACAACTTCACCTTCACTCGAGTAGCTTGCTTCAACATTTTCTCTTTGAGAAAGGGGGTAGGGAAGATGGAATGGAATGAGAGCTTTACAAGCACATGGAGGTAGCTCTCTTACAACTTTCCTAACTCACTCATAATCACGAAATGCTTTGTAAATGAGAAAGAGAAATAGGCTCAAGGAGTTGCAACACGCTCAACTATAGCAAGGACTTCGAATAGCATGAATGAGCAAAGTTGGAATGGACTCCAAGGGGTCCTATTTATAGTTGGGGGTGTTTCCTTGAGTGTTGGATCACTTAAGGGCGAAATATAGTCATTTTCCAAGTTTTAACGGATCTATTTTCACTCACAACAACTCACCAATGGTTATAATCACTTTTTCTGCATTTTTTGTACAGTATATTCGGTCGAGTTTCAATAAAGGTAACTCGACCGATCAACTAAGTGACAAAGATAGTTTTCAAACTATCGGTCGAGTTTGTTCTGGGAAACTCGACCAATGAGTCAAAATTAGTTTTACTTAGTTGATTGATGGGTCGAATTCTATGAGTGTGCAACTTGACCGATTGGTCATCTTCAGAAAATCCATCACTAGATCGGTCAAGTTTCCAACTCGACTGATAAACAGCCTGTGACAAATTTTCTAAATTGACTTTTGAGTGACCAAATGTTGGAATTAAGTGTCCTTGATTTTTTCTCATCTTAGTTACAAGTCATATCATCAATACAAGTGATTACAAAATTAATCTAAGGTCATTTGGAGTGATTTCCCAAAATGTGCACTTGCATTGCTTTTGACTTGAACTTGAACAGGCTAGGGCTTGTGTAATTTGATCCTTTTCATGTACCTAAAGCCTGAAATCAATCTTGAACAAACATATTAGATATATAGGAATGGAATGGTTAATTCATTATCAGAATATGGGCAATGTATAACTCTCAAATCAATAGTAATGACATGTCAAAGTTATATCTCAATGTGATTGTGGTGGTTGCAATCCTTAGAATTAAGTCACTACAGTAATCACATGTTGTTATGTATCCTTTGACTCTACCCCAATTTGATTTTGAATACAGATGGCCAAAACGATGGTGACTGGGTACACTGTAATACTTGTGGATTACTATGAGTGATGTAGATGAAATTTTTCCCTCCTTTGGAGTGATATCCCAGTCACTTGATATGGGAAACCATGGAATGTATGGCCATGTTCATGTGAGGCAATATAAGATATTGAACTCATAATATCTCAAATAGTCTACTCTAATTCAAAATTCATAGATTGAATGATAAGAGATTGGCAATTTCATACCTCCATTCCAATCTGGATATTTGTGACAAAAGGATTATATGGTCATGGTAACATTGGTCACTTTATAGGTTGAATTTTCTCTCCAACTAACTCCTATTACTTGGGTGGAAACTATGTGTTACTGCTGCACTTTTCCACCTAAGGTCACACACTAACAAATTGAGCTTGATTAGATGTGACCCTAAGGGTTTTGAACACAATGGGGATCTTTTGAATTTGTAAAAGGGATACACTAAGACATCCACTTAGACTAACATACTAACCCACAAGCGCACGGGGTCATGTTATAGTATAGGCAAGCAGCAAGAATAGGGTCGATCCACATGAAGAAAAGGGGGCACTAGAGCTTGGTTAGTTTTGGCTATATTCCTACTGTAGAGTCTAGGGTTTAAGGGTTTGATGTTTGATTTGTTGATTACACAAGTGGTGAACAAGCAAACAATTAAAGGAGAACAAACAAGATCAAAACCTAAGTTAACCCTAGACATTTAATTCTAATGAGCAAGGAAGAACAAGCTAGGCAAGGAAGGAAGAAAACTATACTAAGGCAAGCAAGAAAAGATCTACACTGCACTAAACTAGCAAACTAGGCAAAAGATAAATTGAAGACCTAAACTAGCAAGAAAAAGTAAGAGAAAGGCAAGAAGCTAACTAGGCAAGTAAAGAGCTAATTAGGCTAACACTAGCTAAGCAAGAAGGTAATAAGGGTTTTAATGCAATTAAGAGAAGTGTGGGCCTTTTGGGGGAATGCGCTTGTCAATTGGGTTGGGGTGATAACATGTAAAGATTACTCTTTCTTTTAGATTACCAAACCAAACAACAAACTAGAGCCTAATGAATTTCCCTAAACTACTAATTGGCCATGGATAAGATAGGTTGTGTATAGGGGAACTAGTCTCTAACACCTCCTACCCATCCTTATGAATCTCAATTGGGTTAGGGTTTAGGTGTAATTCAATTAGAGTCTAGTCAAGCCTAGGTTTCTATAATAGGATCTCTTAGGGTAATTAGGGGCCGAGGGTAGTAATGTAAGGTGGGAGTGAGGTTTAGACCTCACATCACCTACATTCTAGACTTAAGAAGGCTCCAAGATAATTACACTAAATTCTCCTATACTAGCTACTTAGATCTATCACCTAAGCGTAGGAAAATTGATTAACATGTAGGAAGGTGAATAGATAATTGAGGATCCATTAATTAGACTTAGGAGTAATCCACAAAAAGAGCTACATACAAGAAATTTTCCTAGAATACTAGGTGATTTCAAGCACAAATCATAAACAAAATTACGAGTAATGAAATACAAATAGAACATAATCATTAATAAATGAAGTCATAATGTTTGCATATCATTTTCCCCCAATAGGGTATCAAAGTAACATTTTTGACCCCAAATAACCCACCTAAGGGGCCTAGCTACTCATAGAACAAGAAAATACAAGAGGAAAGTAAGAAGAATGGGTAGAGGAGTGAAAAGCCATGATGAGCTCAGTGAAGATGAAGGAATATGCATCAAATTGGCCTATATGATATGCATTGATGTAAAGCGCACAAAGTATGGATACACAAGTATGAGAGATGGTTATACTCTTTGATCATCTTGAACAAAAATTTAGAATAAGGAACATAGATTAAAGTGGGGTAAAGGAAGGGCTTACCACCCTACCACCCCAAACTTTTAAACTGTATTGTTCTCAGCATGAAATAGAAGTCTAGGATGATAGGGTAGAGGGCATGGAGTTGTGGTAAACAAATTCAATGAGGGGAGAGAGATCTCAAGGTGTTCACTGAGTTGGTGATATCCATCCCGATTGTAGTGCACACCACAGTCGTTTTGTATTGCATGCAACACGGTCGAGGTGGGTGCCATGGCCGTGTTGATCTCCTTCTTTAGCTTTTCTACTGATTTGCAATTTTATCTTCAATTTTGTTCTTCTACTTGGTGATATCATCCATGTATCATACTCCTTCCAATGCATATGTCCTAACATGATTTGCAAATGACAAAAACCATCAAGTATAAAGTGTGTGTGTTTTTTCCTGGAAAACCATCAAGTATAAAGAGCCTGAGGTTGGCTATACATACAAACACAGAAAGCTTGATGTGTTTTTCCTTTAGGGCCACACACTAACCAATTGAGTTTGACTAGATGAAACCCTAGAGGTTTTTAACACAATAGGGATACTTTGAATTTATGAAGGCGCATAAAATAACACACCCACTTAGACTAACACTAACTCGTAAGCACACATGGTCGGGTTATTCAAGTAGCAAAAATAGGGTCGATTCACATGGAGAAAAGGGGGCACTCGAACTAGGTTAGCTTTGTCTAGGTTCCTACTATGGAGTCTAGGGTTTAAGGGTTTGATGGTTGATTTGTTGATTACTCTATTAGTGAACAAGCAAGTAAAGCAGAGCAAACAAGAACCAAACCTAAATTACCCTAGACAAATAGTTCTAATGAGCAAGAAATGACAAGACAAGCAATGAAAGGAGCAAACTCCACTAGGCAAGCAAGAGGATATCTACACTACACTAAGCTAGAAAACTAGGCAAAAGAATAATCAAAAACCTAAACTAGAAAGAAAAAGTAAGATAAAGGCAAGAAGTTAATTAAGAAAGTAAAGAACTGATTAGGGTAACACTATCTAAGCAAGAAGGTAATTAGGGTTTTAATGCAATTAAGAGAAGTGTTGGCTGTTTGGGGGAATGTGTGTGTCAATTGGGTTGGGGTGATAACATGTAAACATTACTTTTCCATTTAGATTGACAAACTAAACAGCAATCTAGAGGCTAATGAATTGCCCTAAACTACTAACTGATTATGGATAGGATAGAATGTGTATAGGGGAACTAGTCCCTAACACCTCCTACCCACCCTTATGAGGCTCAATTGGGTTAGGGTTTAGGTGTGATTCAATTAGAGTCTAGTCAAGCCTAGGTTTCTATAATAGGAACTCTTAGATTAATTAGGGTTGGGGGTAATAATGTAAGGTGGGAGTACGGTTTTAGACCTCACATCACCTACATTCTAGCCTTGAGAAGGCTCCAAGCTAATTACATTAAATGTTTCTATACTAACTGCTTATATCTCTCACCTAGGTGTAGGATAATTGATTGAAATGTATGAAGGTAAATAGCTAACTAAGGATCCATTAATTGGACTTAGGAGCAATCCACAAAAAGAGTCGCATATAAGCAATTTTCCTAGAATCCTAGGTGATTTCAAACACAAACCAAAAAGTAATTTATGAGGAATGAGATACAAATAGAACCTAATCATTAAAAAATAAAATCATTACATTTACATATCATTTCCCCCAAATGGTATCAAAGTAACAGTTTTGACCCCAAACAGCCCACCTATAAGGATCCTAGCTACTTGTAGAATAAGAAAATATAATAGGAAAGGAAGAAGAATGAGTAGAGGAGTGAAAATCCATGATGAGCTCAGTGAAGACTCCTCCTTCTCCGTCTCTAGAAGTAACAGCTCAAGCATCTCCCTTCACAGTAGGTAGATGGCATGGATGTATGGTGGAAAGTGACCAAAAAGCCTAGAATAGGTGTTTTTGGGATGGAAGATGATGGAATGGAGGTGGAATGGAGTGGGAATGGATCGGAGGTGAAATTGGGGGGTTGAGAGTGGACTACTAGTGGCCAACCTCGTGCTCTATCTGCCACCTTTGTATATATAGGTGGCGAGTAAACACTAGGTTAAGTGGGGTAGAATAGAAAATGAAGCAGAAAAGTGTATCTACGTTTGCGAATAGCACGACCATAGTAGGCAGCACGGCTATTCTAGGAAGCACGACCATGTTGGGTAGGGGTGAACACGCCCATGGTGAGATGGAACGGGCGAGGTGGAAAATCGAAAAAGTTACATGTTGGTTTTAGTAATTTGAACTGCTAGTAGAACGGCCGTGGTGGTCACCACGATCTTGTGATGCACTGGTAGCACGGTCATGGCAGTCACCACGGTCATTTTGGCTTGATGGAGTGTTGGTCGTTCTAAGTAGCACAGACATTCTGACTTCTTTGCAACACGACCATGTTGTGATGAACGGTTGTTTTGGGTCGTGTTAGCACAACCTTGTTGTGTTGCACAGTCGTACTGCTGAACCTGAATATCCTTGTCTCTATGATTTTGAGTGGACCAACATAGCCATTTTGTGGTACCATGACTGTGGTGGTCTCTTCAGCAGCACTTTGAGTTTGTTCTTTGTTCATTTTTGGACATCTTTGCTTCAATTGGCCCTTGGCCACTAGGGGTAGGTTGAGGGAGCTCTTGACTTCACTTTAGGCCTCTCTAAGGGTACAGAAACCCTACGATCATTCTCTCTCTCTCTCTCTCTCGTCCATCCAAGTACTTGAAAATATGAAAATAACGTCCATAAGTGCATTTGATGATAAAAACATATATTGAGGGAAATAACATGTAATCTTATAGGTATATATGTGATTAAAGTTCAATAAGACACAATATGAAGCCCTAAAATAGGATTGCATCACCAACCCAAACTTAAAACATACTTGTCCTCAAGTATGCTCCAACTCAATCTCTCTACAATTTTTCCCAATCAAGAAATAACAAATGCACTGCAACAGATGAATATTGACTAAATGGGCTCAGTGGTGACAAAATGCATGCATTCCACCTCTCTTCAACCATCATGATTAAAGCATTGAGCATACAAACTTCAAATATTGGACATATAGTGCACAAACAATCCATATGGTTGTCATATAACACCAGGTAAATTATTTCATGGTGGCGACAATCAAAAATGACTAGAGATGTTGTTTTACCTTCATGCATTCAATCTCATATGTCAATCCACACCAACTAACTCATGTGGCTGTGAAAAAGGGAAAAATGAGCTAGGTTTGATGTTCCCTAGCTCGATGGTCATGCATGGAAGGAAGGTATGTGGTAAGAGTTTGGAGTGATATTATGTAGGAACGCTCATCTTTTCTTTATTTAGATTCTATTACATGGGAGAATCTTTTATTTTATTTTTTGTATTTTTTTCTTTTTCTTTTTCTTTTCCCTTGGTGTATCTAGGGAATATGGTGGTGAAAATTAATGGAGGGATATAGATATGCCCACCCCAAACTTTTGGCAGTGTTCAAGGCTGAATATGTGCACTTTGAGATCCTTTCATGAGGCAGAGACATAAGAAGATGAAAGAAGAAAAGTTAGTCAAAGAGGGGTTAGTAGCATGGATTCAACATGAGATCTCTAGCATGAAAGCTACTCCAACAATTTAATCAATTAATGATACATCACATGAATGAGAAAACTAAAACCAATTGTTTGTCATGAGATTCTACAAACCCTAAGTGTTTGTGGCTTGTTTCAATCACAATTCAACTAAACAATTCGCAATCATGAGAGAGGTGATTTGCATGTAAAAAGTCAAGACATAGGCCACTTATGAATAGATCATGATAATGTAACAATGATTTATCAAAGGTCAACATTTTTAATCCAATAAATAGAGATTGGGTCAAAACACACTTTTAGACCAGAAGTACTAAATTTGGGCAAAATTGGCCAAAATGGCGTTGAATTGATTTCAATCACATCAAATCCTTTCTTATGAAACAAAAAGCAAGAAACAAGGAAGTCCTAGCTAAAATATACAAAAATTACAAAAATCTACATGAAATGCAATACTTGGCAAATTTTTGAAAATTATGCAAACATTGCAAGAAAGTGCTACATGGCATGTAAGTGTGAAAAGCAAGCAAACATCTAAACTAGATATCAAAAGCAATAAGACAAAAGTAAATGGTGGGATGAAATGCAAAAAGAGTGAAATGAGGGCATACCACCCTACCACTCAAACTTTTGAATCATGATGTCCTCAGCATGACACTAAATTCTAGGAGTGATAGGGTAAATGAGCACGACTCCTACGGTGGCTTCAATGGTGTTCCTCCCTGTGGTGGAGGATATTGGTAGTAACTTCCCCAGTAGTCCACCTATGGAGGTGGGTAGGCATCTTGGTAGCCGGATAATGCACCCCACCAATATTCCTCCCACTGGGGTTCCTCTGTACAAGGGCACGCTGAAAACGATACATATGGTTGATATGATGGTGCATCTACCGGTGATCCAACCACAGTGCATCTTGTGTGCACTGGAAACCCTCTTATGCCCTCAAGATATTGTTTTGCATCCTCTTAATACCCTCCAACTGCACTATGTATCATATGTGTTCACTGTGGGTTGTTGTGGCTCTATCACCTCTGCCTCTCATCTCCTCACCCTTTGGGCCTCTCTCTCCTCCATGACTCTCTCCTCTCAGTAGCTTCCTGTGACTCTCCTAGTCCCTCTGGCATTATCACAATCTCTGGTTGTTGCCACGTGTCCCATGGATGCTCCTCTTCCCACCTCCTCACTATATCCAAGAACTCTAGAGTTGGAACATACTCACTTAGGAGAGGTGCAGTATGGTAGGATATCTCCAGTGAGACGCTTACATAAGGGGGATTGACCTAATATATGATTCTTACGTCATCTATTGCGATCATGGACGAACGGACAAGATACTACGGGTCCACCAACTTTCCCCCTCCTCCTTGGTGTATCCAGAAACATTATGTTCTAAGGAAATTACAATGGAAGTCACAATCCCTCCCATAATAAACAAATTCTTACTCTTAGAGGGGACTGTCCTCAGATGATCAATCAGTTATGCTCCCAATTTCACGTGTCTACCCTTTGTCATCCAACCCAAAACAAACAAATCCTTCTTTATACAACTTCCCTAATTTTCATACCTGCTAAAGATTGTGTTTGCTAGAACTTTATGAACTTAGAGAAGGAATGGGTTGTGGATTAAACTTGCCTTCAACTTCCCCACTAAAAAGTCTCTATGGTCGGTGAATTTCTTCCACATGGATTTGTAATTGGCACTAGAGTATTTATCTGTCCTCCCTGGATATAGGAGGGACACCATCTCATCACTAGGAGAAAATATTTGGTTCAGAAAGGATGAGGTGAGGACACAATTTTGGTCTGCAATTCTAAAACAAATGGCGTCTTCCCCATCATTATAGACCTTCTCTAGAGTGGTGAAGAACTGGCGTGTCAACTCAATGTCGTTCTCCTACACTATTTCCAAGACCTCAAACAAACCCATAGCTTCCATGACACCTTGGTAATACTCAAAGAAACCTAGAGCCTCCATTGTCTCTTGGTACGTGCAGCGGGTGACTATCACCCTACGCGTCAAGCACTCTAGGTGCTTCAGTTTCTTCCCCTGACTGCTCCTCACTTTGAGTGCTTCCTTCATAACCTCATCCTCGGCATATAGAAGTAGCCTCCTTCATTCTTGTGGTTGGGGTTGGGGCTGCAGTGCTGTACAGGTCGAAGGTCGGGCCAAGGTTGATGGTCGGGCCACTAAAGTAGAAGGTTGAGCCGGCAAAGGTGATGGTGCTACCCTAGCAGAAATGGACTATTAGACTTCTACCTCACCTCTTACTAGGTAGTCTAGTGGATTCCTCCATCATGGGATCCACCAACGCTGCCATATGTGGTGATTCTCCATGTGAATCGGAGGTGGTCAGTTGTAGTGGAGGAGT
Organism: Alisma plantago-aquatica; assembly: GCA_963693085.1. Classification (NCBI taxonomy): domain Eukaryota; kingdom Viridiplantae; phylum Streptophyta; class Magnoliopsida; order Alismatales; family Alismataceae; genus Alisma; species Alisma plantago-aquatica. Next base: position 582,799,997 of record OY856411.1, read on the forward strand.
TGGAGATGACATGGGGGTTGAAGATGATCCGTTCTTGGGGAGACGTTGATAGGAGATGATTCATTGGTCTTTTCCATAGCTTTCTTAGCATCCTTCTTCATTTTGGGCAAAATTGGGTGGATAAATGTGACGAAATTTGTTTTTTTTCAAAAACCTAGGTTGTTGGGGCAGAATGGGGAAATGGGGTTGATTTAGTGGAGGAAAATGGGTGGAAATTGTAGGTGGAGATAGGGGAAATGATGTGGGAATAATTGGTGGTGGTTTGGAGGTGAAAGGAGGTGAGATTGGAGGTAGAAGAAGGTTGGCGGCAGGCTGCATGACATTGGGCGCACAGAACGGTCGTGCAGCCGCATATACTGGAAATGAATAAGTGAGATTGAAGTGTTGGAATTGGCAGTATATTTGTTGGGGTCGGGACACAGCACGATCGTGTTGTGTGGCACAACTATGTTGGGTTATTGGCGCCTCATCCATGCTGAGCCACACGACCGTGGGGGTTGTATGCAACACGATTGTGTTGTGGAGCACAGTCATTCTGGCTTTATTCAACATTTCTTTGACTTTTTTTATTCCCCTATGGATTTGAGTGTACCACCACATCCATTACATGGTACCACAACCATGGTGAATACAGTAGCGAGTCATTTCACGTTGAACTCCATCAAACACGAAATATTTGATCAAAAGTGGTTTCTCATGAAGCTTTGTCTAAATTTTATCTAATTTTCCTCATTTCGCCATTATTTTGCCTGCACGTCTTAAAACTAAACAAAAACTATTAAACACAAGTGTGTGCGCTTTCTTGGAAAAGTATAAAAATAATCAAAAGTATCAAAAATGGAATCTTGGGTGAAAACTTCCCCAAACCTAGGTGAGTTTCCTCCCACTAACACTAAATTTCATTCCTTCAACCAGGATTCTTGTATATTCTTCAATCACCCAACCATTTGACATCATTATGTGTCCATTTTTTCAATAGATACATCCCTCATTTGCATTCAACATGTCCCTCATATGCATTCAACATGTGCTCCTTGTCCTATTGATCACAAAAGCTATCGTGAGGTCTTCCATCTGGATGTCCTTCTTTCAAATGATCAGTCAGACTCTTCAAGTGACCATGTCCAATATCCTCATCTCGATTTTGCCAGGGTGGAGTCTTGTACATGTTGATCTTTATCTTCATGTCCATGAAAGAGGCTATCATTGTGCCATTGTGCACATGTATCTTGGCATTAGCTGTAGCTAAGAATGGTCTTCTCAAGATGATCGGAATCTTCCTATCCTCTGGGTCCATGCCAAGAAAAATGAAATTTGCCGAGAACATTGTTTCCCTTTCCTTATCTATCATCACTAAAACATCATCCACCCTTCGTCTAGGCACTTTGATGGAGCGGTCCACTAATTGGAGAGTGCAATGAGCTCATTTCAACTTTGCTAACCCCAACTCAACATAGACATTATATGGCATCAGATTCACACTAGATCTCAAATCAAGTAGGGACCGGTCTATGATATGTCCCCCTATGTAGCTAGCTATGAGTGGGGCACCTAGGTCTTTCCTCTTCAACAAAAGTGAGTGTTGGATGATAGAGTTCACTTGTTCAATCAACTGGATTCTCTTAGACATTCTCCTTGTTGACTTCCTCTTCACAGTACACAGGTTCTTGAGAAACTTGGCATAAGATGGAATCTACTTGATAGCATCCAACAATGTATTGTTGGCGGCACGGTCGTGGTGGTCACTACGACCATGTGATGCATTGGTAGCACGGTTGTGGTGGTCACCACGGTCGTTTTGGCTTGAGGGAGTGTTCGCCATTTTTAGTAGCGCAGGCATTCTGACTTTTTTGAAATACGACTGTGTTGCGCTGCACGGCCATTCTGGGTCATGTTAGCACGGCCATGTTGTGTTGCACGGCTGTGTTGCTGAACTTGAATCTTATTGTCTCTGTGATTTTGAGTGGACCAGCACAACTGTTCTGTGGGACCACAGTTGTGGTGGTCTCTTCAGCAGCACTTTAATTTTGTTCTTTGTTCGTCCTTAGACATCTTTTTTTTTATTAACCCTTGGCCACTATGGGTAGGTTGAGGAAGTTCTTGACTTTACTTTGGGCCTCTCTAAGGTTAGAGAAATTCCAGGATCATTCTCTCTCTCTCTCTCTCTTGTCCGTCCAAGTGTGCTCCAAGTACCTGAAAAAATACAAATAATGTTCATAAGTGCATTTGATGATCAAACACATTTTGAGGGAAATAACATGTAATCTAACATGTATAGATGTGATTAAAGTGCAATAAAATACAAGATGAAGCCCTAAAATAGGATTGCATCACTTGCTAGACACCTATTTTTTCTTGAGATTTTGAACATCACTGCCAATGTAGTTAGGAATCTACTGGGTCACACACATAAGGATGAACAAGAGAATTGAAGTTCGCAATCAAACATAAAATTCATATGATTTTAAATCATAAACATGTTGATTCCTATGCAGATAGGGTTGGCCAATTGAATTGGTCAGCATAGATCAATCGATTGTTGATTGATCGACTGACGTTCAGTTTGGTGGAGGTGACCAATCGTTCGACTCACTTAATCGATTGACTAACATTCACTTTGGGAAAGTGATTAGTCGGGCGACCGGAACCCAATAGATGAAGTTTCCATATTTTATTTGGAATCAAATTGGGAAACCAATTCAGACCTACACTGACAAGTTGAGCGACTCACTTGGTGAGTCTGGTGACTCGCAACCCATCTTAGTCCCAGCAAGGACCCAATCAAAGGACTGAGAGTCCCATTCAGGCGACTAGGATGGTAGTCCAAGTTTTCTATTTTTCAATTTCTTTTGAGATTGCGATTAGAAAAGGGATAGGAGTTAGGTTCCAAGTCCATGACTCCCCAATATAAGGGGGGTTTGTCCCAAAGGGTAAAATGGACTTTACACACATTGTAAGACAAGTTGGACACAAAATTTTTGTCTTTAAGATAGAGAAAGTTACACTAAGGATGACATCTCAAGACATGAGAAGGAAGTTTTGAGATGACTAGCACATCGACAACTCATATTTCACTTGAACTTGATAACTAAGGTGGTGCACCACATCCCCTCATCCACGTGAATGAAATAGAGGCAGAGACACTTCTGTGAAGGCTTGAAGAAGGTGTTCCACAAGACAACAAGTTGTTGCAAGAAAGGCCAACTTGCAACAGTTTGGTAGCCAATTCATATTTGAATACAAAAGTTTGAGTTATGCACCAATAAAGACATGTTTAGTTGTTGGACAACGAATGTGCACAAAGGTATAATTTGTATCCTTTCTATGTTTTTTGTTCACCCATATTTTATAGATATGAAGGATCTGATAATTAAAGTCAAACGAGAAACAAATTTTTATTATTTTTTTGTGTTTCCTCTCACAAAAATCCTACAGTAATACCACATCATATTCAAGACAATTGCATTCTTTTATTTTGTGTTTAGTGTTTGGGAATATTAACTAGAGGTTTTTCCATAAATTTACTTGTGATAATTTGTAGTGCAGTTTCTATACTAGCTCAGACTTAGAGTACCATTTGAATTACCACTGCCATTGTTTAATATTTCTATCTACAATAAGATCCGTATGTTCATCTTTTCTTAATATTCAGGTAATAAAATGGCTTCGACCCAAACACAATCAGACCCCTAACTAAGACTGAGTTGCGAGCCTTACTTTTTTAGACTTCACAGCTGATGACTCAACACATTGGGTCAACTATTAGGTGGGTACAAGTCAGAGTTTAGGTACCTCAATACAACGCAACCAAATTCTCCCTAGATGTCACCCCATAACAACGAAGGCATTTTTGAGATTTTTTTTAAAGAAAGCAACAATAAACATGGGTATTTTACAACAAAACATAAAAGTTTTAACCACTAAAGATTCACATATTGTGGTACTACCACTTTGATTAACAGAATTACCGACCAAGACCGTGACTATCATTAACTCCGCATCTTGATGAGGACAATAAAAGTGCTTCGTTCCCTCGTTTCTATAACCACATCCACGTTAGAGGGTCGCCGTCATAGGGAAAGTCACATGATATGGTTATTTAAATGCTAAGTTATGTCTCTACCTGCACAAAAAGCTATGCATGAGTACATAAAACGGTTACATGTGAGTTACGTATAGTATTGAAGCATCTAAATTAAAGCATATAGAATTTTTCAATGCCAGAGGAAATTGTCTAAAATTAAGAGTCATTATTCCTCCAATTTCCACGAGAGCAGCCCATTTGTGCTGTTGATTAACAAAACTACCAAACAAAGATGTCATTGTTGTTATTTCACATCCTAAGAAAAGAAAGTTAAACAAAAAGTGCTACACATTCCCTTGATTCTAAATCTACAAAATGAGAGAGTCACGTTCAAAAGGAACGTTACATGATATGGGTATTTAAATGCTAAATTATACCCTTTTTATCACTGAATTATGCTTAAAACAGCTAAAATGGAGTGCAATATAAGTAAAAGTAAGAACCTGAAAAAATTAAAGGCAAAAGAAATTCTCTGAAATTAAGAGTTGTTATTCATCCTCAACATCCATACAGTGTCCACCAGACACGCTCTTCACAGTTTTAAATTCCTATGTGATGTTACAAACACTTTGAAAACAAAAACTACCGATCAAAGTCGTTAATTCCACATCCTGAGTGAAGAAAGAAAAACAAGTGCTCCATATTCCCTCGTTTCCATAACTACATCAACAAGAGGGTCGCCGTCATAAGGAACCGTCATATGGAACGTCACACGATATGGTATTCAAATGCTCAATTAAGCTAATACCAACATAAGCAATGATGCATGAGGTACTTGCACAAATGTATATATATATATATATGACTAAACATAATTGAAAAATTAGTGAAGGGAAGCATCTGGAATTTTTCAAAGCCAAAGGAAATTCTCTGAACTTAAGAGCAGTTATTCATCCTCCATATGTATACAGTGTCCACCAGGCAAGTCCTTCAGTAATGTAGTCAACCACGAGTGAGGTCAATGTCAAAGTGTGAAGTCCTCATATCCATAGGTCGTGACGCTGGCCAGCTTGACATGACTGGGGGAGTCACTGATTGAATTGGTTGTGCAGCAGTGGGCGAGCTAATTCTAGCACCCCCTTGTGAGGTCTCTGGTTCCGCAGGAGTCTCGGGTCCTGGATTGGGCTTGTTCTTTGGTTTTGCGCCATAAATAAAGCTCCCAACAATCACCTACAGAAATTATACAGTTACCTAGGAGTTCAACACTTGACCAGTAATACCACAATATGACAACAAATCAGCAATGGGCTAGCAAAAACTAGATGCCAATTGAATTGTAAGATACAGGTCGAATGAAACCTGCACTGGGCTAGCAGCAATCAGCGATCCACCAACACCCCCACCAATCACCCGGCCATCAGGGCTAGAAAGTGAGATGCTAAGTCCACCACTACGAGTTCTTGATCCACCATCATCAGAAAGAAAGAATGAGCCAGATAAAGAGAGTATCTCAAAGCGACCCTACAAAATATAAAGACAATCTCCTTATACTCAAAAAATAATGACAGCTAGCGATACACAATGGCAACTGGCTATACTATAACCATGTAAATTACAAACTAAAATAAAATATTCTTACCCCAGAAACATAAAGTAAGGCGTCCGCGAAATGGAGGAATGCATGAAGGGACACAGGATGGAGAAGTATCTCAGTTTTGTCAAGACCATTTTGTTAAGACGAGAAGAAATTTGTATTTTCTGAGACAGGGAAAATACATGAAGGGAAACAGGATGGAAAAATCTCGCTCATTGTTTTACAGATAAGAAATTCACAGAGTTGCAAACATAACACTGTTGTGCCTTTGTAAAATCCACAGTGAACGCCCGTATGTTAATTAAGGGCCGATGCACCGGTAGCATATGCTACAACAGTCACCATAAAAAATTATTGTAATTTGGTCACAGCAGTAAGCAAAATTAAGACGTCTCGAGTCCCAGCCAGTACCTGATGACTTTAGTTGCTCCTAACAAGGTATAAATATATTGACTTGACGCTTTATGAAAGATTCATAAAGAGAGAACAAGAAGCTTTCACAACCTCGGTTACGCATTGCTGTCATGAATCTGTCACCACGCGGGCTGATAAAGGTAAAACTGGACTGGATATGGAACAATAAGGTCAATGAAATTTGAAATTCGGATTCAAACTGATTCCCAACTGAGAGTCTTGATAGAAAATATAATAAGATGGGTGATTTGTAATCATAATCAACAACGAATGCGCCAAGAATGGAAAAAATGATTCCAGGTTGAATATACATTTAAACTGATGCCTAATAGTAGGTCGGTTTTGAAAATACCATTTCATGCTTGTAATGCTTTAGAGGTAGTTTTTATAGATGACTAATGTTTACAGTATTATCATTTAATTATATATACTCATTGAATAGTAGTGAACTGTTTCATTCACAGATCTTGATATATAGTCTGCCTTTATACACAAGTATCTGAATCTGGATTTGGATATAGATGCTGGAATTCAAAGACATTCTAATTCTAGATTTGAATCGGTATCCAAAATAATTCAAACCATACCCAAAAACAAAATTGAAATCCAAATTTGAACCATATCATCCCACTCTAGGTCAACAATTTTAATATGGAATCGTATACAGGAGATACTAAGAAATTAGGGAAACACGCTTACATGCACCATGGTTGTTAATATATTTCGTTATCCTGAAATTGACAAGGGTTTTGAGTCAACTTGCATATGGCAACAATATTTTTATGAATTTGGAAAACAAAAATAGCATCCTATTTCTGTTCTGCTCTATTGATCTGATTAAACTTATGGAGTAGGGGGGTCCAACCCGCAAAAAATTAACTTGTCATAGGATTATGTTATTCGAAGTTGGTATTGAGGTGAATTTTGGAAAGATGATTGCAAATTGCCATTTACTGACGGATGATCATTGTTAATTCCCTACGTGTAAACTAGTTGCAACCATGGTTTGGCAGTTATAATATGGACCATGGGGAGCTCGTGGAGATCATCAGCTTTTATGGTAGAAGAGCAAGAGATGATATTATTCTGATCTCAGTCTAGAATGGGTTGTCAACTATGCAGTCGAGGTAGAGAAGCAGCAGGCAACTGAGGGCAGAACAACGAGGGTCAACAATTGAGATGGTTATGGTATCACAGAGACAGGGTGACTGGCAGCTACAGGAGTGGTTTTGGAAGGTGTATTTCACTGTTCCAGTCGCAACCAGCAGGTGAAAGTCACTATGGTAGACAACAATATCTAGGCGGAGGACGGCGAAAATCTCAAGTTATAACAAGCATAAGCAATCTTAGACTATGGTAGTGGCAACAAAAAGCAAGGACAAAAGTCAGCATACTTGTTTAGGTGACAAGATGCTGAGCCCGGGCATCTTGTATTGAAAACTTAGGCGTGCTTGGGGTCTAGATTTATTCCAAATTTAAAGCAGTTTTTCTATTATATTATAAACTATATTATTACTGTATATATATCTCCCTTAAGTTTTGAAAAATGGGAAGCAAGCAGCCAACCATCCGTTAGTATTTAAGCATGAAACGGTCCATTAAGGGGCACTTTTTCAAATTGCAGACAATGTAGCAAAACAATATGGATATTTACAATTTAGTACTGTATAACTAAATTGTTGAATAAACATTTGATAACCAATAATTAAGAATGATATTTGTTAGACAAGAGTGGGCAAAGAAAATATGTTACATTATTGTATCTACGGGCTTATCACATAAAGCCTGTTATGTTCTTGACTTACTGTTTAACACAAAAAGTACCACTTGAAAAATAATTAATTGGTTTTTAGATTTTATGAGGATGCCCTACAATAGACTATAGCAGACAACTAACAAAATTTTAGAACTCATGTATTCTATGGTTTATACATAGTGATCTTGCTGAATAAATAATACCATAGTAAACACATACACTATATTCTAGGAAGCACGGACACTTCAATGAAGCTCCCTTATCTGTGCCCGACACATTGGATATTGAAACTTATACGACAGCTTGAAACGTGTAAGACGCTCCTAAGCCATGTCTAGGTGTGTCCTAATTCCAAGGGAGAATGACTAAATGTGAAAATATGCTAGTCTTTTTGGTAAATCTTTTTACTGCTATTTACTCTTAATTACTTTCTAGGTTTATGAGATTATAGTGTCAAGTAATTTTAAGAATAGCTTCACCCATATCATTACAAAACTAGGATCTATGAACAACCAAAAGGACATCCAACCACAATAGGGATTCCAGTGTTATATCTGTTCGATCTAATATTTGTTGATTTAATCCCATTTTCGTCCTCTAGTTCTAATCATGGTTTAAAATTTTGACCAGGCGAAAGTTCGCCCCACCTTTTGTTTTCAGCCGGGACATGATATAGAACTTAAATTTTTTTGGCAAAATTGTGATACGTAATTTCCTTAAAAAACAAAATAGAATTTAAAAAATGAAAAATGTTATGTATTCTTTAATTACACACAATATATGAGATATAATACACTATTGCATAAGAATATGTATATGTATAGATTGCAAAATTTGTATCTTTACACTCACATGTAGGTAGTCCATGATCGCCCTCAGAATGTGTCCAAAATATGAATATATTGAACACAGTTTTTAAGGATCAGATTTTAATTTTAAAACTCAAAACCTTGGACAATCACAACGATATAGGGAGTTGAAGCAGTGAGATGTGGCCAAACATACTGGCATGCGGACATTGAGTCGCCTAAGATTTGTCTCTTACTTAGCTAAGCAAAACAGATAGGTAGATATATGCATAAAACTAAAACAAGGCAAGAAAACAAAACAAAGAACAAGGCAAAGAAACAAAACAAAGTAAAATAAAGAAAACCAAATCCGTTATATCCTACTAAACGAGAGGAATTCCATGTTATGCAACCATGCATCAAAGAATTTATGCATCTTGTTCTTGGGTGTAGACAACCCTCAAACACCCTAGCTAGTAATTAATATCCTAACTCGGCATGTAGCGTGGTAGCTACTTCCTTTGTAGCAAAAGCCTCTGACTTTTATGAAAACATGAAGATTCTTTACGATGTAATGGGACTTTTTCACAATCTTTAGTGACTTTTCACGATTTTTTTCTTCGAAGTCACCTTTTTTTTACAAGATTGTGTGCAAAAATCTAGATATACACTAAACCCCCAACCTCCACTCTCCTCACAGTCCATGTTGTTGTACTCCCCCCCTTCCTACTTCTCTAATGTTGTATCCGCATTCTCGGCTTAATATTCTTCTCTTCAATCAACAAACATGCAATCCTCCTCTAATTTCATATTGTTTTCTCATTTGCCTCCTATTTGTCATTACCAATACAACGTATGCTCAATGTTTCATCAATAATTACTATTGTTTCACATGTTCCTCTCAATTTTTTTATATATTGTTATTATTGTTCAACTTTTTTTAATTCTTTTTCTATTTTTTTCACTCAATAATGTTGTATGTCTGGTGAACTAAATAGTTGCATGCATATGATATATATATATATATATATATATATATATATATATATATTTATAGACACACACACAACATACTCATTCCTGGTAATTTTCAAATAGTTGACCGCACTTTGACCGAAACTTGTCAATTTTTTTCAAATTCCGGTTTTTTTGGCCAGTTGAAAAGTTGTTGAATCCAAAATTTGTTACTATGGTTATTCTTATGTGGGTCATCCCACTCGCTCTCGCATAGCATGACTAAAACCTCACCAACTACCCAATAACTCTCTCAAGGATCACGGACGAACACCCCTAATAGCCTAGGATTACCTCTCGCGTTCAAGGTAGTAACGACATTACGAGTGGCAAAGATCTACCAGGGATATAGAACCGAGCCGGGTTGGATGAACCCTGGTCAGTTTCGCAGTGTTGGGTCAGACTACTCGGATCCTAGATTCTGAGCAAATACTCCCTAGGACATTGACCTCTCGGAGTTCGCTCCAAACTATCTCTACCTGTTTTTACCACTAATCTTTTGAGGTTAATAAGAACAGAAGCTCATGGAATACAGAGAACAGCCAATCCAAAAATCATAGCCAAAAGAGAAGGCAAAACAGTAACATGTTAATTCTGAATATTAACTACTTGCTTAGTGTAAGAGTACATAAACATGCCCAAAACAGACTACATAGCCTAGAAGGAGCTCAACTAGCCATGGACATCGCTTGTACAAAAATAGGAAGAACATTAGAAAAGGGGAGGAAGGAGAAGAGTATAGCCCGCGGAGGATAGGTGGCTCTCGCTCCTTATCCTCAAGTTGGGATGTTCCTCTTCCTTTTAATTGTCCTCCTTGATCTACTGCCTAGTTTGCCTCCTTCCTCAGATTAGCCCCAAACAACAACGAGAGTGATGGATGTGGTGGATCTACAGATGGATGATGGCATGGGTGGAAATCTCGAAGAGAGGTTAGATCAAAGATGAAACGGATTCTTGGAAATCGTCATGGATGTAGTACAGAAAGATGGGCAGCATCTGTAGAAGCTCCTAGCTCTCACGAGTGGTGAAGCTCGTCGACAGGATTTGGGAACCGATAACCGATGGAACTCCTCAATGAGGAGCTTTCTGATGGGACACTAACCTCGCAACAGGAGCCCAAAATTCAAAACCATTGGCTTGATGGCCAAGGGGTCGATCTATAGTGTGGCGGCACTATAAGGTTAAGTGGTTGTTTAGTGGGACTAGGAACTACATCGGTGGAAGGCCTTGCTGCTTCATCAGTTGATTAAGGTGGCAGATGCATCATCAGTTGATGGTACTGCAACCTCATCGGTTTTCGTCAGTAGTAGCTTCATCAGTAGATGAAGCAGTCGCTTAGATCGATTGTTGTACTTGTAATCTTAGAGGTAAACAAAGTACATTGCTCCATCGACAGACTGTGTCCGTTGCTCCATTTGTAGACAACGTTCTAGCTTCATCAGTTGAGGATCAGAAATATCATCAATTGATGAAGCGATAGCTTCATTGGTTTACGTCCATAGGGACTTTAGTGATTGCATCCCAATTTCAACTGATGACTTCTCTAGGTGGATGATTGATGCTTTCTCTGGGCTGATGAAGGTGAGATCTCATCGATTGTCGACCAATGACATGTGCATAAAGTTTCAACGATCTAGGACTTTCATCGATCCTTGACCTGTGGGAGTGAGCGTGTACTAACGATGCGCTTGCTGAGAGGACTGATGGTCGACGTTGGTAGGGATTTGGGCCTGTAAAATGATTGATTCTCTCTTGGGTTTATTAAAAATCCATTTTGGGTCAGCACGCTGCCCACCCTAGCAATAGGCGGCCTCCTCTCGACTTCTGCCCGCTGAAGGGCAGTGGGACCCCCTGTTGCCTAGGTGTGTGTATGGGTTGAGCTCGAGCTGAGATTCGAGTAAGTGATGTCTTTCTACTTTGGTTCTTGTAAGTCTCAGAATTGGCTAGTTGAGCAACTACATCAAAAAGGGATAAATTACAAAAAAAACTAAGTATCTAGAGTTATTTGGGTATATCATGGTTTATCGAGACAAAATTATAGTTAATTACTTAGCATTAGCATCTACATTTGGGTGTCATCAACCCCCCAACTCAATATCAATATATGATATTATTGGATAATTGGGTGTATATATGTATGTAAACCATCCTTGTGAAATTCCATGACTTAATTCCTTTATTTCATCTGCATTGTGTGCCGAAATTGTGTTAACTGGAGCAGATTTGTTAAAAAAATCCATCAAAAATTCTATATCAAAACCTTCGAAGACCATGTCGAAATTGAACATTTTAAACTATGTTCTACTCAAATATAGATAATATCATTTGAATATTATCTAGACAATATGAAAAAAACACAATCAATGATTCATAATTTACACTTGGAATTAATAGGGATCCTTACAATAATTATTATACACAACAATTTTTTCTATACATTTTTGCAATTAGCATATACATCTTTTAACCCATTATTGTATTTGTCCATGTCTCTTGGATGAATGTTATTTCTATCAAATCCATGTGATATATATGCATCTATGTGGATGTGTGTGTGTGAATGTAGATGTGGATGTGGATGTGGATGTAGAAGTACATGTACATGTATCTATACATATGTATATGTCATGTCAAATGACAAGTTTGTCCTATATTTTTAAAATCACCATGTTTGTAACCATGATGTACCATGTGTTTGTGTCCACGTTTCCTAAAATATAGTTTATTACATGATTCACATAGTACTCTTACATATTACACTTGTTGAACTTTTGCATTACTTATATATGGTATTTACAAGACACTAATAAGTACTCTTATACGATTAAAACAACAAAACTCTAGAGAAATTATCCATTAAAGTAACTGTCACGCTTGCAACTCTAGTAAACAATTTCAGTGAAGAACAATATATCACGGCCAGCTCCTCGTATGTTTATAGCATATAATACATACTAAGAAACGAGCAAACGATTTTTCTTTTTTATCTATTTGTTGTTGGACCACATCATATCTTTTTTATTATGCAGTGTTGAAAGAACAATTAAATGGGCAACGCATGGAGAGAAAAATTTGACCGAAGCGTAACAAGCACTTGCTTAACAACAAAACACTGCACATACCGCTTCATGGAAGATTCCTTGGGTACATGGGCCAAATCGATTAAGCATATAATTTTTAAATCAAATGCTTATATTAATATATTTTATGGCAATATACAAAGTTATATACATATGCTTTGTAATTTATCCTCAAAATTAGCCCCAAATAATAAAAAAGGAGAATTAAGTTTGTGGGTAGAGCAATGCAACTCCATTGGATATGATTGGTAAAAAGCACTAAAAACAGAGGAATAAGGCTTCGAATATGAATAATAATCTTCATTACATATTACGACATTAAAAGTGAATATAATATCAAGTATGGAGTTTAACACCCATAAAAAGGCTCAATGCTCAGTCTCTTGAGCCGTTCCAAACATGTTTTGGACACAGACATAGCCACGACACATATACTCCCTTTTGGTTATTTTGTTGTGTCTCGAACACAACTAAACGAGTCTTAGACACTCCCAGGACGCTACTACAACAGCATTTGTAGTATTGGGTCATTCAGAGTGTATTTCAAGAATATGTAACACGCACAAGATAGACGCATACACGGAATACCAGCGTGTAGACATGCTCCATGGGTGTCTCACTTATTCTTTGCAGATGACAGTATCGTGTTCACCAGGGCTACTTCAGGAGAATGCCCCGCTTTAGCTGAAATTTTCAGCCAATACGAGAGGGCATCCAGACAGAAGATCAATTATGACAAAACTGAGGTATCCTTCAGTGGGAACGTTGATGCAGAGAAAAGGGACACTATCAAAGACATCCTGGGGGTCAGGGAGGTGGATAAACATGAAAAATATCTATGCCTACCCACGATCATAGGAAGGTCAAAGAAAGTTGTGTTTGCTGCCATAAAAGATAGGATCTGGAAGAAGCTGCAAGGGTGGAAAGAGAATCTCTTATCTAGACCGGGCAAGGAGGTACTCATCAAATCGATTATCCAGGAGATCCCGGCGCACCACATGAGCATTTTCAAGATTCCAGAAGGGATTCTAGATGAGATTCAATCAATGATTGCTAAATTCTGGTGGGGGCAAAGGATGGGGAAAGGAAGATTCACTGGATGTCATGGGAAAGGCTATGCAGACCAAAGGAAAGTGGAGGAATGGGATTTAGAGATCTTAAAGCTTTCAATCAGGCGCTCCTTGCCAAACAAGGGTGGCGCCTTGTTTCTTCAAGCACATCACTGGTTGGCCGTGTCATGGGGCACAAGTACTTCAAGAATTCCACACCATTACGAGCAGGCATAGGACTCCCAAGCTACTCATGGCGGAGCATATGGGGAGCAATACAATTCGTCAAACCAGGCTTCCTTTGGAGAGTTGGCTCAGGTAATAATATTGACATCTATGAGGACAGATGGATACCGCAATTGGGAGGCCTGGTTCAACGTTATCTCATACAGGGACCAGTAGAGTACAGGAGGGTGTCACAATTGATCAGCGAGGAGGCAGGACAGTGGGATATTCATGCTCTCTCGGAAGTTTTCCCTCCATACATCAGAGCCATGATAGTGAGTATACCCCTTGGTAGACAGGTTGGGGATGATAACCTATATTGGGAAGAGGAAAGCAATGGAGTGCACACGGTCAAAAGTGCATATGCACTGATCAGGACGAGGGAAGTGATCGCCGAAGAGGTGGAAGAGGGGGAATGGAAGCGGATTTGGAAGCAAAAATGGCCGCCAAAACTGAAGCACTTAATTTGGCGGGTCATGCAAGACATTCTTCCAACACAGCACGCACTTGCCCGGAAGCACATCATTGAAGACGACACTTGCAGGAGATGTCATTCGCAGCAGGAGGACGCAGCTCATGCACTACTAAGATGCCACCATTCTCTACAAGCATGGACGTCGGGCACCTTCTCATGGCCAGCCTGGACGATCGGCAGCGCAAGGGAGTTTGTCCAGGAACTGCTAAGGGAGGACGATCAGAATAGATTAGATGAAGGGGCCACGCTGTTGTGGGTGGCGTGGACGGCGAGAAACAAAGTTCTTTTTGACCAGTGCCCACCCTACACGTCGGCATTGGCAGCATGCCTCCTCTCCATGGTGGCAGACAGTAAGGCCTACACGGTGGCGACATCCAATTGTAACAATGGCAGCAGCACGAACAACACACATCTTAGAAACCCCCTAGGCGGGAATCTACAAAGTTGAATACAGATGCTAGCGTTCGGAATGATGGGTCAGGAGGAATAGGCGTTGTTCTAAGTGATGACAAAGGATCCATCCAAGGAACGTATCAATGCAGGCTAGACTATACATTCTCGGTGCTTAGTGCGGAGGGAATGGCGGTCTATTCGGGCATGGTATTCACCTTGGAACGAGGTATCACTGATCTAATGGTAGAGACAGACAGTGCTTTACTTATTCACGCGATCAAGAGGGAAGGATGGGGACGGGGTTACGTGGATCGACTAGTGCAAAACATAATATGTCTCTCTTCACAGTTCCTTTCTTTCAATGTAAGCTTTGTAAGAAGGCAAGGTAATGGCGTAGCTCATGCCTTGGCTTCGAATGCCTGTCAGCTCGAGGGTCCTCGAAGTCTTCTCGAGAACTTTGATGACGATATTGTACGACTTTCCTTTAAAGACATCAATATATAAGAGCGACAAGCGCCCTTTATCAAAAAAAAATATGTAACACTATCTAAGTACCTATTATCTTGGACAAACTGTAATACCAAGCTGAGATCTCAAAATGAAGCAAAACAAATCTCTAAAACTTAGTCAATCTGTAGAGTTCAAGATGAATTCAATAGCATATCACATTCAGGCCTAGTAGATTGACTAATTGTGCCCGCTTCCATAAGTTCAATTCTATATTATAGCAAATTTGTATGAAACGATCATCAAGTGACCGCTCACATTTCTCTACCAAAGCCTCAATATTACTTGCTTATGTTGTTGGTATAGCAATTACTGGATATGACAAATAAGTCACTTTTAATCAAAGGTTACGCTCCAATCTCGCTTTCATACCAAGGATCTTGGATACCTACGAAATATCTTGGGAGCTAGGAAGCACGGATATGGATACGTATCCGATACGGGTACGGGTACAGGGATACGGCAATTTTCGAAAATTTAGGATACAGGTACGTCATGGATACGACAATTTTTTTAATATTTATTTTAATATTTTTAAAAATAACCAATATATTTATTTTAAAAATAGATGCAGACAATCATATTTCATTCAAAAATCACAATATTTCAAAAGACAATGGAAACCAATACCATAATATCAAACAATGATTTAAAATGGGGTCTTTCATTCATATTAATGTGAGATAGAAATTACAAAAAGACATGATAATATCAAATTCTAAACCTTTCACATTTCATATATCATGTAATGTTGTGTTGTAAAGTGAGTTGTGTCATATGTGATACCAAACTATCTTCTATCATGTATGGCTAGCTACTATGAAGCACGGATATAGATACAGAAATGGATACGGGTACGGTACAGGGATACGACAATTTTTTAAAATATAAGATACGTGTACATGGTTACAACAATTTTTTTAATGTTTATTTTAAAATTTTAACCGAAATTACCAATTTCATTCTGAAATCACAATACAATAGGGAGGGTCTAGAGTTGGAAGTCACATGGTTTTGGGATTTTGAGGGATTACACGAGTGGAGTGCTCTCTTGGCTGCTAGATGGGTTGGTTGTATCCTTGTTGCATTGAGGTCATATCCTATCAATAAAAAAATGAATATGACTTTAAGTAGTATTTGGTATGTATTAGAGAGTATCTAGGGAGTATTAGTATCAGATATGCATTCAGTACTGGTAGGACACCTATTTTGGAGTATCGGTGTTTGGAAGTCCTTTAAAAAGTGAAATCCCAAAAAACATAGAAGGTACAAACAATAAAGAGAAGGAAGATTGGCGTTTAGCAAGAGGAATGGTGACTAACCATGAACTACTTCAAGGAAGCAACTGTGACAACCTTTTTTTTGGTCCTGTAAACTCCTAACTGTGACAGCCTTGCTGCAAGCTACTATTTAGCAAAGAGGGTTGAGACATGAGTTGGTGTCAAATGCTAATCAAGCAAGGTCATGCCCAAATTTTTTTTCTAGTTTTTACCGTCTGGATACGGCTTGGATACGGATGGATACGACTTGGATACGGATGGATACGGATTAGGAGTATTCGGTACGTATCCAGGAGTATCCACAGAGTATTGATATCCGATACGTATCGGATACGGGTACGGCATCTGTTTTGGAGTATCTGTATTTCATAGCTTGGGAGGAAAGAAGTTTTACGATCCAAAAGGGGCATATACCTCTCCCAAAGGAACTGTGTTCTTGATCTACTGAAAGCCTAAAAGAGCGACATGATCAATGCTAACAGTCTGACTGGTTTGGTGTAAATATAAATTTCCTGAAACTCATTTTCCTAAAGCGGAATTTGAGTTCCGCGAAAATGAGTTCTAGATGATTGGTTCGGAATATGAGTTTTCTGGAACACAGACTTCACATCTGGATAAAGAATTGCCCTCGATTATTTTGAAGCAGGTTCAGAACACCAAGTTCTAAACCTCCGTCAATCCACCAACCTGGAGATCTTTGAATTGCAAAAATCCGTTCAGATCTCAACTTCCGAAGAATCTGAATATAAAACACAACAACAATCTATTTCCTTCTTGCCATTCGATCTTCGATCACAGTGTGAGCAGAACCGACTACATACTATTGCCGCAGGTATATAAATGAAATAAACGACCATCCTTTTGCAACGACGACGGTCGCGTACGACGAACGCCAAAACGCCGAGGACTTGGAGTATTCTCGGTCATGCGTCACGATTCTGCCAGGAGACAATAGCGTGACGGTTGGCCTTCTTCCTGCGACTTGCTTTGTGGAGGCGCCGCTCAATAAGAGGAATAGAGCGGAGGGTAAGAGGCGGCCCAAGCGGAACTTGTTTTCTGGTCGATTTCTTACGGAAGTCGAAAGCGTGAAACTATATATACCGTCGGAAGTCCGTGGAAAACTAGGGAACTCAAATTTTGGATTTTCACCGAACCAATCGAATAAAATTATAATGGGAACTCAATTTCCAATGTTTTCAGGACATTTTATGCCAAACCAGTCAGACCCTAAACCAAACTCCACTCACATGGACTACTATGCAAATCTTCAAAATGAAGAAAAGAAGATTTCATGCTCTTCATGAAAAATACCAGAAGGAATGAAGGATAGTCACCAAACTCATCAATCTCACATCAACATGTTAGAGAGTCTGTTTATTAGTTATTTATATTGTCCTTGTAATATGAGCCTCACTGTGTCTTGGCCCATTAGGATTTAGTTAAGTATGTATGCTTCCCTGTTCTCCTATTTATAGGAGCAGGGTTTCTCCTATCTAATACAACGATTAGCCGTCTTTTCTTATTTGACATGGTATCAGAGCAGTCGTCCTAGGGACCAGAGCCGTCGTACGCGAGAAAGAGAAAACTAGAGGAGTGCCCCCCCTTGCGGGCGGCCGCCGCCCTTGGTGTTGCTTGGCTGCCCGCAGGGAATTCCTCTCCTTGTTCCCTGCCACTTTTTTTATCCCTCTACTACCGTGTCGCCCCGCGTCGAACCTGCCTCACCGTCGTTGGCCACCTAGACGCAGCGCCTCCCGCCTAACAGCAGGCCGCCGCCGAGCAGCAGGAGCAACTGCTGCCGGCTGCCAGTTCGGCCACAGCCGCCGATTGATCATTATTCCATACCTTTATCTGCCAACTACCTGCCTAGCTGCTTGCTGCCTGCTGCTGCTCCGCGCGCATGCCGTTACCTGCCCCTGTGACCGCCCTTTCCGGCACCATCCCGAGTCGCTGCCGCCGCTTGCATATGCTGCTCTTGCCTATTCTAGATGAGCCGCCATCGGCTCTTTGCTGCTGCGCTGCGACTCTACTACTACGCTGCCTCTACTACTATGCCCCCGCCGCTCCTGCTCCATACCCCCCCACCACTACTGCCCGCTGCAAATTTCTTGGACTAACTAGAGCAAATTTTGATGGATTTTATCCGTAATATTATTAATCTTTATGAAGATTTGTGCTTGATTTCTCTTCGAAAATCTTTGTAGACCTTTTTTTTTCGGAGGCGAGCCCCCCAAACCCCCCGGCAGTGCTACGGCCTATATTTCTTTTTGGGGTGTTCCTTTATCATTATCCACCCCAACCACTCTTGATTCTTTCCGTGGTTGGTGTGAGGGGGAGAAATAGAGAAGAGATGAGATGAAGAAGAAGAATTTCATTCTATTGTTCTATGGATCTTCGTGCTACATTTACTACTGATATATGGAGTCTTCTGTTGCTATTTGGTATATTTTGCTACTAGATTGTTTATTCATCATCTACCTCGACTGTTGTTGTGAAGTTGCATACTTGGACGTCATCTTTGCTACTTGTGCTATGATTAGCACACTTTAGTTGTTGCTTTGTGCTTTTGCACTTTCTGCTGTTCGTGCTTTATTTGCACGTTGACTTTCTACTCTGAGGACCAGCACTCTATGGATTTATGACGTCTACTACTGTGATGGATGCTTTATAAAGAGGGAAGATGATGAAGATCTTTCTGTTACTGACTTTACATGGAGCTTCGTCTACTGGAGTTATTTATTTGCTTGCTACTGTGCCTACTGGTCTTCTATCTGCCTACGTCGTCGACTCTCTACTGCTGTGCGCCGGCACTCTCTGGCATGTCTGTGCCCTGTTTGCACGTCGACTCTCTACTACTGTGTACCAGCACTATCTGGCTCGTCCGTGCTTTATTTCGCACGTTGACCTGTCCGTACTTTATTTGTACGTTGACCTCTACTGCCTGTGATCCAACACTCTCTGGACTTTGTTGCATGTGACCCAGCACTCTCTGGCTACTACGACGACGACGTTGATGAAGACCTTGGTACCTATCAGCTATTATATCTTTTGCTCCAGATGATTGTGTTGCTACTTATTTCTGCTCCAGATGATCGAGAAGCTTCTGTGACCTGCTTGTCTACTTGCCTGGAGTATCTACTTGAGGGGGAGTGTATGAGTATTTGTGTGCGTTATTGTAATATTGAGGGGGAGCAATTTCTTGTATGGGCTTGGTTTATCCTTTTATTTCTGTCTATTTGTTTTCTAGTTTGACTCTCTATCTGCAAGCTGATTTGTGATTCTCCCAACTTCAGCTTGAGGGGGAGTGTTAGAGAGTCTGTTTATTAGTTGTTTATATTGTCCTTGTAATATGGGCCTCACTGTGTCTTGGCCCATTAGGGTTTAGTTAAGTCTGTATGCTTCCATGTTCTCTTATTTATAGGAGCAGGGTTTCTCCTATCTAATACAACGATTAGCCGTCTTTTCTTATTTGACACAACCTACACAATGTTTTGCATGTAGGCAAAGTGGTCTGTCACTACAAGCTCATTGGATCAATCTATAAGGTAGCCTGAGATATCTATGAAGTGTGTCTTAGGGAAAGGAAATTCATCATTAGGGACTTATCAGGTATATCGATGTTTATTTGGTTGGTGATCCTAGTGACTGATGCTACTTCCAAAGTCTGTGTTTTTCTGCGTAATCATCATGTCGTTTGGATAAGTAAGAAACAATTTGAGGTGGTGGGATCTAGAATAACAGCAGAATATAGGGCTATGGCACATGCTTATTGTCATATGCAATGGGTCCAAACCATCCTAAATAGGTCTGGTATTCCATCTAGCCCTCATGCTACGTTATGGTATGATAATCAAGCATCCATACATATAGGACATAATTGTCTTTCATGAATGCACAAAGCACATTCAAGTAGACTGCCAATTTGTTCGATATATTGTGATAACCAAGAAGATTACTACTAGTATGAAATATTGAGAACATATTATATATATTTTTACCAAGTCTCTACCACCGTTCAGCACTTGAATAACAATCTGGGACTAAATGGTTTGTACTTTCTAGCTTGAGAGGGAGTGTTGATGCAATGGGCCTAATGAGCCTTAGACCCTCTATCCTCTCTCTCTCTCTCTCTTTTGTGCAATGTTCAAAATGTCGACGACATTGGCGAAATTTCGCCAATTTTATCTGTGTTGCTAGCAATCAGACGTCGAAATGGACTGTCAAAACTCTCGAAACACGCTAATCATCAATTTTTTTTACTTCTTCATATACTATGTACTACCTAGATCATATTTTTTGCACAGGTTTGTGTAATTCTAGTACATAAATGACAGGAATCCAACTTTGTGAGTGTGGGTTTGCACAAGGGTTCCTCAACGCAAATGGTAGATGAAGTACATAATTCTAGTATAAAAATATATCATGTTGGTTATACGTCCAAGGCATTGTTCGCGAGAGATGCTACAGTTACTTATGCTATTGCACCTACACACACACCACATTTTGATTATTTGAGTAAACCGTCAAACATTACCAAAAACTCCAAATGTTAGAAGGGCAAATTTGAGGTTTTGTGACACGAGAAAATTAGGGGAATTAAAACATATATATAGCGTTTGAAATAGAATTTAAAAGATACAGTGAACAATGAACTGAGTGGATCAGCACTAGTAAAATGACTAGCCTTGCACATGCAATTTACAATAAGCTATGGTACTACACCTACAAAAGAAACACAATTAGTTGTTTTACTTGAAGATAAATGCTACCAAAAACTCTGAATTTCAAAAGCTGAAAATCAGGGTTTTGGGACACGTGAGAAAAGTAAATAAAATTTGAGAAACTATACATTTTCCAAGAAAAAATCCATAGGTATACAATGAACAAATGACTTAGGGGAGTGGAACTAGTGAAATGACTCGCCTTGAAGAGAAATATCAAATTATCAACTACTGAAAGTGTAATATTAGCATAGGTATAAGTTAGAAACATATAAATTGTATGCAAGTCAAAGGAGGGAAGAGCCCCCCCCCCCAAAAAAAACTCATAAGCCCCACGCAGACCGACAGAAACAGCATGTAATCAAAGGTTTGTGCACTTCAATGGTGAATCAGGCCAAACACTAACAAGGAAATTGCATAACAAATCAACCATTATGCAAAATTTCAAATCAAGGCCTTCAAGTTACCATCATGGTCCATACACCATTGCCATACACATACTTGCAATCATTTGTGTTACATTATATATTTCCTGTTTTACATAGCCTGCTATTTGTTTTGTTATTTCTCTTTTATATATGGACCTCTCTGTAATTCTTTCAGTATTATATATATGAGGGTGCACACATTGTGCAACCCTAAGCTCTCCAAATCTCATTGTTTTTCACATGGTATCAGAGCGGGACGATCCACCTTAAACCTAATCCCTATCTCCACCAACCCTAGCCGCCACCACACTCCAAAATCTTCTTTTTTCGCAGCTACAGTACTAGTAATACCAAATGAGTGATAGATTCGAGTAATACCAAATGGGTAATAGATTCCTGAGTTCCTCCTCACCTTCTACTTCTGGTAATACCAAATGGGTGATAGATTCGGGTGCCTCTGCACATATATCTGGCAATAGATCTCTGTTTAAAAATCTATCTAAACATGTTTGTAAATCTTCTGTAATGCTAGCTGATGGCTCAAAATCTTCGGTCTTTGGAGTCGGTGATATTGTTTCTCAATTTTGGCTCAAGTCTGCCTTATATGTGCCTAGATTTGCTCTGAACTTATTATCAGTCAGCAAAATTTTACGAAGTTTGAACTGTAGCCTGACTTTTGTTCCTGGTTCATGTGTTTTTTAGGACCTTCGCACGAGGACGAAGATTGGTGGGGGGTATGAAGGTGTTGATGGACTCTACTACTTGGACCAGTTACCGCGATCAGAGAAAGCTGCTATGGTATCTGCTTTATGGGCTTCTGTTTCTGCAGTGCAGTGGCACTACAGGCTGGGACATCCATCGTCAGAGAAGCTGCGTCATTTAGTTTCTGATATTGGCAGTTGTAATTTTCAGTGTGAATCTTGTCAGCTGGGAAAACAGACTCGTACTGTGTATCCTAAACGTAGTACTGTGAGCAGTAAAAACATTTTTTATTTAGTTCACTCTAATGTATGGGGTTCATGCCATGTACCGAGTTTGTCTGGTTACAAATATTTCATTCTATTTATTGATGACTTTTCTAGGACTACTTGGTTGTTTCTATTAAAAAGTAGGTCTGAAGTGCTGTCTACTATGAAATATTTTTTTGCTGAAATAAAAACGCAGTTTGGTTTGCCTGTTAAAGTTTTCCGCACTGATAATGCTTTAGAGTTTGTTAAGCAAGAAGTGGCGGTTTTCTGTAAATATGTTGCTACGCTCCACCAGACTTCATGTGCCTATACCCCACAACAAAATGGTGTCGCTAAGCGGAAAAATAGACACTTATTAGGAGTTACCAGGACTATCATGATGCATTCTCATGTGCCCCGCTCCTATTGGCCTGAGGCTATTTTGACTGCGTGTTTTCTGATTAATAGGATGCCATCTTCTGTTATTGGAAATAAGATTCCTATACAGGTTTTGCAACCTGAGACTTCTTTGTTTGTTGTACCTCCTAGAATTTTTGGGTGTACCTGCTTTGTCATATTACTTGGACCTGCTTCTGATAAATTGTCTCCTCGAGCTGCTAAATGCATTTTTCTGGGCTATTCTAGAACTCAGAAGGGTTACAAGTGTTATAATCCCAGTACAAGGAAATGGTTTACTAGTAGTGATGTTGTCTTTTTTGAAGATACACCGTATTATTCTTCAACAGGAGATAGTTTGCAGACAGACATTCTTGCCTCTCCTTTGCCTGTTATTTCTGACTGTGTGCCTGACAGTACTGACACTGTGACTACTGAAACTCAAGATCCTCCTCTTATTGTTTATCAGCGCAGGAATAGAGCACCTTCTACGCAAGTACCCCCCAAGGCAACCAATCTTCTCCTCCAGAAGGTTCTACTGCACCTGAGGTACACTCTGACCTTGACATACCTATTGCACTCAGAAAGGGTACTCGTTCCTGCACTTCTTATAGCATTGCTCAGTTTGTATCTACTGCTCATCTGAATACTCATTCTAGCAATTTTGTATATGCTTTATTTGCTGTGGTTGTACCTAAGAATGTTCAGGATGCATTGAAAAATACTGCTTGGACATCTGCTATGAAAGAAGAAATGATTGCTCTTACTAATAGAGACACTTGGGAGCTGGTGGATCCACCTCCTCAGTGTAAGCCTGTGGGCTGCAGGTGGGTATATGTCGTAAAATATCAACTTGATGGTACGATTGAGAGGTTGAAAGCACGGTTAGTTGCAAAGGGCTATACTCAGACATATGGCATTGATTACTTTGAGACTTTTTCTCATGTTGCTCGCCTTAACTCTGTCAGGATTCTCCTATCTGTTGCTGTGAATCTGAACTGGCCTCTTCTGCAGCTTGATGTGAAAATGCTTTTCTGTATGGTGACTTGCAGGAAGAAGTGTATATGGAGCAGCCTCCTGGGTTTGTTGCTCAGGGCGAGTCTCACAAAGTATGCAGGCTTAAGAAGTCTATCTATGGGCTCAAGCAGAGTCCTCGTGCCTGGTTTGATAAGTTGAGCAGGATCATGATTGATTTTGGTTTTCTGAAGTCACAGGTTGACCACTCTGTGTTCACAAAAAAGACTTCAACAGGTATTACTGTTCTGATTGTATATGTTGATGACATTATTATTTCTGGCAGCGACGCTCTTGGTATTCAGGCTACCAAAGATCATCTGGGCAAGCACTTTGCTACAAAAGATTTGGGCAGACTTCGATATTTTCTTGGCATAGAGGTCTCTAGAACCTCTAATGCCCTGGTGCTTTCTCAGAGAAAGTATGTTCTTGATATTCTGCAGGAGACTGGTATGCTTGGAGCAAGACCTACGGATACTCCTCTTGATCCCAATGTGAATTGGGATGATGATTCCTCTTCTGTGTTTGCTGATCATAAAAAATTCAGGAGGTTGATTGGTAAATTGATTTATTTAACTATTACTCATCCTGATATTGCTACTGCAGTGGGTCTTCTTAGCAGGTACCTTGACAAACCCAAACAGTGTCATTGGGATGTTGTATGTCAAGTCCTGAGATACTTAAAAAAGTCGCCTGGCAAGGGACTTCATTATAAAAAGAATGGGCACTGTGTTCTTGAAGGGTATTCTAATTCTGATTATGCAGGCAGCAAATTTGATAGAAAATCTACCTCCGATTACTGTACTTTTGTAGGAGGCAATCTTGTTACTTGGAGGAGCAAGAAACAGAATGTCGTTGCCAGATCTAGTGCTGAAGCTGAGTACAGGGCCATGGCCCATACTGCCTGTGAGTTACTGTGGGTACGTTCTCTCCTGAAAGAGTTTGGGATTGAGTCTTCTTCGGCCATTCCTATGCACTGTGATAACAGAGCTGCCATCTTCATTGCAAATAATCCTGACTATCATGAGCGCACCAAACACATTGAAGTTGACTGCCACTCCATCAGAGAATCTATTCTTGCTGGCAAGATATGCACTCCATTCACGAGATCAGAAGATCAAGTTGCTGATATCTTCACCAAGCTGTTGGCGAAGAAAAAATTCTTCACACTGATGGACAAGTTGGGCATGATTGACATCTATGCTCCAACTTGAGGGGGAGTGTTACATTATATATTTCCTGTTTTACATAGCCTACTATTTGTTTTGTTATTTCTCTTTTATATATGGACCTCTCTGTAATTATTTCAGTATTATATATATGAGGGTGCACACATTGTGCAACCCTAAGCTCTCCAAATCTCATTGTTTTTCACAATTTGAATTAACTAAGATGGAGGAGAAAGCAGTGTTTGCAACATATTCTACTGTTGTAACCTCACACATATCATACATTGTAAGAGGATTCTAAAGAATTTGACCAACTCAAACCCTAATGTGCTACCCGGACTACAAGACGTAATATCTAAATTCAATACTCACAATTCACAAACGCTCACCCGCCCAACATCGATTGTTAGATATAACAATCAGTATTTATGATTAACATAAGATTGCAAAGACCAGACTACCAACCGATTCTATTTGTTGAGCCAAAACTCATGAGGGAACCATTTAGTCAATCCATAGACCCATTGACCGATTAAACATGTCAAACCAAGTCACAATTTCCATAAATTGTACTATTTATATAAACAACGCATAAGGCAATTCACTTGAAGACATTGTCACAATATAGTCCAACTTTTTGAAGAAGTTGTGTTTAAAAGGGGAACTTTCCCTAGGCAAATGAAGCAGATGAATAACTCCCAATTCCCAAATATTTGTTTTATACCGGTATTATTCATGCTTTATGTTTTTTGCTCATATTTTCCTATTTATTTTAGACTCAAACTTAGTTTAAGTGTATATATGTAGGGATGAGTAGTGGGTCGGGTCATACCGAGTTTTGCCAATATCATGCCTAAACCATGTTGCTAAAAGGATTGATGGCCAAATCTAGGCTCGATAATGTTTGCAAATCTCGGTCCACACATAACCAACATAATAAAGTCGGGTTTAATTTCCGGTTTACAAGACTATAAGGTTAGATTACTACCAGCATGTTAAATATCAATTGAGTTGTTTAGTTGTCTTGGGGCATAACTTAATTGTGTTTTTGTAAATTGTCCTTTTGTCTTGTAATTTGGAAAGCTTTTGGTCAAATGTATCTTATAAAGTATAAACATGGAGTTACATCTACATATATATGCAATGAATCTAAGTATCTAGGTTTTCGGGCATGGGTTCACCTTGGCCCTGACCAGCCCGTATAAAATTATGGGTCAAGATTTTAGCTCTGGCCACCCATGTAAATCATATGGACTTGCTTTGGGTTGGTTATGCAGGTCGAGGGATGGGTGGGGTCGAGCCCGCCTGGTCTGATGCCCATCCTTATACATGTGTATGTGAATAGGGCTATAAACGGTGCGGGTACGGTGCGGGTATGACCATACCCAGAACCATACCCTTATTAATTTAGCGGGTATGGGTACAGGTCCAGACCTGCATAACTCAAAACCAGACCCGCACCATACCCGGACCCGCATACCATGCGGGTATACAGTGCGGGTCTATGGGTATATCAATTTTGTTTCTAAATTTGAATAATACCTCATACAAAGATATTATTTTATAAAATTTCAATAGATAAGGTTTTGTTTAGACATTAGACACAAGTTTACCGTCATTGTCATGAAGTCGACAATGATTCTGATAATAAAAGTACCACCAATCAGATTTTTTTTCAATGACAACTAAAGTGCACAACAACAATGATTATAGAAGAAACTTTAGCCAAATCAGTGGCCGCATATAGAAAAACAAAAGAATGATGCCCAAATTAAGAGGAGGTGACGGGTCTAACACTTGCGAACAAACTAATTGAAAGATGTAATTATTGACAGTAGGAAAATAATGGAAGAACCAACCGATCAAACTTGTAGCTTGCTTGGGGAGGATGGAAGAGAATGCTGGCAGCAGTTGGACGAAGGAGGGAAACACCTAGATGTTGCGCCACTGATATTTGCAAACATGGATCAGAAAGCCAGTGGGTTTGGGGTGTCGTTGTCGCCTAGATCTAGAAGCCAGGATGAACCGGACACTTAGACGCTGCCGCGATAGGGGGGCTGGCAGGAAAACGGCTCCTTGACAAGGCTTAGGCATGCATTCAGTGGTGCCTGAGTCTGCGGCCCTTGGAGTCGTTGTGCCTAGAGTTGCAGGTTGTTGAAGTTGAAGACGACAGGGGTGCCGCCGGTGACGATTTGCCGCTGGAGTTAGACGGAAGACAGTTGGAGCTAGACCATTGGACGACAGTGACGATTGGTGGCCACAGCTAGACGATCGGTGATCATTAGGCACCTAGACTCAAAGCAGTTGTGCGTGGATGGCGTGGATGACCATATGCAGGAGGACCAGGAGTCCAGGAGTCAGAGGCGTCGCTTCCTGCTTCTGTTTGATCGCAACTGGATAGCGGAGTGAAGAGTTGTGAGTCATTTTTCTGTGTAAAACGATTCCAAATTGTTAGGGTTTAGGACTTCAGTCTTCAATACATGCTAGCCATTAGATCATAGGATAAGAGGGGCATTTGGCCATTAGATCTAAAGTTATATATTTATTTATAATATTTATTTATTTATTAATTTGATAATGCGGGTATACGGTTCTAACGGGTACGGGTATAGTAGTACCCATTAGTAGACCAGTTTTAATACGGGTCTGCAAGTATGCGGGTTCGTGGGTCTGCGGGTACAGAAATTTGGACCCATTACGGGTTTTATAGGGTATTGAATTGCGGGTATGCGGGTATACCCGGATGGACCCATTTACAGCCCTATGTGTGAACATATGTATATACACATATGACAAACACATATGCATAGGTATGTTTGCATGTAATATATGTATATGTATTTATGTAATATACGTATATATGTGTGTGTGCATTATATATGTACATATATATGTGCAAATATGTGTTTGTGTGCACGCATGTGTCCTACAACTTTTCGCGAATCACATACTGTAACTTTACCCTTTACCATTTTGAGCTATATTTTTTTTCATAATTCTCAAATTGTGAACTTTTTCATCTCAATCGAACCTATCCAAAATATGAAATTTGTTACTATCCTTGTAGGAGCAATTGTGACAATCTATAAATTGTGGTTCCCTTAAAATAGTCAACGAGTGAAAGGTGGCACACATGAGAGTGGATTACTAGCATCAACATCCAAAATATCATGGGGAATGGCATGGCCTTGTGATAAAAACCACGTCGCAAAGACTTAATTCATTCATTTAAATCAATTTCTGAACAATACCCCTAGGCATGGGTATATATATAACGCGCAAGAAACCTTAATTCACTCATTTCCACTCGTGACCCTAGAAAATATAAAAACAAAAAAGTAATTAATTGATAACTTTCAAACAAGTCTCCACCAATCACACACAACTCCCGATGCTAAAATACTTTGTGAATAAAACCCTAGACAAAAACCAATAAATACAACTAATCAAATGGCAAACAGAAATAGATGAATATGACTTGCTCTAATCAGAGATGCCCAAACCCTAATATGTCCCTCATCACTTTGGCTTTAGAGTTTATAGGAAGATATATAAAATATACGACAATGTAGGAGATAAAACAAACTCAGTGATGAAGAATCTTGAATCTTCATCGGGTCGATGAGAAAAGGATGAATATAGATGATAAAGTCTGCATTTATTCTTCTTGTATTTCATTTGTGTCTTTCTTTTGTCTTCTTTCTCATTCTTTATCCTATTCATAAAACTTAAAGAGTCTTTCTCTACATTCAGTACTATACACATCCAACATCGAGTGCAAAAGCAAATTAAGACAAGAAAGAAATGAACAAGTGCATGGTATATGCAACAACATATGTAAGGTATATGTAGTCACTTTTGAGATGGAATGTTTGTATATACATCTTATCTATTGTTTGTTTAATTGACCTCAATTTGTTTGTAATATACAATGAGCTCTAATGATGAATGTATAAAGAGAGTGGGGGAGAGATAAGGATAAGCCTATAATTGCATATGCACTCGCAATCGCATACCATATACTCTATGTGCTATGTCTCCAAATGTGTACATCACACTACTTTTCAAAGAACAGGAAGACATAATTTGTGTGAATGTGAAAAATTGAATCAACGAAAGCATGAAACAATGTTAAGGTAACGAGACTAGATGCCACTATAGGGTGAAATTTGATTGTGTTGTGCTCCTTCAATTAACGGGGTTGAATTGTCTATGATTCTTGGATACGGTTCAGGATGAGAACTAGGAACACCACTATGTTCACAAAAGAACGTGTTGCACAGATTGGAGGTCAAGATTCATTGTTGTTAGATTTACTGTTAGAAATTCAATCTCATGGCCGTCTAGGATAAAGTGCATTCTTTTGGACGAGTGTTGATCATGGATCCTTCCACTCTACATGTGTACATGTGATTTCTCAATCTCTTTGTATATTATCACGATGTCATGTGGCTATAGGGGCATCTAGTGATACCACTAGAGCACCACACTAAGAAGAGCAATATAGGTCACCAATAACCAAATACAATATGCATTTTAGAGCATTCTGGTATGAACAACATTGACCATCAAATTAGACTTAGATTCTCAACAAAAATGTGATGTATTAGGCATATACGTACTTCTAAGATCAACTTAACAACTAGATCTAAATTGTATATTTACTAAGATTTGACCAGCTTAGATATTACAGTCACAAAAAATCATTGTCTAGCAAGCACTACACATTTTGGCATTTATGTTTGTTGTGTTTAACATCAACATTTCTACAAATCTAGATGGTTGTTGATAATTACGAAAAAAAGTGATGATCTTCAAAAGCATATTAGAAACATGGCAATTGAGATCAAATTATTGATATGTCGAGTTGGAGCGAATAGATAAAAGGGAAAGAAGCAAGGGCATGTCTAAGACAGCCAGATTGTAGCGATGATAGCCCATGTGCAGTAAAGAAACTTGCTCTCTCCACAATTAGGATTTCATTTCTCTTATACTATATATAAAGCATGGAGAAGAAGGTTGCATGGTTGTATACTACTATTATAGCAGTGTCAACTTTCATATAGGATGAAGCTAGTGTTCACAACATGACTAAGTCAAAGCATAACTGGCTCGTGTCAAGGGCCATATTATAAATAATTATAGCTACATTTGTTCAAAAATTTCTATAATGGAATCAAATTTGAAACAGATAGAAACACTACAACTAAAAGTAGCTGGCAGAACATGTTCATTTACAAACACGAAATAAATTATCGATTATAATTGTAAATATAGGTAGAATAAGTGTTGAATATGGTGAAGCCTAGCCAAGTAGGCCTTGTAAAGAAACAAAAGAATGATCACTGCAGAGCAACACAAACATAAACTTTTCGAAAATGTGGCAACATGAAAAATCAAAGTTTCAAGCACAGTACCAACATGTGTATGTATATTCATAATTTAAATATACTCAATAATGGGCAGAAGCAACAAGGTAAGTACAAAAACTTTATATCTGTAACAAAAGTCACCTCATATGAGACAGTGCCGCCAGAAGGAGCTGATTGCCGGAGGGTAACCGTTGATACAGAACCACTTGCAGAAAGAATACAGACTGCTCGAGGTCCCTGTTGAGAGAAAGACATGATCTTTGTTGCAATATCCTGAAAAGAATTGATACATGTTTTTAAGTTTATCTGAAATGACATTTGAATAATAATAGGAATCATTTAAAGCATAGAAACAACATAAAACTGCTTATCAAGACTCCATGGCTAATCCATCAAGAAATTTAGTGCTGAACTAAATATCATCATGTGTTTGGAGCTTACTGTGCTAAAAGGAAACCAAATAAAAGAAATGTATCATTATAGCAAGTAGATCTAGCACCAAACATGTAACGAATTGTAATTATCCCCAAAATCATTGGACTTGAATAATCAGAGACCTAAAACACAGCAAAGCAAACTTTATCATTCTACATTTAAACTTTTGCAAATACATATGAAGGGTAACCTGCAGATGCGAATTACTTAATTGTGACAACTTTTTGAAAACCAAGAAGACATTTATTTATTTTCTAAAAGAAAATATGCAGACAAAAAAATAGCTAGTAATTGCAGAAAAATAAAAACCTAGCACCATTAGTTCTTAATGAAATATAAATGCATCTGACCAAAGGTGAGCATGCAACTTTATTTTCTCATGCTTTTGAATGCAGCCGAAATTGCATTTCATGGTGCAAACTCTTGCGGAGTGGACCACATCCGTAAGGAAGGTTTCAATGTGTTTTCGGCTATCTACTATTCACAAACAACCTGTAGATGTGGATGCCACAAAGCAACGTGAAATGCGGCTTGTGAGAGGGTTCATGACCCCTCACCCTTCTATTAATAGAAACTTGGAGAAACTACATAGAGGTTCAGCAATATATAGAAGTTACAAATAATAGAATATAAAGAGATATATTAACACTCCCCCTCAAGCTAGAGCGTACACATCGTGTAAGCCCAGCTTGTTGCAAAAGTTCTGAAATGTTGTTGGACTCAATGGCTTTGTGAGGACATCTGCGAGTTGATGTTCAGATTTGACGTGCGGAGTCACAACAGTGCCATTCTTGATCTGATCTCTGATGAAGTGGCAGTCAACCTCTATGTGCTTAGTGCGTTCATAGAAGATTGGATTCTTGGCAATGTAGATAGCAACCTGATTGTCACATCTGAGCTCTATGGGAGACGAAACAACAATCTTTAACTCAGAATGCACAGATTGAACCCACTGCAACTCGCAACAGGCATGAGTCATTGCTCGATACTCAGCCTCCGTGCTTGATCTAGACACAACATTCTACTTTTTGCTTTTCGAGGTGATAAGGTGATTTCCTAGAAACGTGCAATACCCAGAAGTAGACCTCTTGTCATTCAGATTACCAGCCCAGTATGCATCTGCATAACCAGTAAGAACAAGAGTAGACACAGGAGTCTTGGGTCTATAGTAGGTGATCCCCTTACCGGGTGCACCCTTCAGATATCTCAGAATACGGCAGACTGCCATCCAGTATGACTGTTGCGGTGAGCTCATATGCTGACTCACCACTCCTATAGCAAAACAAATGTCAGGGCGAGTAACTGTCAGATATATCAGTTTACCAACAATATTCCTGTAGTATCCTGGATCTAGATAATCAGTATCATCAGTCGTCTCCTTCACATGATAGTCCATAGGAGTTGACACCGGCTTGGATTCACTCATGCCAATTTCCTATAGTAAATCCAGCACGTATTTTCTCTGAGACAAATTAGTACATGCATGAGATCTAAGTACTTCAATGCCTAGAAAATATCTCAATTTGCCCAGATCCTTCGTATGAAAGTGCCCCGGCAATCCTTCCTTCACACGTGATATGCTTGTAGAATCATTGCCGGTGATAACTATATCATCAACATATACAACAATAATGATAGATCCAGAAGAGCTAGAATAAAATAAGGAGTGATCAGTCACAGAACGAGAGAAGCCCATCTTTAGTACAACAGCACCGAACTTCTAAAACCAAGCTCTAGGAGATTGTTTCAATCCATAGATCACTTTCTTCAATCTACACACTTTCTGACAATCCCCTTGAGCAACAAAACCAGGAGGTTGCTCCATGTACACCTCTTCCTATAGATCACTACGAAGAAAGGTATTCTTGACATCAAGCTGAAATAGAGGCCAATCAAAAGTAGTAGCCTGGGAAATAAGAATCCGCACTGAATTCACACAAGCCATTGGTGAAAAGGTCTCAAAGAAATCAACTCCATATGTTTGAGTGTAACCCTTTGCCACCAGTCTAGCCTTCAACCTTTCAACTGAACCATCTGGATTATGTTTTACTGTGAATACCCATATGCAGCCCACAACATATTTACCTGAAGGTAAGTCAATAAGTTCCCATGTGTTGTTTTGTAGAAGAGCAAACATTTCCATATGCATTGCTTGTTTCCAGCCAATATCTTTCATAGCATCAAGATGATTTCTTAGAATGGCCACAGAATCAAACCCAAGAGCAAATGATCGGGCCTGCTTTTTCGACAAACAACACACATTTGCAATAGGATGTCGAATAGTACATGAACGAGTACCTTTGCGAACAGCGATGGGAAAATCAAGGTCAGATGGTTCTTCAGAAATCTCTTAAGTAGAGGAAAATGGGGAAGGCTCAGAGACGAGGGTCGCTACCTCCTCTGGATCATGTCTGCCTCGTCTGCTATAAACATATGGATATTGTTGAATTAATGTATCACCTACTGGTTGCTCTTCCTGAACTACAGTATAGTCAAGAATGATAGGTGGCACTCTCTCACTGCTGTCTGATGGTGGCACTCTCTCACTTTCACACAATTGCTCCCCCTTACTGCGAACACTAGAGAAGTATGGTGTGGATTCATGGAAAGTTACATCCCTAGACATAAACATACGACATAGACTAGGACAATAACACTAGTATCTTTTGCTAGTGTTGGAGTACCCAAGAAAAAGAGTCCTAATCGACCTAGGGAATAACTTATCAGCCTTAGGATCAAAATTGTGAACAATAGACGTACAACTAGACACTCTGAGAGGAACAAGGAAAGACTGATCCTTGGGACTTAAGACAGAGAACGGAGTACGTCCTTAAAGCACGGAAGAGGGTTGCCTGTTGATAAGGAAAAAGCCAGCAAGTAAAGCATCAAACCAGAACCTCTTAGGAACATTGGATTGAAACATAATGATCCTGGTAATATCAAGAAGGTGACAATTTTTCCTCTCAGCTACCTCATTTTGTTGAGGGGTGTAAGAACAAGACGTACGGTGAATCATCCCAACAGAGCTACAAAAATCAGCCATAGCACTTTCAACATATTCCAAGGCATTATCAGATTGAAGAATTTTAATATTGCAAATAAATTGAACTTTTGTTTCTTGATGAAAATGCTTGACAATGGATACACAGACTCTCGACTTTTCAACAAATAAACCCATGTCATGCGAGAAAAATCATCCACAAAGGAAATAAAATAGCGAAAATCATTATAGCTATTGCTCTTTATAGGACCCCAAACATCACTGGTGGACTAACTCAAAGGGACGAGAAGCCCGTTTATTGACACGGCTGGGATAAGACATTCTATGATGTTTTCCCAATCGACTGGACTGACACTCTAATGAAGACACTTGGGATAACTCAGGTTCTAACTTTCTCAAGCTCTCCAACGAAGGATGTCCATATTTGTAGTGCCACAGTAAGGAAGAACCGCTCAAAAGGATAGCTGCAGCAAGAACAGATACTTGGCGAGGCAGACTGTCACCATGGAAGAGGTAGAATCACCTTTCCTAGGCGCCCCCACCAATCGTCCTCATACTCTTGAGATCCTGTAATACAAAGCAAGAAGGCCCAAATGTCATTGTCCAGTTCACAATATCAATTAATTTTGCAATAGAGAAAATTAAAAGGAAATGCAAGCACATAGTGAACAGATTTTAGATCAATTTTAGGAGTCAGAGAAACAGATGCACTTGCTAACACTCTCCTCACTGAACCATCTGCTATGGTCACAAATCTGTGAGGAATATGTGAGTCAATGGAATGAAGTAGTCTCCTCATACCAGTCATGTTGTGACACTCCAGAATCAACCACCCATGAAGAAGTTGAACCAGAAGCCAGTAAAGAGGTAGCCTGATTACCAGTAGTAGATGGCAGATTTGCTGAGGAAGATCCCACACTCAGATGTTGCGTAGCCAGAATAAATCTGTGAAACAACCTGCTTCCCGGTCGATACCAACGACAGGTGGTCGATGGTATCGAGATTATCACAGCAACCGGATAACAGTTTGTCGATACCATCGACAAACCTGTCGATGGTATCGATAGAAGGTCAGAGGCGGAATCTGGCGATCTGCCTCTTGTCTCTATTTTTATTATATCACTTGTTTTATTATTTTTCTTGGATTTTCTCCTTTGTACCACCTTGTACCTTACCCTAATATATAAAAAGGAGTGAGACAGCTATTGTCCTCACACACAACAGCTGAACCTAGCAGTCGACAACATTGTTCGTCTCTCTTCTCTCTCGTTAACATGGTATCAGAGCAAGGTCTGCTCTAGGCCGCCGTCTCTCTCCACCAGCAATCCCTCTCTCTTCCTTCTTCTTCCTCCTTGTCCGTCGGATCTTCCCCTTCCTTCCTCCCTCCGGATCTTCTCACCGCGGCACCGGCAGCAGCTGCTGCGGCTGAGCCGCCGCACGACGTGCAGCCGTAATCCGCCGCTTTGAGGATCTTCGGGTGATCCGACGGCGATCTAAAATCTAAACCAGAGGACTAGTCTCTCTACGGGTATTATCCTAGTCACACATCCTCCATGTGTGATTAGGAAAATCGTCTGGAGGCTTTGAATGCGTCAGTAATGCATTTCTCTTTGTTTCTTGTGTGACGTGTATCTCTCTGTCACCTTAGTCTTTTTTGTGGCGTGTATCAATCTGTCACACAGTCCCGTTCTGTAATGGGGGATATCAAGACGCCTATGATCTACAACGAGGTGTCTCCTATCGCCTCCATCAAGCTCGATGGGAAGAATTTTCTTCTATGGATGAATGTTGTTCACATTGTCCTGGAGTCTCGTGACAAGTCGACATGTTGACTCAGGTCCTCTGGCCTCTACTGACAAAGGATATGCTGAATGGAAGCGTCATGATAGTCTGGTGAAGACTTGGTTGTGGAAAAGCATGGAACCTGCAATTGCGGCAAGGTTCATGTTCTATTCAACAGCTAAGGAGATATGGGACGCAGTGAAGCAGCATTATTCTCAAGAAAAAAATGCGCTTCGGCAATTCATGATCTATGACTGTTGTTTGCTGAGAGGCAGGGTGACAGATCTCTTGAGGAGTACTTTGGAGCTATTCAGGCACTTGCTCAAGAGCTGAGCTATTATCATCAAGTGACTGTTGCTGAACAGATCAAGGACAGGGACGATCTAGTTACGACTAAATTTTTATCCGGGCTTAACCCTTCGTGCGGTTCCGTCCGGAGTGTCATTCTGGTTTCTGATAAATTACCCAGTTTTGTGGGGAAGCCTTTTCAAGAATACAACAATCTATCTTTGAGTCTGCTACTCCTGATCCTGCTATATCTTCTGGGGAGTCTCATGCATCCGTAGTTGCTGCGGTGAGAGGGAGACGACCTGGTATGGGCAGAGGACGCGGGACACGTCCTAAGTGCACTTTTTGTGACAAATTGGGACATACAGTGGAGAAGTGCTGGAAGAAACATGGTAGACCTGCTGCACCACCTGTAGGGACAGCACATTATGCCACTACTACAGATTCTTCTTCTTCTTCTGTTGTAGGAACTACTTCTGGAACTAATTCTGGAACCGGTATCACGCTTACTCAAGAGGAGTATGATCGTTTTATTCAGGCTACACAGCACATGAGTATGGGACCATCGTCATCATCGTCAGCAAACCTGGCATCTACTGCGGGTAATCAGGCTACATCTCTCATAGCTTCTTGCTCTACTTCATCTTGGGTGGTTGATTCTGGCGCGTCACAGCACATGACTGGTATGAGGAGATTGCTCCACTCTATTGACTCATATATCCCTCACCAATCTGTTACACTGGCAAATGGTTCAGTGAGGAGAGTGTTAGCTAGTGGATCTGTCCCTCTAACACCCAAGATTGATCTCAAATCTGTACACTTTGTGCCTGAGTTTTCTTTTAATCTACTTTCTGTTGCAAAATTGATTGACACTGTAAACTGTACGGTAACATTTGGGCCTTCTTGTTTTGTATTACAGGATCTCAAGAGTATGAGGACGATTGATGGAGGACCTAGGAAAGGTGATCTCTACCTTTTTCATGGTGACAGTCTGCCTCACCAAGTATCTGCTCTTGCTCCATCCGTCCTGTTGAGTGGTTCCCCTTTACTATGGCATTGCAGATATGGACATCCTTCCATAGAGAGCCTGCGCAAGTTGGAACCAGAGTTGTCCCAAGTGTCATATTTAGAGTGTCAATCATGTCAGCTGGGAAAGCATCATAGGTTATCTTATCCCAATCGTGTCAATAAACAGGCTTCTTGTCCTTTTGAGTTAGTGGGGTCCTATTAAAGACCAGAGTTATAATGGTTTTCGTTACTTTATTTCCTTTGTGGATGATTTTTCTCGAATGACATGGATCTACCTTCTCAAAAGTCGAGAGTTTGTGCAATCTATTGTGAAACATTTCCATACTGAAATAAAAGTCCATTTTGACTGCAATATAAAAATTCTTCAATCTGATAATGCTTTAGAGTATGTTCAAAAGGCTATGTCTGATTTTTGCAGCTCTGTAGGTATGATCCATCGCACATCGTGTCCGTACACCCCTCAGCAG
Organism: Alisma plantago-aquatica; assembly: GCA_963693085.1. Lineage (NCBI taxonomy): Eukaryota > Viridiplantae > Streptophyta > Magnoliopsida > Alismatales > Alismataceae > Alisma > Alisma plantago-aquatica. The sequence continues at coordinate 582,837,642 of OY856411.1, forward strand.
AATGGGATGGCTGAGCGGAAAAATCGACATCTGCTTGATATTGCTCGATCTATTATGTTTCAATCCAATTTACCCAAGAAATTCTGGTCTGAAGCCTTTTTAACTGCTTGTTTCTTAATTAATAGACAACCATCCTCTGTTCTTAAAGGACAGACTCCCTTCTCTGTGTTGCGACCCACGGATCAGCCCTTTTCTGTCCCGCTTAGAGTGTTTGGTTGCACTTCCTTTGTCCATAATGTTGACCCTAAGGCCGACAAGCTTTCTCCTAGGTCTGTTAAAACCTTGTTCCTTGGTTACTCTAGTACTAGCAAAGGATACAAGTGTTACTGTCCTAGTCTTCGTCAGATGTTTGTGTCTCGGGATGTTACTTTCCATGAGACCACTCCATATTTCTCCGATGCTATAAGTAAGGGTGAGCAATTGAGAGAGGGAGTGCCACCAGTTTTTCAGAGTGATAGAGTGGCACCATCTGTGCAGAGTGAGGGAGCGCCACCAATCATTTATGATTATACTTTTATTCCGAATGAGCAAGCAGCAGACAGGTCTGTTATTGAGCATTACCCACATGTTTATAGTAGGCGAGGCAGACACGATCCGGAAGTGGTAGCGACACCAGTCTCTGAGCCTTCATCTTCGTCTTCTACTCATGGGATTCCTGTAGAAGCATCAGATCTTGATCTTCCTATTGCTGTTAGGAAAGGTACTCGCTCTTGTACTATTAGACATCCTATTACAAATGTGTGTTGTTTGTCTAAGCAGGCCGGCGCATTTGCTATTGGGATTGATTCTGTTGATATACCAAGGAATCACTATGATGCTATGAAGGACAGTGGCTGAAAACAGGCAATGCAGCTTGAGATGTCATCTCTTTTGCATAATGACACATGGGATCTTGTTGACTTACCTACAGGGAAGAAAGCAGTGGGTTGCAAATGGATTTTCACCATCAAACATAATCCGGATGGATTTGTTGAGAGATTGAAGGCCAGATTGGTAACAAAAGGCAACACACAGACCTATGGAGTTGATTTCTTTGAGACTTTTTCTCCAGTAGCTCGTCGAAAATCTGTGCGAATTATTATTTCTCTGGCTACTACCTTTGACTGACCCCTATTTCAGCTTGATGTTAAGAATGCTTTTCTACATGGTGACCTCCAGGAAGAGGTATATATGGAGCAACCTCCTGGGTTTGTTGCTCAGGGGGAGTGTCAGAAGGTCTGTAAATTGAAGAAAGCCATATATGGTTTGAAACAGTCTCCTCGAGCGTGGTTTGACAAGTTCAGTGAGGTTGTACTCTAGATGGGCTTTTCTCGTTCCATGACTGATCACTCTTTATTCTACTCTAGCTCTTCCTGTGGTTCTATCATTATGGAAGTATATGTTGATGACATAGTAATTACTGGAAGTGATTCTACAGGCATATCTCGTGTGAAGGAAGGGTTGCAGAGACACTTCCAAACGAAGGATCTGGGTAAACTGAGATACTTTATGGGCATTGAGGTGCTTAGATCTCATGCAGGTATCAATCTATCTCATAGGAAATATGTGTTAGACTTACTACAGGAGACAGGAATGACTGAATCTAAACCGGTATCTACTCCTATGGATTATCACATCAAGGAGACGGTTGATGATGTTGAGTACTCAGATCCAGGATATTATAGCAGAATAGTTGGCAAGCTAATATATCTGACTGTTAGACGACCTGACATTTCTTTTGTTGTAGGAGTTGTGAGTCAACATATGCACTCACCACGACAGTCACACTGGACAGCAGTTAGTCAGATTCTGAGATATCTGAAGAGTGTTCCTGGTAAAGGGATCACATATTCTAAACCCAAGGTGCCTCCATCTACTTTGACTCTCACTGGGTACTCAGATGCAGATTGGGCTGGTGATCATACTGATAGAAGGTCTACATCAGGCTATTGTACTCTCCTAGGTGACCATTTGATTACCTGGAAAAGCAAAAAGCAAAATGTGGTAGCCAGATCCAGCAGTGAGGCTGAATACCGTGCTATGGCCCATGCGTGTTGTGAACTACAATGGGTCAAATCTGTTCTTTCTGAGTTAAAAATCACTATTATGTCTTTTATGGAGCTCAAGTGTGACAACCAGTCTGCTATACACATTGCCAGGAATCCTATCTTTCATGAGCATACAAAGCATATAGAAGTTGATTGCCATTTTATTCGTGATCAAATCAAAGATGGCACTATTGTGACGCCATACGTCAAGTCTGAAGATCAATTGGCGGATATCTTGACAAAGCCTTTGGGTCCGACAGCTTTTCAGAGATTATGTGGCAAGCTGGGCATACATGATGTGTACTCTCCAGCTTGAGGGGGAGTGTGAAACAACCTGCTTCCCGGTCGATACCATCGACAGGTGGTCGATGGTATCGAGATTATCACAGCAACCTGACAACAGTCTGTCGATACCATCGACAGACCTGTCGATGGTATCGACAGAAGGTCAGAGGCGGAATCTGGCGATCTGCCTCTTGTCTCTATTTTTATTATATCACTTGTTTTATTGTTTTTCTTGGATTTTCTCCTTTGTACCACCTTGTACCTTACCCTAATATATAAAAAGGAGTGAGACGGCTATTGCCCTCACACACAACAGCTGCACCTAGCAGCCGCCAACATTGTTCGTGTCTCTTCTCTCTCGTTAACAAAATCTATCATATTCTTCCTTTGTGAGTGTGATGCCAGTAGAACCAGAACTTGATGCAGACGGCTCAGAAGACTCAACAGTACTAGCATAGTTTGTTGCCCCCATAGGTGGTGCAGCAGGTCTACCATGCTTCTTCCAGCATTTCTCAACAGTGTGTCCAGGTTTGTCACAGAAGGTGCACTTAGGACGTGCTCCATGTCCTCGGCCCATACATGTATGGCCTCCTCTAACTGCAATGGCTACATATGCATGAGAATCTCCAGAAGGCGAGATTGTGGTAGGATCAACTGGTTCAAAATTTGATTGTAAAATCCTTGAGTAGGCTTCTTCCAGGCTGGGAAGTTTGTCAGAGGCAAGGATGACACTGCGGGCTGAACTGCATGAAAAACTCAGGCCAGATAGGAACTTTGCAGTAATCAAGTCATCTCTGTCTTTGAATTGTTCTTGGACAGTCACTGGATGATAGAAACTCAGTTCCTGAGCAATACCTTGGATCACTCCAAAATATTCTTCTAAAGGCTTGTCTCCCTATCGTTCTGCAAAGAGGCGATCATAAATCATAAACAGAGGAAGAGCATTCTTTTTTTTATGACCGAGAGAACCCATCTCGGACGAAGCCGACATGGTAAACTCTCGAGGCATGAGAGGGTGTGGTCCGGTCACCCCCCTCCCGCGCCTAATCAGCGTGAATTGCCGTTCGCAAAGTGCCTTCGGTTCTTTTCTTGAGAGTAATGCTTCTTTACTGCATCCCATATGTCTTTGGCAGTAGCAAGGTATCAGAAAGCGGGAAGCAGGAGGCGTGCGGGCAGCACCGTGTAACCGATTAAGCGGTAGGCGGGCAATTTTTGAAAAAGTGGGTCTCTAAATTTTATATATTTTTATACAAAAATACATGTATATGTATATAAAAAATATATTTCTAAGGAACTTCTATACATACCTAATCAGAAAATCAGTAATTAACTAAGTATTCATCAATACTTTACTATTAATCAGTATCTCTAATCTTGAAAATCAGCAAGCAGATCAGTAATTGTAAATAACAAACTATGAATTATTGATTTAAAGTAATCACTAAAGTAATACTAACCAGTAGTACCAATCATTAATCACTGAAAGCAGCAAGGAAATCAGTAAAACTAATCATGCATTAGAAGTATAATAGAGCAATATGATATTTACTTAGATGCACTACAGCAGTACCCAATTATTACAGCTTACACACAAAGTATGCATTCTAAATTAGGACAAACTATATCATAGAACATTTAATGTATACAAGTTTCATATATTATAGTCGACACTACTTGGACTATGTAATTAATTAATGTTAGATGCTTACATTAGTATTTTTAAACAAAGCTGGAAAAAAGTGGGAAAAAAGCTAGCAAAAAGCGGGAAAAAAAAGGGAAAAAGCGGGTGAGGCGGGCAAAAAGCGGGTGATTATGTTCAAAAACGCTTAACCGGGTGCTTAGGGGCTAAATTAGGCGGATGAGGGTCTTGGCCAATTAAGCGGCTGCCTGGGCCGTTTTTTAATTCACTGGGCAGTAGTATAGAACATGAACCTAATAGCAACACCAGGTTCCATGCTCCCCCATAGCCATGTCTTCACCAGACTATTATGACGCTTCCATTCAGCATAGCCTTTGTCAGTAGAAACAGGAGGATCAGAATCAACATGTCTTGCCTTATCTCGGAATTCTAACACTATATGGACAACATTCATTAACAAGAGATAATTCTTCCCGTTCAGCTTGATGGAGGGGTAGGTGACATCTCGTTGTAGATGGTAGATGCCTTGGTGTCCTCCACGATTCAACGGAGAGATACGCATCACAGAAAGGGTTGAGGGTGACGGAGACATACACATCACCGGAAGGATTGAGTGACGGGGAGATACACGTCACGTCAAAAAAAATAGATGCGTGTCTGACGCATCCACAGCCCCCGAACGAAAATTCCCTAATCACACATGGAGGAAATGTGATTAGGAATTTCCTACGTACGGACGGACCCTCCGATATGAAATTTAATACGCCACTGCCTTCAGAATCGACCGGAGGAAGGAGTTGTTGGCGGCTGGTGCGCCTACCCTTGGCCGCCGGCGGCGGCGCCCAACCTTGGTCGGCGGCGGCGGCTGCTTGCTACCCGAGAGGGCAGCGGCTCCTGCCTGCTGGCCTATGTGGCTGGCGGTGCGTAGAGGAGAAGAGGAGAGGAGGAGGGGCGGCTTGGAGGAACCCTAGGAGCAGCTTTGCTCTGGTACTGCCACAAAGCAACGTGCAATGCAGCTTGCGTGAAGGTTCATGACCCCTCACCCTTTTATTAATAGAAACTTGGAGAAATTACATAGAGGTTCAGCAATATATCGAAATTACAAATAATAGAATATAAAGAGATATATTAACACAACCATTTGTTGCCAACTACATTCTACTAAATTTTAGAGACCATGAGAGAAAGAGAACCTAGCACCATTTTCTACAGATGTTCTTAAGTGTAGCATTGAACACCATATAGGTTTCCATTGAGACGGACAAAGTGACAACAATGATGAGGTTCCACAGTTGTCAATTTCCACTTATTCCTAGCAGAGACAAAAAGAAAGAGCAACGGACTGTCATTTATTGAGTTCGGATGGATGTACAAGGTTTATGTACAACAGGAAAGGTTCACGTAACAGTTCCCATAATGCTTATATATAGGCATAGAACACCAGACAACCAGGTATGGTTTGATTCTCATTTAACTACTTCAAGATATGATAGGAGTCAATGATAAATGCCCGTTTTGTTTAAATATCAAGTGACAAATGTAATGTGTGTTTTTTTCCTCATCATGCCAAAGGAACCTATCAAAAAGAAAAGAGCAACCGGTTGTAACTTATTGTGTTGGGATGGATGCACAAGTTTTTATGTACAATATTAGAAGGGTCAGGAAGCAGTTCTCACAATATTTATACATAGACATTGAACACCAGACAACCAGGTAAGGTTTGATTCTCATTTCACTAATTGAACATAAGACAAGAGTGATAAATGCCAGTTTTGTTTTATATACCAAGTTACAAATATAATGCGGATTTTGTTCCCTCATGTCAAATAACTCACCAAATACTCTCCATATCAGAGGTTGATAGTGTGGAGATGGACAAGTTTACAAGTCCAGAATCCAGAGGTCAGTCCTACATTCTTGATCCAGTCGGTCCAAAGTTCTATCTCCTCCTGTGGTCAAAAGATATAGCCTACTTCTCATTTTTTAAATGTGTTGCCCCCAACTCACATTGGTCTCATTCATCAAACCATCTTTCAGTGATGTGGTTGATGTTGATTAGACATGGATGACATTGCAGGTTTATTCCATACTTGTTAAGGTGCACAGCTACATGTTCGTAAGTGGCAAGATACGCGGGAGGGGGGTGGGGTGTCCTAGGGCACTTTGAGTTGTTTTTGTGGATCCTAGGGCATATTATGTGTTTTAATATTCGATGTGAGTGTCCTAATGTTCAAAATTAAGATTGTTGTCTATGTTATGTGCCTGATTTCATTTGTATTTGGAATTAGATGCTACAAATGGTAAAATGGTAGTCTCTATTTGAACACAAAACCACTCTAGTCTACTAATAAATAAGAGGGCAATAGAATTACACTAGTTTTGGACTTTATATAGAAAATGACTAAAACACGACATATCAAGAAGGCAAAGGTAAAAAAATATAAAGAGGATACCTTGTGTTTCGTCTATACATGAAATGAAACAAAAACAAGAGGATGCAGTAAGAATATAGAAGCATAGCCCCCTGACAGCGATGAACGGGCATTAAGAAACTAGTTTTTTTTTTCAAGAAAGACAGATATAGTGCTAGTGGGGTCATGTTGTAGACAGCAACACGATGAGAACAATCTCTTCAGCAACAATATTGTCTCCTTCAGAGACAAGCAAGAGAAGCAGAAGAAGGCTTTTAGAAGTGGCCTATGTCAATTGCAGCAAGCATTGAGTAGCAGATTGTAAGACCATAGAACGTCAAGCAGTGACACACCCTAGGCAAGCTGCAAGAAGCAACAACACCCAAAGCAGTAAGGGAAGCACTGGTTTTAGAAGAAGAGGTGCTGAAATCTCACATCCATGGTCAGCAAGAGATTGAGATCATTGGCATGAGGAAGGAGTTGTACTATTAGGGGGGGAGCCGTCAATAAGAGGGAGGAGAGGGGCTATTTGGTTTGTGTGCGTCTAAGGAGAATGGATGGTAGCGATGCAAGGAGAAAGTTCCTTTTTTAAGGATGGTTTTAGGGTGTTGTAATCTCGCTGCTCCGCTTCCATCTTAGAAAGTAAATAGACGCCAATAGAACTTTGGCATTAGTGAAACCCTACCCTTATATATAGGATGGGGGAATAATTACAAACTAAAACCCAAATCCTAATGGAGGTAGTCCTAATTAGTGAAAATGAAGTATGATTTCCCACAAAGGTTCTCTACAAAACTTAGGATGTAAAAGTCTCTTGCTGGGTAGTGCTAGTTTTTGTATGACTATGACCTTTTTTATGTGGGTTATGTTGTCATCTATATAGACTTCTGCTTAGGCATCTACCCTCATAGACTTGGTCAAATACTTTTATATGTCCTCTATCTAGTAGTAACTATTATTCACGGGACTAGTTATTGGTAATAATTCTTATAGGCTTTTGTATATCTTGTCTTGAAGGCTATCTGCAAAGCCATTGCACTATAATGGGAATTATCACCTTTTCAAAGGAGGTTAACTATATTTGTGAGTTGAACATCTTTTATGAGAGTGACATCCCATAGGCAATGTCACTTTATTATGATTTTGATTCCCAAAGTAAGCAGTTGATGGAGCCATGTTTTCCCTTGGTAGTTATGCAATCAATACTTATGTTGGGAACTATGATTGTGATCAAAGTCTCACACTTGATACACTCTCATGGAGATGGTCACTTGATCACAACTAGGGATAGAGATGATGGTCTTGTCGAGACAGATTCTCATCACTTCCTAACTCCACTACAGGTGACAATCCACTCTCTTCACTACTAAGAATGTAGAATGCAACCTTGAACCACTCTTTACGAGAGGGGATTCTAGATAGCCGTAACTCGTCTAGATTTCCCGGGAGGATCAACCGCTATGACATCCATCAAGATTTTCAAGGAGGATCAACTATTGTAACATCCATTTATTAGCATGGTAGTCGTACATTCAACTTGATTGGTTCAGTTGAAGAATAAAATTGTAGACTATCTTTCATGCCAATTCAATAAAAAGCAGGACTTCTAAGGGGCCAACTTACTATGATTAATGGTCATCGTCAAAGGTCATGTTGTCAATGTAGTTTCTTATAACTCTCCCTCACCCAACTTACTATGACTAATGGTCACAGTCTAAGGTCATATGGTCAATTTAGTTTCTTGTAACTACTCGACGATACTTTTATAGATCAAGAATTAACGCCCCCTCAAGAGGAACTTTGGTATGATTAATTGATAATCTATAGGAGTGGAAACATGTTTATCATCTATCATCCAGACTCTTAGAGTAGATCTAATACATAACGCCTTTGAGATAGACTAATCCATGTGGAAGAGTGAACTTCTATCTAAAAGAAATAACGTTGATTTCCTAAATCCTTTGTATGAAAATGGGTTTGCAAAGACTTTCAGTTTGCTGATGTCGATAGTGCCTATGATCACAATGTCATCAATGTAAACAACTTGAAGAATGTGTCGTCGTGGGGATTTGGACGAGAATAGTGAATGATGTGTGGATGATTGTTGGGTAACCCAGTTTTTCATGTATTGTGCTGAGTTTGTTGAACTAGCCTCTTAGAGACGTCTTAAGTCCATATAACAATCTTCTGAGGCGACAAACTTTACGAGAAGACTCCTCAGCAACAAAACTGAGAAGTTGTTGCATATAAACCTCTTCTAGAAGGTCCCCATGTAAAATTGTATTCTTAATATCTAACTAAAAGAGTGAACGGTCAAGATGTGTTGTTGCCAAGGAAATAAGAATGTGGACCGAAGCAATTCGTGTAACAAGAGAGGTCTCAAAATCATCCACACCAAAAGTTTGAGTAAACCCCTTTGCAACTAGAGGAGCTTTTAATCTCTCAATGGGGTCATCAGAATGATGTTTGACGGACAACACCCAATGACTACCAAAAAAGTTCTTTTTCGATGACGGATCAACCAGAGTCCAAGTATGATTATCATGTAGAACTTGTATCTCCTCCAACATGGCAGATTTCCACCTAAGATGTTTCAAGGCACCAGTGGGACACTTTAGAATAAAGATGGTGCCCAAAAGAGTGGCAAAAGCAGAAGTTGTGGGAGAGAGGCAAGATAAACAACGTGTTAAAAATTGGATGTTAAATGGTACGGAAACGTTTACCTTTGTGGAGCACGACCGGTAAATCATATTGATCCGGAAAAGATGACGATTGCAGCGTTGTTGGTTGACGACCAACTTCCATGCGTCGGTCACGTACTTGATGTGGTGACACCAAAATTGGAGGAAAAGGTTCAGGAAGTGTGACCAAGTCTTGTGTCCGTGTAGAGAGTAAGGCAATAAAGAGAAGAACAATCCGTCCTCATGGAAAGTTACATGAGTGGATACATAGATATTATTGGAAATAATGAATAGACAATGTATTCACAAGGTTGTGTTAGAATGTGTGTTGTATAAGAGAGACCCCTCTCCTTTAAATAGGAGGTGGACATGACCCTAGAGACTTCTGATGCAGCCCTATTTTAGGGCTTCATCTTGTGTCTTATTGCATTTTAATCACATCTATACTTGCTAGATTACATGTTCCTCCCCTCAATATGCATATCTATGTAAAATGTACTTATGGACATAATTTGCATGATTTTTAAGTACTTGGACCACGCTTGGATGGAAGAGAGAGAATGATGCTAGGGTTTCTCTACCCTTAAAGAAACCCAGAGTAAAGTTCAAGGCTCCCTCAACCTTCCTCTAGTGGACAAGGGTCAATTGAAGCAAAGAGGTCCAAGGAAATTCAAAGTACAAGCTCTAAGTGTTGATGAAGAAGCTAACACGGTCGTGCCACAGCAAAACGGTTGTGTTGTCCCAAGCAATCCTGCAAAGTCAAGCAATGAAGAGTCACGTTCAGCAGAACTACAGTGGAGCACCGCACGGCCATGCTCACACGACCCAAAACGGTCGTGCAGTGCAGAACGGTCGTGTTGTCGAGAAGACAGAACGGTCGTATTCCTCAAAAAGGACAAAGCCTTCCTAAGTAGCTAAGCCAAAACGTCCGAGGTGACCACCACGCCACCACGGTCGTGCTACCAGCCACCCAAAACCCACAAATTCTCCTGTAAGTTTTGCCAATTTTCACCTCGTAAGTTCTCCACCATCCCGCGTGTGTTCACCCACACCCACCACAGTTGTGCTGCCCAACACAGCCGTGCTACATACAAACCTAACAGCACTTTTTCATTGTACTTCCCATTCCACCCCCATTTAACATAGTGCTTCCCTACCACCTATATATACCTAGGTGGCGGTTGTAGCACGAAGGAGGCCACTAGTAGTCTACTCTCAGCTCCCCAATTTCGTCTCTCATCCATTCTCACTCCATTACTGTTACACCCCGATCTCACAATTACCATTAATCATGAGATTAGGGCATAAAATTGAGGATTTATCGTAATACAAAGATCACCCTTAAATTTTTTCTTCTTTTTCAAACTCTTTGTTTTCTCACATTGAATCACATAAACAAACTTTACAAGAGAATTAAACCTTGATTACTCTAATATGATCTCAACATTAATGATACACATCCATACATTCATTCTGTTTCTCACACTTCCATGTACATACGACATGATAATCAAATGCATTCTCTCTTATTAAGGAAACGAAGTTACAAACAAACTTACAACTCTCTCTCTATACAAGGACCTAGAGTGACAGGGACCGACTGAACTTAACTGTACTCAGACTTAACTCTTGTTGCAGATCTACTCTGATGCAATGATATCTTCTTCAAGTCCATGTGATTTCCCTAAAAATTTTGAGTAGAGGGGTGAGCCTACTCGCTCAGTGAATGAGTACTTCAAAGAAACAGTCTAAAGCACTGATATAATTACAGATATACTTTTGAGCAACTGATATCAATTATAACAGCAGTAAGCTTTAAAGAGTCTAATAATTGACAATCATAACTATGGCAGGATACTCTAGATATCTATAAGAGTGAATCAATATATGAAATGCTTGATTGATCATAAAGAGAACTAATAATTCAGAAACATACAAAGAATAATTGAATAACTGTACACACTTGTTGGACCTCTCATTCATTTTATTATGTCTTGATCATATGTAGCGTACTCTACATATGAAGACTCGTAGTGCACTACGATCACACCGTACAAGACTTAGCGGACACACCCGGGAAATACTAAGTCTGACTACTCTCCTGGTCTGCAATAGCAGAGAGTCAAGCCACCTCTTGGCTTTTCTGTACTCTAGTGCCACCAGGACTTCTGGTTGATGTTGGACACTGCAAACTATAATTTGAGGAGACTTCCACTAGGGCTTCGTCCCCCGTGCCACCTGATAGCACGTTCCAACCCCCGTATACTGGACGCTGCCAGGGTTAGGTCGTTTCACCCCTAAGGCGCAGACCTCACATAGGGGTTCTACGGTGTTCAGGGCTCCTAAGTTTATTATTTTATTATTCCTAGAAATCTCTTACTACATTGTACCCTTCTCTTACTTATACTCGACTCTGGTATCTCTATGGTGTCGCGTCTACTTATTTGAAGTTATAATACAACATGTATATCATTCTTGGCAGAGCAGTATATTCAAAACACTGTAATATACTGAGTAATCAACATACTATACATGCAGGCAGACTAAAATTCTTAAATAAACAGATTTCATGTCCACTTGGCACATACACACTAGAATCGTGCATATCAACCCAAATCTTGAGTTGTACATCTCATAACTCAATTAAGAGTTAATTACTTATCATGACGAGAATTATTAATAATAACTGAGAACATTGCTATCACAATACTTGATTCATTGAACACCCTACCCTTAGGGTTTCATTTAATCACCACAAATGCTACAAAGAAAAGTGTAATACATCTATCACGTACTTTTCAAATCTTAAAACACATGATACCTGGGGTCTCAATCTCTTATCACATTACTGGGAATTCTCATCCCTTCACATCATTATCATGATTACTGGATCTGGGTATTCAAACCCTTAGATCATCACATAGCATTGTTACCTCTGTAACAGGTAACCATTACCTCTAGGTCCTTAGACCAAGGTATTCATTTCACTGGTTGTACAAGTATTCTCATGGCTCACAAGGCCATCACACATCTTGTCACCTCTCACTAGGCAACAACTTATTCACATGGCTCCCATAAAGATTTCATGCGACATAAACATTCATTGAATAAAGACTACTATCAACAAATCATATAAAATCAATATATGTATGAAACCTTGGAAGTGAGTTGAATTTGGGTTTCTATGCCATTCACTAGGATATCATGCATCAATAATAACATTGAATAAATAAAGTCTATTATGTCAAGAAAATCCCTTCAAATAGATTTCACGATATCTATTCGCAAATATCCAACTTTCCGCGCATCTAGGGTTTCACCCTCTTTACTAAGATATCAAACAAACACTATTCACTTTGAACGAAATCCAAGATAGTATCTGACATATTTGTACTATGAATTTAGATAAACAATCATTCATAACCAAGGGGATCTAGATAAGCAATTTTCTCTATTTACTTATACAGCAAATTTCAATCATAGACAAATTCCCTACATTTCAGTTTACTCTTATAACCTCTGTGAATACTTAGGAAATTCTCATTAGGATGTATTGTATACATTTCTGATATGATTTTATCATCTGAACTTCATCCAAACAGAGGAAGAATCCATTTCATATCATTTTGCAACAACTTAGAACAAATAGACAATTCAGGGTTTGTAGTCGCATACTAGCAATTAAAAATTATGGATGAATTAACCAATTTTCGTGCAATATACTGTTTAAATGAAGTTCCCACTCACCCTAAGGTGTGAAAACACCTTAAAAACGTAGCTCAATGCGACATAAACATTCATTGAATAAAGACTACTATCAACAAATCATATAAAATCAATATATGTATGAAACCTTGGAAGTGAGTTGAATTTGGGTTTCTATGCCATTCACTAGGATATCATGCATCAATAATAACATTGAATAAATAAAGTCTATTATGTCAAGAAAATCCCTTCAAATAGATTTCACGATATCTATTCGCAAATATCCAACTTTCCGCGCATCTAGGGTTTCACCCTCTTTACTAAGATATCAAACAAACACTATTCACTTTGAACGAAATCCAAGATAGTATCTGACATATTTGTACTATGAATTTAGATAAACAATCATTCATAACCAAGGGGATCTAGATAAGCAATTTTCTCTATTTACTTATACAGCAAATTTCAATCATAGACAAATTCCCTACATTTCAGTTTACTCTTATAACCTCTGTGAATACTTAGGAAATTCTCATTAGGATGTATTGTATACATTTCTGATATGATTTTATCATCTGAACTTCATCCAAACAGAGGAAGAATCCATTTCATATCATTTTGCAACAACTTAGAACAAATAGACAATTCAGGGTTTGTAGTCGCATACTAGCAATTAAAAATTATGGATGAATTAACCAATTTTCGTGCAATATACTGTTTAAATGAAGTTCCCACTCACCCTAAGGTGTGAAAACACCTTAAAAACGTAGCTCATCCCTGAAAATCTCGATCTCATATCAAATCCCTAGCAATTCACTCAATTCTTCTTCCTTTCAACTTGGAAACCCTAAAAATGAGGGATTATGAAGAAAGAGTGAGAAAAGGGGAAGTTTTGATACCATTTTGGATCAAATTAGAGAAGGGACAGAATTTTGACATGTGAGAGAAGATTCACCATGAAACTATATCCAAAGAAGTTAAACTTACATAATTTCATCATTCCTCGAACCACAAAATCCTAGGTCAGCATCTTCATCTTTTTCTCCACTCAAACCCTAACTCTCCCTCTCTCTCTAGGATTTCGTTTCTCTGGATTGAACCACGAATTATGAGAGCTCCTTGTGTGTTAGGTTGATCATATAGAGCAATTGAGCTGCTTGGGTCAATTGCACTTTGACCCCTCACTAAACATATCTTATTTCAGCAGATTTTTCTGTCATAAAAAGTTTTCGTAATTCGTGTATTTCAGAGATCAAACCTTCTCCAAAAATTATGATAATTTAGCATGTTGTGTATAATTGAGTTATTAAGCTTCAATTAAAATTTGTGATCATTCCATGCTCCCATTAAATAATTAAAAATCGAATAGTACACTGCTATCCAGAATTCTGCAGAAATGTCAGTTACTGTAATTCGTCTACTGATAAGGTCTAAACGCGTCCAAAAATTATGAAAATTTTACATGTTGTTTATGATTGAGTTTCAGATCTCCAGTTAAAATTTCAGATCATTTGGAGCTACCAATAAATAATTAAAAATCAAACAATATACTGTTGAACAACACTCTGTCAGCATGGTCGGTTGAAGTATATCTCGACCGAGAATGACTTTCAAAGAACATCCACAAATTCTGAAATTTTTCACTGAAATGCACGATTGAGGTATACATATTATATCCAAATTTAATTAAATCCAAATTACATAGAAAATATGATAAATTATTTACCGTACTACTATCTTGATCAAATTTCATACTCATGTACCATTAAAACCCTAATTTCAGCCAACTAGGGTTTATATTTGTCAAACCCTAATTTCTCAAACAATAGAATACTTAACGTTCTTATTAGGTTTAAAACATCATAATTGAATTATCATCATTAATTAGATTTAAGAAATGATCAATCCAATTAAGCATATAATCATCCAGGTAAACCCTAGTTTACCAATTAAGCTCGGATATGGTCATAACAATTACACCTCCATTCCATCATTTTCCACCCCAAAAACACTTATTCTAGAGTTTTTGACAACTTTCCACCATACACCCATGTCATCTATCTACCTTGGAGGGAGGTGCTCGAGCTACTGCTACTAGGAGGTGGGGAAAGAGAAGTATTCACCGAGCTCATCATGGCTTTTCACTCCTCAACTCATTCTTCTTCCCTTGTATTTTCTTGTTCTATGAGTAGCTAGGCCCCTAGGCGGGCTATTAGAGGCTCAGAATGTTACTTATATACCGTGTTGGGAAAAATGATATAAACATTATGATTTCGTTTGCTAATGATTATGTTCTATTTCTATCTCATTCCTCATGAATTGATTTGTGGTTTGTGCTTGAAATCTCCTAGGATTCTAGGAAAATTGCTTATACGTAGTTAATTTGTGAATTGCCCCGAAGTCCAATTAATGGATCCCTAGTTAGCTATTCACCTTCCTATATGTTAATCAATTCTCCTACACCTATGTAAGAGATCTAAGTAGCTAGTATAGGAGCATTTAGTGTAATTAGCTTGGAGCCTTCTCAAGGCTTGAATGTAGGTGATGCAAGGTCTGAAACCTCACCCCCACCTTACATTACTATCCTCGGTCCCTAATTACCGTAAGAGTTCTTGTTCTAGAAACCAAGGTTTGACTAGACTCTAATTGAATTACACCTAAACTCTAACCCAATTGAGCCTCGTAAGGGTGGGTAGCAGGTGTTAGGGACTAGTTATCCTATACACACCCTATCCTATCCATGGCTAGTTAGTAGTTTAGGGCAATTCATTAGCCTCTAGCTTGTTGTTTGATTTGGTAATCTAAATGAAGAATAATTTTTACATGCTATCACCCCCAATTCAATTGACAAGTACATCCCCAAAACAGCCTACACTTTTCTTATTTGCTTTAAAATCATAATTCCCTTCTTGCTTAGCTAGTGTTAACTTACTCTTTACTTGCTTAGTTAGTTCATTGGCTTGTTCTTGCTAGTTTAGGCCTTTAATTTCTCTTGTGCTTAGTTTGTTAGTTTAGTGTAATGCAAATCTTTTTCTTGCTTGCCTTAGTGTAGTTTGCTCCTTTCTTGCTTAACTTGCTTTCCCTTGCTCATTAGAACTAATTGTCTGGATAATTTAGGTTTTGATTCTTTTTTGTTCTCCTTTACTTGCTTGTTCACCATTAGTGTAATCAACAAATCCACCTTTAAATCCTTCAACCCTAGACTCTGCAATAGGAACATAGCCAAAACTAACCTTGCTCTAACGCCCCTTTCTCTCTTGGGTTCGACCCCTAACTTACTGTTTTCCTATACTATAACACGGCCACGTGCCCTTGCGGGTAAGTGTGTCAGTCTATGTGAGCAGCCTATTAGGGCTTTATAAATTTGAAAGATACCCAGTGTGTTCGAGCCCTTGATATGTGTGCATCTAGTCAAGACTCAATTGATTTAGGTGTATATACCTCGGGGTAAGTAAAAACGCACCAACTTACAGACCTGACTAGACTTGACTAGACTTTATATAGACCTGCAAACTCCAACCCATATATGATATGACTTATAATTCTAAGTTCTAACGGATACGGCCAATTTTGGGATCCAGGCATTTCTAACCTTTTTCAGAGAAGGGGTATCCCAAAATTGTCGTTCTTATGGCGGATGGGGATAGCTCATTGATCATAGGATCAAAGTTATGAATAAAGTCAACGCATCCAAAAACTCAAGGTGGTAGAGGAAACAGCTTATCATGTGAATGCAAAATGGAAAAGGGATTTTTTCTTATCTAGAACCGAGGTTGTTTGTCAGTGGATCAAAAACAAGCAGTGAGAACAGCATCAGTCCACATATTTTCGGGTTGGTTTCAATGAATGGTAAGAGAGCATGTAATGTCAAAAAGATGACGATTTTTGGGCTTTGCAATACCGTTTTGGTGTGGAGAGTAGATATAAGAACGTTGGTTGATGATTCTCATATGATTATCATATCCCAACAAAAAGATGAAACTATGTGTTGAAGTGTGTTATATGTAAACTGCGTAGAAACCTGAACAATAATCATTTTGTGAAAGGTACGGAGAAGGAAAACCGCATCTCGTGTTTGAATAAGCTAAAGTCATGTCAATCGGGAGAAATCATCCATAAACGTAAGAAAATATTCAAAGCCATTGTAACTAGTTGTTCGAAAGGGGCCACAGACATAGTATATATCAAGTCAAAAGGTTTCAAAAACTGCCTAACAACACGAATTGGAAAGATACACAGTGGTGCTTTCTCATTTGACAGGCGTTGCATAAAATAGACGAACAACTTAAGAAAAGATTTATCTAAGATCTGCAGCTTGTCCAAAGTAGGATGACCAAAGCAAAGATGTAGCTGAAAAGGCAAGGCTAGCAACAAGAGTATTCATCCAAAGTAAATGAGAGAAGTAGTAAAAGTCACCAGGGCGCACCCCTTGAAAATCATCATCAAACTCAGTCAGTCTTGTAGAACAAAATCAGCTGGTCCAAAAGTTAGAAAACCGCAAAAGGGATCAACTAGTTTTGCTACAGAAATCAAGTAGTATTGAAAGTTAGGAACAAAATGAACAGCATATAGTAATAGTTTAGAGGAAAATGGAACAGTGTCACACTTGGTGACCTGTTTAACAGAGGCATCTGCCAAGGTGACAATGGAGTGTTGGATAAAAGAATCAGAAGATGTAAGAAGATGTGGCATAACGGTCATGAGCTAGGTAACACTGAATCCACTATCCAGCTAGAATGAGCGACAATTATAAAGGATTGTGGGATACCTTAGTGAGCAGTGACATGGGCTGAAGGTGTCACAATAGGCTGGTCACCAATGTGTTAATCAGGGGAGGATGTTGTCATGCTATTGTGAAGCACCATACTGACGTGTAGTTTATCATTGTCGTTGATACTCCTCATTTGTGAGTGAATGTGTGGGTTGTCTAGTCGGGTTTAGAGTCACAATAGTAATGAGTAGTGTGGAAGCCTGAGCAACATGCGCAAAACTCTTATGGTGCTATCATCCAAAATGAGCATGGTAGCCATGTTTGGAATGACACACATCCTCAACATGGTCCAAGTTGTCGTAGTAAGTACATTTTGGTCACAGACCGGTGTGAGTACCACGGCCTCGTCCATAATCCTTGGTAGCAGCAAGTGCCATTACAATTTAGGCTTCATGTACTTCATTGGGAGGGGTTGGGGTAGAAGCAAGGTTTTAAAAAGCGCAAAGCGGGAAGCGTGTGGACGGGACCTTGTAGCCGATTAATCGCCAGGCGGGCGATTAAGCGGGCGCTTTTTAGAAAAGTGGGTTTCCAATTCCTATAAACTTTTATGCAAAATTACATACATATGTATATAAATACTATATTTTTGAAATTTCTATACATGTCTAAACATTGTACAAGACAATATAAAACACCCAAATAGTTTATAACACAACTATACAACAATGATTGTATCTATACAATATAGTAAACAATATACTTGTCATACATAAAGCACCCTACACATAAAATAATAAGTATGTACAAGATGTAACAACAATTTTGTATCACATGTTTACATAGCTAAACAGTAAACATAGCTAGCTTACAAACATATTGTTACATCTGCACATCATCCAATAGTCATACATTACAGCAGTACATTTAATCAAAGTATGCATTCTAAATTAGTTAATAGTTACCTATAATTTACTTGGATACATCACAAAAATACCATATCATTACAGCTTACATACAAAGTATGCATTCTAAATTAGAACTAGGTATATCATAGAACATCTAATGTATGCTAGTTTAATATATTATAGTCAATACTAATCGGGGCATATAATGTACTTATTGTTATATGCTTACATTCGTTTTTTTAAAGCGGGCAAAAAGCGGGAAAATGCGGGTTAAGTGGGCAAAAAGCGTCCGCTTTTCTCAAATTTTCTTAAGCGGCGCTTAAGGGTGTTTTTAGGCGGACAGCACCTGTTGGCGCTTAAGCGACCGCTTACGCTTTTTAAAACACTGGGTAGAAGACATCTCAGACTGGGACAAGCAGAAGTCTGGTCCATGGATGTGATGTTGGTGCCGACAAGAAGTTGGCGTATGGCAGCATACCGGGTATGAAGACTGCTAAAAATCATACAGCAATAATGGTGTCTTTTTACTTGGTAACTTCAACATGTGTGGTGAGTGAGGAAATTTAGTTGTTTCACGAAATTTTTCATGGTATCATAGTACTTAGAGAAGGGTCGCTCGCCTTAACGTTCAGAAAAAAAAATTGCCCATTAAATTGTACAACCAGAGGCAGTTGTCCTCCCATGTGTCAAACTATTTCATTTCTTCCCACATGAGTTTGGCTTTTTTATGCCACATATTTAACAACCACATCAGGCTCCATACATCCTCAAAGCCAAGAGAGCTCCTGGCTATTTTCTGTGATTTGTGCCTCATCGAGTTCTTTAGGTACAACTTCTTTGATGAATTTAAATTTCCCCATGAACTCCAAAAAAATTTGAACAGCATTCATCTATAGCAAATAGTTATCACCATTGAGCTTAATAACAGTAAAATGGAGCATGTCACTATAGATAACAGTTTTGTTTTCAGCCATTATAAAATATTAATAAATTACCGGATTGAAGGCGGGTAGAAAAACAAGGCGCTCAAGAACAATATTACGGTAGGAGGAACAAAAGAAAGGCACTACAGGAATAATGATACGGTTGGAAAAAAGATAGCACTACTAGTATATAGGCGTGGTAGGAACAAGATAGAATCACATGAATAAAGGTGTTATGATGTGCAACATAATAAGAAAATCTCTTATTATGTTGCTTGTTGTTGTCCTTGAAGTCAGCGGTCGTCTGGGAGGGGAAGAAGAGAAAGGAAGAAGAGGAAGGGTGTGAGGGATCAGAGGTTAGGACTCTGTGTCTGATGCCATGTAGAATGAAATAACCATATATACAATAATATACAAAAATATTCTAGTCTCCTATATATAGGAGTCCAGACATACATGGGTACACTAAAATGGGTAAATGGATCCTCGCTTAAGAGTACTTACATAATAACAAGAATTACATATTATATGGGCCTAAGGCCAATTAACAAGTAATAACAAATAAACCACTTAAGCTGACAGAAACAATATAAGAAAAAATGTTCCTTCAAAGTTTGCACTCTGAGCATAATGGAATACTCAAGTTTAATCCCAACAGGTAGAATTGTCATAACCAAGCACATGAAATGACACTATATATGCATTTTCTAGCTTATGGCAAAATCTCCGAACTATACGATATATACAAACGATTTAAAAATAAAAATAACTTAGTGCTGATATTAAAAACATGAAAATACATATCAGTGCATTCAATGGCTGCTGTTGTCCATACCTGAACTGTACACCCTAACTAAAAACCACCCAACCTTTCAGATATCTTATAAAACTATCTAACAATCATTTCACTAAGCAATCTGTTCCGCCAGCACCCTTCCCTCCTCATTTCATGATCTTGAATAAAAAGTTTTGATGGCGCGCCACCTCTACCACATTCTCACTCCTCCAACACCGCCATAGCATCATTGTATCTTGGCACCGTCTTCGAAACTAAAAAAAAGCACTGCCAATAGCAACAGTATATGGACCAACTAATCCAGAAACGGCAGCAGTAAGCATCCATGTCACCGGCTCACCACCAATCTCTTCCTCTTCTAAATAACCTTTTCCTCCCCATCCTCTCTTGACCATAACTACTAGTGAGGGTATCCAGCTTGCCATGGGGCAGGGAGGATGGAGAGGGAAGAGGGAATCAGGAAAAGTGAAGGTGGGTGATGAGAAAGAGGGGACTCAGGAAAAAGAGAGGTGGGTAGTGGTGGCATGAACAACTATTCATGTTAGTGTTGATGGAGATAGCAGCCCATGCTGCTATTACTGGATTGGCAGCATTCGAAGTTTTTCTTGCTAAGATACTATCAGACTAATATTTTGTTCTATCTTTTTAGTGAAACGCGTTGAACAATAGTATCTTGTTAATTTATGAATGAATGCTTTAAGAACTGAGATGTTATTGTCATACTAACTTTATAAGTTTTAATTCATATATAAAGGTTGTAGTTCGTAAATCATAATGATTGTCCAGAACAATATGCAACCAATTGAAGTGTTATACAAGATTTTAGCAAAACCAACGCACGATGGCAGCTTCAAAAAAATCATGAGCAAACATGCAGAATCAAGATTGCTTCCACAGAACCCACAATATATATATATATTTAATTAACTTGCTTAGCATTCAGTATGAAACTAAAGTAGATTCTGTAATATGTCTGAGAAAAAGAAAACGTACCTCGCCAGTCATCATTGTTATGACATGTGGTGTAAACCCAGCTCCAGCAGATGAAGACAACCAAGGACCTACCAAAACCAATCAGACTAGTCAGATGATCCGAAAATGAGGATACACCACAGGTTTTATTGGAAAACTAATGCTTACTGAACAGATAATTCTAACTGGAAAATTTGAACACGGAGGAGAGAAAGCTGCTGATGTTAACCATGGTTTCAACACAAATTCAGAAGTATAATTGTTAACTAGGGGAACAAAGAGATGGTTCTGTAATAAAAGTGTAATGAACAAAAAAGCATATTAAATATATATTTTTAAAGGCATAACTAAATAAGAATCTTAACAACAGTCCTTGACAAATTGACATTTTTAAGAACAATGATTATGTACCAAGAGGGGTGTTAGTTTTTAGTTACAAATGGGGTGGGGGGATTTAAGAGTAAAATTGCTTTAAAAAAGACTGTTGACAGAAACTACACAGACTAGAGAATTAAACTGGTGGTCTAATATGAATTGAACTGGTAACTGGGTTATCATTTATTCATATTTAAAAGGGTATTGGTCTGGTTTTAGAGTTGAATTCTATGATTTTTTTTTGCACTGCCAATTGACTCGGTAAAAATGGTATACTTGAGTCAGATTCCAAAGTAGCCCTTGTTATATAACAGGGAAAGATATACATTGACAATCAGTAACAAATTGAAGGTACAGAGCTCTTGATTTGGTGTTAGTCTTGTTGCACATACATAGTGCGGAATCATGTGCAAAAGGAATTGGCAAATCATTCTTGCATTTCAGGTCGTGAGTGTTTATTGTCCACTATTAGCAATCCCTGGTTCCTTTTATATGTGATACAGATTATGGGCCCACATGATGGTTGCAGGATGAATAAGTTTAATTTCCCCCAACTTCTTGATCAAAAAATTCCCTGGATAATGCTACGTGACATTCCTAAGGAAGATGGCATCACAGGCTTCACAGCCCGTTGTTAAATCCACACACACAGCAGCTTTAACGTCCTCCTGCTGTAGAACTCAATATAATAAGAAGAACCATCCATGTCTGTTGCATATATGAATAATAGTTTACAGTGACCGAAAACATTCTGTTACAAATGTGACAGGGATGGGCAGCTTTGACCTCATTTTCGGAAACGTGACATAAACCATACAAGTGGTGCTGTTTTACTTATAGAATATTCAGAACAAGGTGACGACAACCATTAAACTACAGATACAAATACAAAAAGAAAAGATGATTACAACCGGCATTTCTTATGACTTCGGGAAAACAATAATACAGTAGGGGCGCTTTGTTCAGAATGCCCCAATCTCCACTACATTGACAGACAAACGGAATCCACATTGAGGCGTTTGCTGCTAGTTACACAAAGAGAGAGTAGAAGTGAAAGCCAAATCTCACCGTGAGCAGCCAGCTGTTGCTTCCTCCCGCTACCAGGCGGCCTCCCCCTCCGCTTCTGCGTCTGCGAACCAGACCCAGACGGCGACGCCATAAGAGCAAGAGATCCAGGACCAGAGCTGCCAGGAGGAGAAGACAGCGGCGACAATGCAAGTGTCATGGCTCCCTCGGGCCCGTACTTTCTCGGCCTCCCTCTCTTCTTCTTCCCTTCCTCGCTCGACTGACCACTGCCACCTTGGCTTCCAGCACCGAGGCTGCCTCCTTGAGAAGACGGTATGGGAGACTGCGTATCACTCTGGAACGGTGAGCTAACAGGGCCGCCTCCGACAGAAGCAACAACGGCGGTGGCAGCTGGAGCGGCATTAGGGGAGTGCATAGGCATAGTCTGGGTAGGGTTGGACGCCACGGGCCTCGCGTCAGCCTGAGGGTGTAGCCCCGGCTGCCAACCAGAGCCGGACGACGGTGGGACGCCCCGCTGCATGAAGTAGGGCGTGTGACCGGACATTGTCATGGACTCCCTCCCTTCCATGCATAGAGCGGGTAATCGTTCGCCCGCCGGGGAACAGAACACAAACAGAGAGAGAGACCAGACACAAGGACGACGAAGATGGGACCTAAAGGTAACCCGAGGTGGTCAAGTACAGATGTAGAAATTGGAAAAGAGGGAACTTGGCATTCAAGTAAAGAGTGAGCAAGGAAGGAATGGGTTTATGTTCGGGGAATAAATGTGCAGATCTCCGAAATTGGTGAGAGGAGAAGTACGAAAAGGACGCGCGCGCCCTGATCCTAAAACATAAGATAAGGGCGGGCAGCGCGGGAAGGCGGAAATGAAGGTGATGTTGATGAAGAGTTCAAGGAAGGCAAGGAAAGGATAGACATCCTACTTATTTTTTTACCCTGGCCGCCTCTCACAGTAAAACCCTAGATTGGTAAGACATACCACGACGAGCAAGTCGACAGCTTTCTGTGAACGAGGTGACGGTGGGGAAGAAAGCCCAAATCTTCGCCAACTTCCCTCGTTATGCTCCTTGGAAATGCGACTCCGGACGTAAGAGGAGGCAGAGAGCCGAAAACCGAAGCCCAGCGGCTTACTTGACCATTGTCCCTCCGGAGACGTGAGAAAGGCCGGCCGCGAACAACTCCGACGATCACTGAACAAGCGATCGGAGGATGGAGAACGGAAACCAGTACAGGCTGTGAGCTCTCAAACAGAATGGCAACCCCAAAGATCGAACGAGCTTAGCCACACACGAGGACTGTGAAGATAGGATGAGAAGAGAGAGTCAGAGCGCGGCAGTCGAAGCTCTGCTTCCCGGTGGTGCTGGCTTCAAACTGGCAGACGATGGCGACCCTAGCGGCAACCAGCCAATGCCCTCACCTCTGCTGTCCAGCTTCGGCTCTCGTAGCAGGCACCGTCCAGCTGGTACGACAGGCCTAGATGCGTAGTGAGAGGGGGTGGAGGCAGTGAGAGAGAGAAGGTGGGCGCAGCAGAAGGCCGAGAAAAGGACGAAAGGGAAGAGGGTGAGGTGGGTCATACGAGAGGGCAAGTTAGTCAGGGACTCTCTGAACAGCAGTGGACGAAGATGAGAGAGAGAGTTGTGTTTGGAGCGGATGTTTGGCAGCGTGTAATAAAAACCGGAGTGAATGCTGGGTTTGGGAGGAAAACGTGGGGCTTCTTTTCCAGCTTCCTCCTCATCTTTTTTGAAAACGAAAAAGTGGGTGGGAACAAAGCATGTTTGGGGTTGTGTTGATGTGAGGGGGATATGTTTAATCTCGGGATAGGGATTGAGGGGAATTACTCTAATCCAGTTACCAAAGGTTTGGAGCTTAGCTTTGTCATTGTCTGGTCAAATTACATTCTAATCAGACTTCCGCTATAAGATAAAATAGTTCTCTCATCCTTTTCTATCGGGTTCCGGATGAGGACGAAGTGTTTTCTATTGGCCCGGCGCTGACAAATGGATGTCTTTGTCAGACGACACCCGACCGAGAAGTTCAAAAAGTCCTTGAAGAGTGTGGCCTTTGACCGGAGAAGCTGAGAAAATAATTGATCCTATGTGGGGGTGGAGAAAAAGATTAGCTATCTGGACTAGGGGTGTAAATAGCGTGGATAGGGTCTGGTCATATCTATATTTTATACCTAATTAATAGCGGGTAATCTAAACCGGCACCATATTTTGGAACCTTCCTTGAGGTTGTTTTTTTAGAATATGTCGTGTTCATTTCCAGTAGTGGATATCATTTTAGAAAATTATAATTATTCTTCACCGCAAAACAAAAATGTATAAGAGATAAAAATATTATTTTATTTTGATATTTTTGTTTTGTAGTGGAGAATTACTTTGGTTTCCATTTTAAATTTCAAATGTGTTTATATAACATATCCCATAATAAAAGTAAAAAGATCAAACAAGTGGTAGTAGAATTACATAACAAGCCATGTGGTGACTCATAAACTACACATTGCGGACTGATTTGGATATGACATGGGCAGATATATATAGTACGAGTTTTTTATGTCACGATTCATATCACATTCTTTTTATTTGAACTTCTACACTAAGACCCTCCTCATAGAAAAAAAAATTATTAGTAGCATTGTTAGAAAATATATCTGAAATCACACATGCAAAATCAGATTGCATACAAGGAAGTGGTGAAAATCATTAGCATTTAAGGTACGGCTAGTCCCATAACCATGCATGGTATGTTCTCTTGTTTCGGGGAAGATGGAGGCTTCCCTTAACAAGCCTTTGCCTAGCCAAGTGAAATTGATAATATAACTAATAATCTAGCAAAACGATGGATGGGAGTAACTAGTTTTTTGAGTTTCCGTTGGTGTCATCTGGGATTTATTTTAGCATGTATGAACCATGACATATACCGTCTTCATGAAGCTGATCTGGGTGTGTGTATTATTGCTACGATTTCATAACCATTGTGTCCGTTTCAAACTATGAGTCGATATAACGTCATCTTATGAATCAATAACATACTTGTGCAAGTTTGAGACACGTCGATGATAAAATCGTGCTTCTGATTTAGTGGGTGTGTTAGTATCACTTTATCGTGCATATAAAACAGATGAAGCACACTAATGAGCACGCAGAAGGAAAAATAAATAAACATGAAGCATACACTATAATCGAAGGAATGAGCACATATATTATAAGATACATATCTAGATAATGTCTTTTTTAAATCATGTGAAAAGTTAGAATGTTCAAATTCGCTAACATAAACCGATGTGGTTAACAAAATCCAAATACAACTAACCGAAATAAGAGTGAGTGTGCAGTTGTATTCAAAGACTTTGTTTCTACTATTTTTTCTATTAATTTTAAAATTACTACTCAAACAGCTTGCTTCGGTTGATTTAAAAAAAAATCAGTATTAATAACAACTATGTTTTGAGTAGTTTATTTATGCTATTTTTATTATTATCTACTTAATAAAAAAATAGTGACAAACACTACTGCTTGGGTGATATTTGAGCATATTGCTTCCATTGGTATGTAAATTTTTTTTTAGAGGAGAGGTGACAAACTTAAGCATGCCTATAAGAATTGGCATGTGAACTAGCATTGCCATCTTTTCTTATTTGAAGAACCCCTCCGAGGAAGTTCGCATGATATATAGTTGATATGAGTAATATCGGGAGTGGACACACAATGCCAAGTCACCACATGTCTAACAAGGCAATTGCTACTGATACAACTTACTTTC
Source organism: Alisma plantago-aquatica (assembly GCA_963693085.1). Lineage (NCBI taxonomy): Eukaryota > Viridiplantae > Streptophyta > Magnoliopsida > Alismatales > Alismataceae > Alisma > Alisma plantago-aquatica. The sequence continues at coordinate 582,863,863 of OY856411.1, forward strand.
AATCATTTTTTTAGTTTATTTTTGTACAAAAGTCGAGGTATAAAAAATTTGAGCAGTTGGCTTCAACTAAAATATTATATATATATATATATATATATATATATATATATATATATATATATATATATATATATATCCTATATATCCTATATATGTGGTAACAGAGGCTGGTGTTTGACATTATTTGAAAAGTTAACTTCAGCTATAAAACATCCTTTTACTGAGATGGTGACAAACTTAACTATAGGTATAGAAGAAAGTTAGTGAACTACCAAGTTATGTTTTCATCTTTAAAACAATTCAAGGAGCCCTTCATAGACAAGGTCACTTTACATACACCCATGTAGAGTAATCATGGGACTAGAGTCGTGTAACAAGCCACCTCGTGTCTTTTTTCTACAAACAGCTTGCTTCCCAAAAATATATATATTTTTTATAAAAGTGGCGACATATACTTTTTGAGTGGTATGCTTCAAATGATTTTTCAAAAAACTTATATAAAAGTGGTAATGGATGTTGGTATTCGGTGATATTTGAACAACTTGCTTCAGTTGTTATTTAATTTTTTTCCCTAGAGTGGAAATAGACTTAACTATGGGTTTAACACAATCATGTGAATTGTAACCAGCCATACCTTGCCATCTATTTTAAGGAAGCTCTCCCAAACTGTCATATCAACCTCAACTAGGCATAGTATCCCAGTACAAGACATGTATATGTCAGAGAGTGTGGTAGTTGTTCGATCAACTTATTTTCATTTTTTTTTACAAAAATGGTGACAATTGTTATTTAAATAGCTTGCTTTAGCTTTTTTTATTGGGTTATCTTACAAAAACAATGATAGAATCTGGTGTCAGACTCTTTTTGAAAAGAAAAAAAAATCTTCAACTGATACATGATTTAATACTAAAGCTGTGACGAACTTAACCATAGGTATAAGAAAAAATCATAGAATTTTCAACAACCACTGCCAGCTTTTACTTATGAAAAGAAACCTTCTCAGGTAGGGTGACATTTGATCCACCCCAGCATAGTCACTTCATGACCAAACATGTGGTTGCATGTCCTCTATGTATCTTTTTTTACAAAAATAGATGATGATGCCAGGTGTTATTTGAGCAGCTTGTTTCAATTGATACATAGCTTCTTCAACTACATTGATGAAAGACTTAACTATATGTACATGGAAAAATGAATGACTAACATATGTTCTATCTTTATTTGTCCCTCCCAGATGGGGCCACATTGATTCACCCACACATCATATCTATATTTTTTAAGTTACATAGATAAAAAAAATCTAAGATTTCTTTCATAAAATACAATTTGACTAAACTATAAATTATTTATAGTTGTGATTCTCTGATGATTTTAAAATATCTTTATAAACTCATACTAATTATTTATAATTTGAATTATATGTTGGGTTGATCCAACTGCATATGGTTTAATGACTAATGAAGTGAACACTCTATTAAGTTCAATTTAATTACATTTAAATTTGTACTTCTTGGGTTTATATTAGTCATTATGTGTTCAAGAGTTTCTACTATATACTTTTTAGAAGAAAAAAAACTCAATACCATATCCATAATTTAGAAGAAAAAAATAGAAACTATAGATTATTTCATGATATTTAGAACTACACAAGTTTAGAGATGTTCAATTACATAATTATCTGATAGATAAATATATTGATTGTGATTCAGATTCAACTATTTCAAGCAATTTGATTTCACTCGGTTTAAAGCTAACTTAATATAAGTCATGTTGTTTAGCATGTGTTTTTTGTTAGTTATATAAGAAGATCAATAGAGGAGTGGAAATTATTGTTTTTTCCTAATTACATGCAGCTTCTTCCATGTACTTGAAGAGGACGAGATGCAACTTATGGTAATAATTTTCTTGAATAATGGTATTCCTTCATATTCTATATTGTAACAAAAAAGTTGTGGAGGCGGCGAATGCAATTTACAATATTACTTCTATGATTATAGATAGGATAGGCCCTTTTGTTATATAGCTATTTATGAAGAGATGTGGAGGTCAAATACAAAAGGTGAGCTTCAGGTTGAATTTGACCAATTCATCAAAATGTCCTGACCACATTGTGAGGCCGATCACTTATATTGATAAGCCAGACCAATGTTGACATAGATTTCCTTACGGGTCGGGCATGAGCCAAGGTAGGCTCAGACTCGAAAACATATATAGTCAAAGTATTATATAAACAAATTTATTTAACCATCTGTCTATTTACTATGTATATTATATATATATATATATGCGTGTGTGTGTGTGAAGTAAATTCTCCTAAGAAGTATTAACTATTCCTTTATATAACATGATTTTGGTTAAATTTATGAAAATATTGGCCTTATATAAGCATGATATGCTGGCTTTGTGGATATGCTAAACTTTGATTTCAGTTATGTAAATATTTTCTACTTATGTTATGAACACGTGCATTAAGTATTTCATGATACCATGGAACTTGGACAAGATCCCATGAAATAATTGTGCAAAAATTTATATAATTGGATTCTTATAAATCAAGTTATACTTAGAATTATGTTTTTCATGGATGCAGTTGCACAACTTTATATAATTCAAGTGAGGATGAGTGAGGAATGGTAAAAACCATCCTAAATGTACGTCAACACCCATTAGGATAGGTGTAGGGAAATATGGGGACAGAGTGGATGGTAGCAAATGAAAAATTTTCTTCCTATATTTCTCTACCAGTAGGTTACGTCAAGAACAATGTATCTAGAAAAGAGGGTGCAAAACATACCTTGTATTGGAGCAAGTCCATTGACTATTCTTGTAGAGAGATCTGCTTCCTTCTCAAGTAGCACATGGACGGCAACTGTAGGCATCCTCTTGGTGTAGTACACACGGATGATGGTTGACGACGTCCTCTTAGCGTGGCAACAAAAGCTTTCACACCCCTACGTAGTCTATGCAAACGACTAGGAAGTCCATGTTATGCTTTCAGAGCCAAAGGGAAGGAGTTGTTCTTCCATTTGTTAATATGCTAGCATCGACTTCCTTCCATATGCTATCGTCCCTTTTGGGTAAGAATGTGAGGCTCTCTCACACGTGACAATAATTGTGAGATGAGGAGTCTTGAGAAAATCTCTTGAATATCACTCTAGATTTTATGTCTTGAGACTTGGCCACCTCCTTCCTTATATAGGAGTGGATGGTCTAGGGTTTTTGAAATCTATGAGATATAAAAGATCAAAAATCATGGCTTAGTGGCTATTGTGAACAACCAGTCAGTCAACTGGACCATCGAAGGTCGACTGGCACACCTATGGATTGAATGGACTGTCTAGTCGGTTGATTGGCTTGTGGTCAGTGGCGTCATAAAACTGTATTTTAATGCAATGATTAATGCACGTCGTTATGCATATCATTAATCATTTAACTTAGTCAAAGTATTCCTTTAACCCAGTAAAACTAGTCAATTTGCATTCCGTCAATCGAGTCAGTATTTTGACCATTTGTTGAGATCTCAGTTCAGCCAGTTGGTTAGATACTCCAACCGACCAACTTGTTAGTTCCATTGTCTAGGGTCAGTAAGGTCTAGTTGGTCAAATGGACATTCCATTTGATTGATTGGCACACCAATCGATCGACTGGACACTCCACTCGATCGACTGGCATAGCCAACGATGTTTAATTTGTTTACCTAAACTCTTTTAGTAACCAAGTTAAATATTATCTATGAGTAAGCTCATATTCCAAGCCTATGTGTATGACCTTATAGGTCACATATTATATTGTCTATAAAGTCCATAACTATCATGACTACACAAACAATGAGTGATATCTAGCAACACATCATTTCTACCCAAGTAATTGTAAAGTTGGTCAACAACTTCAACCTATAATCTGTGATCAGTTTTAACATGATTGTGTAGTTCTCTTGTCTCTGATATCTAGATTGTATTTGAGGCATAGAATTGTCATCCTCTTAATACTCAATCTATGTTTCTTGAACTAGAGTGGAATTTTGAGATACAATGAGTTTGCATATTGTATATTAACTCACACGAGCATGGCCATGAATTTTTCTTTATCACTAGTACAAAAATGACCTATAATATCACATTTATGGCATCAGTTACACAAAATACGCCGAAGCCAAGCCACAATGATGTCGGTTCTATACAAAGTGTGAATTCATGTTGATTAAGAAAAATACACGGGTACAAGTTTTACTTAACGTTGGTAAAATGTCACGGAAACTGACATCTAAAGTTACCCACAAAATACAATTTTCCAGGAGAAAATAATTGCCTCTAAAATTTGTATAACAGCGTCGGTTTTAGCAAAAACTGACGATAAAAGTTTCGCGCCATGTCCCTATGAAAAAAATTATCTGCTCATCAGTTGTCGGATCTGTAATATAATCGATGACTAATCACCCTTCGTGAGATAGTTTTTTTTATGTGGATGGACCTATGGAGTCAAAGTTTTATTAATAATCGATGACTCGTTATTTTTGCTCCTTATCCCCCACAAAAATATCCCCCCCCCAATTTGACCCTTCACCGTCGGTTTTTGTTCCATAATCGACAACTATGGTCCTAACACCATACCGGTTTTTTTGTTTTGTATATGTAAATGGACGTAAGTTTTAATCACTAGTAACCGACGACTAAAGCACACTTAGTTGTTGATTTTTTTAAACAACCAATGAATATAGAAAATTTAATAGCACCCGTGCGAAACAGACTCTTCTCCATTCTCTGTTTCATCATGATTTCACTAGGTTTCTGGTGATTCTGGAGATTCTGTTGGTCTTCCTCCACTCGTCATCACCACCGCCACTACCTTTGGTCCTCCTCCACTCGCCTCGCTACTGCCGTTGGGACCTCCACTCTTCCTCGTCTGTGGAGCTGAGGTGCTACTCGCCGTCACCACTGTCATTGGGCTTCCTCACCATTGTCGTTGTTGAGGAGGTACTTGCCGCTACGTCGCTTTGGGATCTATCTACCGCCCGCTTCCCTATTGCTACTGACGTTGGACCTAGTGAGCTTGGGTTGGAGCTTCTACTAGTGAGTTTAGGCGCTTGGTGCTTCCCCTACTTCTAGGTAAGAGACTCCCTCACACAATGTCACCCATGGCCAACTAATAGGATGTGATTCATAATCTACATTACTCCTTGTTGTTTTGTTTCATAGCTTAATTGTTGGATGTATGTTCATGAATATGGCCCTTAAACATGGTTAAGGTTACATATCCCTAAAACGGCAGCCCAATATTGTAGTTACCTTATTGAAAGTGAATCACTTTTTTTGGTTAGTTATTTATTTCTCTTGCATTCATTAATGTTATATAATTCGGATTGCCCTTAGGTCATCTCTCACTCCCAAGGTCATGAATAATTTATTCCTTGATGATGAACATGCATGTACATTGTAGATGTTGAAATCAATGTTATCGAATATGGTACCTAGACTAGGGTATGATTTGGATTACCATGTGTTGTTGTTGTAAATCAACTCAAATCAAGGTGCCTAATCTAGTTTTCTTAATTAATATTAATGTTTGCTTTCTCTCTTGAATAACTAATCCAAATAGAAGAATGAATTGAATTAAATGATGTTGCATAAAACCTAGGATATGAACGATGAAGTTAGGATTGTTGGCATAGGAATGACAACATACATATATTTTGTTGGCTTAGAAGCTCGTCTGAGATTTACTCGTTAGGAGTAAATCTTAGATAGTCCCCGGTTTGGGATTGTTCGTAAACACTTGATCTCACTTAGGATGTAAGTGTATAATGTATATTTGGTTTTCATGATGTTTCGTCAGCACTTCCCCATTTTTTCTCTAAGTACATATGTTGGTGGGCATTTTCCCATATACATCGGTGTACTTGGAGAACTACGGGGAAATGTTGCTAAAATTTTCTTGAAAACTGAATACACATTATACACTTACTAGTGAGATTAGGTGTTCAAGAATGGGATAGGTGGTACACACATTTATTACAAGACCCTAAACCCTGATCTTTTAACCCTAAATCCTAATCTTTTAATGCTAAACACTAATCTCAAAATCTTTATCCTAAATATAAAACAATAAACCCTAATCTATCTATAAATCCTTAACTTAATATGTAATCCCTAAACCCTAATGTATACTTGTTTTTCCTTTTATCATAGAATGGATAGATCATGGATGTCCATTCCAAATCGTTGCACCCTAGAGTTTATTGCCGGTCTTGATCAGTTTATTAGATTTGCGGAGGAGCATAGGAAACAACTTGGAGATAGATTCTATTATCCATGTAGGCATTACAGTAACAACTTGAAAGTCAACATTGGTGATGAAATCAAAACTCATATCATGTGCAACGAGATTGTATAAGGCTATATAGAATGGTACTGGCATGGAGAGATTTCAAACCATAAATCAGTAGATGTCGATAGCAATGCTTGTGTGGAAGAAGAAATTGCCATCGATGATGTATATGAGAATGAACTGGTTCTAATAGACATCGTTGATGATATGTTGGATAGTTGTGGGGTAGAGCACATTGATCCACCTTCCATGTTTAGGAACATTATGCATGATGTTGTGAGAGACCATTATATACATGTTGTACTAAGTTTATGAAGCTTAGCGCTATGTTGAGATTGTATAATCTGAAGGCTAATAATAGATGGAGTGACAAAAGCTTCACGTCATTGTTGTCTTTGTTGAAAGAAATTCTTCCTGAAGGAAATGAGCTTCCAATCTCAACATACGAGTTAAAGAAATTATTATGCCCAATGGGAATGGAGGCTAGGAAGATACATGCATGCCCAAATGATTGTGTATTATTTCAAAAGTACTATGTGAATTTAAAAGGTTGTCCAAAATGTATGGTGTCAAGGTATAAAATGACGACTTTGGGAAAGTCCAAAATTGGTTCTCCTGCCAAGGTGATGTGGTATATACCTGTAATACCACAGTTTCAATGCTTTTTTGCCATTCCGATTGATGCGAAGAATTTGAGGTGGCATACAGAGGTTAAGAAAAATAATGATGAGATCCTATGACATGTGTCTGATTCCCCAAAGTGGAAGAAGATTGATTTATTGTATCCTAAATTTGGTGAACAAGTCAGGAATCTAAGACTTGGGCTTTGTACTGATGGGATGAATCCATACATGACATTGAACAACTAGCATAGCACTTGGCTTGTTATGCTTGTTATATACAATCTTCATCCCCGATTGTGTATGAAAAATAAGTACGTTATGGTGTCTTTATTGATATCGAGCCCTAAATAATCTAAAAATGGTATTGACATTTATCTTGAACCTCTGATTGATGACTTAAAGAAACTCTGGGGTGAAGGTGTGATGACCTATGATGCTTCACGTAGAGAGACATTTCATTTACATGCTATGTTGTTTTGCACTATTAATGACTTTCCAGCATATGGGAATTTGTCTGGATACAGGGTAAAATGATCCAAAGCATGTCATGTATGTGAAGAGAACACTGATTCAATATGACTAAAACATGGCAGAAAGACCGTATATCTTGGTCATCGAATGTTTCTTCCAAAATTCCATCTGTACCGAAGGTTGTGCAAAGCGTTCAATGGATGGAATGAGGAACAGAGTGCGCCTAAACCTATACCGGGGGAGGTTGTTTATGAAAGAGTAAAAAACTTTGATAATGAATTTAGTAAGAGATCACAATGTACCATGCCCACACAAAGTGACAAATCTTTATTCAAGAAGTAAGTCAATATTTTGGGATCTTCCTTATTGGAGTTCTTTGACTATTAGGCATTGTATCGATGCCATACATGTTGAGAAAAATGTATGTGATAGCGTCATTTGTACTCTGTTGAATATACCAGGTAAGACTAAAGATGGGATCAAATCTAGAATGGACCTATGAGAAATGGGAATATGGATAAAATTAACAGAAGTAGTTAGTGATTATTGGAGAACATATTTACCTCCTGCTTGTTACACATTGCCTAGAAAGGAGAAGAAAGCTTTTTGCGAGTGCTTAGTTAATGTTAAGGTACCCACTACTACATAACCGACCTTTGGTGTCAATTATTTAAGGCCTGTGACGATGGTTAAAAAGCGACACATATGTGGGCAACACTAAAAGGTGAACCCTTAGGCGTCGGTTTGAAAACCAATGCCAGAACCCTTTGCGCCACCCAAAACGCGCCAGTAGGGGCACTATAGGCGTCGGTTATTGGTGGGGAAACCGACGCCAGAACCCTTCATGCCACAAAAAGGGTGCCAGTAGGGGAACTATAGGTGTCGGTTATTAGTAGGGAAACTGATGCCCAAACCCTTCACGCCTTAAAAGGGTGCCATCTAGGTCAGTTTCTTAGTAATAACCGACGCCATATCACCTACCGCCACAGCCGTGTTGGCCAGCATGACCGTGTTGTCTGGCCTCATTAGACGGCGTTTTTTACTATTAACCGACACTGTAAGCCTTTGTTGTCAGTTTTTGACTAATAACTGATGCCTATGTTTTGATTTTTTTTCTTATCAGTTTGCAGGCCTGTTGTGGCTGATCGCAAGATACAGAAACCTGCAGGTTTACGACATCCATTGATATCAGCCAACAACATGCCACAAACCTGTAAAATTAACAAGATTCATTTTCACACATATATCAACCTATAGTTCCATTCAATTTTCACACATGTAGAAACATTCAGACACATATAGAAACATTCATGTAACAACCTGCAGTTCCTTTCATTTTCACATTCACACATGTAGAAACATTCAGACACATATATAAAACTCATGTATCAACCTGCAGTTCCTTTCATTTTCACATTCACACATGCGGAAACATTCAGACACATGTAGAAAATTCATGTAGCAACCTGCAGGTCCGTTCATTTTCACATTCGCACATGTAGAAACATTTAGACACATGTAGAAACATTCATGTAGCAACCTGCAATTCCATTCATTTTTACATTCACACATGTATAAACATTCAGACATATGTAGAAACATTCAGACATATAGAAACATTCACGCATATGATAATTCAGAAGAAAAAAAATCATTTACAAAATATCATTCTTTAGTCATTATCGCTATCAACATCCCAATTATATTTTAAAACTCTCACTATTTGTATGGCTTTTGCCCATTCTTCTTTTACATCATTTAATTCTTCCGTCGTATAGGAAGCATGAACATATGATAAGGCATTACCTGTAGTGAGGTCAGTTTTAAACACCTACAAAGAGAATGATGTAAAGAGAATGATATATATATATAATTAATAATATATAAATAAGATTGATATATTTCATATTATCTAATGGGACTATATATAATACCTCATGTATGTATCGATGTCCACTGCGGTATATTTGATAATCATGTGCATAAATCGCATCACATAGTATGCACATGCCCAGCCGTTGTCTTGTGTAGCACACTATAAATTGAAACATACAAAATATTAAAAAATACAACCAAGCACAGTTCACATAAATAATATATATATTGGAGTCAGGAACTTATTTCCATGTTCTCCCAAATTATTGGCTGGTTCTTTTTCTTAGGGACCTTTCCTCTAGCCTTTTTGAACTCATGTAAACCCTACATGTTAATGTAACACAGTAAATTGCATAATTAAATAGTAATGTAATAACATATGTTAACGGATATAAAAATAAAATATTTCTCACCGAAATAATGTCATTTTCATTGCATGTCCATATTTTAGATTCAATTTAGTCCCCTTAGGATCTAGATAATAGACAGTGAACGTCCCAGGGACAATAACTAGTAACTCCCAATGCGTACCCCTAGAGGTAAAAAAGTTAAAAATTAATAACTCGAAATCCACAATAAAAATATAAAATTTTTAAGTCCAAATTATAAGCAAAGTAAACTTACTCCACATTGAATGGAGCTATTATCACCGTCTTCTTATTTTGACCAAAATTTATAAAAGCATCACAACACTATTGTTGAACTAACGAAGGGTAATTGGCTACTAGACTAATCAAAGATGGAATCAAAAATCCTACACGTTCAAATGAAAAATCTGCACATATCTTGTCTAAGTAGCTGCAAAACATGTATTACATATGCATTAATATATAAGAAACTAGATCACCAGATCCTACTCAAGGTATATGGATGTATAAATAAGATCTCACCTTATCCATAGCTCTACCACAGATGAATTCAGCCAATCATAGCAAAATAACTCCAAAATATCTTATATAAATAGTTTATTTTTGTATTATTGACCTACAACATCCGCATATATAGAAACATTTATAGAGCAATTTATATCATGTTCACCTAACCATACTACCATACCCCTACCATTAGGACCTAACGGGGCATGTAGGCTATGTGGAACCCAACTTGGTAATGTAGGAGGTGGAGGTGGAGGCCTATATGCTCTAGGTGTCTTCGTTTTAACCTGTATATATAATTTCAGATCAATTGACCTCATATATACACACTAATAATTTAACGTAATAGAAATTTACCATACAATTTTAGTATAGATGACATCCGCTTTGGGCCATAATATCAATCCGCCTTCTGCCTCACCAAGCATTTCACAATCTGGGTGGGCATATGGCAATGGAAGATCCATCCAACTGGGGAATATACGTAGCAGGCTCATACGAACCCAACCATCTGGTAATGGAGACCCATGAAACATTTCTGTTGGAAGGGATGGGTAAGCCGACACCTCTGCAACGACGTATTCGTTACTTTTTAGACGACATGGCTTCAACCCCTACAAATTTATGTAAAGAATGTTATATACATATATACATATCATCTTGAAAACATATCATCTTGAAAAGACTAGCTACTATGTTAAAAAAATACTTACAGCGGATGTGCTAGGTGTTGGGTCTACAAGATTACTCTCAACCTCTACAGTAGGAGTAGAGAGGGACACCATAGGTACTGCCTGAGTGGCAGTCAAAGATGATTGCCACTTTCTCATTGCTTCATGGAGTGTCTTATCAACTGCTTCCTTGACTCTCTTATCAACTACTTCATCGACTCTCCTATCAACTATCTTGTCTACCTATACATGGATAAAAGAAATGTTAGCTTCTGATTATTGAATTCCCTTTTACAGTAACATTCTAAAAAAAAATAGGTTACTTCTTCTTGTGAAATTCTTACTTTTGGGATATGTTTGCACTGGGATGGCCCAAAAAATGCTTCGATGCCCACACCAGCGCATACACCCCTAACACGTCTAGGATGCTCTGGGTTACCCAGAGCAACTGTCAATTCATCCCTTGTGCCCTCAGGGATGAACTTGCCTTGTTTCCTTAGCTCGTGCAGCTCCCGCTAATCGCCATCAACAGAAATTGGTAAGTAAGTAAACACCACAAACAATCAATATTCGAACGATTGCTCTAAGAGTTATATTTTACCATTTTTGCAGCCGCCTCAACAGTTGCGGGCTTCTTTATTACCCCCTTCTTGTTTTGCCTCCCAGCTATCCATACATCATGGTGAGGCAGATGTGCGGTACCTATAGTAGAGGACTCTTGAGTAGTAGTAGACTGAGCAGTACACTCAGCATGTAGTCTTTGGCAAACGCCTACATAGCCCTTTGGACCCATTGTGTGGTCATGCACATTCAGTGCACGCCTCGCTCTTTGCGCCTCATTGATAGCCTAGTTAGTATGCACATTGATTTGGTTAGTAACACTAAAGGTTAATCTTGAATAGGTGAATACAACATATATTAATTAAATAGGGAGTAACACCTAATACCTTGAATTCATTAGTATTTCTTGAAGCAACAAACATGTCCCATTCTTCTGGGTCCAGGATGTTCAGTGGCTGACTTCTTATTCTTCTCACCATCTTTTATGTATTCTCAGGTGAAATTTATCCTATAGTTCCTTAGGACCCTTCCAAATCATTGCATCACACATTTATGATGCAACTTTTCATCCAACACAAATATACTCTGCAAAATAGAATTGCTATTAACTAGTATCCAAAAAATTAGTAATCTACAAAATAGAATTGTAAATAATAATAACTCACACATAAATCCTTCCATATTAAGTCTTTCTTCCCCTTAGGAACTTTATGCCAAGAATCTATCTTATAACCACAATATCTATGAGTAACATACCCAAGATATGAAACAAACGAATTGCGGTTCACTCCAATTGCATTTCCTGCATTATCAAAATCCACAACTAGTTTGGGTCCATTGCCCCTTAGCACTGTTGACTTCTTCATCATAGTGATGCCCTTCTCTTGTCAACTTTTGGTACTTCTCATCAAGTGCCTCAAGTGCTTCAGAGGGTACATGTGCATCATCAACCTAAAATTTGACAAAATAAACACACTTATAGGATATAATTATAAATGGACATATAGATAGAAATATGTGATATATTTTTAAAACTTACATTGTGAGGTGGCGCATTGGTATCCTCACCATGCTCATAATGGACATCATTCATGCCCATGCTCAACCATCTGAAAATTTCATTAAAAAATCAAACATTTAGCATTTGACATAACTAGAAGATAATGAAACATTGAAAAATGAAACATTGTATAGTTCTCATATACAAATGAAACATATAAAAAATATAAACATACATGCCTCTAATATTGCGATCGTTTATCAATTAACAATCCTTCATTATGATCTTCGCGCATATACAAGTCATCATTAGCTTCAATATTTTGTGGCGTTGGCAACCCAACTGAGAATGGACTGGAGTCATCATACTTATCACAGTACTCTTCTTCATCTATAGGATCTTCAATGAACTGTCTTTTACTGAAGTCATCAATTTATATCGTGACACACCACATTTTGGACAATCTTTCAAATCCACATAGTCCTTTTGAAATAATACACAATCATTCGGGCATGCGTGTATCTTCTTGGCCTCCATTCCCATTGGGCACAACAATTTCTTTATCTGGTATGTTGAGATTGGCAACTCATTTCCTTTAGGAAGCATTTATTTCAACAAATACAACAATGACGTGAAGCTTTTATCGCTCCATCTATTGTTAACTTTCAGCTTATACAATCTCAACACAACGCTAAGCTTCGTAAACTTAGTACAACCTGTGTATAATGGTATCTCAACATCATGCACAATGTTTCTAAACATGGGAGGTGGATCAGTTTCGGTGTGCTCTACCCCATAACTATCTAGCATCGCATCAACGATGTCTACTGGAACTGGTTCGTTCACATCTACGTCATCGGAGGCAATAACTTCTTCCACACAAGCACTGCTATCGACATCCACTGGTTTCGGGTTTGAAATCTCTCCATTCCAGTGCCATTCTGTATAGCCTTGTACAACCCTATTACACATGACATGACTTTTGATTTTGTCACCGGTGTTGACTTTAAAGTTGTTACCGCAATGCCTACATGGACAGTAGAACCTATCTCCAGGTTGTTTTCTATATTCTTCGGCAAATCTAATAAACTGATCAAGACTAGAAATAAACTCTGGGGTGCAACAATTTTTATCCATTTTATGATCAAAGAGAAAACAAGTATATATTACAACAAGATTAGGGTATAGGGTTAACAAATTAGAGTTTAAGCATGGTTAAAACTTTAGGGTTTAAGGTCTTATATATAATTAATGGTTAAAACATCCTAAGTGAGATTAGGTGTTCAAGAACAGTCCCAAACTGGGGACTATCCAAGATTTACTCATATTGAGTAAATCTTGGATTGGTTTCTAGGCCAACAAATACATGTGTTGTCATTCTTGTATATAATAAATGTGTACCACCTATCCCATTCTTGAACACCTAATCTCACTAGTAAGTGTATAATGTGTATTGGGCTTTCAAAAAAAATTTGGCAGACCGCTGTTCTCAAAGTACATATGTACTTAGAGAACAAACGGGGAAATGCTACCAAAATTTTCTTGAAAACACAATACACATTATACACTTACATCCTAAGTGAGATTAGTTGTTCAAGAACAGTCCCAAAATGGGGACTATCCAAGATTTACTCCTAATGAGTAAATATTGGACGAGTTTCTAGGTCAACAAATACATGTATGTTGTCATTCTTATACCTACAATCTTAGTTTCATCATTCATATCCTAAGTTTTATGTAACATCATTTAATCATGCTTGTCAGTAAATACTAAACAGTAAATAAACCATGATTCCATATATCAAAGATTTGAATCAGGGGTCAATCTTGAAGTTTTAACTAGAGCTTCATATATCAACATACATACTAGGTCATATTTCAAGTCAAGATTTAGGCATTTAATCACCTTAGGGCACATACACGATTCACAAGGTATTTGGGTGCACAAAGAATAATATATGTTAGTGATTTAGGAGTTCACATAATCATTTTAGAAATAGAAGACCCACATGTGAGTTAATTTTGGCATTCAACATCAATGTATCTTTAACACACATGTTTCAAGGTTCAAAGCACATAATCAAATCAAATAGGATACTAGAAAGGACAAGTTTGAATCTTATTTTAACATGCATCAAAATTTATTGAATTAGGTCAAGCATGAGAATTAGACAAGTTAAAACAGTACATTAATACTAATCAGTAGAATAATGAATAAAAACTAGTAGATAATAAATACAAATCAATAGATAAGTAAATACAAATCAGTAGATAAGTAAATACTAATCAATTGATGGAAATAAGTAAAATCAAGATATGTAACCTACCTAGCAGTAGGGGAAGCAGAGGCTAGCTCCGACGACCTCAGGCTCGAGCTCCAATGTTGCAGAAGCTCCTCCGACGACCTCAGGCTCGAGCTCCGACGGTGTGAGGAGCAGGGGTGGCGGCTTGATCAGGCAGCGGTGGCTTGACCACGGCCGTGCGGGAGGAAGAAGAGATTAGGGGGTGGTGGCTTGATCACGGCCGTACGGGAGGAAGAAGAGAGCACGGGAGCTTCAGCAATAGTGGTGGCGTCGACCACATGAGCTTCGGGGCTAATTTCGACCATCGGAGCTTCGGCGGCGTCGACCACAAGAGCTCCGACGGCGTCGAGAGTGGAATAGCGGGGCTAATTTCACAATGTAACAGAGAGAATGGGGATCAAGTCTGTTTCTCGCGAGGGTTATTAAGTTAATAAAGGCACCAGTTATCTAAGAAACTGACACGTAATATCCATCAACGTTGGTTGCCAGAAAAAACCGACGTCCATTGGACAATCTTAACCCTAAAAATTTTCACGGGGATGACGCGCGAAACCTTATTAGCGACCTTTGGAGGTAATTTTTTTCATCGTTAGGCTTCGATTATTAGGTAAAAAATTGACGCCGTATGTGAAACTTTGGGTGTAATTTTTTTCGCTCGAAAAATTAGATTTGGCAGGCTATTTTAGGTGTCGGTTCATGATAGGGAGCCGACGCTAAATAAAAAGCGATACTTGTGTCTGATCGGTCTTAAAATATAGATGTCGGTCTCTGTAATTAGCTGACATTGCAGGTTTTAGACGTCGGTTTTGGATAATAACATATGTCTCTAAATGTGACGTTATAAGCTATTTCTGTAGTAGTGACCACATGGTTACTCGTCCAACATTCGTAGATTGGTATCAATGAAAGATCTGAAATTAATAGTTCTTAAATCTCATGATTGTCACACTCTAACACAACACCCGTGGCAATTCGATCTATACTGCCAAAGTATGTAAGGTTTGCAATCACTAGACTTTATTTCTTCTTCAACAGTCTATGCAGTAAAGTTATTGATCCTGAGAATCTAGATAATTTGCAAAGAGAAGTGGTTGTTACCCTATGTCAGCTTGAGATGTATTTTTCTCTTTCATTCTTTGATATCATGGTACATCTTGTTGTCCACTTGACTAGAGAAGTGAAAATGTTGGGACCAGTTTTCTTGTATTGGATGTATCCTTTTGAACGATACATGAGCATTTTTAAAGGTGATGTTCGAAACCATTATCAGCCTGAAGGGAGTATTATTGAGGGTTATGTGGCGAGAGAGGTTATAGATTTTTGCAATGACCATCTGAGTGGTAATGACGCTCCTGTAAATGAAAAAAATATTGAGGAGTATTCTGGCAAAGGGATTTTAGGAGCACGAATGAAAGTAATCATCTGTGAGCTGTTAGAACAAGCTCACTTGTATATTTTACACAACATCGACAAAGCGAGTGTTTATATCATGGAACATACTGATTTCATCAAGAAACAATATCCTTGAGCTAATTCAATATGGCTTGTTAGAGAGCATAACAAGACATTTGTTAAGTGGTTTGAAGATAAAGTCTTACTTCTACTATCTCAAACACCAAATAATATTTCTGAAAATATCAAATGCCTCACCTTTAAACCAAAAATGAATGTTATGTATTATGAAGGGTTTGATATAAATGGGTTCTCATATTACATAAAGCGTCAAGATGATAAGAGCGTCATCCAAAACAGTGGGGTCACCTTTCAAGCGTCTTCATTGTTTTTTTCTAGTGTGAAAGATAAGAGTCCACGTAAAGCTAAAATGTCATATTACGATGTCATTGAAGACATATGGGAGTTGGACTATGTAGATTTTGGAATTTCGCTCTTTAAGTGTAATTGGGTTGATAAAACTAAATGAGTTATAATGGATGAATTGGGTTTCACATTAGTGAATTTTAAGAAGATTGGCGAGAAGGGTGAGCCATTCAGATTGGCATCACAGTAGAAATAAGTATTTTATATCGATGATCCCGCAAATGAAAAATGGTCAGTTGTTCTTCATGGTAAAAGACAGTTCATTGAAGATCATTTAGATGAAAAAAACTACTATGATAAGTATGATGACTCAAGTTCATTCTCAGTTTGGTTACCAACACCAAATATTGAAGCTAACGATGACTTATATGTGCGCGGATATCACATCGAAGAATGTTAATTGATAACAGATCTCAATATTAGAAGCATATTTTTATTTTTTTAAATGTTTTATTTTTTAATGTTAGATCGATCTGAACTTTACAATGCTATATTAATTTATAGTTATGTTAAATGTTAAATTTTGATTTTTTTTATATGACACTTTCATATGGCTGACCATGAGTATGATGATCATGATGATGACTACCATGAGGGTGAGGTGTCACCTCACAATGTAAGTTTTACAATATGTCCTATATCTAGCTATATATATGTCCATTTATAAGTTATATCCTATATGTGTTTTTTTAATCAATTTTTAGGTTGAGGATGTACCCCCTGAAAACCGTGTGTTACTTGACGAGCAGCAAAAAAATTGAAAAAACCAGGGGCATCACCATGATGAACAAGTTACTACAACAAAGAGGCAATGGACCAAAATTGGTTGTGGATTTTGATCATGCAGGAAATCCAGTTGGAAAGAACCACAACTAATTTATTTCATATCTTGGAGTTCTTATTCGTAGCCATTGTAGTGTAAATGCAAAATCTTGGCATACCATTCCTAAAGGGAAGAAAGACTTAGTATGGAGAGAACTATGTGTGAGATATTATCATTTGCAATTCTATTTTAAAATTTATTTACAATTCTATTTTTTAGAATACTCTATTAAATATATGAAATTTTGTAGCTGACCCCAACATAGTTGGGATTGAGGCTTAGATGATGATGATGATGAAAATATTTGAACTGGATGAAAGCCTACATCATAAAAAGGTGATGCAACGTTGTGGGAGGGTCCTAAAGAACTATAGGACAAATCTCAACTGAGTATGCATATGAGAGGCTGAAGAGGAAGAAGTCAGGCCTTGAGCAATGGAACTACCTGAACCTGACTGAGTGAAAGGCATTTGTTGCTAAGAGAAATACTGATGAATTCAAGGTATTAAGCATCACTCCCAATTTAATTAATATACATTCTTATGAATTCACCTATTCACGATTGACCTTGATTATTAGTAACTAATTCAATGTGATCACTAACAAGACCATCAACGATGCTGAAAGAGCAAGGTGTGCATTGAATGTGCATGACCACACGATGGGTCTAGGTGGCTATGCAACCCTTCACCAAAAACTATAGACGTCTTTCGTTCAACAACCTATTGCTCCTAATACTGATATTGTTGAGTCCTCTACTACTACTCCTGCACCTCTGCATCGCCATGATGTGTGGGTACATGGGAGGCAAAATAAAAAAGAAGATATAACCAACCCCACAACTACTGAGGTGGCTGTAAAAATGGTAAAATTCAACGCTCAGAGCAATTAGTATTGATGATTATTATGTTTACTTAGCAATTTTTATTGATGATGATTAGCGGGAGCTTCAAGAGCAGAGGAAGCAAGGCTCGTTCATCCTTGATGTCACAAGGGATGAATTGACAGTTACTCTTGATAACCCAGAGCATCCTGAACGTGTTAGGTCTGCAGGGATTGGAGTGGGTCTAAGAGTGTTCTTTGGGCCATCACATCACAAACATGTCCAAAAAGGAGACTTTCAAAAGCTGAGGTAAGCTATTCTTTTTTAGAATGTTATTAGATAGGGTCAGGAATCAAAAAGTGTTTATTTTGGCCATGTATAGGTAGATGAGTTAGTTGATAAAAGAGTAGATGAGTTAGTTGATAAAAGAGTCCAGGAAGCATTGAGCAAGTGACAAGAATCTCAGGCTGCCACTCCGACAATACCTGTGGCGTTCCGCTCTTCCCCTATGATAAAGGCATCTAGCACGTCCATTGTAAGTATTTTAGTGACATAGTAGCTAGTCTTTTCAAGATGATATGTTTATTTATGTATATAACATACTCTGTATAAATTTGTAGGGATTGAAGCCATGCCATCTAAAATTGAAAGAACTCATCATTGCAGAGGGAGAGGCTTACCCACACCTTTCAGGGCACATGATTCATGGCACTCTAGTACCCGATGTTGCTGTTCGTGTGAGCCCTAGGCTTGTGCTTGCTGCTTGGAGGCAACATAATTGCCATATGCCCACCCAGATGCTGACACACTTGGTGAAGCAGAATGTGGAGTGGTCTTGTGGCCCGAAACAGATGTCATCTATACTAATCATGTATGAAAAATTTACATTACGTTAATTTCTATATATGTATATACATGACAATTGATATGAAATTATATATACATGATAAAGGGAAGAAACCCACTACAACTCATCCTCCTCCACCTCCTCTTGAAGTACCTAGTTGGATTGCAAAGGACCTAAACAACTCAATAGGTCCTGAATGCCAGGCTATGAAAATATGAATAGGTGAACATCCCAAAAATTGTCCTATGATTGTTTCTATTAAGAAGGATACTACATGCCAATCATACGATAATGATATATTTATACAAGATATTTTGGAGTTGTTTAGTTATGATTGGTTGAATACATCTATGATAGAACTATAGATATGGTGAGACCTTATTTATATATCTATATACCTTATTTTATATACGGTGATCTATTTTCTAATATATTAATGCATACATAATATATGTTTTGCAGCCACTTACATAGGGTCTGTACAAAATTTTCACTTACCCATGTGGGGTTTCTAATTCCATCCATGATTAGTCGTGTACATAAAGAACCTTCATCAGTTACCTTATACTGCTCTATCACTTCTAAATATTTTGGTAAAGCAAAGAAGAGTGTGATAAAAACTCAATTCAATATTGAGTAAGTTTACTTTGCTTATAATTTAGACTTAAGAAAATTACATTTTATTGTGAATTTTGAGTTATATATTTTTAACTTTCTTATCTCTAGTGGTAAGCATTGAGAGATACTAGTTGTTGTTCCCAAAACATTGACTGTTTATTATCAAGATCTTCAGTGGAAGGAATTAGATAATTCGGGACACATAATGAAAAGGTCATTATTTACGTGAGATTTTTTTATATTTATATCCATTAAAATATATTATTACATTATTTTAATGTGTTACATTAACGTGTAGGGCTTTAAAAGATTACAAAAAAACCGGGGGAAACATGTGCAAGAAAAAGAAAGTGTTAGTCTGGGAGAATGTGAATGTAGTTTCCTGACTCCAATGCATTTATTATTTATGTGAACTATGCTTATTTTTATTTATTAACATATTGTATGTTGAAATTTATAGTCTATTGTACAAAATAACGACTGGGCATATGGATACTACGTGATGCGATATATGGACCTAATTGTCAGATATGTTGCACAATAAATCGAAAACATACAATAGGTATTATATAGTCTTGATCAATATAAGTATAGTCTCATTAGATAATATGAAAATATCAAACTTATTAATTATATATATATGTCATTCTCTTCTCAAGTGTTTAAAACTAGTGACTTCACTACATGAGAAAAGTTATTAGATATACATATTCCCTATACGATAGAACAATTAGATGACATAAGAGAACAATGGATAAAAGCCTTTGAAAGGGAGGCAATTTTTTTATTATAATTGGGGTATTGATGATGACAAAGAATGACATTTCTAAACTTTGATGTCATAATTATTTATGTATTTGGTGGCATTTCTAAACTTTGAAAGACAAGCTTATATATACATGTGTGAATGACTTTTTTTAATTGTCTTATTGAAATTTGATCTATATACATGTGTGTGAATGTGAAGATGAATGAATGAATGCACTTCTACATGTGTGTGAATGTGAAAAGAGATGAATGAATGGAACTACAGGTTGCGACATGTGTGTGAATGTGAAAATGGAGGAATGAATGGAACCACAGCTTTCTACATGTGTGTGAATCATATGAATAAATTAATTGTGTATATACATGTGTGTGAAACACATGATGTATATACAATCTTGATCATCTTGTTATTGTAAGTTTGTGGCATGTTGTTAGCTGAAATCATAAGATGTTATAAATCTATAGTTCAAAACTGAACTATAGGTTCTGCATCATGTTGACCAGTAAGATAGCAGTCCTGCAAGCTGATAATTAAAAAAACAATACTTAGTTGTCGGTTATCTAAAAAATTCATCAATTACTGTCAAAGGCGTCGATAATTTATAAAAAAACTGACAAGTATGATCTAACCCGGGCCAATTTTTTTATTTGAGTATGGAGATAGACTTCAGTTTTCTACAAAATAACTGATGACTATGGATCCTATTGGTGAAGGTTATCTAAAAAACCCATCATCAATGTCGTCAGTTATTTATAGGAAATCTACAAGTATGCCCAGTTTTTTTATTCAAGTATGGAGATAGGCATCAGTTTTCTAAAAAATAACCGATGAATATGGATCGTACCGGTGTCGATTCTTTTTTTGGTTGCAATTAGGGCTGGCTCTATGTCATCAATTTTAGAAACAACGCTGTAGGATTCTACCTTTAGTGTCTCCCACTTGGGTGTCGCTTAGAAACCGACGTAAAAAAGCCATTTTAATCGACGTTAAAGGTGGTATCTATACTAGTCTCGCTTGTCAAGGGCTAGCGATATCAAACTCTCATAGAAGGGACAAATTGCATTTACATTACTCGTAGTCAAACCCCATGTGTCACAATGTACCCAATCACCACTTTTATGGCAACCCTTATTCAGGATCACGTTGGATGGTGTCAAAGTTCATCTCACGACATGTGATGACTGTAGGTGACTTTAGGTCTAATAACCACAACCACCACTATCACTTTGAGAGTTGATTCTAACTACCATTTCATGGTTTCCATGTATCAGTCTCAAGGTGGGTCTGTCCAATACACTATTCTCTAACACGCATATATGTATTTGACTTGACATCCAATATCATGACTAATGAGACTCTATCATCAGTCAATGCACACTCCACTCTTATATGTTATTGTCGTCTATTTTCCTTCTACAATAACACCTGACCAGAGATACAACAAGAATGTATGTACTCTTATGATACATATAATCTTGTTCTTTAGGTCCTTAACTTGAAGACATATGCCATTGAGTCACATCATTCTTTAGACATCTATTACACTTGTGTCATTATCTTTTAACCAAGACAGACATAACGAATGGAATTACCTTTATGAATATTATCAAATAAAGTACATGATGCATCAAGGTCTTACTTCTTTGCTAAACAAAGCTGCTAGAGAGAAGAATATAGATCCTATTCATGTTGATCACAATATGTCTACTTCCCATATTCTATTTGCAGATGATGTAGTCTTTTTTTACATATACTAATCACAAAAATGCTAATAAACTTTCCACTATATTGAAGGAGTTCTAAAATATGTTAGTCATGCATGTCAGTAATGCAAAAGCAGTCTTTTTTGCAAATAAAGCCACGACATTCAGATGTTGGAACAAACCCTCAACATCAAATTTGGTATCTTACCCATGAAATACATTGGGTTTCCTCTTTTTCATGGAAGGATTAATAGAAGCCTATGTGCCCCCATCTTGGATAAAATTAAAGCAATATTATATGGGTGGAGAGCTAGAAATCTATCTTTTGCGGGAAGAATTAAATTGGTGGCATCTACGCTATCTTATTTCACTTATGTTAGGCATCTTCTTTTCCTCTCCCTATTAGTATAATAGATGGCATTGATAGGATGTGTCTTAATTTCATGTGGGAGGGAGGTGACATGAATAAAATCCTACATACTATTAAAAGGAATCAAATTTGTCTACCAAAGGAAGAAGGAGGAGTGGGATTTAGGTTGGGAAGGGATATTGTGAAAGCTTGCATTTGTCAAAAAATCTAGAACATAGCTAACAAGAAAGATGGGCTATGGATCGGATGGGTACATGGCAGATACATGAAAGGTGATATCATTTAAAGATGTAAGATTGCTTCAAACTCGTCATGGGTTTGGAAGCAAGTTCTTAATACTAGAGAACTCATCAGAAATAGTATTTCTTTCTTTGTTGGCAATGGGAAATACATAGCACTATGGAGGGATCCATGGAAAAGTAAGGTGTCTACTTGGAGGAAGTTATTGGAGCGGAGTACATCTTGAAGTCAGGCAAAGGGAAACATGCCAAGTTCAGTTGTCTACTGACTGATGGAGTTTGGTCCTTGTAATATCCTCAAAATTGGTCAATTTAAAATATATGAATACAAGGCTTGTTTAAATAAGAATATTCCATATTGTAACTGATAGAATAACAATATTATCCACTTTGAGGCATGGGTGCAACCCATGGCCCAAGCGTGACCCATGAGATTTTTTGATTTGCAAAAGATCCTCATGGCACAAGCTTAAGAAATAAAAGTAATTCATACATAAATAAATAGTAATGGCTTTATGAATTATTGCATAATAGAAATATAATATAATGGGCAAGTTTCTAAAAATTAAATAAGATATGTGTTATTTTAGATAATTAATGGAGTAATTATCTAACCATGTCTTACAAAACAAGTTTGAGACATCAAATAGGGTTATCTTGTCTTGACTTTTGGAATACTTAAAGACAATAAGGAAATTAAGATAATTATAGAATTTGAGAGAAAAGGGACTTTCCATGTGGTAATGGTAATTGATTTAAGGATATTCTTGAAAGGCAAGTTTCATCCATTAAAGTTATTCCAACAAATCCTAAAAGTTACATATAAGGTGGGAGAGATATTAAGCAGTTTCCCTCTAAGTTTCATAGGAAAAGGAGTCTCCTAGTAGCCTATAGAAATTCAAGAAGAGAGGGGTCTATATGTAATAATTACATGGATTTATGTTTTGGAAAGTCAAACAAATCAAATCGACTTTCTCAAGAGAACCCACATGCCATGTAATGTCTCACGTCAGACTGGACCATTGGATCATAGAACTGACACCCTTGATTGCGTCTCCTAACTTCAATAGTACATGTGACTTTCCCTCATGACATTCTCTCTCCCCTCTCCACGTCTTACCCTATTTCTTCACCCATTAGAGTTGGGAGATAGAAACATAATTAACGAGCCCTAGCACAAAAGTTACTTTGCTAGTTTTAGAAAGTACCCAATTTCCTTCTAAACTCAAACTCTAAGGTAACTTTAGAACCATCAGTTCCCTACCTCCCTGCCTATATCAAGCATTAGGGAGTTTCCCCATGACCACCAAAGCATCCCCCTCCACTCAATTTCTCATGAAAGCCTTAGAAACCTCAAACCAATCTCTACTCCCAACACCATACGTTTGAATCCTATCTCTGGGATGGAGGTAGTTTTTGACCAATTGGATGGACCTGGAGCATCATCAACCTACCATGATGAAATTCTGACTATGTTTCCAACTGGAGGAAGTTCAGTTTGTCTCCCACCATAGTTGACAATCCTTCCTTGCATTATCTCATTGGAGGGCATGAACTGAAGTGATGTGATGCCTCATGAGTGATAGGGAGCTTCTTGGACACCATCTTACCCTCTGACAAACTTCAAACTTGTAGGTAGTATAGATACAATGCTTCCTTCATCTCTGGCCATGTCACTATTGGACTTGACCTGCCTTTACTTTCCCCGATCTCCTCTTGAGTTCCTTCTGGGTTCTCTATATTTGGTTAAGGATGGCGAAGATAGCCATGCCTTCAGTGATGGTTTCCCGACCCTAAAAGCAGAGTTAACCTTTTGTTTGACCTCTGGGCTTTGGTGACCAGCCATGGCTCTGAGAAGAAGAAGGGGGGTGAGCATCCCCCTAGGGATTTTAACCCATTACCCCAATCTGCGTGACCAGGCTTGATCACAACGTAAGGGGAAAAGGCATACTTTCCTACTCTCCCAAAAGAGTCGA
This sequence comes from Alisma plantago-aquatica, assembly GCA_963693085.1. NCBI lineage: Eukaryota > Viridiplantae > Streptophyta > Magnoliopsida > Alismatales > Alismataceae > Alisma > Alisma plantago-aquatica. The sequence continues at coordinate 582,888,552 of OY856411.1, forward strand.
CCGTGTTGAGCACCCGCCAATCTGGCATAAGCCTATCAGTTGGACTGGACCTGCGTGTCAATTGGATAAAATGTATGATGTTGACATGTCTACAAGTGGTTGGTCTATATGAGTTTATTTTGTAATATTTATAGCTAGTTATACGTAACTCAGAAAATAACAATATTATACATCATTTTGATCATGAAAAAGAGAGGATCATGAATAAAATATAGTAGAGGCATGATTCTCTTTATAGTTCCAGAAGTACTTGAATACATGGATAGTAAATGAGTCATACATGGAAACCCTAGATTCGATTATTAAGATGTTAAAAATGTTTACTTTGCCATGTTTACAATTATTATTGAACAAGATGAAAATTCAAGGTGATGATGATACTTAGGGTTTTTAGACCAACAATCACATAAATGTATAATTAGGGTTTTGAAACCAAAGATCATAACTTGAGATAACCTTAATGAACTTAATCTGATCTAAGTGTTCATAATAAAAGGATATGACGAAGCTAATTATTATGTTTCTACATGATGTTTAATATGCGATGGAATTAGGGTTTGTGCCATTATTCCTTATCCAAACCCAAGACAACTCCAAAGCCTAGTTTAGGGCATATGCTAGATTAATATGATTTGAATATGATTAATGACACCTTACAATATACATACATGCATATAATGTTGGTTGATCATGATCGAATGCTTGGATGTTTAGAATTATGCTTGAAGTATATGTATGGTTTCTAAATGAAAACAAAGATACATGGTTATGATTATGAATACTCACATTATTGAGTGTTGATGTTTGCTAAGGATTTCTCAAGGATTGCTGAAATAAACTATTGGATGTTTATTTACATTCTTCTCAATCATAATGCCACTATGAGTATCACATAAAGATTAGAATATGTGAAGAAAATGTCAGTTTTTATTTTGATTATATGTTTTTATATTAGTTGTGCACTTTTACATGAACATCACGTACACAATATAGTAATATATTGATCTACATTTTGTTTCATGTTGTTTTAGGTAAATGCAATATATGAAGATATCAAGACATGATGAAGCATATGAAATTACATGAAGACATTAAAGCTAAGTAAAGGAAGATTAGTTAGACACTTATTATCATATGTAATAGTTCTCATGTTAGAAATTCATGTAACTCCTAAGAAAATCATCATTACAGTTTTTGCTAAACAATGTGTGTAAATTAATGGGAATTATTTGTTATTTTATTGAATCTAGATTTTTTAAAATTAAGGGTCATGGCTCTCGACTTAAGGTCTTTCCTTAATTGGGGGATGATGAAAAGTGAGTTCATTACATTTGGGTGTTAGAGCCCCAAATTATTCAAATAATATTTAAGAGTTTATAATTTCAAGTAATCTATAGAAATATAAGACAAATTATTAAGGCATGATCTGACAGTAATGGTGTCTAGAAAGGAACACAGTTTTAGGGGTTGGCAATATTTTCCTCCACTCCATTAAGTTGGTATAGGAGGAATCCCTTAGCCAAAGGGATATCAGCCTGGACATAACCTAAGGTTTGCCTGAAGTAATGTTTCCTATAGGTCTTCTCATTTGTAATTTCATCCAATTCTCATCCCCTTGCTTAATAAACCTTAAAAGATACTTCCCTCCTCATTTCAAATTCGAGTTTTTTATAACATGTAGGACTAAAGCATCCTTTGCCAATTAATGTACATGTAATGTGGAAATGATGATAAAGTAATGAAAAAATATTTTTATGGGTTTCCCTTACTAGGATGAACCCTAGATGGAACTAGGGTTGGTTTAGTAAAATCCTAGTGGGTCAAGGGATATAGAAACCCTAAGGAACATGGTGTAGTCTCTAACCCTAACCCAAAACCATAATCCTTGGGAAATGGGAGTAGCGTGGGTGAGATAGAAACCCTACCCATTTGAACCCTAATTAGGGTAAGAAGAAAGAGGAAATATAAACAAAATTTAGGTGACCCAGTCTCCTGTGCATGCATGCACATGGAGAAACTCACTCTTGATTCATGTCAAGGGTTTTAAGAAACATAAGAAACCTATGAGTAACACATGATATAAATATAACATACTCAAACCCCCGTGTGTTGTCTCTAGAAGTTTGGATAAGAAAGAAAGTCATTGAGATGACTATGATCAAGCCCCTGGAGGGGAAGGTCACAGAAGATCAAGCCCCTGGAGGGGAAGGTCACAAAATATCAAGACCTTGGAGGGGAAGGTCATAAAAGATTAAGCCCCCAGAGGGGAAGGTCACAAAAGGTCAAGCCGCTGGAGGGGAATGCCGACATGGCACCAAGCCCCTGGAAGGGAAGGTGGCTTAAGTCCATTATAGGGACAAAACCCTAGAAGAGGGTATTCCTAGATATTGTGCAAAAAAGGGTTGAGAAGTTATAATAGAAATGCATATTTTGGTTGTATAAAAATGAAAATATGAAGCCCTTGATTCAACTTTTAGGTTGGTAGCCTGACCTGGGGTGGGTCAACCCAAGAATTGGAAAAGGGTCTATGGTGGGGGGAAACCATGAACCCATGGGGTTAGGTTTTCTAGAGAGCCTAAACTCCTCATGTGAGTCAACAAGGTACCCTAAGTTTGACCTTATCAAAAAGGGTGAGTTCACAAATTAGTTTAAAAATTGAAGTAACCTTTAATGACACATAAAGCTTGAAAGATTAAGTACATGAAACATGAAAGCACATATATTGAGTATAAGTTGTTGAACCTAAGTATGCCATCTACTAGGGACATGAGGAAAAGTCACTACGGAAGTGGCTAACAGTAATGTGCCAAGCGCAGAAGGAAAGGTTGCCACGAGCCAAATGCAAGAACATAAAGTGAATGATGTGTACCCTAAGAGATGGAGGAAATCTAAGTTAAAGAATTACATAAGAAAACAATATGCTCCAAAGTGTTAAAGTTGTGATAACTCAATAAACGCTAGGCAAGATAGATTCCTAAGTCAATTCTAAGGTCAATTAATGAGGATTAAATGTACATACGTTCTATGAGGTTAGGAGGTGATCATGCCCTAAGTGCATAAGACCATGGGGTCAAGAGATAGCCATCCATGTTTGCATGAGGCTCACAGGTCATAAATTAGCTTTCATGAGGCCCAAGGGGTAAATGTGAGAGGCACTCCATAAGTGCATAAGGCTCACAAGTTCAAGAGGAGATCAATCCAAAGGTGCCTATACCCCTAGAGACCTTAAGGGAATGACTAAGGCTAAGGATATATGGGATGCAAATATAAAGAATACAAGAATTCATGTAATAATCTTGTGCACAAACTCAAGAGTGAGAAAGGAAATATCCCTTGAGTTCATGATATATAAGAATAATGTGGGACTAGAAGATAATGCGTGGATACACCATCTCTGCTCTTGGAATGGAATGAACTTTGTATTTGGGATGCAACCAAACACTATTTCATCTTATTATGAGTGAAAGAGATTGGGTAGACACATGTTATGCTTAAAATTAATGTGTGAAGAAGGACTATTCTAAGATGAGTTTAATGAATAATCTAGGGTTTGAGGTGTTACCTCACCCTTAGGTGTAAATAACTAAATAATAGGTTGGAAACCTAGGTGAAAAGATAGTCACCAAGTGGAATTGAAATCACAAATGAAAATGTAATCACTAAGAGATGTTATCATGTAATTAGTATGGATGTGGATATACCTTGAGTACTTAGTAATAATATGAGGAATTTACACATCAATAAAAGTTGTTAAATACAATCCATTAAGGGTTGCTAACCCTATGGTTGGAAGCTAATTTGAGTCATCATTCACATTAATATACTAGGTTTGTATTTTAGTGACAAAATTCCTTTTACAGAGGGGTGAATGTAATATCCTCAAAATTGGTGAATTTGAAATATATGAATATAAGGCATGCTTTTAAAAAGCAAATTTCTTAATTGTAATTGATAGAATAACAATGTTATCCACTTTGAGGCATGGGTGCAACCCATGGCCCAAGTTAGACCCATGATATAATTTGCTTTGTTAATAGATCCTTGTGGCACAAGTTTACAAAATAAAAGGAATATGTGCATAAATAAATAGTAATGGATTTATAAATTATTGAATAATAGAAATATGAGAAAATGGGCAAGTTTCTAATAAGGAATAAGATATGCGGTATGTAAAGTAATTATCTAACCATGTCTTGCAACCCAAGATTAAGACATCAAATAGGGTTATCTCATCCCGACTTTTGAAAATTTGAAGATAATAAAAATTAAGATAATTCTAGAATTTGAGAGAAAAATGACTTTCCATGTAATAATGGTAATTGATTTTAGGATATACATGAAAGACAAATTTCTTCCATTTACATTATTTGGAGAAAATCCCAAAAGTTACATATAAGATGGGAAATATACTAAGGAGTTTCCCTTCAATTTTCATAGGAAATGGAGTCTCCTAGTAGCCTATAGAAAATCGATAAGAGAGAAGGGTCTATGTGTAATAATTACAAAAAAATTATGTTTTGGAAAGTCAAATAAATCAAACCGACTTTAGCAAGAGAACACACACACATAATGTAATGTGTCATAATGGGATGGATCGTTGGATCAGGTAACTGATGCCCCTGGATACGTCTCCTACCTTCAACCAAGAAAGGAAACAAGGGTAAACATACATGTGACGTTCCCTTGTGACATTCTCTCTCCCCTCTTCACCTCTTACCATGTTTCTTCATGCATTAGATTTGGGAGATAGAAATGTAACTAACGAACCCTAACACATCTGTTACTTTGCCAGTTTTGGATAGTACCCAATTTCCTTCTAAACTTGAGAGTCTAGGGAAAACTTTGGAACCACTGATTCCCTACCTCCCTTGCCTATATAAATTGTTGGGGAGTTTCACCATGACCATCAGAGCACCCCCCCTCCACTCAATTGATCTTGAAAGCCTTTGAAACCTCAAACTGATCTCTTCTATTCCCTACACCATATGTTTGAACCCTGACTCTTGGATGGAGGGAGTCTCTGACCAATTGGATGGATTAGATCATCATCAACCTACCATGATGGAATCCCCACTCCCTTTCTGGCTCAAGGAAGTCTAGTTTGGCTTCCTCTATAGTTGGCGGTCCTTCCTTGCATCAGATCATAAGAGGGCATGCCCTAGAGTGTTGTGATGACTCACGGTGGCAAGGAAGCTTCCTAAACACCTTCATACCCTCCAATGATCTTCAGACTTTCTAGAAGTATAGGTAAAATCCCTCCATCTCTGGCCATATCAGTACTTGACCAGACCTGCCTTTACCTGCCCTAATTTCCTCTTGAATTTCTTTTGGGTTATCTACATTTTATTAAAGATGGCAAAGATAACCATGCCTCTAGTGATAGTTTCCCAACTCTAGAATCCAGATTCAACCTTTCATTTGACTTTGGGGTTATGGTGATCGATAATGGCTTGTGAAGAAGAAGAGGGATGAGCAATCCCCCTGAGAATTTTACCATGTTACCCCAATCCACGTGATTGGACTTGATCACATTGTAACGAGCAAACACATAATTCCTTACTCTCCCAAAAGAGTCATCCGCACTGAGTAAGTTCCAATGTGGCATGAGCCTATTGGCTGGATTGGACCCGCACATAAATTGGATAAAACATATGATGCTGACATGTCTACAAGTGACTTGTCCAGAGGAGTTTATTTTGTAATAATTTTAACTAATTATTGGTAACTTAGAATTTAACGATATTATACATCATTTTGATTAGGAAAAAGAGAGGAACATTAATAAAATATTGTAAATCCTTGGTTCTCTTTGGAGTTCCAAAAGTACTTGGATACATAGTTCATAAGTGGTTGATACATAGAAACCCTAGATTAGATTATTAGCGTGTTTTAAATGTTTATTTTGCCATGATTACTATTATTGTTGAATAAGATGAAAACCAAGATGATGACGATAATGATGATGATACTTAGGGTTTGTAGACCAACAATCACATACATGTATAATTAGGGTTTTGAAACTAAAGATAATAACTTGAGATAATCTTAATGAACTTAATCTGATTTGAGTGTTCATAATAAAAGGATATTATGGATCTAATAATTAGATATTTACCTAATGTTTAATATGTTATGGAATTAGGGTTTGCACCCTTATTCCTTATCCAAACATGAGACAAACCTAAAGCCTAGTTTAAGGTATATGTTAGACTAACATGATTTGAACATGATTAATGACTCCTTAGAGTATACATACATGCAGATAATGTTTGTTGATTATGATTGATGCTTGGATGTTTGGATATATGCTTGAAGTACATGTTGCATGGTTTCTGCATGAAAGCAAAGGTATGTGGTTATGATTATGAACACTCACATTATCGTTTAATGGTGTTTACTAAGAATTTCTTGAGGGTTGTTGAAATAAAATGTTGGATGTGTATTTACATCTACTCAATCATAATGCCACTATGAGTATCACATAAAGATGATAATATGTGAAGAAAATGCACTTGTTATTTGCAAGTAATTGATTGATTATGTTTTTATACTACTTGCATAATTTTGCATGAATGCCACATACACAGTATAACAATATAATGGTCTGTGTTTTGTTATATGCAATGTTAAGTAAATGCAATATATGAAGATGTCAAGACATGGTGAAGAAGATGAAATTACATGAAGACATTAAAGCTAAAAAGTAGATCAATTAGACACTTCTTCTCATATGTAATAGTTCTCATGTGAGAAATTTGTATAACTCCTTAGAGAAGCATCATTACAATTCTTGTAAACAATATTTGTGAATTAATGGGAATTATTTACTATTATTTGTTATTTGGTTAAATCCATATCTTGGGAATTTAATGTAATGACTCTCAACATTATATCTTTCTTTAATTGAGGGACATTGAAAAGTATGGTCGTTACAGTCCCTATCAAATTCTAGAAGGTGCAATCAAATTATTGAAGTTATTAAAGGGCTTTTTGCTCCTAGCTTCAGTAAGGAAGACAATATGCATTTGAATGGGAGGATCCCTACCAAATTCAATGGTTTTTGGAGTATCACTCATCATAAGGGCCGTAAGGTTTAGTGGGTAGATGCATAAGGAATACAAAGGCTCCTAAAAGAGCTTTGGCCAATGTATGGAGAATTATTTTGAACAAATTGATGACACATGGCAAGTTAAATGAGAAGGTATATATTTTCCATCTATGTACATCATGTGCATGAGAAATAGAGAAAACTTATATCATTTATTGTTTGAATGCCCCTATGCTAGTGAGATTTGGGTTATGTTGTTGAAGGAAGGTATATTAAAAAGAAACCAACAAGATTGAGGGATTGTTTCAGGATGATACATGGGGCTGCAAAGACTGACGTCATCCTTATTTTTACACCATTTGGAGTGACAGAAATAGAGGCATTTTAAGGGAGGAAGGCTAACGCAAATGTTAACTGGATCAACACAAAAGTAGATATAAACACTTTTGTATAGACACTTTTCTTTTTCCTTGTATGACACTATAAATACTCTATTTTGAGAGAAGTAGTGAAAAAGAGGCACACTTTTAAGGATAGATGATGCCCCATACAATCATCAAATGATTCACTCTACATGCATATATACCAACATACTCCCAGTTGCACTTAGAGAAAACCACCCGTTATTCCAATTACAAGTGATTCACCATGACCATCATGTCTCTACTGTGTTAGTGCTTTTGTTAGCTAGTCAACAACACTTGCTTCTAGTTGGTGCAAATCTTCACATCTCCTCATTGGAATATCTTTTGTATGATATGGAAGTGACATAGTATGCGATATGGATTCCTTAGTCTATCCAATGTCTCCATTGTTGTCGTAGCATCTCTATTGTGTCGTCAATGGTTGGAACCAACCCAAGTTTCCAATGAGATTCCTGATTTATACAATACCATAGTTGTTTCCAAAACAACATTTTACTCGGCTTCTATTACAATCAACAACAATCATTTCTTGCTCGAAACCTTTATAGCTTATAGTTCTGTTGTTAAGGAAAAATACAAATTGTGATTGACATCTTTGTTGAAAAGATATAGAGGTGAATAAGAATAGAGCTTCATAAAATATTTTAACAAATAAAATTGATAAGCAAGTAGCCAAAGATGAGACATGATATAGAGTGGTTCCTTCTATGACATTAGTCTACTACCTAGTTGTTTCTAACTAGAATTTGCAATAAATAATTTTATTAATTTATTTGTCAGGACAAATTTATAAAACTTTAGTTGCAATTAAATCCTCTTCTATATCGGTCATGGAAGAGCACCAACCTAACCTCTTCTTTCACGGACGCGGAAGAGCAATGAACACCTTTTCTTTGATGGACTGGGAAGAGCATCACAACACCTCTTCTTTCACGTACTTGTAAGAGCACCAAGATCACCACCTCTTCTTTGACGGCCAATGGAAGAGCACCTGAAGAAGACTCCTTCTATGAAGACTTGGACAACCTCTTCTCCTAGGAGTATCCAATTAAGTTATAGTAGTAGAATGACAATGGGAGAAAGAAACACTCCAAGTAAGCTCAACAATGTCCTTATAACCTTAGCTTATGGACCAAACCATAAAGGATATATCAAGTTTGAGTGGTGGTAGGCTAAACTAAGGCAAGAAAAACAAAAATGACAGAGGAGAATGATTGCAGGTATGTGTTGTAGCTCAATTTTCTCAAGATCTCATGTATTCAAGTGTGCAAGTTGTATTTTCTGTGTCCTGTGACCACTACTATTTATAAGAATGGTTTGCAAGTAGCTAGGACAACTTTAGGGAGTGTCTAGAGTTTTCTAGGATGAGAAGTGTCAGTTATAGTTGAGTCAATGTAGGTGCGACTGGTCGTTAGTAAAATTAACATTTCAGAACCCTCCTCGGTCGATGAAATTTTTGATTGGATGTGTCTCGATCGAGAAATTCTTCGACCGAGATTGGTCTAAGTACACAAATTGGTTAAAACAACTATATATCATTCTAACTTCTTGGTCAACTAGTTTAACAGTTGTTTCTTGATCCACAAAATCTTCAACCAAGATTCTCTCGGGCGACAATATTTTTGATTGAGCTTGAATCTAAACTAATAGATTTGTAAAAGTTCTTCCAGTGCTCCGAGTCCTTGATTAGGGGGATTCTTGATCGACAACTTTTTTGACCGAGGGTGTTTGGGTTGGAAAGTTTCTTGAACGAAAAAATCCTTATAAATAAGTTTGCATTTTTTTTTGGAAAACCTATCTAATAGTTTTTCCAATGTGACCTACCTACCCTGGACACTTAGTTTTGGCATATGAATAGGTTTGGGATAGGTGGGGGTGGTTAAGATCTTGATTTTACATGAGTTCTAAAGACTCATACATTTGGACTACAAATAAGAAAATATACATAAAAATTCAAGCTTTAAATACTCCAATTTTGATCAATTCTCAAGATGTACTTCGTACCTAAAATGCTTAGATAGCACACTAAATACACAAATAAGAAATGTTTGTCATCATAAAAAGATAATATACTAATGTTCAATTTAGCCAACAATCCCCCCTTGTTGAAGATGGCAAACATTTCTATAAGCAAAAACTTAAAATTAATTCTCATACCTTGGTGAGCTATTCCCTGTGTGTCTCAAAAATGTGTGCAAACTTATACTAGAGAGATATGAAATATATCATCCACAATTAATTTATGGCGATGTGTCTCTCAATTCAGAAACTCAATCAATATCATAAAAAATCAAGGATTTAATTTTAGCTTTCAAATTATTTCTCCCCCTTTTGTCATCTCAAAAAGTAAAAGAATGCTCCCCCTTAGTTGAATACTCCCGCTTAGTATGATGCTTAAAGAAAAATATCAAATTTAGCCACAATAGTCATGAACAAGTATCGAAGCAAGCTCAATTCATTGGTAAGAGAAACCACTACATAGCTTTGTTGGTCATAAGAAAATTCATAAGGATAGCCATATGATTATAAATGATGTCACTTAAATGAATCAAGGATCACATCCACCTCCAGATCTTTCCCATAGAAGGGTACAATGCCATAGTATTTCATAAGAGTTCCCCAATCCAATGCACCAGTCTTGGCAAGAGCATACACCTTTGGAAAGGTGGGTGCTTTGTGAAGATGGAAATGGGAGGCTATGTCTTGGATTTACATGGTGGAGTATTGAGTACGGGTAAGCTCAATGGATGATGGAGGTGGGACTTGAGTGTAGTAGATGTATGGGTTGTATGGATAGATACTCCCAAGGTATGAGGCATAGGTATAGTTGTTAGGAATATTCAAGGTTAAAGATTGCATCTTTTGGCTGAGATAGGTTATTGCATTGTGGTTGTAGACAAAATGTCTCCAAATTTGATAGGATACTCCTTTAATATAAGAGACATCATTTGCAAGGCTTTCTATAGAGTAACTAGGGAAAGGTGAAGAAGGTGGAGGAATGGCTTCTTGGGGTGTCTCTTCTTTAGTTCTAGCCCTTTTGTGCCCAAAATCATTTCCCATTTTCTCAATTGTGTTTTGGGTTATTCTTTAGGGACACTGATTAGGGGTATAGCCAAAGTCAAGTAAGTCTTTGCCAATGGAATTTTTAATGATTTGGCAAAAAAAATCAACATATGGTGGACTCCCAGAGAAATCAACCATATTTGAGAGAATAATGTGAATGAAGTTGACATGAAAGCATTTAAGAATTGTATATATAGATACATCCTAAACTGAGGGGTTTCAATTTTGTTTCTCTATAAGAATGTTATGACTAATAATGAGGTTTACTATCCTAGATTCAGGGGTTAGAGATGTGGCATAGTAGGTTCCTCTTTATTCTTGAGGAGCGGTTTTAGGGAGAAAGATGGCTCTTTTAATGACAATAAGGTTTACTTCATCTTGATCATTGGAAATTTGTTGAGGGGGTTTCCGGTTGTGAGATCTACAAATTCTACATATTTGGCACTATCTATGTCTAACATTTCTAGGATGTCATTTTTATAAAAATCAAACGATAACCCATTAACCATGGAAGTGAAAGAATAATGATCATTGGTGTCCCTAACAAGTTTAAAATACAATTTGTGGACTGCTTGTGATGTCTAAAAATGAAATGAGGGACTAATAAATTCCTAAAGTTTTTGTATTTGGAAGAGGCGAGAGAGGTTTAGGAGCTCGGAGAAGTCATCTATTTCCATCGTCCAATGAGAAAGAGGCATCTTGGCGGTGAGGCACATGTACTTCTCTCAAGCAACAATGCTAGTGAAGGATATCCCGTTAATGACTATTAATGATGGAGTCGCTAAGGCAGAACTACCCTTATTGGATGCAACCTGCTTCTTGCCACCATGAGCTAAAGACAAATCCATCTTGAGGTAGTAGAGCAAGAATGGAGTGGAAAAAGATGTGGTCAAGAGGGGGAATGAAGGTTGTTGAAAGATTGCTCTAAGAAGTGCTCAAAGGATGCTAGAGAAGTGTACTCAATGAGTTGTGAGAAGAATGGCCGAATTTGTTCCTATTTATAGCAAAATAGACTCCTTCTCGATCAAAAAACTCATCGATTGAGAGTCTAACAGTCGCATTCCGACAGCTAGTTCAGTCGATGATATTCAAATTTTAGCAGTGGTAATATTTAGGATCAGTTGAGCATTTTGTCGACCAAAGGACTTTTGGTACACAGATTCCTCGAGTAGAAGACTAACTGGAATGTTCTTGACTAAGGTGTAAATAGTTGACCGAGGGTCCCAACGAGAAGTATTTGATCAAAGATCTTGTTGACCAGGAGAGTTCTCGATCCAGTTTTTGTCAACTGAAGGTGACATTTTAGCAATATTTTGCAATGAAAATTGATTGGGATTGACTAAGAAATTCTTGTATATGACATTAAATCATTTCAGATAAACATTAAATATGTAATAGTAATAGTGTATGCAATAAAATCATTGAACAAAGAGATCAAAATATATATCTTCAAAAGGAACAATGCTTAGTTTTTCTAATTATTCTAAATTGTTCTAAAGTAAGGAATTTTGTGAAAATATAAGCTAATTGATTTTCAGTATCAACATGATGAAGACATATGTTATTTTTAGCAATATGATCACGAAGAAAATGATGTCTTACTTGAGTATGTTTAGCATGACTATGTAAAATAGAATTATGAGCTAAATTTTATTGCACTTGTATTACCATAGAAAATTGGAGTTAAAGATAATGAAAATGCATAATCATTTAAGACTTGTTGCATCCATAAAAACTTATGCACAATATGATCCATCTGCCATATATTTTACTTCAATGGTAGATAATGAAACAATATTTTATTTCTTACCATATCAAGATATGAGCGATTTTCCAAGCAAGAAACAACCTCTATTAGTATTTTGTGATCAAGGCGACAACCAACATAGTTGGCATCAATATAAGTTTTAAGGTTAAATTGGTTGATCTTGTGGGAACCAAATACCATAGTCGACTATACCAGCTAAATATAGTAAGATTCTTTTGACAACAACCAGATGAGAATTCATAGGATTCTATTGAAGTCTTGCACATAAACCAATGACAAATATAATACCTGGTTGAGATGCAGTTAAGTATAATACACTGCCAATTATACCTCTACATAAGGAGCTCATCTTTGCCAATTTAGGCAGAGGTGTCCATTGGAGTAGAGGCATGCTTACAATTTTCCATATTAAATCATTTCAATAGTTCTTTTGCATATTTTCTTAGTTGAAGAAAATATCATGAGGAGTTTGTTAATTTGAAAACCAAAACAAAGAATGTTAACTCACCCATAAGACTCATTTTGAATTCCTTTTGCACCATATCACTACATTGTGTGTAAAGTGATTCGTTAAAGCACCAAAAATATCATCAACATATATTTAAACAGTGAGAAAATTTGATTGATACTTTTTGATAAATAATGTAGCATCTGGTTTGCCCCTAGAGAAATCATTTTCAAAAAGATAATTTTTGAGATATTCATACCAATTTCTAGGGGCCTATTTTAAACTGTATCGTGCTTTCTTTAATTTTTAAACATGATCAAAATGTTTTGGATCTTCAAAATGAGAGGTTGAGCAACATAAACTTCCTCTTATATGATTCTATTTAAAAATGCAATTTTAATAACCATTTGAAAGTGTTTGATGTTTTTATACAGCTAGAGCTAATAACATGTGAATTGATTCAAATCTAGCTATTGGAGCATAGGTTTTATCAGATTATACTCTTGAGTAACCAATCAAGATTTGTTCCTAACAACTTCCCCGGTTTCATTTAACTTGTTACAAAATACCCATTTAGTTGTAATGGTTTTATCCTTAGGTCTAGGAACCAGATCCCATACATCATTTTTAGTGAATTGATTTAGTTCTTCTTGCAAATAAATGATCCAATAATCATTTTTAAAAGCTTCATCAACCTTTTTATATGGATACAAAGTCTGTGTTAGATATATCTCTAAAAGAAGATCTAGTTTTTACTTTATCAAAAGGATCAATGATTATTAGATCTTTTGGATGGTCTTTTATTATTCTTGTAATGGGTTGATGTGATTCTTCATTTTAATTTTGGCTTTGCTCATTTTCAGCATTATTATATTCTTTAGGTGATATAGATAAATCTTCAATTAGTTGTGTAAGATCATTTTTTATTTCATTGTTTGTTTGATTTTCATGAAATATCACATAAATTGATTCTTCTACTTTCTTAGAGACAATATTAAAGATTACGTAGGCCGTACTTGAGGTTGACTAACCTAAGAAGAACCCTTTTTGTGATTTTGGATCAAATTTATCTTTATCATCTTTAGTACTTAAAATGTAGCATGGAGTTCCAAAGGTGTGCAAGTAATCCATTCTTAGTTTCTTAGAAAACTATATTTACAAGTAGGACATTTAAGTTGTGGATGAATTGAGATTCAATTTTGAACATCGCATGCAATATTAACAACTTCATCCCAAAAAGTTTTAGGTGTGTCATGTTCTAATAGCATTGTTATATCCATTTCTTGCAAAGAACAATTTTTCCTTTCAACTAGTTGTGGAGTGCGTAGAGCAGAAAAATTGTGAGTGTACCCTTTTGATGAGCAAAATCTTCAAAAGCATGATTTTCAAATTCTCCTCCATGATCAGTCCTAATGGTGCAAATTTTATTTGAAGGTTATTTTCAATCTTTGAGTAGAATTGAATAAATATTTCGATAATATCATCTTTACCGAAAAGAAAATGTACCCAAATATATCTACTACATTCATCAACAATTACAAAATGATATCTCTTTCACCTATAGATTGTGTTCTCATATGTTATAATAAATCCATATGTATGAGTTCAAGAGGTCTAGATGTACTAAGGATTTATCTGGTTTTAAAAGAAGTTTTAGTTTGTTTTTCTAATGTGCAAGGTTCACAAATTTCAATATTATCAAAAGCAATTTTAGGTAGATCACAAACTAGATCATGTTTAATTAACTTTTTAATAACATGATTACTTGTATGTCCTAATCTTCTATGCCATAGATTTTTAGTATTATCATTTGCAATAAGACATTTACCAACAATTGATTACACAGAGTTAGGCATAAGTTTATAAAGATTTCCTACTCCTTGTTCTTCATATACTATTATTTATATCTTCTTCAAACAATTTGCAACAAGTTTTGATGAAAAGCACATCATAAATATTATCACATAATTGACTAACACTTAGAAAATTGTGGTGCAGACCATCTACTAATAGCACATTATTAATTGTGGGATTAGTTCCTATATTACCTATTCCCATGATGGTGCTTTTGCCGTTGCATTTAAATGTGACTGATCCTCCCTTTTTCTTTTTGAGTGAATGAAAATACTTCTTATCTCCGACCATATGGGGCATACACTATCAATCACCCAATCTTAGAATTTTAAAAGGTTTTTAGTACCCAAGTAGAGTTCATGATGGTTAATGTAGAATAAAGTAGATATGCATGAAACTTATTTTATTTATATTAGAGTTTTTTTATAGATATCATTTGAAAAACTTAAATTTAAATTTCTGACAGATTTTTCGCTCAAACTATTTTTCAGTTGTGAAGTTACTCAATCGAAACTTTTATCGACCGAAAGCAGTTCCAAACTTTTATTTTAATAATTTACACAAGATATACCAATGAATCTTTGTTTAAATAAAAGATATGTAAATAGATCTTTTTTAAATAAAAGATGTGCAAATGAATATCAAATTGGGTTGAGATAAAACATGAATATGTTTATCAAGATAAGCATAAGTCAATTCTCAACAACATCTCCTTTTTGTTTTAAATTGGAGGTTTGGGAACCCAAACCATGTCAATCACTCCTTTCTTTCGATATTCACATGAGAAAGAATAATGACCTAAACATTGAAGGAAATGACATGAGATAAAAGATATTTCATTTGTATTTTGAACATTTTGAGAATTTACAACTTTAGTTTTAGGTACATATATAGTTTTAGTATTAGGAACATATGTCTTTCCAGTTTGGTTTTTAGGTACATATCCTAGACCTCTTCTTCCTACTTGTTTCAAAAAACTATCTAGGATATTATCAAGATTTTTGTTTCCTTGCATTAATCTAGAAACTTATTTTTGTAATTCCACATTTTCAGTAAGATTTTTAGTTACATCCTAATTTTCTTGAGCAAGGTTTGAAAGTAAAGTATCTCTTTATTTTATTGAAACACAATAATCTGAATGTGTGCGTAAAATAGATTGAGTTTGATAATCATTTAATTTGTAAGCATATCAATCTTTTCTTGATAAAGAAGATTATTGTTATTTTCAAGAACAAGTAATTGTGCCTTATAATTTTTATGGGTTCTTTTAGTGTATTATTTGAATATTTTAGAATATCATTTTTAGAACTAAGGTTATCTAGATTAATGTGAAGTTCATCAATAACTTTAGTAAGTTTCTTCTTTTGTTTCTTGTAGTTAATATATTTTGCATGGATTTCTTCAAGGCTAGTAACTAATTCTCCTATAGATAAATGAAAAATATCTACATCGATTTCTTCATCTTCTCTTGCCATGAGGCATTCTATCTCCTCTTCTTTGCTGCTTCCACTTTCATCACTTTATTGATCCCAAGCGGCTTTTTAAGATTTTTATGCCTTATCTTTTTTCTTGAATGAAGACTTCTTCTTGAGCTTTGGATACTCATTCTTCAAGTGACCCTTCTTTCCACATTTGAAATATTTGGAAGAATGAAAATATTTATATTTCTTACAATTCATAATTAGAGCATTTTCTTCATCATCACCACTTTCTTGAGTGGCATTTCTTGATGGTGTCTTGCAGGAGGCTTTAAGTGCAAGTTCCTTCTTTCTTCCCCTTTGTTTTTCAACCTTGATCCTTTCTTCTTCTTCTAGAGTGACAACCTGTGTCTCTAGGTTCTCGATGAGCTACTTGATGCACCAGATAATTATCATTTTCATAGGTTGTTTCTTATGGATTTTTGTGCACTTATTGTTTATTTTCATATTAATTTGTAATATCATTAGCATGTGACACTTAATCACATCAAATAAATATATTTTTAATGTTCCTGTTAGATTCATTACTATTCGGGAGCTTATATTTGTTTTTTTGTGAATTTGAGGTGAATATACATAAGACCACACAACTCGGTACTACTGATTTTATTGTCGATGGTACTGAAACTTTCTCAGAAAGGAACAAAGGAAATCGAGAAGACTCATTAGTAGCATCCAAAGAAGTCGATACTACTGACAATCTTACATGGAGGAGTCAAAATTTCACTAGAAATCTCAGTACTACTAACATCAACTCGGTAGTATCGACAACTGCATAGACAACCACAACTATCGCAGGTGACAATAGTACCGACACCCAGTTGATTGTATCAGCACAGCGGGATCAGACAGATTTGTAAATCATGATTAATCTGGCGGTTGGCAATTAATGACACCCTAAGTCACTTCTATGACTTAGGGGTATTTCATCAAACCTAGGGATCTCATTCTATTCCATTAGACGACAGCCGAGAGCAAGGAGAGGAGAATGCTGAGAAGAAATCCATGTTCTGAGAGATTTGAGGACCTCTGGCAGACGAATTTGTAGCTTGAGATTAGTGACTCGACACATTCACGTGAGGGAGTCAACCAGACCATCTTCTTTAGGGGTTCTAATTTTTCTCTAATATTCCCCACATTTTTATTCTTCTCTCTTATGTATTTGACAGTGGAAATCATACGAGGATAATCCCCTTGTTCCTTAGGACCCCGGAGTAGTTAATATATCTTTTTCTCTTAATTTATGGACATAATTATATGAAAGTATAACAAACTATCCATACTTGATCACCATAGATAGTTAATTGGATTGTTAATTGATTTGAAAGAGGGATTAGGGGTTGGAAGTTCATATAATTGCATGTTTTATATCGCACCTTGAGAAAGGATGCTTACAAATGTGAAGAGTTTACCCAAGTTTTTCAGTAAAGCACCTAACTAATAACTCAATCATTACAAGAGTGTGATTGGTATTCTATTAGGTAGTGAATTACACATGAGAGTGGGTAAATCTTGCTACGGGTCTCTTTGTACAGGGTTAAGAGAGATAATTATTAATGATATTGATGATTAATTACAATGCTAACTGAGTTAAAACTGTAATCCTAAGGAATTCACTCCACTTGAGATCAAAACCAGTATCTTAGATGTGTTTTCTACATATTAGATGATTAAGCATTCACTCAAAGTTTTCACCGACTTAGCTGATCGCATCACAGTTAGTAGTAGTCTCTGGAGAACGTTTCCCTGAGTTCGACATCCAAACCTCTTTGGGCCTGTATTACATTGATACGTATACTTACGTTTAACATGTGGTTTGTGCGTATCAAGTTTTTGGCGTCTTTGTCGGAGAAACAACAACTCTAACACTATAAGTGATGTACAATCGATCGACTAATCTAGACCACAACTTTTTTTTTCTTTTTATTCTTTCTAAGCTGAATATCAAATATCATTTATTCAATCATTAGTATCTGTTCTCACATTATTTTCAACAATTTTAGAAACTAGCCAATGGCACAGACTAGAGCTTACGACTATGGAGAGTCAACTCCACATGGCTCTAGTCAGTAGGAGCTAATACAAAAAGGGAGAAAGTACAATGACTCAATGGGAGACAGATTCAAACCCCACCATTGACTACTCTAACACAGAGTACTCCATCACCTCTACTAGAGGAACCAAAACCAGTGGAGATGGGTGACACAACAAAAGAACAAACTATTTGGGAGAATATCAGGGCATCTTCCTCTACAACTCAGCTAGGGCCAATTACAAGACAAGCTATAAATGTGGGCAACTATAAGATAGATCCTAAGTCGGTGGCATTGGTCAAGTCACAAACTTTCCATGGCTACAACACTGAGGATCAGATGACGCATATCAACAATTTTGTTGAAAGTTGTGATATGGTAAAGATTGACAAAGTGTCGATGATAGAGATTTATCTGAAGCTTCTCCTGTCATCAGTGACAGATAGTGCTAAGTCTTGGTTCTAAAATCTCCCACTTGAGTCGATAGAAACATGTGAGAGGATGATAGGCACTTTCTTTGAGCATTACTTCCCACCTTAGAAGATCAATGAGCTGGTTAGAAAGATATACAACTTCAAACAGTAGGTAGAAGAGTCTTACTCTAACCATGGGAGAGGTTCCAAAATATGCTAATGAAGGTCCCTCATCATGGGATTGATTTGTATGGCCAGACAAATATTTTTTTATTATGGGCTGCATCAAGGGGAGAGGACCACACTAGATAGTGCAGGAACATGCTTCTTCCTCAATAACAAGCCATCTAGGTGTCATGAGATCCTGAAGAATATGGATAAACCCATCTTGGAGAGAAGAAAGAGAATGCCCAACAACCATTAATAGTTTTAGAAAGTCTAAGGTGATTACAACATTGAATGTGAAATCAGATTTGATTGCTAAGAAATTATGTCAGAAGGACAGAAGCTCTTATGTAGGAGAGGAAGAGGAGTGCATGTTGTGTGGCAGTAGAATTATAGGGGCAATTACTATTCCTGGAGGAAGGGTCCCAAGTTTTCTTGGAAGGACCCCAATAATTTTTAGCAGGACTCATCACAAGCACAACATCGAGGAAATGCACATCAACATGAAAGGGGCCCTAGCAATATAGACCACATTGAGGATATGCTAGGTAAACTGGTCAGCCAGAATGAAGTGCTCATTGGCCAGACCCAGAGAGAACTACAAAACCAAGGATCACATATTCATAGTATAGAAACTTAGATCTCTCAGATAGTAGTGGAATTGGCTTCTTTGAAGAAACCTAGTCAGTAGGGGTTCCCAGGAAATACTGACATACCATATGGAAATCGACAAGTGAAGGTGGTGTTGCTTCACAGTAGAAAGAAAGTACTTAATGACAAACAAACTACCCTAGAGGAAAATGATGCCACATGTGACACAGGGCCAACAATGACTGCTGATACAACTGAGCCACATACTGCAACAGAGGACAATACAACTGTCATGATGAAACTCATGAACTGGAGGAGACAAGAAAGGAGGCGTATGTCCCACCTCACCAGAGCAAGTTCATGACATTAGTGCCCTTCCCAAACAGCTTGAAGGTGAACAAAGTGGACCAAAAATTTCAAAATTCCCAGACAATTTTAGGAAGCTTCATGTCAACATTCCACTGATTGATGCAATTGAATAGATCCCTTCCTACAACAAATTTCTGAAGTACATAATCAATAAGAAGAGAAGAATAGATAATTTAGATGTAGTGGTATTGAAGAAGCAGTTTAGTGCTTTTATTTTGAGAACATTACTACCAAAAAGGCAAGATTTGGGATGCTTCAACATATCATGTTACATCAGGAAGACAAGGTTTGGGGAAGCTTTATGTGATTCAGGGGCATCTATCTATCTTATGCCCTTGACTACCTTCAAGAAGCCAGGTCGTAAAGAATCTAGAAGCATCAAGATGACCGTACAACTAGAAGACAACTCAGTGGTCAAACCATATGGTATCTATGCGGATGTTCTTATCAGGGTGGACACATTTGTATTTCCATCAGATTTTGTGGTAATAAAGATGTAATATGATCGTGGCAGTGAACTACTACTGGGGAGGCCATTCAAGCCACAACAAACATGATCTTAGAGATGGGCAGAGGAAGAATGACACTAGGGATCAAAGAAGACCATTTTGAAATCATAATGCCTGAGTCTACATAGATGATTGAGGAGAAGGCACAGTGTCACATGCTGCAACATGTACAAGAAAAGATGTCTTTATATGTAGGGAGGCCATTCCTAGACATGGCTCATGTGATGATAGGTTCATAAAGGCATACTAGTAGTGGACATCCTATAGAATACAAAGGAGATTTCATTGGCCAAGATAAATCAATATCTTGATGATGAAGAGGAGGAATATTGCCCAAAAATAATTGACAAGGCAACTTCTTCCACTCTTGTTCAAGCTTATCCATAATTTCCTTTAGAGGCATGTCTCATGAATTTAGTGGATGACTATACCCGATGCTATTGTTTGGAGGAGCGTGTCTTGTTTCTCAAGGCACTATTGTGTTACTACACCATACACTTTGAGGATCTAGGACCACCTCCTTCACCATTGATCCCATCTTTACTAAGTCCTCCGAATCTAGAGCTGAAGCCATTACTTCCACACTTAAAGTATATTTTCTTGGCAGAATAAAAGAAGCTTCCGATCATCATATCAACTTCCTTGAGCATTCAAGAAGAGGAGCAACTACTAGTGGTATTAAAAAACCATCAGGCAACATTTGGATGGTCTGTTGCAGACATAAAGGAGATCTCCCCTAGTTTCTTCCAGCATAAAATCAGACTGGAAGAAGGATCCAAACCGTTAGTTCAACCTCAATGACATCTCAATCCCATCATATCTAAGGTAGTAAAACTTCTATCAGCAAGTATAATATATGCTATGTTTGACTCTAATTGGGTTACTCCAACCCAGGTGGTTCCTAAGATAGGGGGGATAACAGTTACAACTAATTCTTCTAGTGAGTTGATTTCTACTAGGTTGGTGACTGGGTGGTGTGTATGTATTGATTACTGATGCTTGAACGCCACCACTTTGAAGGACCATTTTCTTCTCCCTTTTATCAATCAGATTCTTGAGCAACTCTCCAACCACTCTCACTTTTGTTTTCTGAACAATTATTCTGGATACAAATAGAGTTCTATCAAGCCAAAAGACCAAGAGAAGTCCACCTTCACTTATCATTATGGCACTTTCGCGTATCGTCGGATGCCTTTTAGTCTTTGCAATGCACCAACTACCTTTCAGTGATGCATGCTCGCCATTTTTTATGATATGGTAGAGCAATGTCTGAGGTATTCATGGATGCATTTTTGGTGTATAGGGAATCGTTTGATGATTTCCTTGACAATCTCGATAAGGTTTTGTAAAGATGTGAGGACACTCACCTGGTTTTGAACTGGGGAAAATGTCACATGATGATGAGTGAGGGGATAGTTTTGAGACACAAGGTGTCTAATAAGGGAATATAGGTTGAATTGATAAAAAAAGAAGTCATCTCCAAGATACCTCCACCATCATCAGTGAAGGAGTGAGGAGCTTTTTACGACATGCCAGATTTTACCGACATTTTATATTTTTTTTTCAAAAATCACCAAACCACTCTCTAAGTTGTTGGAAAAGGACGCTGAATTCAATTTCGATGAGCGTTGTTTGAAGGTGTTTGAGGTGTTGAGGAGAAATTGGTCTCCACACCTGTTGTACATGATCTATATTGGAGCCAACCCTTTGAGTTTATGTGTGAACACCATATCGCACGGTATGGGCTATTTTAGGTCAACACTGAGACAATGTCCCCTCTGTCATTTATTATGTGTCAAAGACCCTAAATGAGGCCCAATTAAATTAAACAACTATAGAAAAAGAGTTATTGGTGATAGTTTTCACTTTTGAGAAATTTTGTCAATATTTGATAGGGGCTAGGGATATTGTGTGGATGGACCACGCAACAATCAAATATTTGCTATGAGAGAAGGATGCAAAGCCTAGGTTGATTAGGTGAATTTTTCTACTGTAAGAATTTGATATTGAAATCAAAGATAAAGCAGGCACCAAAATGTAGTGGCAGATCATTTGTCTAGTCTCAAAAGAGTGGATGAAAAGGATATAGATATACCAACAGTGGCAGAATTCCCTGATGAGCATCTCTTTGGCATGACAAACAAAGATCAATGGTTGGCCAACATTGTGAACTACTTGGCTTGTGACGAGCTTCCAGAAGTTTGTGAATATCGGGAAAAGAAGTAATTCTTCCATTCTTTGAGATTTTACATTTGTAATGATCTTATCTTTCTCAACTAGTGTAGGGACGAGATTTTAAGGAAATGTGTGCCCGATTGTGAGTTTGAGAGTATATTGGCACATTGTCACTCCTTACCTACTGGGAGTCACCATGCTAGTTCTAGGACATCAACTAAGGTCTTAGAAAGTGGGTTTTATTGGCCAGTGGTTTTCAAGGATGCATATAATTTTGTGCTTCATTGTGATGCATGCCAACGTACATGTAATATTTCAAAAAGACATGAAATGCCCTTAAATGTTTTCAAGAAATTGAGGGTTTTAATCTATGGGGAATTGATTTCATGGGCCCTTTCTTTTCATCTAATTCTAATATATATAACTTGTTGTTGACTATGTGTCTAAGTGGGTGTAAGCAATTCCAACTCGCACCAATGATGCCCAAGTTGTATGTAGGTTTGTAAAAGATCACATATTTTGCAGGTTTGGGGTAGCAAGAGTGATTATTAGTGATGGTGGATCTCATTTTACCAATAGGAAATTTGGAGCAATTTTGAGAAAATATGGAATGAGACACATGGTAGGTACTCCATATCTCCCACAAACCCAAGCACAAGTTGAGGTGTCTAATAGGGAGATTAAAAAAATCTTACAAAAGATAGTCTCAACAAATAGGACTAATTGGAGCATGTTGCTTAATGATGCTCCTTGGGCATATAGGACAACCTATAAGACACCTATAGGAACCACTCCTTTTAGGTTGGTTTATGGGAGAGCTTGTCACTTACCCGTAGAGTTAGAGCATAAAGCTAAATGGGCCCTGAGGAAATTGAAATACAATTGGATGATGCAGGGAGAAAGAGGATGTTGGAATTGAATGAATTAAATGAGCTTATGTTTGATGCCTATAAAAGCTCTAGGATCCACAAAGAGAGAACTAAAAAGATACATGATCGTCACATATTACATAGGGTCTTCCCTCTAGGATAGAAGGTGCTTCTATTCAATTCTAGGTTGAAATTACACCCTGGTAATTTGAGGTCTAGATGGAGTGGGCCTTTAGAGGTAGTTAAATCTTTCTCCCATGGGGCAGTTGAGATAAGCAATGGGATTGAGCCATTCCTTATCAATGTCCAGTGGATTAAACATTACTTTGGGAGAGATGTGGTTAGGAAGGAAGAAGAGTTGAAGTTCATTCAACTTCAGTGATCAGTGGTGCTTTGATCATCGAACCTATGACATAAAACAAGGGCACTTTTTGGGAGGAAATCCAACCATGTTTTTGTTATTTACATTTGAGTTTGTAATTTCATAACTTTAGTTTCATGTTATTAGTTTTTATGGAAAAAAGGTGCCTTGATCATTTTTGTGTGGTGTGCAGGTTGATGATAAGTCGATACTACTGACTGAGGGATAAGAGGTCGGGTTTCAAAACAACTTGGTACTACTGACCGCACAGTCGAGAGTACCGACAAAATCATAAGTTGGCCGAATAAACATTCAAAGAAACTTGGTACTACTGACCATAGGCTCAGTAGCAGTGACTTTTTACAAAAAAGGATTCGAGTTAACTGATAAAGACTTAGTACTACTGACATGAAGTTAGTAGTACCAATGGAAATGCAAGCTCCAGGTTTAAAACACTGAGATCATGCTCGGAAGCATCGACAATTTTGAATGACTTGATACTATCAAAAAAAAGTCAGTAGTACCGACGCTTGAAGACCAGAATCTGTGGGAGCACCAATGACGATCGAGATTCATCACATTTGATGGTTGGTACTATCAATCTGATGTGTGACTTTTTGAAAGTTAGTACTACTGACATCTGTTGGTACTACCGACACATGGCAATCCACGTCTACCAACTTCGACGAATGAGGACTGTCAGTATCAACGGTTGGTACCGACTCACACAGATTATGGAGAAAAAACCGATAGTACTGAAACTCCATTCGGTACTACCAACACATCGAAAGCAGGCTCACTGGTGGCTATATAAGGAGGTGTGTGTGTATTGTATTCTTCACACCTTCAACACACCTATCTGAAGCAGGATTGTGAAAGCAACTCTGAGGATCAGTCTTCTCTGAGCTCCTTTTTCTCCATCCCTTTCTTGTACCAATAAGATGGCATCCATGAGAGGTGCTTCTTAATCGGCAAGGCATACCAAGTTGGTTTCAAAACCAACCCGCATTGCCCATCCCAACGCCAATGTGAAGAAGATATATAAGGACCTGATGAAGAGTGCATTCATCATAGCTTTGGGTTTCATAACCAATCTCCATCATGTATGTGAGCGTCAGGAGTTGGTGGGTGATCACCCATTCTTCAGTGACTGGCTCACTTTCCCAAAGCTTGTTTATGAGTTTCTGGCCTCATTGGAGATATTCTTCATCCCTGAGCATGGGATTGAATGGAGGGAAGGCTGCATCAAGTTTTTCTCTTCAACACTGAATATCAACTGACGATGCAGCAATTTAGCGCCATCGACAGGTGGCCGATGGGTGAAGAATGATTCATTCCCAACAACTTCGACTTCAAGGGTGCATGGGAACTTTTGGTGAAGGTGCCAGAGGGATATCACATCAGTTGGCATACCAACTCCATCACTGACATTGAGAATCCATTTGCTCACAAGATGCATCACTTCCTCACCAACACCATTTTTTCCAAGTCAAGTCAGGGGCAAGGGAAAACTCAGAGGGTGGATCTCTACTTCTTCTACAAATTGCTAGAATTAGGAGGAAAGAATGTGGACTTTGGTTCTTTCTTCCTTCAACACACGATGTCAGTGAAGAAACTGGTGTGGAAGACTCCTCCCATCCATTTTGGAGGACTTATCACTCTAATAGTGATGCATCTAAACCTTGATCTATGCACTTACAATTCCCTGAAGGTTGTTCCCAAGTTGGACTAGAAGCATTTCAAGAGAGCGAACCTCCTCAACGTGCATCAAGGGAAAGTGTACACATGTTGTACAATGGACGATCAGTACAAGGAGAGGGATCTCTCTGATCCTCTCTTCAACTTGAAAGGACTTCATCACATGAGGTGGCCTACAGAAGACTCAGATGACGATGAAGAAGAAGACGATGTCGATCAAGAGAAACAACTAGAGCAAAATGAAGAAGAAGAAGAGGAGGAGGCCACCATCCAAAACACAAGGAGACAGGTCCCCCACAAGCGAATGAGAGTACATAGAGCCTCTAGTTCTTTTGCTCCACCACCTATCCAGGAGGATGATCCATATTCAATGGTAGGTATGTATGGGATGTTGCAAGAAATTCAATAGGGGTAGCAGGAGTAGACTGCTACACTGGCGTACATCCACGATGTCTAAGGACGTCTTTATCGCAACTCGCATGCAATATTTGAAAATGAGCAACATCTCTTAGCCAACCAAGAACATGCACACATGCTTGTAGCAAATGGAGAACTATCAATAGTTTTTCTTCAACAACTACTGAGCCAGGGCTACTTTGGTGGTTATACACAACCTCTAGTAATGCCACAACAGCCGTCGACTTTTTAAGGGGATGTTCTATCCCTATGATCCTACCATGCCACAACCTCCACCACCACCCTTTTGATCGGTACCGCTGTTCCACCTCTTAAGTTGAATTTTGACTATGCAATCATAGTCAAGTTTAGGGGGGTGTTGGAACAACTCTATCCTTTATTTTAGTCTTTATTTGTTTTTTGGTTTCTATCTTTTCGAGTTGTAGGATCCAAAATCTATCTAGTGTAATAGTGGAGCTTAATTCATGATTCCTGTCATTGTCAGGTGTTGTTGGTTGTTTGCAATAGAAATAAAAAAAGGAAAATTGGGCTTAGTTGCAGATTTCTTGAGTTAAACCAAGAGGAAGTGTATGGGTTATTCATCTTAAGGGCATTTAATATAAATGGAAATATCTATTGTTCATGTAATGCGGATGAAGATGGGGATTGAGCATGAATTGATGAAATAATAAATGAGATCTTAAATTGAAATTTAAGAAAGAAATCCTAAGGTTACCCTATAATAGGTCATTAGAAAGGGACATATCATAGTTCAAGAAAGGCATTGTCTCTTAATCATGTGGTTCCATCCATTTTCCACTCATTTTGATTCACCACCTTAAGTTGATCAAGTAACCCAAATTATTTCCTCTTGTTTGCATGGCATGGCATAATAGGTGACATGATAGTTAGTTTCTCTTTGATTGCATTAATTACAAAAACAAGAAGAAAAATTTATTATGCATTAACAATTTTTGTGCATTCCATCTAGCTGCAACAATTACATGTAGATTGCATGCATTTTCATCATTCATTTTCACATCATGTGGTTATATTTTTATCCTCTAAAATAAGAGTGTAGGAATACAGATCCATACCCATAGAAAAAAGCAATGAGAAAAATGAATGAGATATTTTAGTGAAGCCCAATCATAACTTTCCATCATGCTAAAATAGTGGACCAATGAAAAAAAGAGAAAAAAAACAATGTTATGAAATAAAGAGGGAGAAAAGATGCCCTAAACTCTTCACAAAGAGATGGAAACATTCACATGATGTATCTCTTCTTCACTTCACTCTCATCTATGTGATGAGGTTTTCATTACATGCATCATTCCACCCATAATATCAGGCATTAGGATTTATGAATTTCTCATTATCCTTACCATATAGGTTCATCATATTTTATTTTTGCATAAATAATTCGGATGTTAATTGTGATTCATCATTAGACACCTATTTAATTCCATCCATTACTCTTATTGGTAGGCCACATATATGATTATTCTCCTCATTCATTCTTTTAAGGAGAATGGCTTCCAAGTAGCTAGTAGTTAGGAAAGAGCAATGTAGATAGGGAATCACATGATGCACCAAGTGAATGCCTGATTGACTATGATATTAACTACTCTATTGATAGTGTTCACTGATCTAAGGGTGGACATCTCTTATGGATATTTTTGGTTGCTTGAGAATAGTTGATTGTTCAGTGGTCAATAAAGGCCGGTTTGGGACCTTCATGTGGGGATAGTTGAGAAAGAAAATTCATATTTTATCTCCTTTTGTTGACTTGTCCCAAACAAATATGAGGGTGAGTTGCTTGAGGACGAGCAACATTTAAGCTTAGGGGAGTTTGATGCACCAAATAATTGTTATTTTCATAGGTTGTTTCTTATGGATTTTTGTGCACTTATTGTTCATTTTCATATTAATTTGTGCATTATTTATTATCATTAGCATGTGACACTTAATTACATCAAATAAATGTATTCTTATAGTTCCTGTTAGATTCGTCACTATTTGGGAGCTTATGTTCATTTTTTTGTGTGAATTTCAGGTGAATCTACAAGAGACTACACAACTCGGTACTACTGACTTTATTGTTGGTGGTATTAACACTTGCTCACAAAGGAACAAAGGAAATCGAGAGGACTCGTTAATATTGACCAAAGAAGCCGATGCTATCGAAAACCCTACAGGTAGGGTTCAAAATTTCATGAGAAATCTCAATACTACTGACATTAACTTGGTAGTACTGACTATTGCACAAGCAATGGCAACTATCGAAGGTGTTGGTAGTAGCAAAACCCAGTCAACAGTACCAACATATTGGGATCATACAGATCTATAAATTGTGTTTAATCCAACGGTTGGTAATTAATGACGCCCTAAGTCACTTCTATGACTTAGGGGGATTTCAGCCAAACCTAGGGATCTCATTATGTTCCATTGTACAACAACCGAGAGCAAGGAGAGGAGAAAGTAGAGAAGCAAACCACATCCCGAGAGATTTGAGTACCTCTAGCGGATGGATTTGCAGCTCGAGGTTAGCGAATCGACATGTTCACATAAGGGAGTCAACCATACCATCTTCTTCAGGGATTCTTTTAGTTCTCTAATCTTTCCCACATTTTCTTCTTTTCTCTTATATATTTGACAATGAAAATCATGCGAAGCTAATTCCCTTATTCCTTAGGACTCGAGAGTAGCCCAATTATGCATTGTAATTGGCTTTTATGCATTAATATATATATTTTTTTTCTTAATTTTTGGACATAATTCTATGAAAGCATAATGAACTATCCATGCTTGATCACCATAGGTAGTTAATTAGACTGTTAATTACTTTAAAAGAGGGATTTAGGTTGGAAATTCATAAAATTATATGTTTTATATCACACCTTGAGAAAGGAGGCTTACGAATGTGAAGAGCTTACCCAGAGTTTTCAGTAAAGCACCTAACTAATAACTCAATCGTTATGAGAGTGGGACTGGTATTATATTAGGTAGTGAATTATGCCATGAGAGTGGGTAATTCTTTCTATGGGTCTCTTTGTATAGGGTGAGGAGAGATAATCATTAATGATGTGATGATTCATTGCAATGCTAACTGAAGTGAAATTGTAACTCTAAGGAATTCACTCCACTTGAGATCAAAACCAGTAATCTTAGATTTATTTACTACATCTTAGATAATTAAACCTTCACTCAAGGTTTTCATTAGCTTCACTGATCACATCACAATTAGTAGTAGTCTCTAGAGAAAGTTTCCCTGAGTTCGACATCAGAGCCTCTTTGGGCCTATATTACATTGATACATATACTTGTATTTAATGTGTGGTTTGCACATATCACTGCTCCATCTTTAGTGCTATGAGATCATTAGCTTCATTGATAGTAGTCACCTTTGACTTGTACCTGGGAGGCAATGATCTAAGTATCTTGGATACTTTATCTCCCTCGCTAATGTTCTTTCCCAATGCACTTAGGTTGTTTATAATGTTAAAAAATTTAGCATATATTTCTGCAATGCTTTCGTTAGGTTGCATACAAATAATTTAAATTTATATTTTAACATACTAATTTTAGTATTTTAAACTTGAGTAGTTTCTTCACGTATTCCATCTAATTTGTGTCAAATTTCATGAGCTATTTCACATGAGGATATATGTTTGAATTCACTAAAAGATAAAGAACAATAAAGAATGCTTATTGTCTTTGCATTGAGTGTGGCTTGTTACCATATCAGGATTCCATGTTTCTAACTCTGTTGCTAGAATTACATATGGACGGGCTATCATCTTCCACAAATTAAAGTTGATTCCTTGAAAGTAGAATTGTATGCTCCTCTTCAGTAGGTGTAGTTAGACCCATAAAATACTGGAGACCTACTCACATGCAATGATTCAAAGTTGAGGTGGTTGAGTATGTTCTCCCCCATGCTTCAAGACCTGTTAGGGCTTCTTGAAGACCTGCTCTGATACCAAATGAAAAGAATTAAGAGGGGTGAATAGAGATTTATAAAATATTTTAAAAAATAAAATTGATAAGTAAGAAACCAAAGATGAGACATGATTTATAGTGGTTCTGTCTACAATGTCAGTCCACTACCTAGTTGTTTCCAACTAACATTTTCAAAAAATAATTTTATTAATTTATTTGTTAGGACAAATGTATAGTTTTTTTTTGCAACTAAACCCTCTTCTTTAATGGCCACATAAGAGCACCAATCGAACCTCTTCTTTCACAGATGTTGAAAGAGAACAGAACACCTCTTCTTTGACGGACTGGGAAGATCACCACAACACCTCTTCTTGCACAGACTTGGAAGAGCACCAGATCACCACCTATTCATTGATGACCAATGGAAGAGCACCTAGAGAGGACTCCTTATCTGAAGACTTGGACAACCTCCTCTCCTAAGAGTGGCCCAATCAAGTTACAACAACAAAATGAATATGGAACAAATGAATACACCAAGTAAGCTCAAGAATGTCCTTGTGAATCAAGATTATGGATCAAACCACGAAGGCTATATCAAGCTTGAGTGGTGTTAGAGTAAGCTAAGGCAAGGACATGAAAATGACAACTGTGAATGATTGCAAATATGGTGCTATAGCTCAATTTGCTCAAGATATCATGTATTCGACTGTGCAAGTTGTGTTTTGAGTGTCCAATGACCACTACTATTTATAGGAATGGTTTGTAAGTGATTATAACAACTTGAGGGAGTGTCTAGAGTGTTCTAGGATGAGAAATAGCCATTATACTTTAACTCAGTGTAGGTGTAACGACCAATTTGGTCCTTAATAAAATTAACATTCCAAAACCCTCCTCGATCAATGAAATTTTTGATTGGATGTGTCTAAGTCTATAAATTCTTCAGCCTAGCTTGGTCTAAGTGTGTCAATTTGGTTCTAATGACTAGATGTTATTCTAACTTCTTGGTCAACTAGTTTAACGATCTTTTCTCAATCCACAAAATCTTTGACCAGGATTGTGTCAGTCAACAATACTTTTGATCGAGCATGACTCAGATTAATAGATTTGTAAAAGTTCTTCCAGTGCCCTAAGTCCTCGACTAGGGGGATTTTCGATCAAAAATTTCTCGACCGAGGGTGTCTCAGTTGATAAGTTTCTTGACTAAAAAAATTCATGTAAATAAGTTCGAATTTTTTTGGAAAACCAATCTAATAATTTTTTTAATGTGACCTACCTACCCTAGACACTTAGTTTTGACATATGAATAGGTTTGGGATAGGTGGGGTTGGTCAATATCTTGATTTTACATGAGTTCTAAACACTTGTAGATTTGTACTACAAATCAACACATATACACAAAAATTCAAGATTTCGATACTCCAATCTTGATCAATCTTTCTCAAGATGTACTTGGTACATGAAACACTTAAATAATACATTAAATCCCCAACTAAGAAATGTTTTTTTATCATCAAAAGAGAATATGTTCTAATGTCCAATTTAACCAACATTTGTCATTTCAGAAACTTGCATCGGTGTAACCCTTTACTCACAACTCTTTGTTATCACCATAATCAAGAAGCTTATCCTTAGTGCTACTCAAGGATGTTTTTTATGAAAGTACAATGACCTTTATCGAGATCTAACTGATATTTTTTCATCATCTCCAAGCATATGAGACATCGGGATGAGTGTATAACAATTCATACATGATAGATCCAACTTTGGTTGCATATGTAATCTTACTCATGCACTCCCATTTTTCACAAGAACCTGGTCATTGGGCTCTTAGAGACTAATTTCATGGGACATGGGAAAATTCCCTCTCTTTGAGTCATGCATATTAAACCCCTTCAACATCTTGTCAATGTATGTACTCTTACTTAGGCCAAGAAGCCTTCTAGATCTATCTCTATAGATCTTGATTCCTACCCCATATGATTCTTTGCCTAAACCCTTCATATAGAAGGTACTTCTTAGTCAGTTCTTTACCATTTGTCAGGTAGGGATGTCATTTGTACATACAATATGAGGTGTACAATTATGCTCCCACTAGCCTTCTCGTAAACACGAGTTTCATTTTCATTTTGACTCATGCCAAACTCTTTGACTGCCTTGTCAATTCAAAGACCGCAGCTCCAAGATGCTTGCTTCAATCCAAAGATTGACCTTTGTAGCTAAGCTGAAATGGCAAGTATGATCATGATGGATGCCATCATGTCGATCTTCTTATTGAAGACCCACTTCCCCCCTATGGGTTTTACTCCTTTAGGTGGATCCACCAAGGTCCATACCTTGTTGGTGTATACCAAATCCATCTTAGATCTCATGACCCAAGCCATTTCTCAAACTGTGGTCCCTGAACAACATCTAGGTATGTTGTTGGCTCATCACCTATGACTAATTCATCACCTTCTTAAGTCACAAGACATCCAAATATTTTAGGCTCAAGGCTTGTCTTACTAGATCTATGAGGTTCATCTGTTACATGAGGAACTCAAAATTCTATAACAATTTTTTATTGTCCTTGTTCCTTCTCTACCTCTACATGCTCAAGGTTTTCTTGTTGATTTTGAACTTCTTCAAGTTCTACTTCTCTGCCAATATCTCCTTTATAATTAAGTTCCTTTAGAGGAACACAATAGCCCTGGTAACAAACACTTTGTTGTCATATGGAGTGTAAAAGTAGTATCCTTTGGGATATCCAATAAATAACATTCATTTAATTTGGGACCAAGCTTTCAAGAAATTGTAATCTCTCATAAGCTTCAAGTTACCAAATCTTCATAAAAGACATATCATGACACTTCCCATGCCATATCTCATATAGTGTCTTTTGAACCAATTTAGACGGTACATGGTTTAATATAAACTCTTCCAATTTTTAGAACATGCCTCCAAAAAGGTGGTCGAAAGATCAACTAGACTCATCAATTATCGCACCATGTCCAACAATGTACAATTCCTTCTTTATGGTACATCATTATGTTTCTGGTCGAGCCCATTGTGATATATACCACAATCTTACAAAAGGTTCTCAAACTCTTGGTTCAAATATTCTACACATTAATCATATCAAAGTGCTCTAATAGTGGTAACCACCTTTATCATTTGTTCTAAAAGGTTCATATACATCACTATGTATGAATCTCAACATATCACTCACTCTCCCACAATGTATTCAGTGAAAGGTGCTTTTATCTTTTACCCAATAAACAAAACTCACATATCTCTATTGGTCAAAACCAAAGGAGTCTAGATAACCATACTTATGGAATCTAGAGATCTCTTTCTCATTTATGTGCCTTAGACAACAATGCCATAGGTAAGTTTTGTTTGAGTCATCAAGTCTTTTAGTATTTATGTTATATACACTTATCTCTAGAACTATAGACTATGAGACATTAGAACACAACCAGAAAATATCTTATGTTCAAAATAAAACATCAATCTTTCATTATTTGAAATTTGAATCTACTCTTATCCAAATAAGATTCAATGATGTTTCCATTAAAGGTAGATTCATAATAGTAATTCACTAATTCTACCACAATCCCATTGGGCTGAGATAAATGACAGGTTCCGAGTATAATGTCAACAACTCTTGCTTTGTATAATTCCACCTCATCTTGCTTACTTCTTCTCATATCTTGTACATAATAGCACATGTGAGGTCCTCATCCGATATTCAATACTTAAGATGATGAGGTAGGCATATTTATCTCAATAATGTATACACATGAAGTGGATGTCTCCATCCCTTGCTTCTTCTTCCCAAGTTCCTATATGTAAAGAGGACAATTCTTTTTTCAGTGTCTAGGCAGGTGACAGTGGTGACAATTCCCTTCCTTACCTAGTCCACCCTTTGCTTTAAGTGCAAATGCCTTTTGGGTTTCTGAATAGCCATAAAATTCTTCTTGGCCTCACCTTTGCCCTTGGACTTTCCCTTTCCTCTATTTATCAACATCACAAATCTAGGTTTGTCCTTCTTTATTTGTGTCTTGGCAGTTCTCAACATGCTAAGCAACCCATGCAACCGTTTAGCAAAATTGTTCATGTTGTAGTTCATGATAAATTGGCTATATGATTAAGGCAACAATTGTAGAGTCATGTCCATGTCCAACTCTTGGCTAAAGGATATTCCACTCTCTCTAGGTTTTCCATGTACCCAGTCAATTTGAGTACATGGGGCCCTACTGGATCTCCCTCTGCCATATTGCACTTAAATAGCCCCTTTGAGATATCATATATCTCTTATCTCACCCCATCCTGGAACATATTCCTGAGATATGTTATCATCTCGAATAACTTCCATGTTTTCATGTTGTCTCCACAAGTCATATTTCATAGAGAATATCATCAGTTATTTGACATCCACAACATCTTCAACATGCTTCTTTTGAGCATCCCTTTCAACTTAGGCGTGGTGGGAGCATGTTTCTTTGCCTTTGGTGTCTCTAGGACATAGAGCTTACACGCTTGAGTGACAACAGTTCTCAAAGCCTTAAATAAGTCATGAAAGTTGTTCCCGTACAATTTTTCCTTCTCAAGGACCGATCACAATGAAAAGGTGTTGGTATTTGCCATTTATTTCTATAATAGAAAATTTGCATTTGTCAAAACACTTTTGATTTGGTTTGAAAATATTAACGATATTAATTAGGTCTTTAATTAATTATGGCTCCCACTATTTTGTTCAAATTAATGGCCCTCACCATCAATTTAGAATTGCATTGTACAATCCTCTAGTGAGACACAATCTAAAATATTGAATTATTACCCGATCAATGTTGCCATCTTAAGGTAGACAAAATTTTCCAATTGCATCCGATGCAATTCTTGGATATATGGTATGTACACAATCTTATCATAATCCATCTGCATTCTTCTAGGCACTTAATCCTATTAAGGTCACCTAGTTAAACCTGACCCAAAAGTCAACATGATAGAAATACAACATGCTATGACATACCCACATAACTACCATCACGGTTCCACGAGATAGACAACACATCACACTAGTGTTGACCTAATAGTCATACATTGTTCACATTTTTATAACGACTTAACCATTCCATTCATACATATCTAATATGTCTATTTGAGTTTGATTTCAAGTATTAACTACATGAAATTGATCAATTTAATTAAGCCCTAGCTTCTTCTAGTCCAGTCAAAAGAAATGCAAATGTAGTTTCATGGAAATAGCCCTAAACGACTTAGGACAACTTTTGTAATAATTTGTATTGATGCTATGACTTGTAACTAAGATGAGAAAAAACTAGGAGCACTTAATTTGAATGTTTAATCACTTAAATGACATTTTCCAATATACATTATAGGTTGTTTGATCAGCCGAGTTTCCCTTCTAAAAACTCGACCGAAACCTAGGATAGGTCTTAGAAATGTCAAGGTTCAGCTGAGTTTATCTTAGGACAAACTCGACCTATACCTTGTGGTGGAAAACTAATTTTAAGCCACCAGTCCAGTTTCATCCTGGATAAACTTAGACAACAACTCAAAATTAGTTTGTCTAGTGCAATCGATCGAGTTACCTTTATTGAAACTCGACTGACTGCACTGTACGGAGTGTGCAGAAAAAGTGATTCTAGACATTGGAGTGTTGTAAACATCAAAAATAGATCCGTTGCAACATCCCAAATGACTACATTTCATTTCCAAGTGCTTCTAGTGGCTAGTGGACATCCACAACTATAAATAGGGTTCCTTAAACTTCATTCCAAGTTTGCTCCTTCATGCTTTTCAAGCTCCTAGCTATAGTTGAGTACATTTTGTCCACTAGAGCCCCTTTCTATCTCTTCCTTATGAATACAGATGTGCATATGAGTGATATAGGCTGTCTCTAAGAGAGCTATTCCATTGTACTCTTGTAAAGCTCTCAAATCCTCCCTTTCCCAACCCCTTTCTCAAGAATAAAGTTGGTGAAAGCTTCTCTGAGGTGAAGGATAAGGCTGAAGATCCTCGAGGCGAGTAGGTAATTACTTGAAGGCAGAAGACTCAATGCAAGAGGGGATCTCCTTGGCGAAGGTGTCCAGCTCATGTAAGAGCGGGTAAGCCCTTGTAGAGGTTGAAGACTATATTTCAAGAATAGGTAAGACCTTGTATGGTTTATTAGCTCCTTTTGGTCCTTAAAACAGGAATGCTAGATATCCTTTCCCTGTAAAATAAAGGTCTTATTGTATGTCTTATAATGGAATATAAGTATGCATTGCAAAATCCTAGGGCTTGACCTCTTTAGGTAGTGGACTGAGTTTATCCTAGTTTGGAGATTGGAACCACTCTACATAGCTTATTCTTATGCTTGTTCATTCTCTCTCATCCTTGCTATGTATGTTTAGTTGCACATCAAAATCCATATTCGTAATCCTACTTCTTGAAGTTACTTGAAGGTCTAATCAATTTTGTTTAAGTGCTTTTTAGCTCTATTCACCCCCTCTAGAGCCCTTTAATCCAAAAAGTGGTATCAGGAGTGACAATATTCTGTGATAAGATCTCCCATGATATGAGAAAGTGGGTGACAACCTCTTAAGTGCTCTCAACTTGAGGGTGGATTCTCCATGATGCCTCCAATTTTGGACGACATAAACTTCCTTTATTGGAAGTGACAAATGCAGTTCTACTTGCAAGGAATGAGCTATAACATGTGAAAAGTAGTCATCCTTCCATACAAGGATCCGACCGGAGATGTAGCCACTTGGGATGAAGCCACATTAAAGAAGGCACAACTGAATGTAAAGGCCATAAGAATCATTTATGCATCCCTCACTCCTTCCGAGTTCCACCAGATCTCTTCTTGGGATACAACCCATGAGATATGGAACAATGTTTGCATCACCTATGAAGGAACCAAGCAAGTCAAGGAGTTCAAGATCTACATCCTCAAAGGTCTCCTTGAGAACTTTAAGATAGGCAAGAAGGAGAGAGTGGTCAAGATGCACTCAAAACGCAACACCATCATCCATAGACTTGCTTCTTTAGGTTATCCTATGGATCAAGGGACTATAAACTCCAAGATCCTTAGGTATCTTCCGAAAAGGTGGGAATCCAAGCTAACTTCTATTGAAGAAATTAGAAGCCTTGGAGACATTGCCACCAAAGAATTTTTTGAGAATCTTCAAGATTATGAGCCAAGACTTGACAAGAAATAGGAAGATGAGAAGCAATAAGAAAAAGAGTCAAAGAAGATCAATGACAATGCTTTCAAGGCTCAAGTGGAGGCCATTGTTATCCAAGAACAACTAGCTTGTTGACCTACCCCTCCTTCCTTATGTGAAGATGAATCCCTAAGTGATCATGAAGCTAACTACTCCAAGGGGATGCACTTCAAAGGAAAGCCCTCCTCCTCCTCTACTCCAAGGTGCTATGAATGTGGCCAAAAAGGAAAATAAAAGGATGGTCGCCATAAGGTAAAGAAGTCCTACTACAAGAGCATATCCAAGAAGAAGGGTGACTACAAGAAGGGTTGTGAGTACAGGAGGAAGGAAAAGAAAGAAAGAAGAAGCAAGGATGCAACCCATGCCACATGTGAAGAGTCTTCTTCTAGTGATTCTAGCTCCAATGAAGGAGAATGCCACCTTATTCTCATGGCCTCAACTAGTGAAGATATTGGTTAGGTAAGTGAGGTTAGTTTAAATGAACTATATAAAGAAACCCTCATTGATATGCTTAATCCTTCCTGCCCTTCTTATCCTAAGTGAAAATCCAAGAAGAAGAGGTTAGGGAAAATTGTTGATGACTTGTATGCTAAGATTAATCTTCTTGAGCAAAATGAGAAGGTTTAACTTGATAGTATTGATTATTTGCAAGGGAACGTTCTTGATCTTAAGTTCCAATACAATGAATTTGAAGTAGATAATGGTATTTACCTTAAGAACGTCAATAGTCTTAAGGAAGAAAACCAAATTTGTCTTGATGAGCTTGTCTTGAATAGTACTGAAAATGATAGACGTGTTACAAAGTTTAATGATCTTAGACTTGCTTGTGATGCTATTAAAGATGAAAATAGGATCTATATTGATGATCTTATCATGCTTAGAACTAAAAATGCTATATTTCTTTCTCAATTAAATTATCTTTCTTCTATGCCTTTATTGCCTAGTAGTAAAATAGCTAGCATTACTCTTGAGAGATATTCTTATCATACTAAAGCCCTATGTTTAGAGACCGACCTACATCACGCTTAAGATGATTTAGGTAGTCTTTCTTCTACTGTTATTACTCTTAGTGATGATAATCACAACCTTGGAGCTTCCTTGTAAAAGTTCCTCAAAGGGAAGAAGCCCCTCAATGAAGTTCTAGATCACTCTACCAAACAAAGTGGTAAACGTGGTTTGGGATATGAGGGAGCTCCCAAGAGTAAGGGAAAGGGTAAGAAAAAGAGAAAGGGACCTCTTATATTCCATGGAGAGTCATTCAGATCTAAGAACCCTATGGTTTGTGTACACTACAAGAGTAATGATCATTATTCTACTTATTGTCCTTACAAGGAAAAGGAGACCAACACAAAGATGAAATGGATCCTCAAGCTAACTCTGGATCCCAAGGTCTGAATTGGGTACTGAAATATTCCTTTTTTCTAGGTAAAAGAAAAATGAATTGTTGATATTGGTTGCTCCAAGCATATAACTGGTGAGATAAGCCACTTCAACAAATTCACAAAGAAGAAAGGAGGATCGGTAGCCTTTGGTGACAACAACAAAGGTAAAGTGATAGGAGAGGGTGATGTAGGAGATTCACTTTGCATCAAGAATGTTCTTCTTGTGGATGATTTTACATCACAATTCAATCCGTGTTATACAATTATGTAATAATTATTATCTTATTTTATTTACCTCACTTGAATGCTTTCTTTTAGATTCTCTCTCCTACAATGTTATATATAAGGGAAATAGAAATGGAGAACCTTTATGTTATAATTCATGATTTTCTTAAGCCTATTCTTGGTAGATACCTTGTTGTTGATAAGAGTGATATATCTTTGTGGTACCATAGGCTTGGTCATGTAAATATGTACCAGTTGAAGAAGTTGCACAAAAAGGAATTGGTAAAGAGACTTCCCAAATTGGACTTTGAGAAGGATTAGGAGTGATAACCTTGTACACAAGTAAAGCAAACCAAATCATTCTTTAAATCCAAAGGAGTCCTTAGTACTAAAAGAGCTCTAGAACTTCTTCACATTGATCTATTTGGACCTATGAGAACTCAATCACTTCGCGTTAACAAGTATTGCCTCGTTATTGTTGATGATTTGTCTCACTATACTTGGAACTTCTTCTTAGTTTCAAAAAGTGATACTCTTGATGTTTTCTCTACTTTTTGCAAACGAGTTTAAAACAAAGCTTCATGCTGGATTGTCTCTATCTGCAACGACCATGTGGGAGAATTTCAAAATGATATGTTTGAAAGGTTTTGTGAGGAATCCAGTTACATGCACAACTTTTCTCTCCCTCTTAAACCTCAACAAAATAGGGTTGTAGAGAGAAAGAATAGGTTGATAAAGAAATGGCTAGGACCATCCTTCTATAGTATGATACTCCAAAGAAGTTGTTCTGTAATACCAGATTTTCACTCATCCATCTTCAAAGAAACCCCCCTAAGAGTTATGGTGTGGTAGAAAGCCCTCTATTGATTTCTTTCATATTTTTGGTTGTCCTTTTTTGTTTTAAACACCAAGGATTCTCTCGACAAGTTTGATGTGAAATCATACAAGGTTTTCTTTCTTGGCTATAACACTACTAGAAAAGCTTATAGAGTGTTTAACATTGAATTATCTAAAGTAGAATAATCTATCAATGTTAAATTTTTGAAACTAACCCCTATATTTCCAAGAATATTGTAAATGAGATGTTGTAGATTAGGTGATTCCTTGCTTGAAAGAGATCAACATTGTTGACAAAGGAAAAGAGGTGATAATAGATGAATAAGAGAAAGAAGAACAAAATAAGGATCCAATTACCTGATTTGCTAATGATCATCCTAAAGAGATCATAATAGGTAATCCCTTTGAAAGAGTGAAGATGAGGGCTACATTCAACAAAGAACAATCTGACATCTCCTTCATCTCACAACTTGAGCCAAAGAACATCAAATAAGATCTCAAGGATGATGAATGGATCCTAGCTATGCAAGAGGAGTTAGATTAGTTTGAAAAGAACAAAGTGTGGACCTTAGTACAAAGACCAAATGATAGGAAGATCATTGGAACCAAGGGGGTATACCACTACAAGCTAGATGAAAGTGACATCGTGGTAAGGAATAAATCAAGGTTAGTTGCTCAAGGCTACAATCAACATGAAGGTATTGATTTTTGTGAAACTTATGCTCATGTTGCTAGATTTGAATCTATTAGAATGTTACTTGCCTTTGATAGATATAAAAAATTCTTGTTATACCAAATGAATGTTAAAAGTGTGTTTCTAAATTGTAGAATAGAGGAAGAAGTCTATGTGGCTCAACCTCCCAGATTTGAACATGAAAAGCTTCCTAACCATGTTTATTTGTTGCAAAAAGCTCTATATGGACTCAAACAAGTCCCTAGAGTTTGGAATGAGAAATTAAAGAACTTTTTGCTAGACAATGGATATGTCATGGAAAAAGTTGATTCTATCCTATTTCTTAAACACACTTCTAGCAACTTTTTGATCATTTAAATTTATGGTGATGACATCATTTTTGGCAGAATTGATCGTGATCTTTGCAAGGAGTTTAGTTTTCTTATACAGAGTGACTTTGAGATGAGTATGACGGGGGAGCTTACTTTATTCCTTGGGTTTCAAACCAAACAAACAAAGGAAGGAAACTTCATCAACCAAGGCAAGTATACAAGTGAACTTCTTTAGTGCTTTGGGATTGAGAACACCAGGTCGATGGATAGCCCCATGTCAAACACCACCAAACTTGATAGAGATGAAGGTGAGAAAGTGGATGAGAATCTCTATAGAGGTGTGATTGGTAGATTTCTTTATTTAACTACCTCTAGACTTGATATAATGTTTAGTGTTGGCTTGTGTGCAAGATTTCAATAAATCCCTAGAAAATCCCATCTTATAATGGTTAAGAGGATTCTAAGGTACCTATCCAAAACTCAAAATTTTGGACTATGGTATCCCAAGTTAAGGGACTTTACTCTTACTGATTATAGTGATGTGGATTATGCAGGGTGCTTAATTAATAGAAAGTGCACAAGTGGCACTTGCTTTCTCCTAGGACCACACTTATCTCTTGGTAATCTAAGAAACAAAGCACAATGACTCTTTCAACTACCAAGGATGAGTATATTATACTTGGGAGTTGTTGTGCCCAAGTACTATGGATGAAGCAATTGCTCCAAGATTTTAACATTCATTTTGATGCTTCTCCTATCTACTGTGATAATATTAGTGCAATCAATTTTTTTATGATACTATTGCATAGTAGAGCCAAACATATAGAGGTCCGCCACCACTTCCTTTGTGACCAAATGTCCAAAAAAGATATTTATATCACACATGTGGACATAGAAAATCAACTTGCGGACATTTTCACAAAACCTCTAGCTATGCTTATTACCGCTCTTGATGATATTGATATGCCTTCTATCTAGATGTTCTTGTACCTATATTTTCTTGCTCATAGTTTGATCATTTATTACTTGTTAGTGCTATAATTTCC
The DNA here is from genome assembly GCA_963693085.1 of Alisma plantago-aquatica. Lineage (NCBI taxonomy): Eukaryota > Viridiplantae > Streptophyta > Magnoliopsida > Alismatales > Alismataceae > Alisma > Alisma plantago-aquatica. The sequence continues at coordinate 582,929,866 of OY856411.1, forward strand.
TTGTTTTGCTTGTTTTTGGCTATTTTTTGCAAAGACATGTTTTACCACAAACTAGTAGCCAATGATGCGTGAAATTACCTTAATATGTAATAAAATACATGACATGCTAGAAAAATACATTTATATAGCACTCTTATGGATTAGAATTATTTTTTTAATCTTTTGGATAGAATGACCTGTCGGCTGAGTTTGATCTAGGAGAAAACTTGACCAACAACAGACCTAGGACAGATCAAAACCGTAGTGTTTACCAAGTTTCCCATAACCAAAACTCGACCGGTAAAACTGTTGGGCAGAAAATATATAGGCAGTTGCCCAACTTTTCTCCCTCTCAACTAGAGAAAGTCGACTGATAGCCACTTCTTATTGTTCATTCTTTAACCCTAGGGATACCCAAACCTCTACTCTACCCTCTCTAGCCCCAGATCACCTGTCCTAGCCCCTTCCTACCTTGACCTAGAACCTTAGGCAGCCTGCAACTTATGCCATCTTCTTTTATTTGTGGTCATCCCATCTCCTTCAACCTCCATGGCCTCTAACTAATGAAAAAGGACTGGACCCACTAGAGTACCTTCATCCTCCACTGCTCCAAGTCACGTCTCCTTTGATGGCACCTTGTTCATCTCCACTCAAGCTATGAATAGATATAAAGAACTTCTTCCTAGAAATCCTTTTTCCCTTTTGTGCATTGCCTGAATCACATAGTGGTTTGATGAAGGAAGTTATTGATGTTTTCAAAACTCACCACCTTAATGCTTTGTGTGTAGAGTGATTGTGCTACACTAATTCTATGTCTAGCACAAAAGTAGTCCACAAATTCTATGCAAACCTCATGTGGAACTACACTACCCTTGTGCCTCAACCTAACACCCAAGTTATCGTGACCTCCATGATTGTGGGTACCAATATTACCATATCTTAGGATTCCTTGAATTCCTACTTCAATGGTACCGATTTTGCAAATACATGGATGACCTCATATCACAAGCATCTTGAACTGCTTGACCCCGTGAAGTTTTACAAAAGCTTTAACCTTGAGCTTACCCTACCTATCATCCACAAGTTTTTGAAGAAACATGATGTCCCCTACAGGAAGAAATATATAATTCCTTCCTCTTCCTTAGACATCAAGACACATCTCATTGCATTAGTATTCAACTATAATATCCACCCAAAGAAAAACCAAATGAATATTGTAGAGAATAATACTGTGTTAATATATTGTCTCCTGAATGATGTTGAAGTCAAATGGGCCTGTTACATTCTTCACCACATGACCTATTTTGACTTGGGGAAGAACACCAGTCGATCCTCTCTACCTTATCTAAACTTGATCTGTGGTTTGTTTTCTCACCACACTGAGAAATCCCTTTTCAATGATCTTGGTTACAAAGCAAGTAGGAAATGTGTTCACATAAGTAAAACCAATGTCAAGAAGTCCTTTCACCCTGCCTCCTCTACCACACATGGTGCTTCCACCTCTACTAGACTCCTCCACCTCCTCCTAGACCTGACCATGCCTTGTTCTTAGTGTCAAATGAAACCCTGATGGGCTACATGATAAAACAACATGCATACAACCTCTAGATTTAGGGCCACCTCCATCAGGATCTAGTTCAGATCATGTCAAACATGAACTTATCCTGCACCCATCCCTACCCCACCTATCAACCCTACCCAGGTGCTGACTATGCTTCCTATGCATGCTGTCAATTCTACTTGGTCCCTCCACCTGCTGCTTCCATTGTATACCCTACCTTTGATGGTAGACATGCCTTTGCTCCCTCTCAGCCTCTTGCTCTTCCTATTGGACTGCTGTCACCTTCCTTGCTAGCTATGACTGGATTTATGTACCCAATTATGAGCAAGCAAAGGCTCTGCTTGAGTGTGGCATCTCTTAGGAGTAGAAATACTACAGATGGCTCGATCCTCACTCTTTCGTGCTTGATGAGGACACTGATATGGCTGATGCTGATGAGACTGATGGTGATGATGATGAGGATAATGATGGTGATGATGGCTCTGGTGATGATGGAGATGATGGTGAGGCTACATCAGCTGCCCCAGATGCACCATCTTATAGAGACGAGGACTACCAGCCATATGGAGACAAGGACCTTGGCATAGATGGCTTAGATGTTTAGTTCTTAGTCTATGAGGGCTCATATATATTTATTTTTGTAGAATTTCATGTACTGAACATTTGGGCACTCTATATCTGAGGCATACTGTATTCATATCTCATCGTTCTTCACTATTATGTAGTTTTCATCTTGATAGGACATATCTGGTGTTGTAATCGATTATATGTACCTTAACTCTATGAATTGGCTTTATCTTATGAGTTCTTGGTATGAGTTTCTATATTTTGATTATGACCAGCATGCTTGTTCTCTCTGAGTTTTTCTGTCTGGTGCTTGCTATGATTGGTTGCTTGTGAAATTTGTGCCTGTGGATAAGACTTGTGTTTTTACCCTTTCTAACCTTTTTGATATGAAAAAGGGGGAGAAATAATCTCAATTATATTGTATTTGATCCTTTTCTAGTCTTTTCTCTTAAATATCACGTGACTTATAAGAGGACTCAATAATATATGTGTGCTATGATTGCTTCTTAGAGAAACCATGTCGGCAAAAGTAAGCATGAATTAAGGGGGAGTAATTGTAATTTTTAATTCATGTATCCACTTACAATTCATAGGGTAAATGTTTAAATTTCCAAGTCCTTTTCAATATGTTGAGGAATGGTTTATAATTGTCAAAAAGGGGGAGAATGTTGACCCAATAGTTATACATTGTCCATATTTTGCTAATGACTTAACCATTATATTCATATGTATCTAATATGTCTATTTGAGATTGATTTCAAGTATTAGGTACATGAAAAGGATGAATTTAATCAAGCCCTAGCTTGATCTAATTAAAGTCAAAAGCAATGCAAATGCACTTTTGTAGAAATAGCCCGAAACAACTTAGGACATTTTTGTAATCATTTGTATTGATGGTATGACTTGTAACTAAGATGAGAACAAACCAGGGGCACTTAATTTGAACGTTTAATCACTTTAATGAAATTTTTGAAAATACATCAGAGGCTATTCGATCGGCTGAGTTTCCCTTCCAGAAGCTCAACTGACACCATGGATGGGTCTTGGAAATGTCCATGTTTGACTGAATTTATCTCAGGACAAACTCGACTGACACCTTGCATTGGAAAACTATTTTTAAGCCATTGGTTGAGTTTCATCCAGGATAAAATCAACTGACAACTCAAAATTAATTTGTCGAATAGTGCAATCAGTTGAGTTACCTTTAATGAAACTAGACCAACTGCACTGTACGGAGTGTGCAGAAAAAGTGATTCTAGCCATTGTTCTGTTGCAAACATAAAAAATAGATCCGTTGCAACACCCCAAATGACTAGATTTCATTCCCAAGTACTTCTAGTGGCTAGTGGACATCCTCAACTATAAATAGGACGCCTTAGACATCATTCCAAGTTTGCTCCTTCTTGATATTCAAGCTCCTAGCTATAGTTGAGTGCATTTTGTCCACTAGACCCCCTTTCTCTCTCTTGCTTGCAAATCCAAATGTCTATATGAGTGAGATAGGCTATGTGTGAGAGAGCTACTCCATTGTACTCTTATAAAGCTCTCAAATCCTCCCTTTCCCAACCCCTTTCTCAAGAGCAAAGTTGGTGAAAGCTTCTCCAAGGTGAAGGAGAAGGTGAAGGCTGAAGATCCTTGAGGCGAGTAGGCAATTCCTTCAAGGCGAAAGACTCAATGCAATAGGGGAGCTCCTAGGTGCAAGTGTCCAACTCATGTAAGAGTGGGTAAGCCCTTGTAGAGGTTGAAGACTCTACCTCAAGGATAGGTAAGACCTTATATGGTTTATTGGTTCCTTTTGGTCCTTAAAAAGGAAGACTAGGTATCCTTGCCTAATAAAAAGAAGGTGTTATCATATGTCTTATAATGGAATATAAGTATGAAATGGTTATAAAATCCTAGAGATTGACCTCTCTAGGTAGTGGACTGACTTTCTCCTAGTTTGGAGATTAGAATATAGATCAGATCCACCTGACGAGAAAGTCAATTCCGCATTGCTGTCGAGTCGTCAGACTAGAACCACTCTACATAGATTGTTCTTGTACTTGTTCAATCTCTCTAATCCTTGCTACGTATGTTTAGTTGCACATCAAATTCAATATTTTCAATCCTACTTCTTGAAGTAATTTGAAGGTCTAATCGATTTTGTTTAAGTTTTTTAGCTCTATTCACCCCATCTAGAGCCCTTGAATCCAACAACTAGGGCGTACCCACACTTGGCTGATCAAGATTTTCATGTGTGCTGCTTACGGAAAACATCTAAGGCTTAATATTTATTGAGGGATTTTATTTATAAATACATATACATATCAAATCACCACATACTTATATTATGTATCATATACATACTATATACACAAACAAATCATGCAATCACAAATACATGAACGACAATTATGGCCATACTAATACAATTCTTTGGAGCCACAAAGAATTGCTGTCCACCTAAAGTCATACATCATATACATGCAACCTGTGTTGGAAAAATCATGTGTTGGAAATTGACTGGTCAGTTGACTGGACCTTCCAATCAATCCGTTGGATCTCCCTTGCCATTCAGCTAGTTTCCATTGATTGGTCGACTGGCTCCTAGCTCAAGCGGTTGGCTAGATTCCTCCAGTCAGTCAGTAGGGCCTCCAGTCAATCAGATGAATCTTGCTGTCCTATGGTTGATTGAATTGATTTTCAGTCACTCAGCTCACCTGGGTTGAATGCCTTCTTCTTGCCAAAAATGAAAACAAATGCTAATCCTATCTACATATTACATTGTGTAAAGATAATACCTAGAGTTACATTCGAGGAGATCATAGGGGCTTGAGCGTTAATTACATCTCGAGAAAAAGAGAAGGCTCGATGTGCAAACTGAATTTATAAGGCAGAAAATAAACCATTCAACCACACAAGCATCCAACATATATTGGCCATAACCACACATATACATACCACTAAAACTATTTAGGATGAGGCATATGAATTGAATATATATATATATATATATATATATATATATATGTGTGTGTGTGTGTGTGTGTGTGTGTGTGTGATCTTTGGGACATTCCTTAGTGCATGTGGTATTTAATCGAATGTGTACATTAATAATATAAATGTTTACATCACATATAACAAATAAAATGATAAAAAATATGATCATATCTGATAGACTATAAATTGGCATGGTTCTGATAGTACTTTAAGAAAATATGGGGACATAGTAGGTAGAAAAAATGAAAAAATTTTCTTCTCATATTTTCCTTAACCAACAGATTGTGTCAACAACGATGTATCTAGGAAAGAGGGTGCAAGAAATACCTTGTCTTGGAGAAAGTGCAACGACTGCTCTTGTAGAGAGATGTGCATCTTTCTCAAGTAGCACATGGAAGGCAATCGTAGATGTCCTCCTGGTGTATAACACACAGATGACGGTTAATGGTGTCCTCCTAGTATGGCAATGAAAACTTTCACGCCTCTATGTAGTCTACACGGACCATCATGAATTCCATGTTGAGCTTCTGGATCCAACTAGAAGGAGTTGTCCTTCTGTTTGTCAACGTACGCCTCAAATTCCTTTCCCATTGCTATCTCTCCCTTTAGAATAAGACTACTAGGATATCTCACACATTACTAGAATTGTAAGAGGAGGAATCTTGAGACAGTCTCTTAACTACCTCTCTTGACTTTGTGTTTATTGTGTGTCTTGAACCTTGGACACCCATTCCTTATATAAAACTGGATGGGCTAGGGTTTCCAAAACCCATAGGAGACAAAAGGTCAGATCTCATAGCTTCACGGCTTCTTCAAACAACCAATTGGTCGACTGGACCATTTAGCCAATCGAATGGCACACTAGTGGATTGACTAGACTAACCGATCAATAGATTTGCTTGTGGTCAATGACACAATAACACTATATTTTTAATGCAATGATGAATGCACATCATTACACATATCATTAATCATTTGAACCAATCAAACAAGTCATTTGACCCAATCAAATTGGTCAATTCTGTCCAGCCAATCGACTCAATATTTTGACCATCCACTAGGAACCCAGTTCAGTCGGTTGGTTGGACACTCCAACTGATCAACTTATTAGTTTTATCAGTGAGGGTCAGTAAGTTCCAGTTGGTTGCCAATTGATCGATTGGTACACTAGTCAATTAACTGGACACTCCAGTCGGTTGAATGATATAGCCAGTGATGTTTAATTTGATTACCTAAACTCTTTTAGTAACCAAGTTGAATCACATCCATGACTAATCTCCTATTCCTAGTACATCTTATGAGGGTGACCCTATAGGTCCCATATTATGTTGGCATGAAAGTACATAACCATATGACTACACAAGTAAGGAATGGTATCTAGCAACATATCATTGCTACCCAAGTAGTTGGGAAGTTGGAGAACAACTTCATCCTACGATCCCTATTTAGTTTTAACATAATCATTTATTTATTTTTTCTTTGATATCCATATTAAATCATAGGCTTGGAATCATCATCCTCTTAATACTCAATCTATGTTTCTTGAAATTAGAGGCATGGAATCATAGTCCTCTTAATACTCAATCTATGTTTCTTGAACTAGAACAGATTGTTGAGATACAATGAGTTCACATATCATATATTGACTCACACGAGCATGACCATGCATTTCTCAGTCTCAATTATCAAGGGCCTGTGATATCAAACTCTCATAGGAGGGACAAATCACATCTAGATCACTCACAGTGAAACCCCATGTGTCACAATGTACCCAATCACCACCTTTATGGAAAACCTAATTCAAGATCATACTGAATGGTGTCAAAGTTCATCGAACTACTTGTGATGAGTGTAGTGACTTTAGGTCTAAGAACCATAATCACCACTATCTCTTTGAGAGATGATTCTAACTATAATTTCATGATTTCCATGTATCACTCTCAAGGTTCTGTCCTATAAATTGTTCGCTAACACATACCTATGTGTTTGACTTGATATCTAATATCATGAGTAATGAGACTCTATTATCAGTCAACACACATCCTAGTCTTATGTATTATTGTCTTCTATTTTCCTTCCACAATAATACCTGACCATGGACATAACCAGAATGTACATGCTCTTATCAAGCATATGATCTCATTCTTCAAGTCCTTAACCTGACGACATATGTCATCGAGTAACATTATTATTTAGACATCTATTATGCTTAAGTCATTATCTCATTATTGATAAATGCATAACAAATAACAGATGGATTACCTTTATTATCATCATCATCATCCTCATCCTCATCATCATCATCATCATCATCATCATCATCATCATCCTCATCCTCATCATCATCATCATCATCAAATCAAGTACATTATGCCCCATGCAATCATCAAATGATCCACTCTATGGGTATATATAGAAATAGTAGGTAGGTTATTATAAAATTTATCTTTAGGCATATTCACCGTTTAAGACTTTTTAGTCATGTCACATTATAATTCCAATGTATTGATTCTCTAATAAATTCTAATTTTACTCAGATGGTTCACAATTGAATTGTGATCCGATCGGTTATATTAATTAACAGTTAGTCACTTTAACCCTAATGTCATCCTATAATGGCTAGTTTTTTCAAAAAGTCATTCGGAACACTCCTAGCACACATATAGACTATTTGTAAGTGTTTTGGATAATAAATGGGACCTGAGAGTAGATCCACACATTATATAAAGAACAAAAACACACATTTCATCTAAACACATGATAAAATATATAAAGGAAATGATGTTACCAAGTTCAAGTATAAAATATCAATTTGATGTTTTGACATAACAATATAAACACTACTACAGAAATGGCTTATAAAGTCACTTTTTAAGGTGTCGGTTGTATACAAAAATCGACACATAAACCCTACTGTGTCAGTTTTGAACAGAAACCGACATCCAATCCGTGAAGGTCGACCAGACACGGGTACCACTTTTATTAAGTGTCGGTTAATTAATAAAAACGACACCTAAAATCAACCGCCAAACCCAAAATTCCAGCGAAAAAATTGGCTCCAATATTTTACATATTGCGTCGGTTCGTAACTAAATAACCGACGACTAAAGGGTATTCGTGAGATAGGAATAGTTGTCGGTTGTCGTTTAATCAAAAATCGACGACTATAATCTAGTATAGTTGTCGGTTTGTGGCAAAGAACCGACACTGTTGGTTTAGTTGTCGGTGTTTTAAATAACCGACACATATTTTCAACTTAATAGCTCACCCTACCCGAACGATTCTTCCCATTTCCCTATTTTGTTCCCGATTTCCCTAGCTCCGGCGATTTCCCTTGCTCCCTTCCGCCGCCGCCGCCGCTCCTTACTCCGTGCTCGCCGCTCGTCACCGTCAAGCGAGAAGCAGTCGGCCTCCCTCTCCGCCTGCCCGCTGGCCTCTCCTCCGCCGTCAGCCTCTTCTTCGCCGTCGCCGGTAGCAGCTAGGTCTCCTAGCCTCGCCGCCCTCTCCGCCGCTCCTCTCTTCGCCGCCGGAAGCTGCTAGGTCTTTACCTCGACCGCTGCTCCTCTTCCCTCAAGGTGCCCGCCCTGCCTTCTTCTTCTTCCTATGCTCGTCTTCCCTCAAGGTGCCGCCCTGCTGCTGGACAATTTTTTTAAATTTATTTACTTCTTATGAGAATCAGTTTTAATTAGGGCTCATAAACATATTGATGTCTAACACCTAAATGAATATCTAGTTAGTGTATTTTCCTAGTATCGTGAAAGATTCTCAATCGTGTGTATCAAATGAGATTCTTATATATATTCAGATCTTAATGTTATAAATGGAAGACTCGAATGTTATAAAATCCCATCAAAGTAGGTAGAAACAACTTATATATATTCAGATCTTAATAATTCCATGAAGTGCACATTATCTTACTCAGAAAAAGTATGTGTATAATGTAGGATTAGTTCCATATAATGGTTCTATTTTAGTAAGCACCTAGAAACCCATCCAAGATTTACTCATTATGAGCATTTCCTCGTTTGTTCTCTAAGTACATTTGTAGACTTCTTTTCAAGCTATCATGTCTACCACAATAAAGTTGGTTATGACAAGCAATAAAAGGTTAACTGATGTTATACAACTTTTTTTGAAAATATATAACATCGTTATATGTACTTACACTTTGTTAATACTAATATTGTGCAGTCTCTGTCCACCCATAACAGTCACTATGAACTGGGCCTCTATGTCAATGTTAACGTTCCCTATTGAAGAACAATTGGACATCATCCTAGATGATCGTTCCTTAAACCAATTGGTCATACCCAAACATTGGCGTTTTCTAAAAGGAAGACACTACATGCCTGGTAAAGTGACCCTAACTTTTGGTAATTATTCACATGTTATCGAGGTTGAGTATGATTTGGCGGGATATCATCTATGAGGAATCTGAATCTGAGGCCCCTGTCAGTTCAGATTCGTCTAAATATAGTGAGGAGCTTCGTGACACAGCTTCATCATAAAAAAGAAGTTACTAATGCATGCGGGACCATGTTGGTGTAGTATTTAGTTGTCTATCTATCTAGACTTGTCTATATTAATAGTTTTTTTAATTATGCGCATGTTTAGGGGTACACCAACCCCTTTGTTTAGTCATTGTTATAACTAAAGTGTGTGTTCCCATGAATGGAACTGAAAGTTGCTACATGAATGCTTATAACTGAAGTGTGTGTTCCCTTGAATGTTCCCATTTGCATGATTACACTACTATTTTCTCATATTGTTTAGTCTATTTTAATATGACATACTTGCTTATATCTTGCTTAATGATGAACTGTAATGCACACATGTGACATGCTTGGAATGTAAATGATGAACTTTTCCCTAAATTGCCAATCATGCTTTTAAAGACATCAATAATCACCCTAACTTGAAGAATTAGGATTTTAGGTATAAGAATGACAATACATTATTTGTTGGCCTAGAAACCCGTCCAAGATTTACTCATTAGGAGTAAATCTTGGATAGTCCCCGGTTTGGGACTGTTCTTGAACACCTAATCTCGCTTAGGATGTAAGTGTATAATGTGTATTGAGTTTTCAAGAAAATTTTGGCAGCATTTCCCCGTTTGTTCTCTAAGTACATATGTACTTGGAGAACAACGGGGAAATGCTACCGAAATTTTCTTGAAAACCCAATACACATTATACACTTACTAGTGAGATTAGGTGTTCAAGAATGGATAGGTGGTACACATTTATTATATGTAATAATGACATCACATGTATTTGTTAACCCTAGACCCTAATCTTGTCCTAATATATACTTGTTTTCTCTTTGATCATAGAATGGATAGATCATGGATGTCCATTCGTAATCGCTGCACCCCAGAGTTTATTTCTGGTCTTCACCAGTTCATTAAATTTTCCGAGGAACATAGGAAACAACCTGGAGATAGGTTCTACTGTCCATGTAGACATTGCGGTAACAACTTGAAAGTCAACACTGGTGACGAAATCATGACTCATGTCATGTGCAACGGGATTATACAAGGCTATACAGAATGGCACTGGCATGGAGAGATTTCAAACCCGAAACCAGTGGATGTCGATAGCAGTGCTTGTATGGAAGAAGAAATTTCCTACGACGACGTAGATGTGAATGAACCAGTTCCAGTAGACATCGTTGATGCGATGCTGGATAGTTGTGGGGTAGAGCACACCGATCCACCTCCCATTTTTAGAAACATTGTGCATGATGCTGAGATGTCGTTATACACAGGTTGTACTAAGTTTACAAAGCTTAACGCTGTGTTGAGATTGTATAAGTTGAAAGCTAATAATAGATGGAGCGACAAAAGCTTCACGTCATTGCTGTCTTTGTTGAAAGAAATGCTTCCTGAAGGAAACGAGCTGCCAATCTCAACATACCAGGTAAAGAAATTGTTGTGCCCAATGGGAATGGATGCCAAGAAGATACACACATGCCCTAATGATTGTGTATTATTTCAAAAGGACTATGCAAATTTGAAAGATTGTCCAAAATGTGGTGCGTCACGGTATAAATTGACGACTTCGGGGGAGTCCAAAACTGGTTCTCCTGCCAAGGTGATGTGGTATCTACCTATAATATCACAGTTTCAACGCTTGTTTGCCAATCCGATAGATGCGAAGAATTTGAGGTGGCATGCAGATGTTAAGAAAAATAATGATGGGATCCTACGACATGCGTCTGATTCCCCACAGTGGAAGAAGATTGATGTATTGTACCCTGAATTTGGTGAAGAAGTCAAGAATCTAAGACTTGGGCTTTGTACAGACGAGATATACCAGGTAAGACTAAAGATGAGATAAAATCCAGACTGGACCTACGTGAAATGGGAATAAGGTCAGAATTAACAGAAATATGTGAAATGGGTAGTAAAAGAACATACTTACCTCCCGCATGTTACACGTTGTCTAGAAAAGAGAAGAAAGCTTTTTGTGAATGCTTGATAAATGTTAAGGTGCCAAATGGTTACTCATCCAACATCCGTAGATTGGTATCAATGAAAGATCTGAAGTTGATAGGACTTAAATCTCATGATTGTCACACTCTAATGCAACAAATATTGCCCATGGCAATTCGATCTATATTGCCGAAGCATGTAAGGTTTGCAATCACCAGACTTTGTTTCTTTTTCAACAGTCTCTGCAGCAAAGTTATTGACCCAGAGACTCTCGATAATTTGCAAAGAGAAGTGGTTGTTACCCTATGTCAGCTTGAGATGTATTTCCCTCCTTCATTCTTTGATATCATGGTACATCTTGTTGTCCACTTGACTAGGGAAGTGAAAATCTTGGGCCCAGTTTTCTTGCATTGGATGTATCCCTTTGAACAATACATGAGCGTTTTTAAAGGTGATGTTCGGAACCGTTATCGGCCTGAAGGGAGTATTATTGAAGGTTATGTGGCGAGAGAGGTTATGGATTTCTGCAATGACTTTCTCAGTGGTAATGACACTCCTGATAATGACAAGAATATTGACGAGCTATTTGGCAAAGGAATTTTGGGATCATGTGTGAAAGTAATCAGCCGTGAGCAGTTGGAACAAGGTCATTTGTATATTTTACACAACATGGACGAAGTGAACGTTTATATCGAGGAACATACCAATTTCATCAAAAGACAATATCCTCGAGCCAATACAATGTAGCTTGCTAGAGAGCATAACAAGACTTTTATTAAGTGGTTTGAAGATAAAGTCTTACATCAACTATCTCAAATACCAGATGATATTACTAAAACTATCAAATGCCTCACCTTTAAACCAAAGTTGACTGTTATGTCTTATGAAGGGTATGACATTAATGGATTCACATATTACACAAAGCGCCAAGATGATAAGAGTGTCGTCCAAAACAGTAGGGTCACCCTTCAAGCATCGACTATGTTTTTTGCAAGTGCAAAGGATAAGAGTCCACGTGAAGCTAAAATGTCATATTACGGTGTCATTGAAGAGATATGGGAATTTGACTACATAGATTTCAGAATTCCGCTCTTCAAATGTAATTGAGTTGATAACACCAAAGGAGTTATAGTGGATGAATTTGGTTTCACTTTAGTGAACTTTGAAAAGATTGGCGAGAAGGCTGAACCATTCATATTGGCATCACATGCGAAACAAGTATTTTATATCGATGATCCTGCAAATGATAAATGGTCGGTTGTTCTTCATGGTAAAATACAGTTCATTGAAGATCCTATAGATGAAGAAGAGTACTATGATAAATATGATGACTCCAGTCCATTCTCAGTTGGGTTGCCAACTCCAGAAAATATTGAAACTAATGATGACTTATATGTGCGCGGAGATCACAATGAAGGATTGTTAATTGATAAAAGATCACAATTTTAGAGGCATGCATGTTTATATTTTTTTATTGAAGCTAAATGTTTACTTTTTTAATATCAATATCATTTTCTGATTTGATGTTTCAATATCATTTTCTGATTTGATGTATTCTCTTTGAAAAATAAATATAGGAAGAAGGCTATGCAGGACGAACATGACATAGCTATGCAGGATATGCAGGAAGAAGCCCCAATGAAGAGAAGCAGGATACATATACAATACATAAAGTGCAGCACACACAAGTGGTTCAGATTCATATAACAACATGACAGACTAACACATATATAGTGCATAACAACAACAACTCCGAATTTACATACAACACTAACTTAGTACATATATAGTGGACTAAGGTGACGATACCACCTGCTAAAATAGGTTACCGACTACATGTTACGACTGGGAGGTCATGATTCAGCAACGTATGCATTAGCAGGAGGACAAACAGATCACCATATGAGGACAAACATATGGTGATCTGTTTGTCCTCCTGCTAATGCATACTGTTGCTGAATCACGACCTCCCAGTCGTAACATGTAGTTGTCGGTAACCTGTTTTACCAGGTGGGATCGTCACCTTATAAGTCCCACTATATATGTACTAAGCTAGTGTTGTATGTAAATTCGACGCTGCTGTTGTTATGTACTATATATGTGTTAGTCTGTCATGTTGTATGGACATCGATTGTATTGCTCAGGTATTATATAGTCTCATTAGATAATATGAAATATATCAATCTTATTTATAGCTCATTAATTATATATATACATCATTCTCTTTACAGGTGTTTAAAGCTGACCCCACTACAGGAACGGACTTACCAGATGTACATGCTCCCTATACGATGGGAGAATTAAATGAAGTAAGAGAAGAATGGGCAACAACCATACAAATAGTGGGGATTTTGTAAATGAATTTCTGAATTATAATATGTGTGAATGTTTCTACATGTCTAGATGTTTCTACATGTGTCTGAGTGAAAATGAATGAAAGTGTTGGTTACTATATGAATGTTTCTACATGTGTGAATGTGAATGAATGGAACTACAGATTGCTAGCTACATGAATGTTTCTAAATGTGTGAAAATAAAATAGAACTGCAGGTTGTATTGCTAAATGCATGTGTGAATATTTTTGTTGTTAAATTTGCAGGTTTGTAGCCTGTTGTTGGCTGATATCAATAGATGTCGTAAAACCTGCAGTTCAGTTAACTGAACTGCAGGTTTCTCATCCTGCGACCAGCCACAGTAGATCTGTAAAAAAAAAGGCGTCGGTTATTTGTAAAAAACCAACACACAATGATGTAATGTCGGTTTTTTAGATATAACCGGCACCTATTTCTTGTGGCGCGAACATATATGGTGTCAGTTTCTTACTACAAACCGACACTGATAGTGCCCAAGCTGGCGCCAATAAAAGGCGTCGGTAGTTGTAAACAACCGACACATAACATTACAGTGTCGGTTATTTAAATGTAACCGACACATATTCTTTTGGCGCGAAGATATATTTCGTAGGTTGTTGGCTTATAACCGACACTGATAGCGCCCAAGATGGCGCCCTTTCTGTGGCGCGAAGGGTTTGGGCGTCAGTTTCTTATCTAATAACCGACGCCTATAGTCCCCTGATGGCGCGTTTTCGGTCGCGCGCGAAGAGTTTGGGTGTCGGTCCTGGATATCTACTACATTGGGGAGCGAAAACCAAGTATAGATGGTAATAGAGATGATTGTTGGTGGAAAATATGTATGTATTATATAGTCACATGATTGAGCAATATATAAGTAAGGTTAAATAATACATATATTCACTTCTAAAAGATGCTTGAAAGTGGCAAATAGGCAAACCAAAAGAATGAATAGGCAAAAAGTGACAAGGCTTCTTGAGAAGAGCAACGATCTCCAAAAAAAGCCTTTTCATAGTTTTCAACAACTATACAATGATGAAGTGCATGTACATTATTTTGAGACTAAAATTATCTAATATTTAGGGTCAAAATACTAACTCATTCTGAGATAGGAGGGAGCACCCCTCATCCTCTATATAATGTGTATGATAAGTAGATGATAACTCCAACACCCATATATGGTTAGTAGTATAGTGGGTTCCATACCCAAAATGTACTGCTACAATAGATAAAGTTAGTGAAATAAATATAACACACATCATAATATAGATAGCAAGATAGTTCAATCATCTCAAGTATATTCAAGTAACTATGAAGTAATATTAGTGATCAAGCAAAGTAGTGTGTCAAATATGAACAATGGTGTGAAATATGTAATTCCAATGGAAATGATGGAGAAACATAAAAATTTGGATTTCTGAAAGATAATTTTGGTGCATAATCAATTTCAAGGTTTATCCTAACAAATTGAAAATTAGGATCATGATCACAAAGAATTAGACAATGTTATAAATTACCTCAAAGATGAAATGAAGTAGTCCTTAATATATCCTAGCCTCAATTTCAAAGTTCCAAACACCTTCATGTTAATTTGGGTAATTAAAAAAACAACTATAATTCATTTCTTTTATTAATGAAACCCTAAAAGTCGACTTCTACAGTTGAGCAAAACACACTTTCACAACAATACCCTTCAATAGATCTTCTTTAAGTTATTCTACATCATATTTTTTTGACTTATAATCTAGTTAATGTGAATTTTAAAGTGATATCACTTTTGTTGACATATGAAAATATAAACCTTTACAAAATGACCACAGTTCCCCCACATAACACTTATATGGAGGATGTGTGATATGAATGTGTGAGTCATTTTTCTTGCTTAAAAGCACACTCGATATAGATTAAAATTGATAGCTAAAGGAGTATCGATCCCATGGAAATGTGACACAAAATTACACGAGGAGAGGGAAAAAAGTGTGAAATCATTGAAGGAATTCTTCCCCCTCCCATCATATGAATACATAGATAATGAGTTCCCCCATAAAAATTACAAGCTATAGAGAGAAAGCATTACTCTTACACTAAGGAAATTTCCCCAATCCTGACGACCCCAAATATGGGCCTGATGATGGTTTGAGTTGCCAAAACCAACAACCATCATCACCACAACAGGTAAGACTACACATATGCAAGAGAATGAGAAAAAATGAATTGAGTCAACAATATAGAGACCTTCATCAAACTAAAACAAGGTCAATGATGCAAAAAAAGGCGGCATGGTTGCCATGAAACTCAAAACACTCCACCAACCATGTACAAGTTGAAAGAAATCAAAACACTTGACTTGCGCATACCTCATTTTTCATTTGGTTTAATGATTTTGGTAACTCCATAGGTCCCACTACGCTGCTCTAGATACATTGCAAGCTTTTAAAATCTTCAAAAAAGTTCTACCAGTTTCATGGTTAGTTGATAAGTTAAACGGGGTTGGGAAGTAGTAGTGATGATACAATGGGGAAGAAGCATGTTGGTATCTAGAGGTGACTGATGGTTTTAGGATAGAAATTTGTTGGGAAGAAGTCCTAGCATAGATGGGAAACTTAACAAATATATAAATGGTGGGACTGGGAAAATTAGATATCAATATAACTCTAGAGACCACCAAAATTTAACAAATTGAGGGGTCATCTAGTATGTATTCATGTAAGGATGACGAGGAGAGATACTAAAAGTGATGAGATAGAAAAAGAGAAAGAGTTAGGAGGATGGGAAACCCTAGGGAACTTTTTTGTGAATCGTATACATCGAGCTAAGTTTGGAAACAACCTACCTCTTATGAATATTAATCCAATGGTTGGGAAAAAATGTCACATAAGTCACAACTCTAGATTGAGCGTGACATCACAATCTCAACATTATTCTATCTGATTAGATAACATCAATTCATTCATGTTAGCATTGGAACTTAATTTCTATGTATTATATCTCATTTAATTAACTTAAGTCATTGAATATTATCCAGACAAAGTGAAATTGTACATCAAACCTAATAAGAACATACAGAACCTAAAAACACCATTGGTTTAGGTTTCAGGATTATATATTAGGTCATGTAATGAACTAGTACTTCCTTATCATCATCCACTTACATATCATCGTGTTGAGTACATACAAATATCTTGGATTTAGGTGTGAATACTTTTCATATAAATATGGAGAAATATGTGATAGACAAATGTATTTCAGACTCATTTTCTATGAGCATTTGCACCTAAATCTCCATTAAAACTTCATTCTCCTATAATTAAACATAGGAGCTAAACTATGGGTATACTAAAATCTATGGAGAGTTGGTTTATTATTTACCTAGTATTTTAGACTTATTCCCACAAAACATTAACATTTTGACACACATATTCATTCCATGCATTGTTCATCCTAGTAAGGCAACATGTGCCCAAAGGGGTATATAACATGTATTATAAATTATATGAACTTCAGGTTACCTATAGGTCATATATGAGAATAAAGGTTATAAAATCATATAATTTAATACAATAAGAGGCAATTCATATGTATTTATCTAGTATTATACATGTTTTACACTCGTTATATGGGGCATGGTATATCTCCAACATGTGAACCGTCTACCACATCAAGTCATCATCGAGGTCCTAACTAGCTGGATTTAGGATTAGAACTGAAGTACATGTTATGTGATTAGATCGGTTTCATGAATGACCACTGGTGTATATTTTAGCCACATAAGATGAATTACTACTTACTAATTCAATTCTCGATTAACCTTGGGGGAAATGGTTTCACTATTAATTATGTTGAGATTTTGGTATTTTACGTTTCTTATATATAGAAATGTCATATGGACACCCAAAGTACACTTGATCATTTCCTCTACAAGCAATTCAATTAAGTTCAGAATCCTACTTTGTCTCCATCTGCTTCTAATTAAGTCTAAGCCTAAGTCTAAGCCTTGGTCTAGTGTGCTACTCCTCAAAATATAGCCTTACCTAAAACTTTTGAATTTTCTCATCAATTGTTCCATAGTGCTTCAGTTGTACTATTTTTGGTACAATGGTACTTTCCTTTCTTCCTTCTTGTTCCCATTTCGGTTTGGTGCTTAAGAGCTACTCCTTAAGAGAAAGATACATCCTGATAGATTTGGAGCTACTTATTGCAAAAGGCTGTGTCTAAAAGTGGAGGAGGAGACTGAGATCTTCTTCAAAAGGGTGAT